>CM062816.1:1802050447-1803255447 GCA_031772625.1 Pinus tabuliformis | reverse complement strand
GAGAATCTCCACATGGAAAAATAAATCCTATCGGAGGATATTGTCAAAGGGAATAAAGTGGTCCAATTTTGAGGCTATTTGAAACTTACCTCCCCACCTATTATTCCAAGTGAAAGCCCCATTTTTGAAATCGAGATCTTCAGTTCCTAGCTCTTGGATAGTTTCCTAGAAAGCCACAAATATTTGATCTAGTCATCGAATGCCTCCTTTTTCCTTGTGTAGATACTTTATGAGGATAAAGTCTCGAGCTACAATCCAGTTACCTTTTCTGAAGATATGATACATTAAAATTTTCCTGTGAGAGAGTAAGGGTTGGCCATCCATTGACCAGAGGCAATAGATCTGGGGTCCTAGAGGATACCCACCACACCCTCCACCCCACACTACCTCTTGTGTCCAAGGCCGTACATTTTGTCAATGGCCAACTTTTTCTAACAATGTCTTTAAGTCTTTCCTACATCACTTTAGTTTCCTATAGAAAAATTATGTCCAGCTTCTCTATCTGAATTCTTTCCTTCAGGTACCTCAACCTCCCTTTTGAGTTGTGGCCTTGTATATTCCATGATATGATCTTCATTGGGGTTGTGGGGGGGAAGATCATTGGTAATACTCTGTTAGGACATTTTTTTTCGCTGAATTGACCAAGATTTCCCCTACTTCTCATATAACTTCACATGTTGGTATTCTTCCCCCTCTTCCTGGAGCCCAGGCTAGGATCTGATCTCTGTGTGGGGGGATATTCTTCCCGAGGAACTAGATCCAAATGATGATGGGATTCCGTGGAGGCTTGTTATTTCTAAAAATCTTTAAATAGTTGATTAAATTTATCCAACTAGTCTTGAGGAATTTTCATTGATCCATCTTTTGCCCAACTGAAGAGGTAGGCTACCATGACTCTCTCATCATGGTTGAGTTGTTCCAGCTTAACATCTTCTTCTAATGCATGAAATACTTGAGCAAGAAGTTGGAGGATTTCTTTGTTATTGGATTGGGCCTCAAGGTCTTGCACTTGCTCGACTATTTTCCCTTCAAATTCTCCAGGCCATGTTCTACTTCCATTGTTTTGCAGGCTTAAGGTTGAGCCCCTTATGTTGCTGTTGGTTCGATCTCCAAAGATTCAACTAAGATAACTAATCAATTCCCTTGAGGTTTTGGTGGGGATGGTTGGGAAATTCTAGGGGGATGCCCAAAGGCCGTGTTAAAGGGTTCTCTTGAGGAGCTAGAAGATGCATGCATAGCTTTGCTTGACCTAGAGGATGGGGAGCTTTATTTGGATGAGGATGTTGTCTCTAAACTTATTGGAAACCATTCAAGATAGGAGCTATCAGAGGCGTCTGGGCCTGTTGTGGGAAATCTTAGAAGAGATGGCCATATTCATGGAATAATGTGCATTTAAACGATACATGCTCATATTCCAGTGGCTGGGACCAGGTCTCATCCTGATATTCTATTTCCACTGATTCCAGAAGAGGCTGGGAGATGTTCATATACACACAGATTCATGCATATGAAGAAAATATTCTACAGTGCGTGATGTCGAATGATGAGCGCCAGTATTGCAGCAAGGATGCTGCAACTCCTAGGCTTCCAGCTTGACTTATCAACTCGGGGTTCGTACAAACTTGGAGGTGACAGTGTTATATGTACAAGTAAAAGTGAAGGTCCTACCTATTGTCACTATTCATCTGGTGAGAGATCCCAGGGGTTCCAAGCTAGACTTCTATAGAGTTAGAAGAAGCTTAATTCTTTGATGGAAGAAGAGCAACTCTATGCTAAGAGAGCTACTCTACTGCAGTAATAAAGAAAACAACATGTGATGATAAATCACACCATATCCTAATTAACCATTTAAACAACTATGCTAAGTAGAATTGCTAAATCAATGCTAACCTAATGTTGCTATCTAAGTTACAAAAGTAAAGAGCATCAAACCATACTAATGTGTAAGCAAGGAAACTAAACTAAATCTGTTGTCACGTTTTTTTGGTTTTTTATTTTTTGGTGTTTGCAATGATTGGACAGTGTTGGAGCTGATTGAACAACCAAATAAACGCTTAAGAGTGGCAGTGTTTAAATAATACACAGAACAAAGTTCAAGAAGGAGTCAAGCGAAAGAGAAAACAGAGATCAAAATTAGTGAAAGGGGGACGTAATGAAGCAGCAGTGCATAGGAACCGTTGGATTGGGCGGGTCAACAAATAGGACCAATGTAAGATGAGTGGTGGAGATCTTATCGTAGGAGATTAAGTGAATAGATGGATGGATTGACCAATGAACAAGATTAAAGGAAGATGAGTAGCAGAGATCTTATCATAGGAGATTAAGTTAATAGATGGATGGGTCGATCAACGAACAGGATTAATGGAAGATGAGTGGTAGAGAGCTTATCGTGGAGGTTAATTGAATAGATGGATGGATCAAACAATGAACAGGATTAGCGGAAGATGAGTGATAGGGATATTATCATGGAGATTAAGTGAATAGATGGATGGATCGATCAACGAACAGGATTAACGAAAGATAAGTGGTGGAGATATTATCGCAGAGATTAAGTGAATAGATGGATGGATCACATCAAGTCACGTGTCGGCAGAAGGGTGGAAATCATGCGGAATGATGGAGTGGTCTTTGTAGGTGGTAAGCATTTTCTCGCGTGCCCTCAAACTTGTAAGTGGAATTCCTAAGTTTTACATGATTAGCCTAAGTGGGTGACATGTAGCACGAGAAAACCACTTTTCTCGCGTGCTCTCTGTCGGATATTGGTCATGCAATACTTCACGTGAGATTGCGCGATAGCCGTTGGATCATGCTTGATTGATCAACGATGAATATCAGCCAAGCTAGTTGGCAAGCGGGAGACGTGATAGCCATTGGATCAAGCAAAACAAATCGACGGTGGAGATTTGGAGTGCCTAAATTCAAACGTTGAAATGAATATGTGGCACGCGATTGACAGCGATTGGTCAGGTTTGTTGCGGATCAGACGGTAAGGAAATATAGGGGTATAATATGATTAATACATGATTTATTGGCTTCCACATATATTATGCATGAAGGAAGTGCCAAAGGACATGGGAATATGAGTGAGATCTTATTACAGAAAGAGAGTGATGGGAAAATACAACGATGAAATGAACCAAATATTGAATCAAGACAACAAACTCCAAAGCTCATGCGATAACTAGAAATCTATGTTTTTGGGGTTGCTGAAGGGTCTCTTCCACAAGTCATGGTCCCAGAGGGAGGAGGTGAGGAAAAGACACCTATTGGAAACCTTATGGTGATATTTTTCTCCTTGCTAACCTACTAACTAGAAGAAGGCACAAATGGAAGAAAACTAAAACACAACCAATCTACTCTACACTACAGTAATGAAAACACGGCTACTTAAGCAAATGAATGACTAAACCATGAATCTATGCTATAATACATGTACAATAAAGAGGAGCCTTAGCTGCTAGGGTTGGGCCATAACCCAAGAGCTTCATCCCTCTGGGTTAACTCAGTGCTAGCTCAAAACAAAACTCATTCATATTATCAAAACAATGGATTACATCAAAAACTATCACAAGTCTTGAAGCTTGAAAATAGAGTAAATTTTTACAATAAAAAATCTGAAACCTACTAAGGTCCTAGGCATCTCTACTTATTGTCTGAAGTCTCCAACAAATTCCGGAAAATTAGGGAGGCTCGGCTCTCAAACTTGAGATAAACTAGTGCTTTGACTTTCACTTACTCGGCTGCCTTCTAGTCCTCATGATTTGGTTGTTTGCACTCCAAGCTGATGGAGGAATATTCGAATGGGGGGAGTAGTAAATGAGGAGGATTTACCTCCTATAATTCCTCTCCTTTGTCCCATTTGAGTTTTGACCAAGGTCTTTGCCAAAATTCCTTGCTTTATCCTTTAATCCTACATTAAATGCACATTAGACCACAAAGAAAAATATCCAACTCTAACTCATCTCATAAACAAAATAATCAAAAGTATGCAATAGGTTGTGAGAATAGTTGGTTTGACTAAGCTAGGAGGTGAATTAAGGCCCATATAATTACCCAATGATGAGTCTCATCATCACCCCCTACTAAAATTGTTGCTCATCCTCTGAGAAACTTAGTCAATGTCCATGTCCTTCATGGCTCTGGTAGCCTATCTGACATCCCATGCCTCTGTTGTGGTCTCTTCTTCTTGTTCATAGAAGCCCGTTTTCCTTTCTGCTTCTTCCCATTGACTCTTTTCCTCTTCTTCTTTTCTCCCTTCTAGCATCCCTAGGAGTAGTGGTGGACTAAGTTTTAGGCCTATCCAATTAACCTTCAACCTTTGCATTGATTGCTTATACATAGGTGTCTTGTTGAGTGCCTCTCTCAACCTTTGAGGGGAGTGATATTCTCTAATCTTCAATCTGTGTGGCAGTGTGTTCCATCTCCTTAAGTAGGCATGTATACTATCATGTCCTAGAGGCCTAAAATTATCCTCAAAATGTGCAATTGCTTGCTCTTGGGTAGAAATATATCTAGGTGCTAGTTGAGGATCATTTTCAATTAGATTATGGGTGTTGTTAGGGCCATGGGGTTTGATTGTTCAGCTCTAATGAAAAGAGGTTGATTTTTCTCCCTAGCCAATATTATTTTCACCTCTCCAGCACTTGACTCCTCATGGTTCATCCATGATGCCAAAGCCATTAATTGTAGATCTCCTAGCTCGGCATTAGGATCCCAAACATTCATGTCTATGAGGGCCATGTTGTGCAAGTAAAACTTAGCCATTTTGGCCTTATCCTCTAGTGTACTTTGATAAAAAAATATCAATAAACTTCCTGTAGTCCTAAAATGGGATGGTGCCCCTTTGTGCTAGTGTTTTAATCTAAAATTGCAGACATTGTTCTGTGAGGTAAAGAGCATAGGATTTAGCTAGCATGCTACACTGGATGGCCTCCAAGGAGAGGCTGGCCATACATGCTAGTTGTTTTTTCCTTTCCTATAGCTGTCCTCTCAGCCATGCATTTCCCCTCTCAAGTTGATCTCTCATTATTGCTTCTCTATCCCTTAATCCACTTAGCTCTTTTCCCATTTCCTTGAGGTTCTCTTCCTTATGCCCAATGTCTTCCTCTTTTGTTTCTTGCTACTCCCCTACCTTGCTTTCCAATTTTTGTGCTTCTCATAGTTTTTGATGTGGATCCTGTAGGATGGCCTTACCCTTTAAGGAAGTTAATCTGGTACTAGGCCTCCTTACATAGGTGATTGGTGACTTAGGGGAAGGAATTTTGTCTCTTGGTGTAGGGGAATATTCAATCTCAATAGGGATTTTTGTTGATACTTGTGGCTTCCCTTAGTCGATCCTTGTGCTCTTTACTGTTCTGATATATAGAATGGTTTTCCTCCTTCTTTTCCATTTTTGCTTGACTAGGGAGTTGAGAGTAGTGAGGGTAGTTTCTACCTTCCTATCAGGGGCCTCTGGAGACACCCTAGGTGACTCCTCCTATTCTTCCCCTTCTGTTTCAATGCCTTCTTCCTCTTTGTTTTTATTATCTTCTTCCTCTTGCTATTCTTTCTCATCTCCATTAGTTTCTTCCTTCATTTCCATCTTTGTTTTAGAATCATACTCCTTCTCTTCTCCTCTTCCTTCTTCTTCTTCATCATGTTCCTCTGTATTAGTTTCTTCTTCATCCATCTCATCCCCGTCTAGCTATGTATCTTCCTCTTCTTTTTTTGCCTCCTCCTCATTGAAAGAAGGACTAGCATCATAGGTGAGTTGTTGCACAAAAAATTGTCACCTTGACATTCTGCATTCTGTGTGAGTCTATCACCACTCATACTTTCCTCCTTTGCAAGTCTTAAACCTCAGTTCTTCATGTCAAGCCTTGAAAATAAGAGAAAGCCCTTAAAAGTCTGTCTCTTAGCATTTCCTACAGTCCTACACCTAATGGTCATGTCCCTTGCGTACCTGACGGTTCTGTCTCTGTGTAATGGGTGTGGACCCCTGTAAAAGTAAAAAAGGTGCAAGTACATTCTTAAAAACTCACTTCGAGTCATTTCTGGAAGCTTCTAGAAGGAATCTTGATGTGGCAAGTTTGATCCTTTAAGGTTCATGCATCCCATACCTTAATGAGCTAACCCCTTGATGTGAGGAGAATATCCCTTTTAAGGAGGACTTTATCCCTTCATAGGTAGATCTGTAACCTCCTTCCTTTTCACTAAAAAATGAAGCATTGGGCTGGTTACTGAGGAGGTTGAAAGCTGAATATTTTTGAGGTGAAATGTTGCTGGAACTTAGTCTTCGTAATTGAGATTTTGTGAGGAAAGATTACATACCTCTTTGATCTCATTTGGAAGAGTGTGAGGCTTGTCAAAGTAGAGGAGATTCCTGTTTCGGACCCTGGGAGAAGCTTGTACAACATCAAGGCACCAAAGGTTGTAAAGTTCTTCTATTTTCAAAGTTAATACAATCAAGTTTATTTTTCTCAATAAGTTGTGCTTTATGGTTTATTTCATGGATTCCTTGATCACCATGATGAATATGATTTATTATATTAGCTATGCAGATGTTATTTGATGTGTGCTTGTTTGTGATTGCATGTTCTCAAAAGGAAACTCTTTTAGACGATTGAAGGATGGCTGCCACAAACTAGCGTTGGACTTAAGGTAGGGTCTAAAACACCTCTTTAGTTTTTATTAATGAATCACAATATGTTTAGAGAAAGGTAGATTTGCTTGTCCTGCTTGTTTCTAGATATTTTTTGATACTAGGGAGATCGATCTTGTCCACAAGAACGATTTATCCGGCCAACAAATTGGTGACTCCACTGGGGATTGCTTCCTTCCAACTACAACTAGGATTATTTTTTGTACCTCGCCACTTCTTATTCCACCATTAGGATGGTTTTAGTTCAGGAAGATGAATTCAACAGTGAACATGTGATTTACTATCTTAGTCGAACTCTGAATCCGACTGAGCTTAAATATTCGCATGTGGAGAAATTTTCCTTGGCATCTGTTCAAGCTGTCCAAAGATTTCGTCACTACATCTTATTACCCAAAACCACAGTAATTTCTGACTATAACCCTATGATCTATATTTTGACCAAAGAATTGCTAGGGGGCAAGTATTCCAAATGGATAGTTATCCTGCAGGAATTTGACTTGGAATTTGAAAAATCCAAGGCAAAGAAATCTTTGGTTTTTGTGGAATTGATGTGTGATTTCCCGCGTACTGATACTGAAACTGTGGCAGAATAACCCATTGCAAATGAATCCTTGTTTCTTATCAGTACTCTTGATCCATGGTATGGAGATATAATTGTTTATCTCCAAACCCAATCTTTTTGGCCTGACATCTCACGACCTCAGCGAAGGAAAATACGTTTCCAATCCCAACAATACAATATTATTGGAGATACACTCTATCGTAGTGGGGCGGATTATGTTTTCCAACGTTGTCTAACTCATGAAGAAGCTGAAAAGGTTCTTAATGACTGTCACTCTGGAGCATGTGGTCGTCATATGTCTGGGTATGTCACAGCCCAAAAGATATTGCACGATGGTTATTTCTGGCCATCCTTATTTAAAGATTGTATCTATGCAGTCCGGAAATGACACAATTGTCAAATTTTTTATCATAAGATGCATGCTCCACCTGCTCCTCTCCACCCTATAATTGTCGTTGGTCCTTTCGCAAAGTGGGGTATTGACTTTATTACATGTAACCCTCACTCGGCCGGGGGGAATGCGTATATCATCCTTGTGGTAGATTAGTTTACTAAGTGGGCCGAGGCGATGTCTACATTTTTAGCAAACGGCAAAACTGTTGCAATTTTAATTTTCAATCATATAATTGCTAGATTCGGTATTCCTCAAGTGATTATTACTGATCATGGAAGTCATTTTTGAAACATCATGATGACTGAACTAACAGATCAACTTGCCATGCGTCATGATAGTTCTACTCCATATTACCCACAGGCTAATGGTTTGGTTGAAGCTATCAATAAAGTTATAGTCACTATGATCCAACGAATCATTGGTATTCATAGGTCGAATTGGCATAAAATGTTATTTTCAGCACTTTGGGCATATCGAACCTTAGTAAAAACATCAACTGATTTCACTCCTTTTCAACTGGTTTACGGTTTGGAAGCAGTGTTACCCATTGAATGCGAAATTCCATCATTGCAAATAGCCATAGAATTACTCCCAACCACTTCCGAAGAGGAGAAACATTTCTTGTACTTAGCTCAGCTAGATGAGAATTGACGTGACGCTGCATTAGCAATCAAAACTCATGCCAAATGAATAAAATCTCAGTACAATCGAAATGTTACACCTCGTAATTTTTCGGAAGGAGACCTAGTCTTACTATACGATCAAGCAAACGATAAGCTAAGGGCTGGAAAATTTGTACCTATGTGGCATGGTCCTTATGTTGTTAAGCGAAAGCTGGCAAAAGGGGCCTATGAATTTGTAGATTTTGACAGTGTCTCTTTGGGTAAACCCAGATATGATCTTTATCTGAAGAGATATTATGCTTAAATTTGGGTGTGGAGATTTTTGTTAGATTAGTTTCTTTCTAGCTGGTGTGTTTAGATTAGAAATGTGTGCCTAGTTTAGAGAGTGTTTTTATCATTATTCCTACTATCTTGATTTTACTCTTGATATTGCAGATGTCGATGTCTCTTCAAGCATACATTGGTTTCGCTGACGGTGCTTGTCATAATACACGGAACATTTCTTCCACAGCTTGGGTTATCTATTCACCCTTTGATGAGTTAGTATCTATGCATGAGGTAAGCCTCGGTCAAACAATGAATAACATTGCAGAGTATAGTGCAGTGATTGAGTTATTATCTGAATCCATCTCATTTGGGATTCGGAGTTTGATTGTTAGGTTAGATTTTGAACTCATTGTATTACAGCTTAACAGGGTTTATGCCATTAGAAATCCAATGTTATTAAGATTATTCTTGAGAGTTCGTTTCTTGGAACATGAATTTGACTACATTGAATATCAGCATATTCCAAGATATTTAAATACATTAGTAGATGCAATTGCTTCTCAAATGTTAAATAGACATTTGCAATAATCAAAAAAGTAAATTTAAAACATTCCATAACATGTTATACAAGAAAGCCAGTAATAGTGATATATCATAGCATAGAAGTGTGTCAAATATACATAGTATTCCATCATAGGTTGAAAAACACCTTATGATCGAAAAAGATGATAATACAAAAAGACATAAAATGTCGTGTGAGTCTACAAAAGCGATCATCCTATCCCTGGTGATGATCACGATAAGAACCCACTGCTCGGGCTACCCTACAAAGGAACCTCCTAAAAGGTCCTGGGACCCAAATCACATATCACTGTAACCTAAGTGGAATATCATCTATGCCAGTCTCTGGAATATCTGTTGTCAAACGCTCTAGTTGATTCTCTAATTTGGTCAGGGTCTCTATAGATTGGTCCTGTGGGGCCGGTACTGCTACAGCTAGGTGTCTCTTCTCATAGGGCTGGAGAGCGGCTGGTCGCCATGGACCCACATCTGCATTTGAAACTTTTTATTATTAATTTTGGACGATTTAAAAAAAAAAATAGTTAAAACTTAGAAAATGTTGAGAATGATTTTACTTGAATAATCCCACTACTCTCCTGGTGGAAGAGTCATGTCTAGGTCACCACGATAATCCATCCTAGCATATGAAAAATTCTAAATCAAAAAAAGTTGGTTCCCCAACCAACGAAAATACTCAGGTGGAAATCGAACAACCTCTGAACCCTCCTCAGGATGACGGGCCATCACTGCAACCCAACGCATTATCCTAGGCTCTCGAGGAATTCCAACCTCAACGGAAAGCTGCCATGGGACCAACATTGGGACCCTCTCTAGACCAAAGCTCACAACCAGGAAACCATATCCAAAGTTTTTTTAGTTGTCCATTCTTTGCTCTAGTTAGTTGGCCTTTTACATTTGCCAACACAGCTTCGCACCAATTGAATATGGTACCTCGATAATAGTCTACTGCCATTCGCATCTGGGATCCGGTAGCTACATGCAATGCTGCACTCTTGCATAGTCTGGTGATAGTGAACATGATAACCTTAAGTTCAGGACGGGCGATATTTTTAATATCAATCCGTTTGTTTGCTGTTTGTTCATTGCAAAACTCCAATCGGAGACTAGAGACGGACTGGCCACTAGGCCTAGTCCCGAAAAGAGATAATTGTTCACCTCTCTTGGGCAAACCAGTCAAAAAATTATATGTCCTCCAGCTCAATTTCGAGCCGGTGGCCACCAATCATGAAACACTGGTCCTGTATGTTCCACTTGTCCACTAGCCATTGCAAAACGTCTACTTGGGCCCTCATGCCGGGTATGGCCCAAAATTTAAATAGTCTGCATGCTCTCAATGCATCCAATGTGGGTTGATTATTTATTGCGGCTAGGTCCACATCGTCGTGCTCACATTCCCACCAAATAAGCATTTTGTATGTCGTACATTGCACAAAAGACATATTAGAACAATTTAGTTCAAAAAATCTTTGGGTGGAAATGGAGAAATTTGAGGTTTTAAAACCTATTTCGCGGGGTCCGAACCCGCTAGTTAGGGACAGTGCATAGGTCTGCACTCGTCCTAAGTAACAGGTGTGGAACTCTCACTTTTTCCTTTCTAGAAAAATGTTGGGGTCCGCAGGTGCCGCATGTTGCACCTGCGGACCCCCGCGAGTGGATTTTTAATCAAATTTTCCTTTAAAAAAATTAATTTTTAAAGCCCTAAAACAAAATGAAAATGGTTGAAATGCAACATAAGGATGATGTGGATTACCTGGAGCTGACAGTTTTCGATTCCAATGGACAAATTTTCCGCAATCTTCACAGGAAGTTTCTTACCCAAAAGCTCTCTCTTCTCACTCTGAAGTCAAACTGTAAAAATGAATTTACAGAAGCCCGTTTTATAAGCTTTTTTGAATAAATGAATTTTTAATTTATTTATTTTTTACTTTAGAAAGGTAAATTTTTTATGCATTTTTATTTATCTTAAACAGGTGTGAGTAATGTTTTGAGTTTTTGTGCAGAATATTGGATTTTCAGGGATAATTGATCATTTTCAACAAAAAACATTGGAGTCCTCTTTAAGCTCTTTTCTGACTTGTAAAATATGAAAAGATTGCCGAGTTTTTCCTTTTTAAACTCGTTAAAACGGAATTAAAAAGTCGGTCCACTTACAGCTCTTTTCTGACTATATAAAGATGAAAAGATTGCTGGACTTTTGTCATTTCAAGTTCGATATTGGTTATAAAACGACGTGTCTTTGATCGCTTTTTTACTTTTTCAGATCAGGGCCACTAATTATGAAAAGTACTCCTTGATCGTAATGGTCAAGTGGTTCTCTCAAGTATTATTTTATACTTTTTCGGGCTTGAGGGACACAAATTTACAAGAAAGGACACCCATGGAGTTTCCTTAAGTTTTTCTTTTGACTCCCTAAAATTGAAAAACACTGAGTTGTCCCTATACTGGACTCGTTAAAATTTAACAGTAAAGGACCTGTTCAATTTTAAACAAGAACAAACCACTCCTTCTTAGGGTTTAAATTTTAAAGTAAGTTGGACTCATCCGAAGGATGAGCTTATAACCAAGCAAATGCTATCCTCCTCAAGCTTGTCAAAAATAAAGAGGTACTTGCCAGAAATGGTGGGGGAAAAGAGAGAAAAATGAACCTGTTTGTTACACTTTGTGTTTTAGAAAAGAAGTTAACCACTCTTGAACACGACATTTTTTTTTCACCTAGGTTGGGGTCACCAAACCATCTGCAGTGTCGTTATGTGTTTAAGAGGTCAGTTCAAATAAACCATTCATTTGCAAAATATATGTCATCCATTTTTACCATCCCTGAGTTAGTCCTTGTCAAATATATTTCTTCAAACTTGATCTATGATTTCGCGTTGTGGGCTTGCCTACGACAGATCGCTTTCTATCGACTCCAACTCATTATCTAGAAAGATGATCTAGAAATCGTCAGTACCTTGGAATCTTCATGCCTCAATGGAAACTTTCTCACCTTCGATGACAGGTTGCATCATTAACCTTCGATCAAAGGATTCTATGACATGTTCAACATCAACTCATTTATTCGCATTTCATGGATTGTATTGAGTACTTTGAGAGCCATTGACATTATTGGTGGTTTCTCTCACACTTGTTAACAGTTCACATCATTGACTAGTAATCAAGTGGTTTCTACCATGTTCAACTTCGACACATTCATTCGCATGGATAGAATCGTACTAGTTTGTGAAGCAGAAATCAAGACCCTGGATCTAGTTTCCACCATCTAGGCTACGATGAATTTTGTTATTCATTATACTGTAGACTATTCATAAATAGATGGTTGTGCCCATACTGTGTCTACATATGTCTATACTTGTGATGTATTACAAAATCATTCCTGTATCAGAGCAATTTAGTTAGTTTTCTAGTCAGTTTTGATCTAAGTATAGGAATGCCTACCTCAGCGATGATATTTTCACACATATATATTTTGTATTGAATGTTTTTTACAGGATCCGACCACGGTGTCCACAAGATGATCCTTGAAATGATAAAGTACTTCACTCTTCTTAGATGACAAATGCTATCCTCATCTATTACAGACTTTGCACTTTAGGGGGCAATCTATTGCACAAAAAATTGTCACCTTGACATTCTGCAATCTGTGTGAGTCTATCACCACTCATACTTTCCTCCTTTTCAAGTCTTAATCCTCAGTTCTTGATGTCAAGCCTTGAAAATAAGAGAAAACCCTTAAAAGTCTCTAAAACTCTGGTTCCGCACTTTCTATTAGCATTTCCTGCGGTCCCACACCTAATGGTCATGTCCCCTACATACTTGACCACTCTGTCTCTGTGTAATGGGTGCGGACCCCTGTAAATGTCAAAAAGGCACAAGTACATTCTTAAAAACTTAGTTTGAGTCATTTATGGAAGCTTCTAGAAGGAATCTTGAGGTGGAAAGTTTGCTCCTTTAAGTTTCATGCGTCCCATACCTTAAGGAGCTAATCCCTTGATGTGAGGAGCTTATCCCTTTGAAGGAGGACTCTATCCTTTCATAGGTGGACCTATAACCTCCTTCCTTTGCACTATAAAATGAAGCATTGGGCTGGTTACTGAGGAGATTGAAAGCTGAATATTTTTGAGGTGAAATGCTACTGGAACTTAGTCTTCCTAATTAAGCTTTTGTGAGGAAAGATTACATACCTCTTTGATCTCATTTGGAAGAGTGTGAGGCTTGTTAAAGTAGAGGAGATTCCTGTTTCGGACCCTGGGAGGAGCTTGTACAACATCAAGGCACCAAAGGTTGTAAAGTTCTTCTATTTTCAAAGTTAATATAATCAAGTTTATTTTTCTCAATAAGCTGTGTTTTATGGTTTATTTCATGGATTCCTTGATCACCATGATGAATATGATTTATTATATTAGCTATGCAGGTGTTATTTGATGTGTGCTTGTTTGTGATTGTAGGTTCTCAAAAGGAAACTCTTTCAGACGATTGAAGGATGGCTGCCAAAAACTAGCATTGGACTTAAGGTAGGGTCTAAAACACCTCTTTAGTTTTTATTAATGAATGACAATATGTTTAGAGAAAGGTAGATTTGCTTGTCCTGCTTGTTGCTAGATATCTGTTGATACTAGGGAGATCGGTCTTGTCCGCAAGAACGATGTATCCAGCCAACATGAGGGTTTTGATGTAATCTTTTGCTGGTAAGTCTCAGAAGACCGACCATGTTATAAGGATCTTGAGGTTCTGGATGGCATCCTCAATGAAGAACCTGATCAACCCATGGTGAGCCAATTGTTGGGAATTCCCTTCCTTTACTTTGTTGCTGGAGTCTATGAGTGATTTCATCAAGAAATAGGGTATGCTGAGTCTTTGGTGAATTAGTGTTTCTACCCCAAATCTTAATTCTTCAAGCATCCTAAAATGGTAGCCATAAACAACATTGTATCTACCCTCACATGAGATATATTTAATGAGTTGGTAACCTACCCCACTCCATGGGTATGGCAGACTGTCCCTCCTTACTCCATTTTTATCCTCTATGGGTTCTTCATCTTTTAAAAAGAATTTCCTTTTTGCCACCTCACTGTCTACTTTGTCTTCTTTTCTCCATGGTATTCCTAGGGGAAGTGTGGTGACCCTACTGATGAGATCTGGGGTGAGATCTCTACTGAGCCCTCTAATTATAATAGTGGCATGTATTTTTCTGTGTAGAGTGAGGTAATGAGAAAATTATTGAGCCACCTCATCATCATACCCTGTGAATTTTTCGAAAAACCTCATCCATTGGTGTCTTGTAATGATTTCAAGCACTTGGGGGTGTTGTATCCCCACAGTGTTTGTGGGTCCTCTCCTATTAAACCCTCTTGTCATCTTGCTTGTGAGGCTTGAGAAGGAAATGAGAGGTTTGACCCAAGAATTTTAAATTCAAGAGAAAATAGAGTTTCCTGTGTATGTAATTCACCTCCCATAGTTGTTATATCCACTAGCTTTTAAAGCATTTCTAGTTCATTTTCTTGTAAATGGGGACGGAGGGATGCATGGTAAGGAGTGGAGGAGATGAATAAAGGTAAGGAAGGGTTTCATTTGGATCTTCTCCTTGGTCCTTGATTGTCATTCTCGCCCACCTGCAAATAACAATTATGTTTTTTTCTCTTCCTTTTTTTGTTTTTGAAAAACACCTGTTAGAAAATTATATATCACGGAGCAATGGAAAACATAAAATATTGCAGAAATATAAACACAGAAAACGCATAAAAACAAGAGAGACACAGATATACATGGTTCACCCAGTTTGGGCTACATCCATGGAGAAAAAACCAGTCCTTCCTTTTATATTATCTAGCAAATTGAAGAGATACAACCTACAACAGGTCCGCTGTAACACCCTCTTCACTCTCAATCTCCTCTCTCTTTCTCACTCAGAATATAGGTCTACATAGACACAATAAAATTCCCTCATATATAGTGAGGGGTTGCCTTCTAGGGCAAAAAACCCCTAAATTAAACATAAATTCTATCGTTAGATCTCCGCCTAATGAATGGCCCATATTGACTAGAAATTACTATACTTTTACAAGGCAATTTCACATCTATTCTTAGCTCCGGGGGCGCTACCCCAAAAACCCCCCACCAGGGGGGGGCTCCCCAAAGGTCGCAGCTACCCCCCCTGTAGCGAATATTTTTTAGGCGGCGTTGCTGCCCCATTTCGAACTAGGGTCCAATGTGGCGATACCTTTGAATACAGAAGATAATCAAGCTCCACACCCAACAATATCCCACTTGGAGACTGATTATAGCAACTCCATTGCTGCTTCATTTACTGGACAATGACTCCACTTTGGACCTGGCTATTTCTCATCTTCTTCATCATACTTGAAGACCAATTGAAACTGAGCAGATTCTCAGTTTCTCCTTGGTTACAACTTTTATTAGCATATCTGCAGGATTTTGGCTAGTGTGTATCTTTTCTAGCTTCAACTCCCCATCTTCCAACACTGATCGTATGAAATGGTACTTGAGATGTATGTGTTTAGTCCTAGAATGAAATGCTGAGTTCTTTGCAAGATGAATGGCACTTTGGCTATCACTATATAACGTGCCCATATCATTCTCCTTACCCAATTCACCCATAAACCTTTGTAACCAAATCATTTCTTTACTAGCCTCTATAGCAGCAACATACTCTGCTTCTGTTGTTGAAAGTGCAACAACACTTTGGATTTTTGAAACCCAACTAACAACTATTCCACCTATAGCAAAATCATATCCTGTAGTGCTCCTCCTGTTATCTCTGTCACCTGCCATATCTGCATCAACATATCCCTGTAGAGAAATTTTTGAACCACCAAAGCATAATGCTTGATTTGTGGTACTTTTCAAATATTTGAGAATCCATTTCACTACCATCCAATGTTCCTTTCCTGGATTGTTCATGTACCTGCTTACAACTACCACTGCATGTGCAATAGTAGGCCTTGTGCAGACCATTGCATACATTAAGCTTCCAACTGTTGATGCATATGGAACTTTAGACATATAATCCATGTCTTCTTGGGTCTTTGGGCATATTTCCTTACTAAGTTTAAAATGGCTAGCAAAAGGTGTACTAACTGGTTTTGAATTGTGCATATTAAATCTTTTCAACACCTTTTGTATGTACTCATTCTGAGACAATGCTAGTTTCAATTTTTTTTGTCTCTAGTTATTCTCATACCAAGGATTTGTTTTGAAACTCCCAAATCCTTCATTGCAAATGAATTTTCCAATTTTCTTTTGAGCACATTTATTTCCTGCATGTTAGACCCTGCAACAAGCATGTCATCTACATACAGTAACAATATAATATAACTGTCATCATTTTTCTTTTTTAGATAAACACAATGATTAGAGTGACATCTAGTATAACATTGTTTAGACATAAACTTGTCAAATTTTAGATACCACTGCCTTGGAGCCTGTTTTAAGCCATACAAGATCTTCTTCAATCTCCACACTAGTTTCTCCTTCCCTTTCACCTCATATCCTTGTGGTTGTTGCATATATATCTCTTCCTCCAAATCCCCATGGAGAAAGGTTTTCTTTACATCTAACTACTCAAGATGCAAATCTTCAACTACTACTAGACTTAAAATAGTTCTGATTGAAGTCATTTTAAAAACAGGAGAAAATATTTCATCAAAATCAATACCTTTCTTCTGTGCAAACCCCTTCACCACAAGTCTAGCTTTGTACCTTTGTTTTCCTCCATCTTCTTCCTTCAGCCTGTAAACCCATTTATTCTGCAATTTAGTTTTACTTGCAGGCAACTTGACTAAGTCCCAAGTCTAGTTATGCATTAAGGAGTCCATCTCTTCCTCCATGGCTAGCTCCCACTTCTTCCTGCTTTCAACCTGCATTTCTTCTTCATAACATTCAGGTTCACTAGAATCAGTCAATAATAAATAATATAATGAAGGAGAGTATCGTTTAGGGGGTCTACTTATCTTGGTGGATCTTCTAACACCACTTTCAGGTGTTTGGGGTGCATGTTTCTGTTGTGGTGATTGTTGTTGTTGTGGTTGTTGATTATTATTATTTTCAGGCACCTTTACTTTTTTAGTGATATCATCAAGAACTATGTATTCCTTGTTTTCTTTTTCCTGTTTCTTTTCCTGCAACTAATTCTTATACAAGACCTTTTCATTGAATATTACATCTTTTCTCCTAATGAATTTGTGATTTTCATAATCATATAAGTGATAACCAAAATCATTAACACCATATCCAAAGGTACATTTCTTTGACTTTGCCTCAAGCTTTGTTCTATTTTCTTTATTAACATGGACAAAGGCCTCACAACCAAAAGGCTTTAAAAAAGAGTAGTTTACCTTTTTACCTGTCCATGCTTCCTCTGGAACACCACCATCCAAGGAACTTAAATGCCCTTTGTTTATTAGATAAACAACAGTATCTACAACATCTGCCCAAAATTGTAAAGACAATCCTGCATGCAATCTCATGCACCTTGCACGCTCCATGACTGTTCTATTCATCCTTTCTGACACACCATTTTCTTGTGGTGTTCTTGGAACTGTCTTCTCTTTGTGAATTCCATGCTCTAAACAATACCTATCAAACTCTTTGCTGCAATATTCACCACCATTTTCTGATTTGAGACACTTCAATTTCTTTCCTGTCTCAATCTCAACCAAAGCTTTCCATTTCTTGAGGTATCAAATACATCAGATTTATTCTTAATACAATAAATCCAAGTTTTTCTAGTTGCATCATTAATAAAAGTAACATAATAACGAGAGCCACCAAGAGATGATACCTGAGCAGATCCCCATACATCTGTATGCACAAGCTCTAATTTTTCGCTCTTCTTTTCTTTCCCAACTCTGAGAAATCTAATTCTCTTCTGTTTTCCATAGATGCAATTCTCACAGAAGTCCAAATCAACATTCTTCAAACCCGGAAACAAATTCCTTGAGTGAAGGATCTTCATCCCCTTCTCACTCATGTGTCTGAGCCTATGATGCCATAATGCTGCATCTACTCCTTTGGAAGTTAAAGCATTAACAGAGTTAGAAATACCATTGCATAAATACAATGTACCAACCTTTTCGCCTTTTGCTATTACCAGGGCTCCTTTGGTGGCCTTCCAAGCTTTATCTGTGAAAGTTGTCACACAACATTCACCACCTAGCTGCCCTGTTGAAATTAGATTTTTCTTCAGATCTGGAACATGCCTTACCTCCTTTAGTAGCCATTGGTTTCCATTCTGCTGTTTTACAAGAACCTTACCCATTCCAAGAATTTTATAGGGTTTATCATCACCCAAACGGACTTGTCCAAAATCTCCTTAAACATAGTCATGAAAGTATTTCTTATCAGGTGTGGCATGGAATGAGGCCCCTGAATCTACCAACCGGGAATCAGTAATATTTTCGAAAGAAAGAATCAAAGCATCTTGTAACACCTCACCTATCACATTTGCTTCATGATTGTTTTCTTGCTGTGCATCTCCTTCTTTTCTCTTCTGAGATCTACAGTCTTTCTTTAGGTGTCCTTTCTTTTCACATTTCCAGCACACTATCCCCAATCTGGACTTGGATCTACCTTTCCTTGATTTACTGCGATATCTTGAGCTCTTTCCTCTTTCCATTTTTCTTCCCCTAGACTCTGCACTCAAAGCATTACCTGATGTCTCACCGAAGCTTTTCCTTCGCATTTCCTCGCTAAGGATAACACCAACAACATCATCAAACTTTAAAGTACTAGATCCAGACACAGAATTACTAATGGCCATTACTAAACCATTCCAACTTTCTAGCAATGAGCACAAGAATAAGAGAGCTCTAACTTCATCATCAAATTTTACCCCTATAGAGCTTAACTGACTTGTAACAGTATTAAAATCATTTAAATGGTCTGCAACAGATCTGCCTTCTGACATCTTCATATTAAATAAATGCTTCATAAGAAATACCTTATTTGAGGCCGATGGTTTTTCATATAGTTTCACCAACGCCTTAATCAAACCCTCCGTCGTTGTTTCCTTCAAAATGTTGAAGGCGATCGATGCTGCAAGGCACAACCGTACTGTTCCAACCATACTGTTCCGAGTGCCTTTCTATCGAGAAGGTTCCATTCTTCATCTGTCATACCCATTGGCATCTTTGTTTTTCCACCCAATGGTAGGTACAGATCTTTCTGATACAGATAATATTCCATCTGCATCTTCCACAGTGAGATGTTTTGACCATTAAATTTCTCTACCCTAAACTTACCATCTTCCGTCATTGCTCCCACTCAAACCAGGAATCCTTCTCTCCTGCGAGTTTGTTAGCTAAAAAAGGACCTTCGGCTCTGATACCAGTTGTTAGAAAATTATATATTACAGAGCAATGGAACACATGAAATATTGCAGAAATATAAACAAAGAAAACACATAAAAACAAGAGAGACACAGATATACATGGTTCACCCAGTTTGGGCTACGTCCATAGAGAAACAACCAGTCCTTCCTTTTATATTATCCAGCAAATTGAAGAGATAAAACCTACAACAGATCCACTGTAACACCCTCTTCACTCTCAATATCCTCTCTCTTTCTCACTTAGAATATAGATATACATAGACGCAATACAATTCCCTCATATATAGTGAGGGGTTGCCTTCTAGGGGAAAAAACCCTAAATTAAACATAACTTCTATCATCAGATCTCTGCCTAATGAACGGCCTAGATTGACTAGAAATTACTATACTTTTACAAGGAATTTTTACATCTATTCTTAGCTTCGGGGGCGCTGCCCCTAAAACCCCCCGTCAGGGGGGGGCTCCCCAAAGTTCGCAGCAGCCCCCCTTGGACCCCCGCTGCAGCGAATATTTTTCGGGCAGCACTGGGGTCCAGTGTGGCGATACCTTTGAATACAGAAGATAATCAGGCTCCACACCCAACAACACCTAAGCTGCCTCAGAGAGGTTTTCACTCTATATGTTTGCCCTGGGTGCCACAAGGAAGGTTTTCACCCAGGGATCTTCTTATTATTTTTTCCATTTTTTTTCATCATTGGGCCACCTCACGAGGTTTTCAACCCAAATATGGGACTCAGGTACTTCATGGAGGTTTTCACCTGAATCCTTATTCTTTTTTCTCTTTCTCACATGACTTGATGAGGGAGGAGTTGGAACTTGCACCACCATCATCACTGTCTTATTGATATTGTCGATAAACTTTTGTTTTGATAAACACCTCTTGTACATTTTCAATTGTTGTCCATTAACAAGCAATGGGATGACTTCTTCATCTATAGTTATGATTTGCACTGAACCATTATCATGGCATCTTTCCACCACATAAGGTCCGAGCCATCTTGTCCTTAGCTTGCCCTTGAATTATTTATACCTAGAATCATATAAAAATGCCCAATTGCCCTCTTGAAATTGCTTCTCCTTAATATGTCTATCATGTCAGATCTTCCTCTAAAGCTGAACTCTCTTTGTATGTAAGAGGGCTTGCATTCCAAATTCATCCAAGCCATTCAAATGGAACAATATTTCTTTTTGTGCATGACTGAGATCCAAATCTAGTTGGGCTACCATCCTTAATGTGTTATATTCAAACGTAATGGATAGAAAATCATTTTTCCGATAGAACAGTTCATAGGGTGTAAATCCATTGGTGGTCTTCCATGTTGTATTATAGGCCCAGGTGACCTCAACTAGTCTCACTACACAATCCTTCCTGCTGCTGCTTACTACCTTGGTTAAGATGCTCTCTAGTGCCCTGTTGGTCCCCTCCACTTGCCCATTAGCTTGTGGATGATAAGGAGTGGTTGTCCTATGTTTGATTTTGTGATCGCTGAGTAGTTCTTCAATCTTGTTGGAGGTAAAATGGTTGCCTTGGTCCATGACTAGCTCTCTAGGGTTCCCAAATTTGTAGAATACATTCTCCCTTAGGAACTCAACCACCTTCTCTTTTGTTGTTGCCTTAATTACCTTGGTTTCAGCCCACTTAGTCAAATAATCAGTGCACACAATAGTGTACTATTTTTGCTTTGAAGGAGGGTTAATAATCCCAATGAATTCCATGCCCCACTTGTCAAATGGCTTGAAAGTTAGTTGAGGTTGTAAGGGCATTTCATCTCTTGGAGTAGGCTTTCCCATCCTCTGGCACTGAGTGCATTGACTAATGTAATTTTTCACATCTTGATGTAGAGTGGCCAATAATAGCCTACTTGTAACACTTTTAATGTTGTCCTCTTTGCTACAAAGTGACCTCCAGAAGGCACATCATGACAGGTCAGAAGGATGTCAAAAAATTCCTCTTCTCTTACACACCTTCTTAAGATTTGATCTAGGCCAAGTTTGAAAATATTGCCCCCAATCCAGGTGAAGGGGGTGCTTTTCCTGACTATCTTTCTCTTTTCTTTGGAGGGCAAGTTTGGTGGGAACTGCGCTAATACCAAATAGTTTCCTATATCAGCAAACCATGGGGAGAGAACTGAAATAGCAAACAAATGCTCATTTGGTAACTGGTCATCCACCATTCCTTCTTCACCTGCAGGCAAATTCATCCTAGATAGAAAGTATACAACAACATTTTCCTTACTAGGCTTATCAACAATAGTTAGATCAAACTACTGTAATAAAAGTAACCATCTTATAATTCTAACATTCACATTTGGTTTGTTCATTAAATATTTTCTTGCAACATGGTCAGTATGCACAAATGTTTGGCAGGCTGTAATGTAATGCCTAAATTTTTTTAATGAATGCACAACAACTAGGAGTTCCTTTTCAGTCACAGTATAATTTATCTCAGCCTTTGACAGGTTCTTACTGATAAAATAGATGGCATAGGGAAATTTCTCCTCTACCTGACCTAAGGCTACTCCTATGGCTTTGTGTGAGGCATCAACATGAATATGAAATGGGAGGGCCCAGTTTGGGCCTCGAAGAATTGTTGGAGTGGTTAACTTACCCCTTAAAATGTCTAAGGCCTCTTAAAAGCTTTGAGACCATATAAACTCTGAATCTTTGGCCAACAACCCAAATATAGGAGAGGCCAACTTGCTGAAGTCCTTTATGAACCTTCGGTAGTATCCATTTAACCCCAAGAAACTCCTGACATCCTTCTGCTTTTGTGGAGGTGGGACCCTTTGGATGATTTCTATTTTTTTCACCTGCAGTCCTTGCTGAGATATTGAATGACCTAGCACGGTCCCTTAAGTCATTAAGAATTCACATTTTTCCGGACTTAAAGGCAGGTTCATTTCAATGCATTTGTGAATTACTTTTCCTAGGTTAGTCAGGGCTTCTTGAAAGTCAACCATAAGGTGTAACATCATCCATATAAATTTCCACCGCAACATGTACTAATTCAACAAAAATACTCAAGACTGCTCTCTGGAAATTGGCTGGAGCATTTCATAGGCCAAAAGAAAGGACCCTATAGGAAAAAGTACCCCAAGGACAGGTGAATGTGGTCTTATCCTAGTCTTCTGGGTAGATTTGGATTTGGTTGTATCCACTGAATCCATCTAGGAAAGAAAAAAAATTCTTCCCTGCCAGGCCATCTAGCACTTGGTCAATGAAGGGTAGGGGAAAATGATCCTTCTTTGTGTCTTTGCTCAACTCCCTGTAATTGAAACAAATCCTACACTTACAATTTTTCTTGGGAACTAACACTAAAGGAGTGACCCACTCACTGTTAGAGATAAGGTAAATGAATCCTGCATCTAGAAATTTTTGCATTTCTTCTTTGACTATATCTTTAAGAGCTGGATTCATCCTCCTTTGTGGTTGCCAGACCATCTTGTCACCTTCTTTGATGTATATGTGGTGAGTACACACTGAGGGGTGTATTTCCTTCATTTCCTTGTAACTCCAAGTGAAGGATTCTAGGTTTTCTCTCAACATGTTGCATAGCTTTTCCTCTTCGAGAGCAGAAAGAGATGGATTAATTTTCAAAGTTTTCTTTGGGTCGAATTCTATGGTTTTGACACGGAGTGGGTTCAAATTGGCCAAGCATAAGTCAATTGGATGATTTTTCTGGGTTTCCCTTCTTCTTCTAATGGTAATGAACTAGGAGTTGGACTTTGGAGTAGGTGTTCAATTAAGTCATCCTCATCTTGTTGTCCTCCTCCTATGGTTGCTTCCAAAGCATAAAGTTGGGCTGAATAAACCTCATCTTCCTCCTCCTCGTCGAACCATAAGGGTAAATCCCGCTCTAGATAAGGTTGAGCAGGAGGGTATAAGACTAATTGTTTGGACATATGCCCATTCTTGATGGTCATATTCCCAGCTCTTAAGCTAATGTAAGCATCAGTTGTGGCCAACCATGGCCTCCCAAGGATGAAAGGCTAACCAGTAAGATTAGCCTTAGGCTGGAGAACTAGAAAATCTGCAGGGACTCCTAGGAGTCAATACAGACCATCAAATCCTCCACAATTCCCTTAGGGGTGACTGTGGAACAGTTTGCAGGTTGTAGAACTATTTTTCTCTTCCTCAATGACCCTTGGAGGTTGAGCTTGAGCATGGTGTCCTTGGTCATCACATTAATGGGAGCCCCAAGATCGATTAGAGTGTGTGGGATGATGGTGCCATTGATGTGCACATCTACTATAGGGCTTCCAGGGTCCAAATATTTTGGACATATTACCTGCCCCAACATTAAGTCGGATAGTTGCCCAATGACATTAATGGTAGGGGCATCCCTTTTCCTTCTTCCTGGATGCTTGAAGTGTTTCTCCTTAATGAACTTATTGTAAATGGGAACATCTTTTATTTCCTAGAGAAGGGGGATCTTTACACATATATGTTGGCTTGTTGGGGCCTGACCCAGGTTCAAAAGTGATTTGGCCAAACAAATCCCGAAATTACCGACCCTTTCAGCAACAGTCCGTAGTACACAGACTGAGGTCTCACTTGAGGTAGTATGAGAGGGTGCTAGAACTGGGTTTCCGCACCCTAAGGATGTCTTCATAAAGTCTAGGAAGTTCGCAAACCCAACCTCCACACTTGCGCTACTCCGTGCAGCCATCTTTCCTTCACAACTTGTGCAACTGCTTCTGCGCAACTCTATAAAGAGCACGAAAAGGTGCTGTCTAGATCCTTTATCCTTACTGTGCTATTATTATAGATCTTAACTTAATTATGTGGGCCCAATATTCTCATTACTCATTCAACATTCATAACAAGTGTGCACAATCATAAAACTATAAAGAGATGAATAACAGGAATGTAGACACATAATATTACAAAATCAACTTATCTTTTTATTAATTCTTTGTTCAAGTACAATCCCAACTCTGCCCTGTGCACTCAGCTGCAGGGGTCCGTGCACATAGCTGCAGACTCTACCAAGCCTCCACACACTTAGCTTTGGAGCCTTTACCTACTATTACAACCCAAGACTCGGACTTACAGACTTAGAGTTAATTCATCATCCAAAAGAACATATTATTCTCCCAACTAAGACTCACTTTACACTTAGAGCCTCACTCTATTTATACAATCTCGTGGTCTGCGGACCATGGGTAGGTTGACACACTTTACATTAAATTACATTATCTTAGGGTGGACAACTCTAGACTCTTACACTCTATGCCCATGTTTCACGGGGTCTTTACATTACATTTAACCAAAATTCAGGCTTTAAGCCCAAAAAACCTGCTATGGGGGGATCCGTTGCCCAACAAGCCCCCAACACAATCATCGTGACTTGTCCCGAGTCACTCGGCTGGTACGGTGATCTTCGCGTGCAATCCATCTATCAGCTTCTGCGCTTCGCCTAAGACCACAACACATTGTTTTGCTTTCTACTGTACCAGTTGTGCACGTATCTCCAATGCATCTTTGTCAGGGGCAACTCCTTGCCTTAGTGCATATACTCCCTGCATCTGTGTCAGCTTTCCCTCGATCTTGGTGGTGACCGTGAATGGTTCCACGAGCAAAGGTTGGATGCGCGCTTTAAGCACTACTTCTTTCTGACGCATAGCATCCACCTGTTCCTTTAGAGCCTAGGCCTCTTTCATCTTGGCTAGTCGCTGAGAAGGGTGACTGTCTACACAGTCCCCTAGACATTGTCATATGCCTGCTGCAACTACCGTGCTTCTGTCTCTAGGCACTATATAGTTGGATCTTCTTGCCATGAGGTTAGCATGAAGAGTGACCGATCCAACAAGCCCGTGCAATCTTGTAGGGTGTGCTCTATTACTTCCAATCCTGATTGAATGGCGTAGTGGCACTGCTCTCTGACTTCTAGGGGTGTAGAGGGTTGTGCCTTTAGCCGTAGTTTCGCAATTTGCAGGTTGAGGTCCAGCTGGATCCTCGTAGATTCCTCCTTCCCCTTGTGGAATCCACTGGCCAATTTGTGGATCCGCATTCCTATTGGTAGATCTATCGCAATTTCCAGTTCTGGGACACGGTGACAAGCTTCCTCTATGATCTGCTCCAGCTGGTGATTCTGCGCTACTGCTTCATCACGTTGGAGGCTCAGTTGCTCGATGTTGATTTTTTGTCCACTGGGCATTTGTACTACGTGTCCTTCCCTAGCACAGAGCTCTGCTATCACTCCGTCCTGCAGCTGGTATAATATCTCTCGCGAAAGGGTTGCCAAGTTTAGGCCAAGTCCCTTGATCTGACCTACCATGGCTCTTCCCTCCATGTTTTCCGTTGTCAGTGGCCCATCCGGCAGCACGACGGTATTAGCCATTTTGGCCCACAACAACTGCTTTGTTGCTGATGTACCCATAGCCCCATAGATGGCTACCGTTCCCTCTTGTGGGGGCCGCACCTAAAGTCCCTGCAATTGCGCCCTGAGTGCCCCCAATGCATTCTTTTACTCCATCATTTCTTTCTAGAGCGCTTCCCTGGTGACCTTGCGAACTATGTTGCCAATGTCGGATAGGTCACCCTCAGTCAGTGTAATAGGTTCCCCATCTAGTTTGGAAGCCTTGGTCTTCTTCTGGGGCCCTGTCCATTCCATACTGTGTGGGTGTTTAAGCTGTTTCGGTGATGGGTTTGAGTCCCCACTTGCCACTGTGTCATTTGTCCCCTATCTTGTGGTCAGGTCTAGGCCTCTTTCTTCTTGCATCGTGGTTGCCCCAGATGTTGGTGGCGTTGCTACTTTGTCAGTGTCCTTAGTTAGCTCTGCGGCAGCCTTTGCTGCCTCACGGGAAGCCCTTACTTCTTTAGCGAACTGCTCGTTCTACTTCTGCTATGCAAGTAGCTTAGCAGCATCCTTTTGTCTTTGAATAGCCATCTCATGGCATGCCGTCATATCTGGGGTGCGCCATTTAGGTGGCCATGAGTCGAGCACGACGAAAATAGCATCAACAATCGCAATGAAAGAGATTTTAGTCCAGTTTTGCTTCGGATCATTCCGCGCCTTGACATACACATTGTGCATATCCGCCTTAAAGTCTGCAAAGCTCCGTAGATAGTCGTATGCTATGGGGGATGGGCGCGACCGTTTGCGGATCCACATTCGTATGCTCGCCTCCATGAGTATCCAGAAAATCTTGATCTTTCAGATTCACGTGGCGTGCCTTGTCACCTAGAGCAACGCATATTTCGCTACCTATGGAAAGTCCTAGTCAAGAGGAGGAAACTGATTGTACTCCGGCAATTCCCCTGCAACCAACAAGATGGATAAGAGCAACCACGCAAAGTGGAAGGTCTTACCCTGCTCCTGAGCCTCCTTGTAGTTCATCAGGAACTCCTCGCAGAGGAACTATGCCCAGTTGCACTGTAGCCCCTCGGCACATTGCTTGGCCAGCGCAATGACCGTTGCTGGTACCTCGTTGCCGTGACATTTTCTCATCACTTTTCCTGCCAGCAGCTAGGTGGCTATGTGTACCCCTTTTTCATGAATGCTAGTAATGACATAACCCCTTTGCTTCTTCTCCAACTTGTATATTTTCTTCATGGCCTCTATGAGCTCCAAGTCTCCTCTTTGGCCGACTATTTTCGCGGGGTCCCTTCCCGTACAGGGAAGCCGAGAAATCCTATGAATAATCTCTGCCATGATGGGAATCGGCTCCTCTAGCCACAAGTAGCCATCATGCACCAGGCAAAGTAGTTGCCTGATGACAAAGATCATGATTAGTGCCCAATGAAAGTGTGGAATCCATAATAGGTGGAGTAGCCTGACCTCCTCCACCTCACGCAGCCATTTCCGTGGTTGTATCACTGTAACGAACCCCTCCTTGCTTTGTTTCATAAGTTGGCTAGTCTCCAAATGTGGGAACTTTTCGCTATCCGCGAGGTCCCAATCTTCAAACTTCATCATGGGTACGCAGCCCAAGATTGAACCCTCAAATAAAATTCCATCTGGGAGGAGTGGGGTTTCGAGTGTGCTCTTAACAATATCCATGTCCTTGGGTACTTTTGCCTTCCCTTTCTGTGGGGGGACATATTTGGGCAGTTTTGCTGCAGCGCGCACTGGCTGAATGTCTTCCTCCACTTCTTCATCTGGTTCAATCTCTTCTACAAAGGCCTGAAGATCCTCCTCCTCATCATCCATCTCAATTTTAACCTCCTTGCCCTTATCTTCCATAGACAACTTACCAAACCGCAGGTTTCGTGGAGACATACAGACCGGTCTTGCTACCTGTGGGTCATTTTTGGGACTCGATGTCCAGGGCGATTTAGGGATTTCCGGTGCATCCCCTACCAGTGGCGTAGAGCCCTGTGCAGCTCCCTAGGTTGTTGACATCATTCTGATCAGGGAATCTTGTGTCTCCTTCAGCAATGCTTCAAACCATGGGCTTGCTCTCAAAGCCTCCAAATTCCTCAGGTTCATACCCAATTGATAGCACAAAACTGAATTCTCAAAATGCCAAGGGTTGTTCGGTGGAGATTCACCTATCATTTATAGGCCTGCTGGAATTCAAATTTGACCGTTCCCCCCTTCTTTGGCTCATTAATGCGAGATTGGCAGTAGATTGTTCCAAATCCAATTCTGACTTCGTGTCTTAATTGCTCACCTCCCACTCCTTTTTGCCTTAAATTGGACCTCTTGTCATGAATAGTCACACCAATGGTCACTGCCTAGTCTACCTACATGGCAGTGTAGCCTTCCATGCGCGGGTGTGACCCTTATGACCTACTAACCCTACACGCAACCTCCTTGTTGCGCAACTCCCATATAGACTCTTTTAAAGTCCCACGCTCTCTTTCAACTGCTTGGAGCACTAAGACTATGCTTCCTACAGATAATTAGGTGGTCGCACCACTGGTGCAAGGCTTCAAGTCACCTTCCAACCTGGTCTGTGGGCCTTCCTTAGCTACCCTCATGCTCTTCAGCACCTCGTGTTCCTCCTCATGTGGTGCGCTCCCCTATTTACTTTGTCTAGTAAGGTGCAATCACAGCCATGTTAGCCGGGTCATAAATTCTTCTACTGCAGTAGTATGGCTAGCTATCCCTTCTCCTATCATGCTTAGTTTTTTAGTGCAGCATGCTGAGTGACTTCGGTTTCTAGTTTTTTTATTTATTCGTCCAATATCATGCTTTTCTCTCTCAGCTGTACCCAATCGTCTTCGAGTTTGCGAAGTTTCGATTTCCCTCATCGAATGGCTTCCTGTAACTGCATAATTCCTTTACTCGGGTCCTCGCATACTGTCCCAACTATGGGAGCTGTTGTATGGGGATTCTTCTCTACTTTTATGTTTTTGCCTCTTTTCATCAGTGTTGGGGTCATTTCCGTGCTCAGGTTTTTTCTCATGGCCTCATAGGCCCATTGGAGCGCTAGTACGTGCAGGTCCCAATCAGTCTACCTCGCCTGGTATACCCTATTTAGGATTCTGCATACCTTCTAGAATGCTTCTACATGGAACCTCTATGGGGTGCGTCACTTTTCCTGCTGCCACGTTAGGGTCTAATTTTCGCTCCTTAGTCTAGGATGTGCTTGCACAACACATGTCTGCACCCATCAACACAGGTGGGCATGCAAGCTGGTTCGTCCTAGTTACCCATCTCTCGTTTGCCACTGGGGGCTTCCAAACCATAAGCTCATTCACCTCCTACATTCGTAGCAGTTTACAATGGTCTCCTGATGTGTACTCCACCATCGTGTGTGTGTTTCGTGCAGCGCCCCTTTCAGCGCACCATACTGCTGCTGTTCCGGTACTGCACCTTCAAATTTGTCCAGGGATTCATCCACTGCTGTCACTTCATCATGGGTTGGCAGTTCCTTGGACTTTGTCGTCATGCGACGCAGTGATCTAATCATCATGTTGCAATTTAGTGTTGTCACTTCGTGCAATCGGTTCTGCCAACGTTATAATTCTTCGTCTGAATCTGAAGTGCAGGAGCTGTCGTGCTCCCATGAGATTCTCCCATCTACAGTCGGGTTCACCCAATCCTGGTCTCACGCCGTTATCTGGTAAATACAATCTAGCTCATCATCACTTTCATCATCACACACTGGTTCAGTGTAACGCGTTCTTTCGGCTGGATCCAGCGGAATTACTACGCGTAGGAACTTTTTCTCGAATATCATCTTCCGCTTCTTGAAGTTAATGACGCCATTCATATCAATGGCCCAGTCTATTCCTAGCAACGTAGGATAAGGATTGCTATCATTGACAATGTCTATTACTTCGAAGTCTGTCTGTGCCCTTGCAACCTCCCCATGGGTAAAATCTTCTGTTGGTTCGCCATTTGTAATTGAGTAGGGGACCACTACAACACGGTCCTACCCATGCATTCCCATGTTTGCTTTGGTAACACATTCGTGTCTGATCCCACATCTAGGATGACCTGATCCATCTCATATTTGTCGATCTACGCCGTCAATCTCATTTCCCTCCCTGTGCACAATGTATGTTTCCCCAATTTATAGACTATGCACGGTTCCCCTAATCCCATGCATCTGGTGATCAACTCCTGTAGTCCCTTAACTACCTTATTGTCATGCAGCAGTTTCATGCAGGTCTCCAAAAAGGTAGTAAGCATAGAAGGATGCATTCCTGGCTTTGGTTGATCCTTACTACCTGAAGTAGACACCTCTATGGAACACTTCTTAGCTTCCATGAACATCTAATTTGCGCGTTCTAGGTCAAACTTAGGTTCCTTTGTAGGAGCCTTGCGAACCCATGTATCTTCCTTAGGCTGCTTCCCCTTATCTTCACCTGTAGTCACAACACTTCTAAGCATCATGTTCACATTTGGGTCTTCTTCGCATGGCTCGGACTTCATCATTTGGATATTCTGAGTCAGAGGAGGCTGGAGTACCCCTTTCTCATGCATCTGTGTGATCAACATAGGACAATATATCATTTAATTATCAAACTGATCACAGTATGAATAGGATATTCTCGTCAGGTTGGTACAATTGTGGGAGTAGTGCCCTGGTGCTCCGCAATTGTAATAAATTAACTGTCTGCGGCCCCTTCCTAGTCCCGTTCCTCCTCCTCCTCGACCTCGATCCTGAAATCCTACGCGCGCCATCCCCACAGCTAGGTCAAGGCCTCGTGTTTCTATCTACATTCTATAGGCTGGGGTCCACTCCATCATTAACTCGTAGTTACAGCAAGTACACTCATCATGGCCTACTAACCTGCAGAAGTTACAAAATAGTTGTTGCGGGGTCTTCGTATACTTCTGCAGCAGATGACAATTGTCCGTCATGTGTTTTCCTCCTATCTAACAGATCATGCACCATAATGTGGGGGTCGTACTCGGCCCTGCCTGTGCCTCTGGTCTCAATGACATTGCTCCCCCTCCTACCAAGTAGTTTGCAAATATTGGACAATGGTCCTTGTCATGGCCCTGGCATTTGCATTTTATGCACCATACTTCTTCACGTGCCTCTGACCATGGTGCCCTAGCCTGCTTCAAACTCTGCATCTCCATTTAGATTTTTTTACAAATCAGCTAGCTCTGATACCATGTAGAGATTTCCCACCTGTAGATCACCTGATAATGCAATAGACTAAAGAAAAATACTTGATCTACTTCTAGAAGCAATTTAGCGGAAGCTTAATTGAACATGAGCAACACCAATAAGAACACATATAACTAATATGGAGAAATCAATCACACATAACACAGAAGAATTTACCTGGGGAAAGCCTCAGTCTAAAACCCCAACTCTGTATTATCATACAAGTGGAAATATAGCCAGTATTACAAAAAGAATTAGCTCAAAAGCTATCCTGCTCTCTCTGCAATACCTCTATTTCTCATAGATAGTCAAAGGCATCTATCTAACCTCTGGTCTTCCCTCCAATCCTCCTATTTCTTTGTGCAATTCTGATTGGGGTCCAGTGCAGCCACTTGTGTGAATTGGCCTCTTCACAAACTCATCAGCCTCTGATCCAACTGCGTAGTCCTGAAGGAGATAAATCCTCATCATGGATGGGCTTCCTTTATAGGAAAAATATTCATCCAACTAATAGTACCCCATCCCTTCTTTGATCTCAATTGGATCTCTGTCTGAACTAACATGCATGAGTTATTCATGAGAGAATCTTTAGTTATCTGAAGTGCAACAGTTATATGCAAGCATGCATTAACTAACTGAACTCACATTAATTTAAACAAACTGTTTAAATTAATCTAACTAGACTTGACTTAGTTAACTGAGCCAACTAATTACAAATCAAATTAGAACTCATCCTTATCTCTTTAACTGATGGATAAATTCCTCAATTAATAGAGAAACTATTGCACGCCCACACATAGACTTCAAGTTTGATTTTCCTTAACTAATTAACTCAAGATGAATTAATTAATTAATTTACAAACTACTGTTAATATCAAATTCTAATTTTACTTCCTATTTTTATTCTAGGGACTGACTAAAATAGGAATCCATCTTGAACTGCTAAAAATAGAAATTCTATTTTTAGCACTTCCATTTTTCATTCCCTGTTGCCCAATCCAGCACTGGTACCCAAACTGCTATTTTTAGCAGTGCTATTTTTAGCAATTCTATTTTTAGCATTTCTTGTTGCCATTTTCAACACTCCAAGCATATATTTTGTAGTTGCGCGTGGATTTTTTCAACTCCCAACCCAGGGTCCTGTATTAGGGTCTCATGCAATCTCATCGCCATTTCCAATGCTTCAGCCTAGGTTGAAAGCTTCTATTGTGATAGCGTTGTCCTCAGGTGCAGTGTCAGAGATGCCACAAACCATGCATGGTGTTGCGCATCTGTGAGCGTCATATTAGCCTCGCGAATCATACTTTTTAGCTACTGAGCCAGATCCCAGGGGGTCTCACTTGGAAGCATTGCAATCTATTTAAACCTGATGATGGACTGTGTCTTTGATTTCGGCCAGCTAAATTCTCTGTTCAACGCATTCTGGATCTCTGCTATTCCTGCATTTGGGTGATCATTAGAGTGCTTGATATACTATGTCAATGCATGATCCTGCAGCGCGCTCACCAATGTAGCCTTCTTAATGTTGTCATCCGTGATCCCTTGCGCTTCCCACACTACTCTTACCATGAACCAAAACTGGTTCGGATCCTCATTCCCTACTCCTCTGAATACTAGTAGCTTGATCGCGTTCGCCATACTGAACTATGGGGTTGGTGGAGGTGGAGTGGGTGGAGACAGAGGTGAAGGAGGTGAAGCAGATGGTGGTGTGGATAGGGGTGGTAACTACGGAATGCGTTGTATTATCAAAATGACCACACTTCTCGAACAGGCCCAAGCGAGCTCCTCCTCACTCTCTCGTGAAGGTGAAATTAAGGGACTGTTTCTAATTCGCCGCTACTTTTGTAGATCCTTCCACTCCGCGTCGTTCCAAACATTAATGTATTCGCATAACCTGCTTTTCACATAACAGCATCTTAATCTAGGTATTCAGAGATTTAATGTACTTACCTCATGGTCCCTTGAGAAAACGCAGTTCTGCTTCGCTATAGCTTACAGTCGCGTCTATCACAAACTTAGTGATGAATCCACCTATTTTCTGGTCAAGCCAATGGTCCACAGCTCGCACTATCTTATCTTCTGATGCCTCTAGTTTGCGCACTAATTCCGGGATCCACAATATTGGTTGGTTGAGTTTACACCTTCCCTGGCTATCAGCGAGCCTCAAGATCCACTCATACAGTTTAGAAGGAAAGGATACAAAGAAGATCTTGTGGATTTTTGTATACACTTAGCGATCCAGCCACCTTTTCTTGGATACTTGCGGAGTTCCATTTTCTTGTGTCATGAACTCATGAATCTTTTTGTCCAACCACTCTTCAATTTCCTTCTTTGTTGGGTTCAAGTGTTCTGACATCAAACATCCCTTAGGCGGATCCCAGTCCTGGAAACGGAACCATTTGTTGGCTTGTTGGGGCTTGACCCAGGTTCAAAAGTGATTTAGCCAAATAAATCCCGAAACTACTGGTCCTTTTGGCAACAGTCTGTGGTGCATAGACTGAGGTCTCACTCGAGGTAGTATGGGAGGGTGTCAGAACTAGGTTTCCATACCCTAGGGATGTCTTGATGATGTCTGGGAAGTTCGCGAACCCAACCTACATGCTTGCGTTGCTTCGCACAGCTGTTTGTCCTTTGCAACTTGTGAAACTACTTCCGTGCAGCTCTGTAAAGAGCATGAAAAGGTGTTGTCTAGATCCCTTATCCTTACTGTGCTATTATTACAAATCTTAACTTAATTATGTGGGCCCAATATTCTCATTACTCATTCAACATTCATAAGAAGTGCGTGCAATCTTAAAGCTATAAAGAGATGCATAATAGGAACATAGACACAGAATATTCTAGAATCAACTTATCTTTTATTAATTCTCTGTCCAAGTACAATCCAACTCTGCCCTCCGCACTCAACATTAGGGGTCCGTGTACACAACTGTGGACTCTACCAGGCCTCCACGCACTCAGTTGCGAAGCCTCTACCTACTATTACAAGCCAAGACTCAGACTTACAGACTTAGAGTTAATTCATCATCCAAAAGAACATATTATTTCTCCCAACTAAGATTCACTTTACACTTAGAGCCTCGGTCTATTTATACAATCCCATGGTCCGTGGACCATGGGTAGGTCGACACACTTTACATTAAATTACATTATCTTAGGGTAGACAACCCTAGACTCTTATGCTTCGCGCTCACATTTCGTGGGGTCTTTACATTACATTTGACCGAAATTTGGGCTTCAAGCCCAAAAAACCTGCTATGTGGGGATCCGCTGCCCAACAATATATTTTTCAATTCTCCCAGAAGTTCAATTTCTTCTGGGGTAGGCTGGAGTGGTTGGGCTAATCTCTCAGGAAAGGGTGGATTTACTTTAAGGTTGCTTTCCTCTCTTTCTTCCTCAACCTCCCTATGTGGAGAGGGAGGTTGTTTATCCAGTAGAATTCTCCCGAATCTTAGGTTGATCTTTTGGATTTCTACAACATAAGCTGGGTATGATGTCTCTCCATTGTATACTTATTGAGCCTGCCTATTGTTCAGGTTCAGATTTGGGTGGGCATGCATATGGGGTTGCTTCGGTGGAGCAGAGTGTAGGAGTTCTGGCTGGGTAGGTGGTGGAGGCAATAGAGTTGGAGCATTGTTGTATTAGGGCCTCCACCCCTGGAGTGGGGTATTCCACTTAGGTTGTGGTAGAATATAAGGTTGAAATGACTGGCTGGCTAGCTGTGAATGATACTGACATGTATAGGACCAAGGAGGGGATGTAGACAAGGAAGGATGAGCAGGGGGTCCCCAAGAAGGTATAGTTGTGGTTTGGTTGGGGTTGTAATATGTATGGGATGACCCTTGCATACCCTGCTGGTATGGTCTAGGCCCAGGAGGTCTTCTTTGGTTGATGTAGCAAAGCTTCTTAGTGACCCCTTCAGCTCCTTGATATATAGCTTTGAGTCAGAGTAAAGAAGGGCACTTGTCTGTGGAGTGGTTTTCTTCACAGACCGAGAAAATCTCAATGCAGTTCAATGGACATTTGTTCCTAGGATGCCTCTTGGTGCATCTACGGAAAAATATGGTCAAGGCTCTCTCTACTTCCTCTTGCTTCCTTTTGATGTTCATGGTGTCCAATTGTAAGGCAAGGGTTTGCAGCGTCTCGCTTTTGAAATCTTCCAGCATATTTCCAATTTCACCCTTGATGGATGAGTTGGAAGATGATGTACTAGCCATAGGTTGACTACTCCTACCCTTTTTCTTGGCTTCCCTAGAATGGTTTCTAAAGATAGTCTTGATATCCTCATATGGTAATTGGTAGATATCCCTTCCTACTAACAAGTGTAAGGTATCCAAAATATCTTCCCTTACTCCTCTGAGTAGGACCATCTTTAGTGACTCAGGGTGAAGTGTCCACCTGGCCCTTTTGTAACCGAGCTGGAATATTTCTTCAGTCTTCTAAGGATTCATCCTAGCCCATAGTCATCCTGAAAATCTCTTCTTTAGTATCCTTTGACCTACAGTAGTCCCTATATTTTTTGTTAAAATCCTGTTGCATCCGAGCCCATGTTGTGATGCTATCTCCAGGTAAACCCATGAACCAGGGCAATGCTGCATCCTTGAGGCCAGATGGAAATAGTTTTAACTTTTTTCTCATCATCTGTATAGTCATAGGTTTGGTATATAACAAAAAACTCAAATAGGAAAGTGTTAGGGCCCTCTGTGGTCATCCCATGGAATGAGGTAGAGCAGAGGGGCTTATATTCTTCATCTTAGTGTCCCCATTGGTTTCCCTGATGGGGAAGGCACCCTCAATTCTCTCCCTATTTCCTTTGTCATTTCAATTTTCAGCCATTGGCTCAATAGGAATGGGTTCCTATTCTTCTTCTTCTTCCCCTATAGGTTCTTCAAATATGTCAGGTTTCTCACCTAAAGGTTCCTCCAGTTCACAACCACCAAAGAAGAGAGAAGGTTGGCTATTGGATGCAGTTGGGGTATTTGGCAAGAATTTCCCTAACTTGTCCCTATTACTACAAGGCATGAAAGGAAATGTTTTTGGGTTGGATTTTATAATATTTTTTTAAGCTAGAAAGTACTTTGCAGAAATGAAATTGCTGATTGAATGAAAACTACTGGCAAAAAAAAACTACTTGTTGAATTGAAATTCTACTTGCAGAATGGAAAGGAAAGCAGATAATGACAAATGAAAGAAAGGAAGCTACTAGATTTCTTTTGTAGAAATAAATTAATGTTAGAAAATTGAAGATAATAAGTATAAGAAAATAAAGCAGTAATCACATTCTACTTAGACACCTCCCTGGCAACGGCGCCAAAAAGAGATGAGCGCCAGTATTGCAGAAAGGATGCTACGACTCCTGGGCTACCAGCTTTACTTATCAACCTTGGGTTCGTAAAAACTTGGAGGCGACAGTGCTATATGCACAACTAAAAGTGAAGGTCCTGCCTGTTGTCATTGTTCATCTGGCGAGAGACCCTAGGGGTTCCATGCCAGACTTCTATAGAGTCAGAAAAAACTTAATTATTAGATGGATGAAGAGAAAATCTATGCTAAGAGAGCTACTCTACTGTAGTAATAAAGAAAACAACATGTAATGCTAAATCACATCATATCCTAATTAGCCATTTAAATAGCTACGCTAAGAAGAATTTCTAAATCAATGCTAACCTAATGTTGCTATCTAAGTTACAGAAGTATAGAGCATAAAACCATACTAATTTGTAAGCAAGGAAACTAAACTAAATATGTTTTCACTTTTTTTTTGTTTTTTTTTTGGTGTTTGCAATGATCAGATAGTGTTGGAGTATGTTTGAATAACCAAATCAAAGCTCACGAATGGCAGCGTCTAAATAATACATAGAACAAAGTTCAGGAAGGAGTCAAGTGGAAGAGAAATCGAAGATCGAAATCAGTGAAAGGGAGACGTAATGAAGTAGTAGTGCATAGGAACTATTGGATTAGGTGCGTCAATGAATAGGACCAACAGAATATGAGTGGAAGAGATCTTATCGCATGGGATTAAGAGGATAGATGGCTAGATCGATCAACGAACAGGATTAATGGAAGATGAGCGGCGGAGATCCTCTCGCAGGAGATTAAGTTAATAAATGGATGGGTCGATCAACGAATAGCATTAACGGAAGATGAGCGATGGAGAGCTTATCGCGGATATTAAGTGAATAGATGGATGGATCGATCAACGAATACGATAAATGGAAGATGAGCGGTAGAGATCTTATCACGAAGATAAGTGAATAGATGGATGGATCGATCAATGAACAAGATTAATGGGAGATGAGTGGCAGAGATCTTATTATGCAGATTAAGTGAATAGATGGATGGATCACATCAAGTCACGTGTTGGTAGAAGGGTGGAATATGTGGGCAATGATGGAGCGTCTTTGTAGGTGGTAAGAAGTTTCTTGCGCGCCCTCAAATATGTAAATGGAATTCCTAAATTTTATGCGATTAGACTAAGTGGGTGACATGTAGCACGGGAAAACCAATTTTCTCGCGTGCTCTCAGTTGGATATTGGTCATGCATGACTTCATGTGAGATTGTGTGATAGTTGTTGGATCATGCATGATTGATCAAAGGTGGAGATCTGCCAAGCTAGTTGGCGAGCAGGTGACGCGATAGCGATTGGATCAAGTAAAACAGATCTTCGATGGAGATTTGGAGTGCCTAAAGTCAAACGTTGAAATGAATATGCAGCACACGATTGATGGTGATTGGTCAAGTTTGTTGCAGATCAGACAGTAAGGAAATCTACGGGTATAATTTGATTAAGACGTGATTTACTGGCTTTCGCATATTTTATGCATGAAGGAAGTGCTGAAGGAAATGAGAATATGAGTGAGATCTTATTACAAAAAGAAAGTGATGGAAAATATGACAATGAAATTGTTAAGAAATTTACTACATAACATAAATAATTACTGAGAGGAATACATATAAAAATAACCAGCAACAACCATAAACACATAAACACAAATGTTTATCCAGGAAAACCCCAAATCCGGGGAAAAACCCAACCTAATAATATCTCATTAGCATTGGCCAAAACTTTGGCCAATCCGACCAAGTGAGCCTTCACCGCTCACCTCCAGGTCTTGCATTACAATGAAGTCCTTCCAGCCTTTTATAAGCTCCATTACATATAATACCATGGCCAAAATACTATGGGTGCACAATACCATGTGCCCCAAAACCATCACTGTGTAACTTGGTCAACTTTGACTCTATCCTGAGTCAAGTTTACCTAAAAATTCCCCCCTTAAACTTGACTTGGGGTTCCTTGCCTAACTCCAGCCAAACTTGCTAAGTGAGACAGTCCTGCTCACTCTAGCTCTTACCCCCCTCGGAGTTTTTACCCGGGGTATTGTTAACCCGACATCCCCCTATCACCTAGGTCTAACCTAGAATTTACCGATGATCACCGAGGGGTACACATGCCTTACTAGGTCTTACAGTAGTATGCCCATTAACATGCAATAATTTTGACTTCATTATTTTTTTTTTGTTTATTGCTGCTGCGATTCTGATCCATCCTCTCTCAATTTGATGTGCTCAAAAACTTCTATCAAAATGCTCCAACTGCGAGGCTGAGAACCTCGTAGATTCCAGCACCGATGGCCTCACGTAGAAGAAAACGAACAATTTTTGAAGCCGCATGAACAATTTTCTTCTGTTGACCTTCTTTAAATAGCCGCATGAATCCCAAACAATTCGTCAGCATGTTCCAAACCGGTAAATATCACAAATGCACTGCAATCCCTGGTAGTTACGGCACTATCTTCTGCACATTATGCTCGAGGTTCTTTCGCGTACGATTGTTCCACCATTATTTTCAAACCCAGATCTGTAAAAAGGCTGCATTGATCTCATCAGGCACTATAAACCCCTGGCATCAAAGAATCCCTTTGAAGCCAATATCTGGCTCCGATACCAGTTGTTAAGAAATTTACTGCATAACATAAATAATTATTGAGAGGAATAAATATAAAAATTACCAGCAACAACCATAAACACATAAACACAAATGTTTATCGAGAAAAACCCAAATCTGGGGAAAAACCCAACCTAATAAGATCTCATTAGCATTGGCCAAAACCCTAGCCAATTCGACCAAGTGAGCCTTCACCGCTCACCTCCAGGTCTTGCATTACAATGAAGTCCTTCTAGCCTTTTATAAGCTCCATTACATATAATACCATGGGCAGAATACTATGGGTGCACAATACCATGTGCCCCAAAACCATCACTCTGTAACCTGGTCAACTTTGACTCTATCCTGAGTCAAGTTTACCTAACAGAAATGAACCAAGTACTGAATCAAGACAACAAACTGCAAAGCTCATGTGATAACTAGAAATCTGTGTTTTTGGGGTTTCTGAAGGGTCTCTTTCTCAAGTCATGGTCTGATAGGGAGGAGGTGAGGCCAAGACACCTGCTGACAACCTTATGGTGATCTTTTTCTCCTTGCTAACCTGCTAACTGAAAGAAGGCACAAATGAAAGCAAACTAAAATGTAACCAATCTACTCTACACTGTTGTAATGGAAATGCATCTACTTAAGCAAATGAACGATTAAACCATGAATCTATGCTAGCATACATGTACAATAAAGACGAGCCTTGGCTGCTAGGGTTGGGCCCACCCAAGATCTTAAGCCCTCTGAGTTAACTCAGTGCTGGCTCAAAACAAAACTCATTCTTATTATCAAAACAATGGATTACATCAAAAACTGTCACAAGTCTTGCAGTTCGAAAATAGAGTTGATTTTTACAACCAAAAATCTAATCCTAGTGAGGTCCTAGGCCTCTGTAATTATACATCTGAAGTCTCCAACAACTTCCTAAAAGTTAGGGAGGCTTGGCTCCCAAACTCGAGATAAACTGGTTCTTTTACTTTCACTTGCTTTGCTGCCTTCTAGTCCTCATGATTTGGTTGTTTGCACTCCGAGCTGATGGAGGAATATTCGAATGGGGGGGTAGTAAATGAGGAGGATTTACCTCCTATAATTCCTCTCCCTTGTCCCATTTGAGTTTTGACCAAGGTCTTTGCCAAAATTCCTTGCTTTTATCCTTTAATCTTGCATTAAATGCACATTAGACCACAAAGCAAAATATCCAACTTTAACTCATCTCATAAAAAAAATATAATCAAAAGTATGTAGTAAGTTGTGAGAAAAGTTGGTTTGACTAAGCTAGGAGGTGAATTAAGGCCCATATAATTACCCACTGATGAGGCTCATCATCTCAGATGAGAAATTATTTTCCTATGGAGTTACCTATGAGTTCCAGTATATCCAACTCTTAAAAGTCCTCTCGGAGGGAGTACATGCAGAACCAAATCGGGGTGGATAGGAATTGCTCCTTGTCAGAGTTGTAGCAAGGTTCCTAGTGCCTCATTAATAAGTCAAATTTTTTCATGAAATAAAGGCCATTGTCTAGAATCCTCTTCTTTTCATCTAGATCTCCGAAGATTAATGTGAAGAAACCTTTAGCCCGTAGGCGAATATCAAAGGGAGGTTTTGGCTACCACTTTAGATGGATCCATTGTAGGATATTGGCTTCCCTCGGCAAGATACCCATAAATTTTCATATAATTTCATGGTCCTGCATAAACTAGCGGATTGTTCAATATGGTTGTTGGGGATCACCACCTTGGGGTTTTTGTTTTCCTTTGGGAGGCAACAACCCTTCATGTGCGCCTTCCATTGAGCCCCGAGTGCAAGCGTCTCTGTCAGATTTCATTTGTGCGAACCAAAAGTGGATGGGGGAGACGAAGGTGGATGAGCTGCGTTGACGAGTACTAATTTGAAGAATGGGGTGGATCCCCCTCCCTCAAAAGGCCCCATATAGAGTCCGCTCATCCTGAAAATAATCATTTGGGGGTGGCAACAGCGATAGGAGCAGGAAAGGATGGATGTTGTAGGGGTTAGGGTTCCATAGTAAACCATAGTTATCTTCTGGGCATGCTTCAGTGAAAACCTCCTTACAAAAATAAAATGTAAGAATGTTTTTCAATCATCTCTACTTGTACATGGTATACCATAATGAGACATATCAAGGTGCCAAAAATGGTTTGTATGCCACTTATGGAAATTATGTTTCCTCTTAATCTCTCCATGATACTACAGAAATAAAAATAAGGAGCCACACATAATGGATTTTCATGCTCCTTTCCTATTCCTCTTGACAATCTATCAAAAATTGGTACAACAGGAAGGTGGCCTAGTTCATCCTTACCCCTACTTCACACTTTCTTGTAGTGAAAATTACTCTTGTTAGTACCTAGCATTTTCGACATTTAAGTAGTAGTTTTCACACCATGACCTGGGCTGCAATTATGAATGCATCCTCATTGATGCTCAGGATGTCAAAATTGTGCACACCTCTGTCTATGCCATACTTATCTTTAACCTCCTCAACTATGGATTTCTTCCTGCTTTTGTACAAAAATAAGGGCTCTGGAGACCGATATAGGTATCTATGTGATATTTTCAATCACATTTGTATCAATTGAAACCATCTTATCCACCTAAAGAATACCTCTGTAAACACGTCTCAACAAATATTTTACACATATTAATCTCGACACTTCGGCCAAAATGCGGGATTTCAAGTAGATTCAATATAATCAATTGTTCTAGGCCTCAGACTAATGGTTGTATTTCTAGTATGACAATTGTACCATTTTACCTCATGATGTGTTGCAAGTACTAATCTGGCACCAAGTTTGAAAATTTCTTTACATCTGTAATGGTGTGGTTTGAATACTTTAGATTCTCCACGGAATCAAGCATGTTCCCCTATATGAGAAATCTAGGTAGGATCATAGGTGTCATCATGGGAGACTCCAGGTCCTTTTTTATGTGGATAGGTTTCACACTGTGCTTCTTTGGTGCCACATACACCAATGGTAATTAAACCTACAATGGTGTTGTCACACAAACTAAACCAGTTAGACCCGAAGTTGGGGTTTGATCTAGTGTTGTGGGCGCACAAGGGGTGGAGATGCTTATGATCCCCATTACGTATTAATTCTTTCCTTCTTCTTGGGTGCAGACCCTCCTCCCTTATTTGTTTCCATATTCGTTGTTGTTTCCATTCTCAGCCTACAACTCATATGGTTTAATGGCTCAACTCTCTTAACTCTCATTTTTCTTCTCAAATGCTTCTTAGCACTACAATGAACCCATACAACTAAGCGAAAGAAACTTATACCTTTCTACCATACTCTGTAGTTCTCGAGGCACTATAGCTCTAAAATTTCTCAAACACAACCTAACCTTGGCATTGAATTTTCTATATGGAATTATATTGGTGTGCAGACTCAGGAAAGTGGACATCCTATTAGCAACCAATCTAGAGGGATTCTATTATTAAGTCGCATCAACTCTACCATTAATAATGTGTCCTTCCAGCATTTATGTGTCCATTTTGTCCAACCTAGGTGACTGATGGTGATGTTTTTTTATGTTTCTCCCCTTTTCAATCCTACTTCTTGTTATATCTCCATTTACCACCCTTGGTACTTGTGATGCTTGGTTTATGGCCTAGGTCAACCCCTCCTTCCAGACTTGGTCCAAATATTTTAAAAACAATGTTTTATTCCCTGTATGCTACTTTTCCCTGAGATAAAAGTTTGTACACGCGGGTTAATCAATACCCAACCCACTTATATGTGTTAAAACACTTAAAAAAATTAAATTTCCTTAATTATGGGTGGCGTTCACGGGTTTTACTTGTTGTTTACCTCCTCGTGCCCGTGGCCCAACTATTTCCCAACTAAAAAACTAATTGTGAGAAGTATAAATAGACTTCTATGGGAAGGCCTTAAGGAGGAGAAGAGATAGAATTATTATACTGAGATTATCCCTGACAGAGTCTGAAGTATCCCTATACTTCAAGCACTTCCCCAAGTTTCAGGAAACCCTTGTTTCCTTGATTTTTGATATTCTCACTCTTGTTTGAGATATCATGGTATTGGTTATGGAAGGAGGCTGTTGAAGACTGGGACTGGATGGATCTGGAGGACGGTTCTACTTGGAGCCAGAAGAAGAAGGCTCAGGTGAATTCTCTCTGTGTTAGTTATATCTTTCTACAATAAAAAGAAGTGTTGTCTTGTTCCTAAGATTAGCTTTGTTTATGCATCAGATACTGTTGTAATTCATGTATGAATGTTATTTTGATGTATAACTAATCATTTGCTTATATGATATAAAGTTGATTTCACTAAAATGTTTTATCTATATGCTGCTATGTATGTTCGAATTGGTTGATTTGCAGATTTGAAGATCATCAGGAGTTGCAGAGGGTCTAAACCTTGCTGGAACTACCCAAACGAAGTGCATCCAGGTATGGTCGCTATTACGTAATCTGTATATATATCATAAAATTGTCTATGTATGGATAAAGTGTTAAAAAAATAATATACAAAATTGGGACGAAATGCCCATAATCATGTTTGGCATAGGATGAGTGGCTAAAAATTTAACTACTGCATTGGCCACACGCCGAGGTATGTGGACCCAGTCCCATGGTACTCCTACCACATGGCGCTGCATATCCTCAGTTAGATCCTCTATGGCTATCATCGATACCTAGTGAGTCAATCTCACCAACTTTCTTTGGACTGCATATAGGACTCTCTCTGTCTCAGCCAATGCCTCTTCGACAACTCTTCTGCGACGCCTGTGCCTTGAAAATCTATCCAGTCTCACGGGACCCACATCTGGAACATGGCCATTTTGTCAGTGTTTTGTCCCGTCAAAAATATTTCTAAGTTCATTTCATATTTAAAAAAGAAAAAAAATCTTAAAAATTGACAAAAACTTAAAAAATTGTTACCTATGTCTCCCCATGCTACATTTGGTGGCAACACCAAGTCTGGATCTCCTCGAAAATCCATGCCAGCATACAGGTAGTCGTTGACTGTGATGATCTGTTGGTCCCACCAGGCGAAAAACTCATCATCGAAAGTCGTCCTAGGCACGTCCCCGCCTCCAAGGCATTTCATCAAGTTAGCCCATCTACCCATCCGAGGATCTCGCGGGCTGCTGATGGAGATAGATACCTTGGGACATAGCCTAGGTACCTTCTCGAAGAAGAAGGAGCATAAAATAGTCCCATATCCAAAGTTCTTTGTCTGGCCCTTCTGAATAGAGGTCAACTAGCTCTTCATGTGGGTTAGAAGAGGTGTGCACCAGTAGAAAACTGTGGTTAGGCATTCCATTGCTAGGCTCATGGAAACTCGTGAAGCTTGATGCAGTGAAGCTGATCTGTTTACCCTCGTAATGGTAAACAACAGAATCCTCAGAGATAAACTATCCACGTGTTTTATTGGAATCTGACTTCCAATCTTTTTCGGGTGCCTAGGTTAGTATATATGTACATAGTCTTCTACTGAAAGACTACTCCTTGTCCTGTCAATCGAATGCACAACCTCCCCTCTTCGGGAGAGACCTGTAATAAAGTAGATGTCTTCCACCTTAATGTGTAGAGGCATTTGTTCTATCATGAAGGCATCATCCTCTACACTCCAGTAGTGGATCAGTAATTCGAGCAGGCACGTGTGGGCTTTCATGTTTGGTATTTTGAAGAATTTTAATAAGCCACACCCTCTCAATGCATCTATTGCATTTTGGTTATTCATTACCTCATTATCAATTGTGGTATGCTCTCTCTCTCCATGTGATGGTCATCCTGAAAAAAATGAGTCTCAACCGTTAGATTTTGTGTTTGAATTTCAACTCGCGTACACGCGGGTTCCCTTTATACATAGTCATGTGTAGGGCCATCGTATATGTGGGTTGGTCACAGCCAACCTACGTGTATGCAAAGTTGGATTTTTTGACATGAATTCCCAAGATCAAATCTTGATGAAAACTTCTAAAAACTATCACAAAACATTGCAAGCATGATTTGAGGGTTACTTGATAACTTTGACACAATTTGAACGGTCCAATTCTTCAGAGGCAAGTTTGGTCATTTTTGGTCCATAGCTCTTTTCCAAATAGAAATAAAAAATTGTGAGTCCAATAGTCAATATATAGCTTTGAAATTTCAAATTTTTTTTTCTGAAAACTTGATTTTTCATTTCATGAATTTTTTGATTTGTGGGCTTGGATTGTCGAGAATGGGTTATTGTTTCAGGATATTTTGGACACTTTTTCAAGATCTTATTTCGGTCCCATGAGCGCTATCCTGTCATAGCAGGTATCATTCACTCACTGGCATATAGGATAGGGAAAACCATTTTTTCCATTGCATCTTGCATACTAGCCTCTGTTTAGTGATACATTAGCCATAAGGTCGACCCCATCATGTCTTGGTTAGCAAACCATGTTCACTCACCGATTTTTAAATCAAGATACGATGGTAGAGCCATCCTTTACATGGGCATCATAGTTAGAACCTCACTGACATTGGTTGCCCATGCTGTTATACTGAGTAGGCTCGGGAGTCCTCTTTAGTCCTGCCATGACTTGTGCATTGAAGACACATTCTCCTTGCTTCTACGCTTATTTCTGGCCTTATACCCTAGAGGCTCCTTTGTGTTGAGTTGTACTGTTGCATTGCATTTTGACTATTTTCACCTTTTGGCCTTGAGCCGACTTCACTTGGACTCATGTTTAAGCCACTTATTTGACCATGTCTTCTGTAAAATCAACCATGCAATCACTTAGCTTCTGCAACTTGACACATCCTTTGACCCGTGGAAGGAACATCCCTTTGAGTGTCCTTGACCAGTTTCGCCTCCCTGCATTGAGCATAGGATTGTTCCCATCCCAGGAACTAGATCATCTATTCCTCTGACTGTTATAGACATTTTTGGGCCCTACAACCCCAAGCATGAAATGTCCATAAACCAAGGGCTCCTAAGTCCCTAAAAGTGTTGTTCTAACCCCTAAAGGAACAAGGTCAACAGATTACAACTTCTCCCAGAAGTTCTCCATGAGAAACTGCTCAGAATTGGTCAAAACAGGATCATTGCAGCTGCTCCACTGGCTAAGTGCATTGCATCTCACCCAAATACACTATGAGGGTGCGTTGCATTTCAAAAGTCCCTTCCGTGGGGTGTGATGGGTGAGAAATGACAAATGCCAGTGTCATTCCACGAGGTGGAGAGGCAATGGAAGCTTCCAGAATCTTCTCCTGTGACACTTGCCTCATTGAATTCGACCAAGGATGAGTAAGAGGCCATCAGTATCCAAGTGGAAGTAAGAACTATTAGAGAGAAGACACTAATCAAATCACAAGCTGACTCATCCCCCTTACAGATATCTATATATGGATCCCTCATCCCAGAGATCCAGGAGGTTGGAATTTTGCATATTGTAAGGAATTGCAGTTGGTTTCTTGAGACAAACATCAGATTGTTGGGTGATCTAAGCTTTGTTTGAGGTGAAGAGGGGCTTCTTTGCTGGGAGGTTGATGTTGGGTTAGAACAACTGGTTGTAACTCCTCCTGGCTCTTTTCTTGTTTATCAATAAAAGCTATTTGCGTTTTCCTCCATGCTTTTGTATCATTGATGCTTGCTACATTTGTATGGTCAATTTACATCTGATCCTAGATTGTTTATGATTATAGATCCATGTCTTTGTATAGTGCTATGCTTCTGTGATCTTACAGGTACTTTTTGAAGTTGGGCGTGCAAGGGAGCAGGTAGCTGAAGACTATCAAAGAAGAGAGGGATCGAATCAAGAGATTAGTGCAAGACATAGGTTGGTATTTCTGTTCCTCTCTATCTATAATTCATAAAGGAAAATCAAAAGTAGTTTTTCTCTGTTTGTTTCTAAGGCAGCTGTCACACCTTAGCGGGATAGAGCAGTTCTATAATAGACACTTTTCCCTGTAACAAAATGGCGACTCCGCTGGGGAAGTAATTAGTTTGTTTGTTTATCATTCTTTGTTGTCTATTTCATAAACTTACAAGTAGCATTCGAACTGCATTTGCCATAACAAATGCAAAGTAGAAAACTGCTACTTCAATCCATCTACTGGATCTGTTTATGATTTAAACAACTGATTCACAAACTATCTGATTTCCCTTGTGATAGCTCTTAGATCCTCCTTAGATCTACCCCTGATTGTTGCATTACTGATTGCTTTTTACTCAGCCAAAAACCAAGAACTGAACTGCAAACTGTGACCCGAAACCCAAACAGAGTCTCGTTTCTGGCCCAGTGCAGATACTATTCAGAGATTTTGAATTTCAGCGCACTTCCCGAGTGGACAACCTGCACTGCATTTTAGATTCTCTGTGTTACAGGTGCGCTGATCATATTAACTCTGTGCAGTTTTGGCTTCTGTGATTCACTCTTTCCAGTTCTATTCCTGAATTTTGCTACCTATGATCAGTATATGTCTGTTTGAAACCCCTTTTCCTTGCTGTTATTCTGCCTCCTTTGTACAAAAGAACTGTAGATGTTTTTATGTATTTGTTGAGTCATTTATAGTTCTCCTTTGCAAAAGTAGCGTAATCATACTGTCGTCCTTTGATTTGAAACTGTCGCAAGTGTCGATTTCAATCGTAGGAAAGAGTTTGATTGCTGTTGATGGTTGATTATCCTGTTACTATTGCTTTAAATGGTCTGAATTTGTAATTTTCTAGTGTCAAAAATGAGTATTCAGTTCAAAATCGTAAAGTGTTGTGATCATCTCCATTTTTTTATTTTGAAAAGAAACTTGTTTATATTTGTCGCTTGAAAAGAAATTCAGATTTGTGCATCAACTTTCTTTTTAGCATTCATATACTAAGAAAGTCGAAAAAAAAATACATGCATGTGCATTTGCATATAGACAGTCTGATTGGCTTGATTTAGGAAAGTGCATTTAGAGTGTGCTCTTTTCTCTTTGTGAAACGATTCTCTCTTTCTTTTCCCTAGTAGCTAGGATTTTCATTGCATAAAGAAGATAAAAAGTTTGTTTATCATCTTAGATTGCATTTTAGGAATTACATCTACATCTCGTGGTGAACTCGAAAGGAAAACTTCATAAACAAGATCAACTTAAAATAAATTCAATGAATCTAACAACGCTTTGGAACTTAACGCACAACATTTAGAAGTCTAGGCTAGAGACGTATTCCAGTGTCGTAAAGCCTGGTAACTATTGTTCTCACTGATGGTTGGGTGATTCCTCCACTTTGAGATGATAAGTGTCAGTACAAACTTGTTCTCCCACGTACCGTCGAGTATATTTTGGGAGACCCCAATAGGCTTAATCCTTTATCCATAGGAAGTTGTGTCTGCCGCCCTATCGATCGCAATGCACTGAACACAGCATTCGGGAAGATTGACTGTCGTACCATAAAAAGTATTCTGCAGTTTTGCGATTGGTTTGGTACTCCCTCTACCTAGATTTCCAGAGCAGTCCCTTTTGTTCCTTTTCAGACTCCTTAACGGAAAAGGTCCATCTGAGCACTTGTCACTTCAGGCTCATTAAAAATCGAAGGAGACTAGAGTCATCTTTTGTTTTTTCTCGACTCTTAAAAATTGAAAAAACAAGTTGTGTCAAAGCGTCTAAAATTTATTTTAAACGGAATATTCATTACCCTTTCCCACGTTGATCTTGGGTTGAGAAAATGGAGTCCACCAACCAAGGAATTCCCCTTGGAGGAAATCCTAGTCCCTTCTCCTCTTGGGGAGATGTTGGTGCATGGCCACATTGTCGCTTCCAGGCCTGACAATTGGTTTGCCTATATGGCTCTTCTCAACCTCTGTCGTTCAGAACACCACAATTCCTGAACAATCGAATAAGCAATTAGACGAGTCCAGAGTTACCCACCAACCTTCTACTTCCTCTAATTCTTCCTCTCCTCCTTCCTCTTCGCTTGATGGGGTTGGTAAAGCCAAAAGTCAAGTACCTAAGGAGAAGAAGGAAAAGAAGAAGAAAGAGAAGAAGAAGAAGGAGCCAAAAGCGAATGGGGGAAAACTAGTGCCGTCTAGCGAAAACCCACACACCGCACTGACCAGGCCTAAATCGCCATGTGTCATTTGCAAAGGAGACCACTATCACAGAGATTGTCCTTGCATCCCTCGAATCTTAAGGGACTAGTCTCCTCGTTTGCACAACCCGGTGTCATCAACCTCTGATGATCATGTTAAAAACACACCGTCAACTAGTGAAAGTGAAGCCCCAGGACGAAAAGGAAAATATAGATTTCCTTGTAAACTGTGCGAAGGTGATCATGCCGTCCACCGTTGTCCCTTCTTAGACGAAGCTAAAAGATTTTTGGATGATCGTTCGGTTTCACTGTTACGACTTCCTTCTGGATATAAAAAACTCTTGCCGAGTCCGTCACTAGTTGAAAATCCGGCTGGCCCACTCAGGTGGTCAGCCGAAGCATCTATCATTGAAGATAAACCATCTGAACCCATACCAGACGAAAGTCAAAAGGTCGAGGCGGCAGTTGACCCGGTCTTGCCTTCAGAGGTTCCATGTTCAGATGATACAATCACTGAAGAGAACAAGGATGACACCGTCCAAATTATTTTCATAAGCACAGACTCCAACAAACATGGGGGCAATTTACCCGTTCCTTTACCGCAGGAAGGAAGTTCATCAGAGTCGTACCCGGCCGTCTATTCGGTCCCACCTCCAAGCAACCTAGTTGTCTCCTTCGACTGAAATCAGCTAGGCAGACCCCGTTTACCAACTAGTGTACCATTCCGAATCATTGTTCAAATATATAGAATGGTTATGGCTGGTACCATCATAGATGAGGGGGCTTCTGTGAGTATCCTTTCCTCAACTGCTTGAAAAGCGCTTGGTTCGCCATCACTTTTTCCTGAGATGAGAAATCTAACAGGCTTTGATAAAGGAACCAGTCGACCGTTAGGGATCCTTCCCGATGTGCCCATAACATTGAGAGGGAAAACCGTTCACATGAACATGATGGTAGTTCAAGGACCCCTGGATTACAATCTACTCCTTTGACGAGACTATATTTATTGCATGAGAGCCATTGTCTCATCACTCTTTAGAGTGATGTGTTTTCCGCACAAAGGAAGAGTGGTCAAGCTCGTAGACCAGTTTTCATTTCCCAGATCACGCATAGCAAATAGTCATATACCATCCGTGAATGGTCTTTTCACGAAAGAAATGTCTCAATCTCCAGTCCGTCTACCCGATGAGCGCGAGTGATTCGGGGGGACATGACTGAATCCCAGGGGGCATGCACCCTGGTCTGCTTTGGCAGGACAACTTTGGGTATAGGGTAGGTTTCCGTGAGAGAATATGACCTCCGTACTCCCATCCGTGATTGGAAGAGGGAGTTGGACTTGAATAAGATCCTCTTGTCAAAGTTATGTGGGTTGGCGGGCATCGCCGCTCACCTTTGTTTATTTCGGTAGACATCGCCGAAGAAGTGTTTTGTTTACGCGCTAAATAGAACAATCTTTGGGTAGCCTGAAAGAGGTATACCTTTCCTGATAAAAAAAATGTTTTGTCAGCTCGAATAAAAGGTGACCTTGAAACTCTGTTTTATACCTGGGGGCATGCAAACCTTTTGGTGTGCAAGCAAAGAGCGACTATTTATTTTTTAAATTTATAGGACCTCTAACCCTTTAAACTCATAGGATTGGTCATTTCCTAGTTTGCATAAAGAAAGGATGTGGGGCAAAACTCTAAAAATTTTCGTTTTTATATGAGACATTCTTATCACACGACTGGATTAATCGAGCAGTTTTAGCACATAGTTCAAGCTTGTTAAAAAATAAACATAAGACATGAGAAAATGTTTCCCCCCGCGTTTAAGCTCGTTAAAAAATGAACTATTCCCCGGTAAATAACCATCGTGAATGTAGTACTTCAGCCGTTAAAGCCTTGGTCGTGTTTGTACCGTCACCTCCACTTTTTCATTGGCCGATCATTCACCTCTATTTGATTGTTTAACCATTTTGAGGAACAACTGCGAAGAGTGATTTCACTAGCCATCCTTGTGACACTACCATGATTGGATCATCTGAAGATGGAACCTCTGAAGGCAAGACTGGGTCAACTGCCACCTCGAACGTTTGACTTTCGTCTGGTATGGGTTCAGATGGTTTATCTTCAATGATAGATGCTTCGGCCGACCACCTGAGCGGGCCAGCCGGATTTTCAACTAGTGACGGACTCGGCAAGAGTTTTTTATATCCAGGAGGAAGTCGTAACGGTGTCTATATAGAATTGCTCTATCCCACTAAGGTGTGACAGCTGCCTTAGAAACAAACAGAGAAAAGATACTATTCTTTTTCCTTTATGAATTATAGATAGAGAGGAACAAAAAGACCAACCTCTGTCTTGCGCTAATCTCTTGATTCGATCCCTCTCTTCTTTGATAGTCCTCAGCTACCTGCTCCCTTGCACGCCTAGCTTCACAAAGTACCTGTAAGATCATAGAAGCATAAAACTATACAAAGACATGGATCTATAATCATAAACAATCTAGGATCAGATGTAAATTGACCATACAAATGTAACAAGCATCAATGATACAAAAGCATTGGAGGAAAACTCAAATAGCTTTTATTGATAAAAAAGAAAAGAGCCAGGAGGAGTTACAACCAGTTTTTCCAACCCAGCATCAACCTCCCAGCAAAGAAGCCCCTCTTCACCTCAAACAAAGCTTAGATAACCCAACAATCTGATGTTTGTCTCAAAAAACCAACAACAATTCCTTACAATATGCCAAATTCCAGCCTCTGGATCTTTGGGATGAGGGATCCATATATAGATATCTGTAAGGGGGATGAGTCAGCTTGTGATTTGATTAGTGTCTTCTCTCTGATAGTTCTTGCTTCCACTTGGAGATTGATGGCCTCTTACTCATCCTTGGTCGAATTCAGTGAAGCAAGTGTCACAGGAGAAGATTTAGGAAGCTTCCATTGCCTCTCCACCTCGCGGAATGACACTGCCATTAGTCATTTCTCTCCCATTGCACCCCACAGAAGGGACTTTTGAAATGCAACACACCCTCACAGTGTATTTGGGTGAGATGCAACGCACTTAGCCAGTGGAGCAGCTGCAATGATCCTGTTTTGACCAATTCTGAGCAGTTTCTCATGGAGAACTTCTGGGAGAAGCTGTAATCTGTTGACCTTGTTCCTTTAGGGGTTAGAACAACACTTTTAGGGACTTAGGAGCCCTTGGTTTATGGACATTTCATGCTTGGGGCTGTAGGGCCCAAAAATGTCTATAACAGTTGCCCCCTAAAGTATGAGGCCGTTAATCTTTTGGTGTCGGGTGAAATGCTTTACTATGAGGATCTGAAGTTCTTTCAATGCTGGGAGGAGACTTGTAATAAGATACAATACAATACATTATCTTCATACTATTTTCATGATCTAGCTGAGGCGGGCATTCCCATGCTCATCTTTATAAATTCATTTTCATGTACATAGGGTAGATAATCGTCTGAGTGTAGACTGATGATTCTGATAGAGCCATCATCCTTTTTAGTGGATGATTATCTGTGCAGCAATGATGTACATTTAATGTCTTTATTTCCTTGAATATATATCGCAGCCGGATGGATGAAACTAGATCCGGGGTCTTCAATCTCGTTCGATCTTCACTCGAAGTACAAGTCGATCCTGTGAGAAATGTTCTGAAGTTGAACATGGAAAGACATCGCTTGATTACCAGTCAATGATGTAAACTGTTAACAAGCGCGAGAGGAATCACCAATAATGATAATAACCCTCAAGGTACTACAGTACAATTCATGTTGTGTGAATAAAGGAATTGGCGTCGAACACCACGCAAAATCTTTCGGTCGAAGGCCATTGATGTAAACCTGTCACCTAAAGTGAGAAACTTTCCATTGAGGCATGCAAGCTTCAAAGTACTGAATGGGGTGTTCCTAGATCAACTTCTTGGATAATGAGCTGATGTCGACAAGAAGTGATCTGTCACAGGAGGGCCTTAATGAATCCCACATCAATGACACGGAACGGAGTAAATGATTTTAATGGAGGTGAAAACGATCTGGTGATATAAGGTTCAGGGTGGCGGTCATGAAAGAATGGAGTATAATGTATGGTAGTGGGTGAGACACAGGTGAATTCTCTGAATGACTTCTCTTGAACATATCGGCGACACTGATGTGATGGATTGGTAGCATTAACCCCAAATGTGGATGGCATGGCGTGACCATGGTGATGTGACCGGTGAATGAAGCAACCCAACCCAACTCAGACACAGAGTGGAAGTGTCATGTTCAAGAGCGACTTGCTACCAACAAAGTTTCTTCAAGTTTTCTTCCCAATTTTCCCCAGTCATTGCTGACCAGTACCTCTTTATCTTTGTCAAGCTTGAGGAGGATAACATATGCTTGTTCTATAATTTGCCCTTCGGGAAAACCCATCGCTACGTTTTAACGAGCCTAGCGATAGTGAAACTTGTTCTCGTCTATAGACAAGTTTGTCGCTATTAATCTTTTTAACGAGTTTAACGACAAAGATAACTCGGTCCTTTTCAATTTTAGAGAGTTTGAAAAGGAACGTAAAGGTAACTCCAAAATTCCTTTTTCGTCATCTAATCCCTTAAGTCCGAAAAAGTATAAAACAATACAGAAGGGATGAATTTTCGATACTTTTAACGAGCCAAACAAAACAAGCGCTCGATCTTTTTGTGTAATAATCCCTAAGGTCCAAAAAGACTAAAATCTAGAGGAGGGATAGCACTTTCTGTCCCTTTAACGAGCTGGAGAGGCCAATGGCTCGGCAATCTTTTCATATTTTACGAGTCAGTTGAAAAGAGCTTAAAGGAGACTCATCTTTTGAGGAACGAGTGATAAAACGGGTAGCAACTGATTCTAGGTAAGGTTTGGAATTTTCTAATCACGGCAGTGTCACAAGGATGGCTAGTGAAATCACTCTTCGTAGCTGTTCCTCAAAACGGGTAAACAATCAAATGGAGGTGAATGATTGGCCAACGAAAAAGTGGAGGTGACGGTGCAAACACGACCAAGGCTTTAATGGCTGAAGTACTACATTCACGATGGTTATTTACCAGGGAATAGTTCATTTTTTAATGAGCTTAAACACGGGGGGAAACATTTGCTCATTTCTTATGTTTATTTTTTAACGAGCTTGAACTATGTGCTAAAACTGCTCGATAATGATCCCTTTTTTATTTTACCATAAATAGCTCTGTTCTTTCAAAGGTTGTACTGTATTTTCAACTGCTTCATCAAACTAGTTAGAAATGAACAACAAATGCTTGAAAACGAGTTAGAACACTAATATTTTACTTTGAACTACGTAAAAAGTAGTGAAAAAGTGTTTTTACCTCTCATTTTACCATTTCATTTGAACTTTGGTTTGTTGGAGCTTTGGAGGTGCTTTCCCCCCTTGATTTTCATCAGTTGATTTCGGGAGATTCTGTCGATGATTCTCGGCGCCGTCTGGACCAGGTAGGAGCTAAACCTGAGCTCTTTCATTTCATGGTTTCCATTTTGCATTTTGAGCTTGATTCCTAGTTTTTCTGAGCCCGTGGAAAATTCCAACCCTTACCTAGAATCAGCTGCTACCCGTTTTATCACTCGTTCCTCAAAAGACGAGTCCCCTTTAAGCTCTTTTCAACTGACTCATAAAATATGAAAAGATTGCCGAGCCACTGGACTCTCCAGCTTGTAAAGGGACAGGAAGTGCTATACCTCCTCTACATTTTAATCTTTCTGGACCTGAGGGATTATTACACAAAAAGATCGAGCGCTTGTTTTGTTCGGCTCGTTAAAAGTATCGAAAATCCATCCCTTCTGTATTGTTTTATACTTTTTCGGACTTAAGGGATTAGATGATGAAAAAGGAATTTTGGAGTTACCTTTACGTTCCTTTTCAGACTCTCTAAAATTGAAAAGGACCGAGTTATCTTTGTCGTTAAACTCGTTAAAAAGATTAATAGCGACAAACTTGTCTATAGACAAGAACGAGTTTCACTATCGCTAGGCTCGTTAAAACATAGTGATGGGTTTGCCCGAAGGGTGAATTATAGAACAAGCATATGTTATCCTCCTCAAGCTTGAAAAAAATAAAGAGGTACTAGTCAGCAATGACTGGGGAAAATTGGGAAGAAAACTTGAAGAAACTTTGTTGGTAGCAAGTCACTCTTGAACATGACACTTCCACTCCGTGTCCGAGTCGGGTTGGGTTGTTTCATTCACCGGTCACATCACCATGGTCACGCTATACCATCCACATTTGGGGTTAATGCTACCAATCCATCACATCAGTGTCGCCGATATGTTCAAGAGAAGTCATTCAGAGAATTCGCCTGTGTCTCACCCACTACCATACATTATACTCCATTCTTTCATGACCGCCACCCTGAACCTTATATCACCACATCGTTTTCACCTCCATTAAAATCATTTGCTCTGTTCCGTGTCATTGATGTGGGATTCATTAAGGCCCTCCTGTGACAGATTACTTCTTGTCGACATCAGCTCATTATCCAAGAAGTTGATCTAGGAACACCCCATTCAGTACTTTGAAGCTTGCATGCCTCAATGGCAAGTTTCTCACTTCCGGCGATAGGTTTACATCAATGGCCTTCGACCCAAAGATTTTGCGTGGTGTTCGACGCCAAGTTCTTTATTCACACCACGTGAATTGTACTGCAGTACCTTGAGGGTCATTATCATTATCGGTGATTCCTCTCGCGCTTGTTAACAGTTTACATCATTGATTGGTAATCAAGCGATGTCTTTCCATGTTCGACTTCAGAACATTTCTCACATGGATCGACTTGTACTTTGAGTGGAGATAGGACGAGATTGAAGACCCCGGATCTAGTTTCATCCATCCAGGCTGCGATATATATTCAGGGAAATAAAGACATTAAATGTACATCATTGCTGCACAGATAATCATCCACTCAAAAGGATGATGGCTCTATCCGAATCATCAGTCTACACTCAGACGATTGTCTATCCTATGTACATGAAAATGAATTTATAAAGCTGAGCATGGGAATGCCCGCCTCAGCTAGATCATGAAAATAGTATGAAGATAATGTATTGTATTGTATCTTATTACAGGTCCCCTCCCAGCATTGAAAGAACTTAGGATCCTCATAATAAAGCATTTCACCTGACACCAAAAGATTAACGGCCTCATACTTTAGGGGGAAACTGTTATAGACATTTTTGGGCCCTACAACCCCAAGCATGAAATGTCCATAAACCAAGGGCTCCTAAGTGCCTAAAAGTGTTGTTCTAACCCATAAAGGAACAAGGTCAACAGATTACAGCTTCTCCCAGAAGTTCTCCATGAGAAACTGCTCAGAGTTGGTCAAAACAGGATCATTGCAGCTACTCCACTGGCTAAGTGCGTTGCATCTCACCCAAATAAACTGTGAGGGTGCGTTGCATTTCAAAATTCCCTTCTGTGGGGTGCGATGGGCGAGAAATGACAAATGGCAGTGTCATTCCGCGAGGTGGAGAGGCAATGGAAGCTTCCAGAATCTTCTCCTGTGACACTTGCCTCACTGAATTCAACCAAGTATGAGTAGGAGGCCATCAGTCTCCAAGTGGAAGTAAGAACTATCAGAGAGAAGACACTAATCAAATCACAAGTTGACTCATCCCCCTTACAGATATCTATATATGGATCCCTCATCCCAGAGATCCAGGAGGCTGGAATTTTGCATATTGTAAGGAATTGTTGTTGGTTTCTTTAGACAAACATCAGATTGTTGGGTGATCTAAGCTTTGTTTGAGGTGAAGAGGGGCTTCTTTGCTAGGAGGTTGATGCTGGGTCAGAACAACTGGTTGTAACTCCTCCTAGCTCTTTTCTTGTTTATCAATAAAAGCTATTTGAGTTTTCCTCCATGCTTTTGTATCATTGATGTTTGCTACATTTGTATGGTCAATTTACATCTGATCCTAGATTGTTTACGATTATAGATCCATGTCTTTGTATAGTGCTATGCTTCTGTGATCTTACAGGTACTTTGTGAAGCTGGGCGTGCAAGGGAGCAGGTAGTTGAAGACTATTAAAGAAGAGAGGGATCGAATCAAGAGATTAGCGCAAGACAGAGGTTGGTCTTTCTGTTCCTCTCTATCTGTAATTCATAAAGGAAAAGCAAAAGTAGTTTTTCTCTGTTTGTTTCTAAGGCAGATGTCACATCTTAGTGGGATAGAGCAGTTCTAAATAGACAATTTTCCCTGTAACACTGACACTCATTCTTTCCATTGTACTATAGCATTCTTTTATACTTTTTCCAGCTTAAAGAAAAATACAAAAAAAGTATATATTAAAAATAGAGCGAAAACGAGACAACATTTCCATATGTTGTTGGCAACTAGAGTCAGTTGTGTTGCCCTTGAGCAAAGCAATCAAAAGAAAGTCTCTCCTCCATTTTGGGCAGGATTTAGTTTGACTTAGGTATGCCTTAACCTTGTTATTGAGTCAGTTCTCCTCCGATTGGTTACCTCTTCCAATCATATGGAGAGTTTGCTCGTGCATCCTGTATGACGAACTTATACAGAGTTATCATATGCTTCCATATAGTCATCATCGAGTCGTGCTTTTGTTCAAGGGAAGTAAGCTTGAGTTGGCCTCTCTACAGTGTCTCTTGACCTATTTTTTAGTCGGCCATCCCTAGTTGTCAGTGTCATGTTTTTCATGACATCAGTTATATTGGTCCTTTGCTCATGCCGATTTGAGAAAGTATCCATTGACTTCTTGCAGGTGGGTCTTTCCTTATCGACGATGACATAATGCTCTGAGGGCAGGCCTAGAGCTGCACCCTGGTCCTAATTTCATTATTGATAGGTCACCTTGTGCTCAGCATCAATCAGTATCATGGGTCTTTGACTAAGTGGTTTCCTTTATGTTTGACATCAACTTTCATTATCACACATTGGGATTCGTGTAGTGCCTAGTTTCCATTTGACCATATTGGTGGATTCCTCACCTCTGTGTTAGCTTTCATTATTGGTTGGTTCAAAGGGTTTCTATCGTGCACTAGCTACATCTTGTGTACATCGGAAATGTGCTTCGATTGGGTTACTACAACTTTTTCGTCTGATTCCTTCCACATTATTGGCCTACGAGTTACACTCGCACTAGATTGATGAAGGATGCCTTAATGCCTTCTTCTAGCAGTTCTTTTCCTATTGACTATGACTCACTGCTCTGGGACAAAGATTTAGAGTCCATTTGGTAGTACATTGGGGTTTGCAGTCATCAATGGTAGATTCCTTCGCTATCGACAGTGGGAAACCATCATTTTCTCCTGATTGATAGATTCTTCTAGGTGTTCGACTTCAGCTCATTCATTCACACTTGTTAGATTGTACTGGGTACCTTGACTCTCATTATCATTATCGGTGAGTAGTCTTGCGTTTTGAATGATATATATCAATGAACGGTAATCAAAAGATTTCTCACATGGTCAACCTTAGATTATTTATTCCCATTGTGTAGAAATGTACCACGGCAGTCGGTGAAGACCTCTGGTTGCATCAGCATGTTTTGGTTCACTTGTTAGTTGCTCCTATTTCTGCTAGTTGACACCATCCACCTTATATGTTGCAGTCCTTCACAACGACATCTTATATGCTGGCATTTGAGTTGTGATGTAGTATCATTTTATTCCATCATGTTCATTTGGTACTATTGGGATCAGTTTTTGACATTAGTGATTAGCTTCATCTTTGAGCTTCATTGATCATCTTTTGATATGTGATATTCAAACATGTAATTTTTCGATCACGGTTAGATGATCCATTATGTACTTTCAGTTCTTTATACTTGTATACATAGTGGATCCACTTTTACTTGATATGCAGACATGCTTTACTTTCTCTGAGCATGGGTATGCCCACTTCAAACAACAATTTGTTTCTGATCTCTTTTTGATGGCTTGACAAGCGGAATTCTGGTGAAGTCCTTCTCAGTCTCGACAGGATTCCTTTCCATATACTTAATACATTTCAGCCATCATGTACCCCTTCTGACCTCATATATTATGGGGCATCTATTATAGCTCCATTTACCACCCTTTGTACTTGTGATTCTTGGCTTATGGCCTAGGGCAACCCCTCCTTCCAAACTTGGTCCAAATATTAAAAAAAAAAAATGTTTTATTCCCTGCATTCTACTTTTCCCTGACATAAAAGTGTGTACACGTGGGTTATTCAATACCCAACCCACGTATATGTGTTAAAACAATTGAAAAAATTAAATTTCCTTAATTATGGGTGGATTTCACGGGTTTTACCTATTGTTTACCTCCTAGTTCCCGTGGCCCAAATGTTTGCCAACTGTTTCCCAACTAAAAAAATAATTGGGACAAGTATAAATAGACTTCTACGGGAAGGCCTTAAGGAGGAGAAGAGATATAATTATTCTACTGAAATTATCCTTGACAGAGTCCGAAGTATCCATGTGCTTCAAGCACTTCCCCAAGTTTCAGGAAACCCTTGTTTCCTTGATTGTTGATATTCTCCCCCTTGTTTGAGATATCATGGTATTGGTTATGGAAGGAAGCTGTTGAATACTGGGACTGGACGGATCTGGAGGATGGTTCCGCTTGGATCCAAAAGAAGAAGACTCAGGTGAATTCTCTTCGTGTCAGTTATAGCTTTCTACAATAAAAGGAAGTGATGTCTTGTTCCTGAGATTAACTTTGTTTATGCATCAGACGCTGTTGTAATTCATGTATGAATGTTATTTTGATGTATAACTAATCATTTGCTTATATGATATAAATTTGATTTCATTAAAATGCTTTATCTATATGCTGCTATGTATGTTCAAATTGGTTGATTTGCAGAGTCGAAGATCATCAGAAGTTGCAGAGGGTCTGAACCCTGCTAGAACTACCCAAATGAATGACATCCGGGTATGGTCACTATTGCATAGTTTGTTTATATAAGCATGTTTCCTAAGTTGTATGAGTGTTTCTTAATGTAGTTTTCTCTTGCTCTATTAGGGTTCCAACCTAAAGCCCTAGGGTACTTATTCCCGTAACACTTCTTCCATAGCATCAATGCCCAATGATTGTTTTCTTTCTGGTGAAACTATGTAGTTATAAGTTGTGGAGGCCATGTGACATACTCCTATGTATGATTCTCTTCCTTTTAGTATCCTCCCTATCTTATCTACATGGCCCCCCTCTTCAGTATTTAATTTATTTCTCTTTTTTCTTTTTGAACCGCACAAAATGTCCTTACTACATGGAAGATTGAATGCTCCTGTAGAGTTTCAGTCAGCCTTTGTTAACAAAACCTTATATTTGTTCCCCATTTAGCTTTTTGAACTGAACAAACCCTGCCTTTGTCACATACTTGATTGTATACGAGCCAAATAAATGCATTTGAAACTTTCTTGGATGCTTCAAGAATTTTCTATCATACAACAGAACTTGGTCACCTAGCTAAATTTTTTTCCTTTTAATACACCTATCATGCCAATATTTCTCTCATGCTTTCTAGACATTTTAGTGAAGTCCCACTATTGTGTGGTTTTATTCTAATTGCAAAGGCTTTAACATACTCTTTTCTACTATGCCAAAATATGTCAAGTGCTTCAATGTCGCAATGTGTAGACTTAGCATTGTAAATTACATAGGCATCACCACTTCTTATGCATATACTAGTATGAAAGTTGTTTTCCCTATCAATTTAATACATGTTTTCTAGTAAGCCCATAAGACTGTTTGAATTCTTATATCCCATTCATCTTGATTTACATTGTATACTTTTTTCAAGGTTTTTGTAGGATATTTTAAAGGCCTATTATAGCCAGTACAACTACACCTTAATATTTATCTTACCACCAAATTTTGGATCCCCCTCCACCTTTCAAGGCCTAACTAGTCTGTTTGTGTTTATGAATCGATCAAATTTTAATGACCTATTTTTCATCAAACCCAATTGATTCTTATTCCTACATGATGCATATTGCTTATATCCACTTCACTTCATCTTTAATGTCATTCTATTAAAGGGCTTGGGAACACACTGTTTAGACTTGTGCATTCATAGGCCTTATGTCTCCATGGGATGGCTTTCAAATGATAGGCAGGTGTCTAATTTTGATGACCATATTCTATCTTGGTCCACATATTTTTGAATGCATTAGGGCTTATGACATTTTCATCTTTCCCATATATCTTTAAAAAAACCCTAGACTATCATGATTACAATTTAAAGAATAAACCATTTTGACTCGATCCTCATATTTTAATTTACATTACCCAACACGAAACCCATCATCTTTTAATGACATTTTCATTTAAGTTGGCCGCATCATTATGTTAGAAGGTGAATTATGCATTAATCCCTTTAAGCGTTCATGTGTTTGAGTGTTGTTGTCTTTAAAGGAGAGGTTTTTTTCATGTATGCAAAATTGAGTCTTCAAAGTTCCACCTTTTTCATTGCACACAACTCTTTCAAGAAATTTCTTTGAAGTATTCTTATCTGGTGTATTTACAAAATTACTTATAATCTTTATTGAACTTTGCAAAAGTCAATTCACTCAATGAGATTTTATTTCCAACTCTTATTATCTATTGCACATTTAAAATCTCAACTTGAAAGTGTGTAAAGATCATAGTATGTTCATATTTTTATTAACCTACATTATGGAACACAAGGTAACTTCTTAATACATGTTGATAATGTCTTACAGTATAGTTGCTTCAAGGCCTAGAAAAAATACAAAGAAGTTGTAGCTTTGAGCTATGGTGCAAGCACAATTTCATAAAGTCAAGTGTATGGTGATTATATCAAAAGATGCAATTGAGGAATAATATATAATGAGTAGCACCATATACTATGAGACATCCAATGCATTATATCAAACAATGTCCATCGAAACGATGCGCTAAAAAGATTGCAGTAAAACTATGTGTGCAAATAAATGATTGCACCTGTGCAACTTTTAGCATGAGATTCATCTCCAATATTGCAGCATTGCAAATGATTTTATACAAATGAGTGTCATGTCGACACATTTTGGCTATATCTATGGTAACCCACATTTTATAGCACCCTAGAATGTGTTGAATTTTCCCACATCTACCTGTTGAAGGTTGTTATCATATACATTGAATTTGCAATGTTTTTCATATTGCATTGATAGCCTTCCAACTACCAGTCAAAATGGGTAAATCCAACACTTTGTTCAAAAAGGAGAAATTTTGAAAACGTCGAGATGGTTTATATGAATGTTCAAGAAAAAAATTCCTGCACTTTATGTTCAATTATGGAAATTTAAATATAATTAAAGATATATATTTAAAACATAATAGAAAATACAAATGCTGATACAAAACATCAAAGGGTTGAAGTTTGAGATACCATTTTTGAAAAGGGTTGTCCATATGAAGTTACCAACAGTCAAAATTACTTAGAGCAAGGTGTTGAAAATCATTATAGAGTGTGTTGGAGGAATATATAACAATACCTTGGAGAGAAATTACAAACTGTATCACAATAAAATTCTTCAAGATATATTGTGATCATACACTTTGTGCTAATGATAAAATGGTCAATGTATTGTGTAGAAGGTGCAAACAAACATGTTGCAGATAAATAATGTGATTTTCAAGCAGTGAATTCAAAGGAATTCTCTAAACAGGTCATTAAGGAATATATATAGTGCATTGAGAGATAAGAGGATGTGATGAAGGTTTTCGATATATGATCATGCGTTGAATGAAATCATGAAATGGGGATGACACACACACACATATATAAACAAATGGAAGGATGCATTCTGTTGGACACCTAATCCTCAATGGGTTAGTGTGGAAACCGAATGGACAAAAGGAGTTTAAGAGACCTTGGGATGTGAAACCCAACGGTCACAACATGTACTATAAATGTAAATCATTTGTTAATAAAAATTGTACTCTCATGATTTATCCTTTAGATTATTCTTGCTACCCATGTGTGTTTAACATGGTATCGGAGCCACTACGTTCATAATCTGCTCAATCTTTTGTGAGCCACTTGTTTTTGTGTGGCCTGTGTAAACCTACGCATCAATTATATGCTGGTTGTATATGTGAGATGGTGATGACACATATATTTTGAAGATCGATTATATGCTGGTGTATATGTGCATTGGACTGATAACCTATGGTGCAGTGACAACATGTGCGTTGATCCTCTGCGACGAGTTCCATGCTGTATGCATTTTTTTGTGTTGAATGTGTAAACTATGCTTTGTTAGTGTTGTGTTGAAGACTGTGTATGGTGAGTTTGGAACTGTTTAAATATGTAAGGTTTGGTATGGTGCGTTGAATTATTTTGAAGGCCGTAAATGCATTGTGAATTCCATAAAAAAAATGCGCATCCCTGTGTCTCTAGCTATTTGTATTCATTTGACTTAGGATTGAAAGGTGGATACCTGTTTTCCGATTTTGAGATGGACAATTTGGAAGGGTATTTTTAATTGGAACATTGTAGAATCTGCATTGCTTTCTACATTTGAGCAGCGACTAACGTGTTGTGGTTAATGTTCTGTCCAACTTCCAATAAACGCTCTATCTTTAGTGTTAGTCTTTCAATCCTCTGTTGGCCTGGTGTTTTCCTTAAAGAAAAAGGCTGAAAAATTACTCAACTCTTCAGGCATGTTTCGCATCTACCATTATGTGACCTTCTGCGACCTAAGAGAATGCCAGATTATCTGACATATTGTCATTCCCTGCCAAGCTTGTCTGAGATTCCCTAAATAAAGCATTATTGTCAGGCTTCATTTGTATAATTTGAACGGCTCTGCGACATAGTGGGTTCGTATCTTGCAAGACCAACGGAGGCAGATTCCAGGTGGGATCTTACTATAGAAAAGGGACAAAAGGAACCAGAAATCGACATACAAGAATGAGTTGGAGACTGGAAATCTAGAAAGAAAAACAGAGCGATTTCTTGTGACAATTTGCACCGCCACGCTCTTCGCTGACAGAAGCATAGAAAAATGATTTTACCAAACAAGCATTATTCTGATTTGAAAGTGGGCACTAATCCGATGGAGGTCTCAAACATGGGAGCTTGAGAATAATATTACAGTTGTAATTGAAGGTCACCTTTCCTTGAAGCAGCCCAGCTCCAAATCCATCACCACCACTACTTCCACCAGTGGAAACCCCTTTCCATGAAGAGTTTCTGCCACTGCCTCCCATATCGGTTTGAGGATCTATGACATCGAGGCCAAGTCCTCGAGCCATAAACAACGGTGCCGTGGATATCTTCTCCTCTACACTTTCTGGTGTGTAAAGATTCTCATTATTTCTCCAGCTGCAATAAACTTGCCCCCATTGTGTGAATATGCCAGGCAAGTCAATGCGTTCGGGGTTCTAGAGGCCACAAGGAACCGGACTTGGTGATTTGCACACGACAACGGCACACCCAGCAAGATAGGCAAAATCTCCATTTGAAAAATTGAAAGCAAAGCCACTACAGTTTCTTGTTGTCAAACCTATAACCTTCTCCAATTCAAGCTTCCCACAAGGATCAACTCTCCGGGCTTTCTTCTTTAAAAGCCTCATTCTAAACTGTGAGGGTCTTACTCAGAGACGTGACCTGCGTGAGCATCGGATTTTAAAGAATATGCAATATAAGCAGCCTCTTGTCCGAAGAAAACATTTATCTGCGTGATACTAGCATGAGTTGGCCTGCGGAAAATGAAAGAACTATAAAAGGTGAAGACATTAAGGAGGACAGATTCAAAATAAATCTCTAGCAGAATCGAATGGACGGTTGTGATTCCTTATGTGGAGACTGTCAATAGAAGAAATTCTAAGGCCTCTGCGTGATTTAAATTGCAGGTCCGACTTGCCAAATTGTTTAACAAGACTTGAGACCTGGGCTCCATCACTCCCAGAACACCGGCCACCATTACTACATCTATGTAATTTCTGGCCACTGTGCCACCGGCCAGAAGGTGAGTAGTTGCTCCCCGCAGTTTTCCATCGCCGGCTCCTGTGTCTGCTCTGGATTCAGCAGATCCACATATACTGAAGTGCATATGGTATTAGTTGAATGCCTTTTGAATACCTTCGGTGAAGTTTTTTACATCATTGGGGTCATTTCCAATAAAAAAGGGGTTGAGATTCTTGGGTTTATTATTGAAGGAAGAGGTCGAGCTACCCTTGTGTATATTCTTGGAGTTTGAGCCATGTCTCCATTGCTGGTATTAGCAGAACCAAGACTGAACTTTCTCTCTTATTGGTTGAACGTGCTATCTCTCCCATCCCTTGCTGAAATATTACTGCGCAGGAGATAGATGGGCCATCTAGGCCACGCGTTATCATTTTTTAATTTTCTCTGCTAGAATGAGAGGATTTATTTATAAGAAAGTTGAAGTGCGAATTGATTGAAATCAACCTTTGCAACAACATCAAGAATGTGTCGTCCAGGAGCATTTTCAAATCGATGGCGAGATTCGACCAAGAAATTTTGATATAAGTTTGGCCAGATGCTGTATAGTGGACCTAGATATTGTTTTGTTGGTGATATTAGGGGCGAAAACATTGCAGCAGACAGAGGATGTTGTCTTAAGGTTTCAGAAACAGTCCTGTGAATTTTGATGGAAATCGACTTTGGAACTTTAAAAGCAATCGTTTAGTACAAAACTTCGCGATTTTTTATTCTTTTTGCATTCCTGAGCTTCCAGAAGGGATATAGAGGCAAGTTCTATAAAGTTTGAAGGAATCAGCTATGTAACTTAATTTAAAAGTATTTGAAAGTCTAGCCAGACGTGACATTTCTACAGAATTTAAAGGACAGAATCTCTGAAAGTCTGGTATTGGACAATGTATTTCTCAAACTGATATTCTTCATTTTTGAAATCTTCAATAGCTGGGGTTTGTCTAGCCTTGCTATAGTCTCCACTAGGATTGTTGAGTGTTCATTTCTTTGTTGAGACAATGGCTAGAATTGATGTTACATTAGAGTTGTTAAATATCCTAATTCATTCCACTGTTGATGGAATGGTAAAAATTAGGTCCGATACACTTTCTGATATTAAAATTTGTTTGCAAAATGCACAAGATAAGATTGAATTTTTGCAGCTTGAATCTCAACTACAGCAGGAAGAATTACAGCAGTGGAGTCATCATTCTGAACCTGTTTCTGTTCAGAAGATTGAAACAGACTCCCATAAACAACAAGACAATAATGTTATAATTCATTCAGGTTTAGTACCTAATAAAGCAATAAGGTTACATGCAGATGCAGAAGTTCAGCTTGCACTTCCCAAGCCCATCATCAGACCTTGGGAAGAGCTTGTCCACAACAAGCACAAAACTGGTCTTGGATATGAGAAGGACTTGTCCTTTCATATTCCAGACTACTCAAAGCCCATTCAGTTTCAGAGTGTTGGATTCATTCATGACAGTTCACCTGCTCTTCATGACAGTGCATCTCCAGCTGTTCCAGATTCTACTCCTCTTCCACAGCAACAACAACAGATTATAAAATGCCAACACTGTGACCGAGTTGGCCATCTGAAAGATCACTGTTTTGATCTTCATCCATGTAAGCACTGTCATAAAACCAGCCATTCTTCACATAGATGCTTCAGAAACAAACGTCCTGCAAGAACAAAGATTCATCTTGGATGGATCGCTTCTTGGAAATGGGCATCAACAACCAAGAAGATATTCCAAACACATGTCAGAACTTGTTCTAGAGTATTGAACAGTCTTGCAGTTGAGTTTTCTCCATCATCTCACCTTGTATCTGACAGGGGGAAATGATGGTCATCTACAAGCTTCAAAGCTACATCAAGCGAGCCTGAGCCACAACCTGCCACACCAGTTTCAGAGTTGTAGCCAGAAACAAAGATGCCTGTGAACATGCCTTCAGTTGGCAATCTGGGACACTTCCTCTAGCAGAATACTTCAGCTTCTTGCCAATTTCGGAAGAATTCCAGGAACAAAATTGGGGACACTTCCTCTAGCAGAAGACTTCATCTTCTTGCCAGTTATGGAAGAGTTCTAGGAATTGCATTAAGCATTCTGGAGTTGTTAGTCATCTTTAAACCATCACAGGTTGAGACTTCCCTTTTAAGGTTGAAGTTCTCCCTTTTATGCGGGGTGAGACCTCCCTTTCATGGTTGAAGGTTTCCATCTTCAAAACAATAGGAGCACTTCATCTAGCAGAAGACTTCAGCTTCTTGCCAGTTTTGGAAGAGTTTCGGGAACTGCACTAAGTGTTCCAGTGTTGGTGGTCATCCTTAAACCACCGCCCTTTATACCAACATTTCATAGAGCACATTTAGCCTAGTGCTGCCATGCATTTTTGCACATTTTGTATTACAGGTCTCTTCTTGGACTCATACATAACCCTTCGGATTAAGGGGGGGACTGTTGGACACCTAATCCTCAATGGGTTAGTGTGGAAGCCGAATGTACAAAAGGAGTCCAAGAGACCTTGGGATGTGAAACCCAACGGTCACAACATGTACTATAAATGTAAATCATCTGTTAATAAAAATTGTACTCTCATGATTTATCCTTTAGATTATTCTTGCTGCCCATGTGTGTTTAACACATTCAAAGCATACACAACTATGGTATTGACATTTGGAGAAGGGTTATCACAAACCATTTAGAGTCTGCAGTGAAAACCATGTCATCAAAATTGTGCTAAGGCAATGCTCATTAGAGAAATTTTGAGGTCAAAAATAGGCCTGAAAACAAAAATGTATAGCAAAATAAACTTTATAAGACCCAATAGGATGCAATATGATGATTTCAATCATGGGGGATGATTCACCATTTTTGGAGTAAAAGGGTAAAAAGATAAAAAGAAATAAAAACTAATTTTTCAACTCGTATTTTCAATGTATCTCCCTATTCATTTACTCAAATTCTGAGCGGGAGCACTCGCTGGATGCATAATTTGATTTTTCAACAAGGAGTATCCATGTTGCATACCTACGATGAACCCTGCTACATGAAAAAATGTGAAATACATGAAAAATGTGATTGCAATCACGTTTTTTCATGTATTTTACATTTTTCATTTAGTAGGATCCATCGAAATTATGCAACATGCATACTCCTTGGATTCAAAACTAAAATGCACATCCAACGGGTGCTCCTGCTCGAATTTTGAGTAAAATAATAGCGAGATAAGTTGAAAATATGAGTTGAAAATGTATTTTTTTCTTTTTTCTCTCCAAAACTTGATGACGTAATCATAATATTTTTTTTTATTTCCACTACTATTTTATAATATTCCTTAGCAAGCCTATTTGAGACCTCAAAATTTATCTAATGAAGACAAAGGTTATATTTCTACGATATGGACACCAGTGCATTTAAATGGTTTGTATCAATGTTGTAAAGGATCACATATTAATGTTTTAGAGGTCAAGCAGTAGTTGCATGTGGATTTGAATCAAAACCAACAAGCGGGACAATGGTGAAGATATATTAATGAGTTGGAGGTTGGTTATGAAGTTGCATTATGATGTAAGGACAAATAAATACCATTAAGAGAGTTTGATCATGCATATGATAACACTATATATCGAATGCTTGTAACTAAGGTTATATATCATGAGAGTCATGCATGAAATGTTGTATATTACAAAGTGATAGTTCAGTGTTTGCACTGGTTGTGACATTGCTAAGAAATTTCACACAAATGAACATCGTGATAGTGAACATAGCAAAGAAAATACAATGAGGAAGCTACGATAGATATTGTGCATGTGAAAAGTGCTAAGAAAAGGGATATTTATGCATGTTGTAAGGAATACAATACAGGCACAAAGAAAACACAAACACTACCACCAAAGGTATGCCAAAATGCTGCAAACTAGGTAACATATTCACTCACTAAAAATTTACAATACTAATGTTTCATTGAAAATAGGTCAATATCAATGTTGAAATGAGGCACATTCTAAAACGTTGAAATTGTGATATTTCAACATACTGAAAGATTGGTTATACATTGGTATGACATTGTATATTAAACGATGCCACATGGTGATGCGTTAGTGCATAAAAGGTTGTTGAATGCCAAGAAAATGTGTGCAAGTATAAATGAAAATTGCATGGAAAATACATTGTAATAAAAGGTCACATATAGGCGCACGATAGTATACCAAGGCCATGTGACCAAGATGCGAAGGAAATTATCATGATACAAGTGTGATAGTCGCATATTAAATTTGTGTTGAAGTTAAACACCACTATGATAATAAGATGTGATAGTAATGTGACCTAATCATCGACGTAGGTCAAATAGATACGGGAGAAGATTTAACTAATTATGATACGATAAGACAACTAGAGGCACTAGCACACTAGCACACTCATACCAGTGCAATGTAGATCAACAAGCTCCGCTATTCTGCCACTAAATGCCCCGCACCATTACATATTAAAACTTAGACACACATGATGATGGTTCATATTCTAAATAGGTAAAATGTGATCAGGGGAAACAAAATCGTTTAAATATTAAAATCCAACAAGCAATAAAGGTTATATATTGGCATGCGAGTCATATGTCAATGCACATAAAGGGTCATAAAGCAATTCTTGCTCAAGTCATGAATTAAGGTTAGAAGTTTTTAAAATGCGACAGAGAGTTATGAAACAAGTAATAAGACACGAAATGAAAGAGATAAACAAATGATATAAAGGCATGACAATAAAGACTGAAGAGACGCAAATAATGCCTTTATTCCTTTCTGCTATGGGGAATTATATTGGCGATAATGAAATCAAGAGCCTGTTAAGCGCATGACCCCAACAATATATGATAGAAGAATAATCTAATGGAACACAGTGTTAGCCATCATTATTACTCCAAGTTGTAAATAATTTGATGTTTCCAGTTCATAAAATCTTGTTATTTGTAATTTAAAAAAATAAAGGCATTGGTTTGAGGATAAAAGAGGAATGGGTTCTTGATTTGTGGACCACACCCACATATTTAATAATGTGTGATGTTGAAAACCAAAGAGTGTTGACGATTATTGTTGACTTGAAACTTTGATAATGGATTTCAGGATGTGGACATAAATAAGATATCACCAAAGATATTAAGAATCTGACCAAAGGAGTAAGGAATATTGCTTCAAATTCACTAAGAAAGGTATGACACCGCTATTAGTAAGGACAAAAAAGTGATCATCATGACTAGTGATGAAGAAATATTGAGCCAACTTCCACAACTTCTCAACATTGAGTATATGGATCAATTTTATTTGTAATAATTATTTCTTATTCTAATAAAATCTTCGATTCTAATTGCTGGTCATGTATCTGAAGGATTGGAGTTGTAGATTGATTGTTCACCATTTATATTAACTACATGGATGCATGATCCAAGTCAATAAAAGCTTTTGAATTATCTAACCAACACCAAGGCGACCCAAGGGCGTAACGAGGATATCATCAAGTCTCTTAAAGACCACTATTTGTTTCTACAAGAAAGCTTATTGATTGCCTAATTATCATATCATAAAAATATTATTTTGTCATCAATGACATCATGGAAAAGGACAAAAGAATTCCAAAGGTCACGTGAGACTCTAATATCCATGGTGGAAGTCTAAATGTCCTAGGGGAGATAAAGAGTCAATTGGAAGTCAAAGGTCATGGGGGAGTCCAAAATTCATAGGAGAAGGTGAAAGGTCACTCTCCTGATTTCTATAAATGTAACCTCATGCCTCATTGAAGAGGAATTTTAGCACTTGAATTATGCTAGTAATAAGATTTCCATTTTGTGCTTAAGGAGCTGAAGTAACTCACTCTTGGTAGATTATAGGTGGAGGGATTGTGAGGCTAGTGTTATGTCATGAAGATGATATGAAATACTCTAATCCCACTATTGGGTTTTGACGAGCTTGTGTACATGTACTTGAATGGGAAACAATATTAATGAGAAGATTTTAGTTCATCCATTGATTCCCATACATGCCAATGGCACTTATAATGATTGTTCATGATTTTTCTTGTTTGTTTATGTTGGTTTACACATTAGTTACATGTTTATGAACTATTTCATTTCATGCAGTTGGTGTGTCAGCTTTGAATATTTGTTCCTCATTCAATGTTAATATTAGTGATTAATTTTTAACTAATTCACATCTGGTCTTGAGCACTCTCTTATTTACGTATGTCTTAGTTAGTCTCAACTATTTGATTCTTCAACAAGGCATTCTCTCAGTCATTATGTTGTTGTTAAGTTCATGTATCATGTTCTACAAGTCATCAATGGAGGGTTGATTTCGTCCCCATGCTTCTGACATATTACATTCAGTCTCACATTCAATATCCAAGAGAAAAACAAGTGTCAAATGGTAGTCGTTCCAACATCCTAGATGCAACTCCTTTCCCAAGCGGTGTGAGGTCTAATTGGGACTTCATATCAGGGAGGACCCCTTAGTGTTGGTGATTATCTAGCATCGTCAACACTCTTTGGCGCTTGAAGGAGGCCCAGATTACAAGATGAGCATGTGGAGTCTATTTTTGAATCTTTCATCTTAAGTGGCTCCTCCCCAAATCTTAATCCTGGGTTGTTTCTATGAAAGTTTAAATCTTACAATTCTCACAAAAAGTGTTCATCACTTGTCATAGAATAAGTTTGATGGTGAGGGTAAAACATCTATAGTTGAAAATACACTTCAGTTTCTTATATTTTGTCATGCTAATGAAGTGTATTACAAATATGTCACTTGCAGGCTATTCACCCTTATGCTTGAAGGTTGTGTCATGGAATGGTGCAATACCTTAATAGCTGCTTCTATCCATTCTTTCAAGCAGTTTGTTGAGGAGCTTCCTCAAGCATTTGATGAGTATGCTCATCAAGGTTTTTTTAAGAAAATCGATGACCTTAGAGTTAAACTGGATGAGTCATTGGAATAATTTGCTAATAGATTTCTTCATCTTTGTTATGAACTTCCTAAAAGAGATGTGGATTGGGATCATTTGGCTAAAAATTTTCGACAAATGGTTTATCTTTATATGGAACAACTTATATCTAAACTAAATATTGACATTCAAACATCAAAATACTCTAACATTTTGTTTCATGATTTCATTATACATACTTTTTCTTTAGGTGTTAGTCAAAGTAAACCTGAGATTTGAGAGGAGAAAATGATTTTCCTCCTTCATCTTCATTATCAAATGAAACTGATTCTTATACTAACATGACAATATTTGTTGATACTGAATCAGGTAATGAAGGAATTGCACAAGAAAAGGAACCAAGTTTTCACACTTTTGAAGCTCAATTAAACCCTATTGACGTAGAGAAAGGTCAATCTAAAAACCATATTGGTATATCATCCCTTGATTATCATGTTGAAGAAAGTTTTGTTGATCTAGTTAATCCTCCATCTTTTCATTACATGCTTTTACCTTTTCCTCCCTATCATGAACAAAGTTTTGTCTTAGGTGAGAGTGGATGTTCAAATAATTTCATAGAGCATAACATATATATTGATCTGTTATTTTTGGAAGTTTATATGAGTGTGCAATATTTGAGTTTTCAATCAAATTTAGTTGCAATCGATTTTTCTTCACCTAAGTCTTTTCATCTTCCTTAATCCTTTACTCACTACTCATTATACCCTGATCTTTTTGATGAGCCTGCTACATCAATGATTTATTTAAATCCTTTATATGTTTATCTTATTGGTCTTGATTACAATCAGGTACAATATAGTGTTGTTTCACAATCATAAGATCAAAAAATTGAATCCATTGTTCATGAGCCTTTTAATTTCTAATCTTTAACAAGTGAAGAGGAAGATTCTATATCTATGAAAGCTCAAGAAATTAATTTGATTAATTCATCCCCATTATTAATCCATGAAGAGTCTCATGTGTTAAATGTCAAATATGATCAAATTGGTGGCTTTAATAACTGCCATCCTATTGATATTGTCCTCATTGACATCTCTAATGATAGTTGTTCACATTCAATTGTTGATTTTTCTGAGCCACCAAAGTTCAATGATCCATCATTTGAGAGTTTAGAAACTTGTCAAGAGGTTGAGGCACTTTAAGTTTTGATAATGGTTATGTCAGGTCCTCACGAACAGTGTAAACTTTGAAATGGGAACTATAAACTCAAAACGGGAACTCTAGCCAAAAAACCCAAAAAAACATGAAAAACAGTGCTAAAAATGAAAAGTGTTGATGTAGGAATGACACTTTCTTTTTTCTAGGGTAAATTTTCAACATGTTTTAAAAATGGCAGTGAAAAGAAATTTTTTGTGCAAAACTTGTGCAAAAAACACCCTGAAAATGAAAAGTGTTGATGCTCGAATAACACTTTTTTCTAGGGTAAATTTTCAACATGTGTACCCTAAAAACGAAAAGTGTTGATGTTGGAATAACACTTTTTTTCTAGGGTAAATTTTCAACATGTGTTCATGAAATAAAGTCTATTTTTTTTTTTTTTAAGGATAGATTTTCAACATTTCAAAATAATGGCGTAAATGATTTTATAATGACTCCGAAAAACATTAAAATTTCAAAAGAATAACGAAAACATAAATTTAAAAATAAAAAACAAAACTTAAAACAAAAAAAAAAAAAAGTTAACAAAAAAAAAAAGCGTAAATAAAAATGTATATTAAAAAAAATAAAAAAAAATCAATCATAAAAATGTTAAAAAAGCAAAACAACATTAACCTATAAAAATAAGAATTAAAAAAATAAAACTAAAACTAAAAAATATATAAAGAAATAAATAATAACAAAAACATATTAAAAAAAACATAAAAATAAAAAAAAAAAATTATCTTGTAAACCTAAATAAATTTTAGAAAAAAAAATAAAATTTAAAAAATCTATAAAATTAAGTAAATAAAAATACACAAAATTTAAAAACCATTAACAAAAAAATAAAATAAAAAAATAAAAACAAACTAGATTTAATTAAAAAAATAATAATAATTAAACTTCTTAAATAATTTATAAACAAAATTGAAAAAAAAAATTAAAATTACTAAAATAAATTAAAAACATTTTAAAAAATTTTAAAAACCTATTTAAAAAAAAAAAAAAAAAAAAAAACTTAAATTTAAAAAGAAAAAAAAAATCAAACTTCTAAAAATTAAATAGGGTGCTAATTTTTTTTGGAAGTTTGAATTTTTTTTTTTTTTAAATTGTTTTTTTGTTTTGTTTTTGTTTGTTTGTTTTTAAAGGTTTTTTTAGGTTTTGTATGATTTTTTTTGTGTTTTTTAAAATGTTTTTAATTTATTTTAGTAGTTTTTTAATTTTTAATTTAATTTAATTTTGTTTATAAATTATTTAGGAAGTTTTTTTTTTTGGTTCATTTTTTTGTTAATTTTTTAGTTTTTCTTTTTAAATCTAGTTTGTTTTTAATTTTTAATTTTAATTTTTTTATTTTTTTGTTAATGGTTTTTAAATTTTCTGTATTTTTGTTTACTTAATTTTATAGATTTTTTTTTCCTTACATTTTTTTAATGATTGCTTTGTCTTTTTTTTTTTTTTAATATATAGTTTTTTATTTGTTTTTTTAAGTAATCAACATTTAAAAAAAGAGAAATAAAACAACTAGAAAATTTGTTAAGTAATCATGATTTAAAAAACAATTGGACATAAAAAAATTTAAAGTGTCAAAAAATGTAACATTTAAAAAAAATTATCCACACTTAATAACTTAGAAAATTTACAATGTCAAAAATATGCTTCGAAAGAAAAAGTGTATTTTGCATCACCACTTTTTGAAATGAGTTGACTTTTTTGCTACCTCAATGAAACGGGTAATCGTATCAGTTCCCGTCTCAAAATTTACATTGTTCATGATTTTGACGATATCCCTTAACAAGATCAAAGTAGGTATTCTTCACAAAATTCTTTCCCTAGCACTTGTTCATTTAATGAATGCTCATCTATGAATGTTTTTTAGGATTTCACGATTATCATTTTGAATTTCATGACATAATTGTTGATTGGTTGGAGGAATCTTATTTAGTAAGTTCTTTTGTTGATAAGAACTTTCAATTTTATCTTGTACTTTCTATGAATGAAGATGCAGATGGAGGTACATTCATGAGGTATTTTCGGGATGCTCTTGTTTATCATTCTATTTATCAACATAAAGTTGTGGCTTGGTTAGAACATTACTTTTTTATTAACTCTCTTATTTGAAGACACCTTCATTCTCATGTGTAAACTATTCAGGAAAATATTTTTGTTTTCTCACATTGTTTTATGTTATTGTTAACTTTTTATATATTCATATTTACAGGTTGGGAGTAGCTCTTGTGGTTGCATTGGATGTTTTATTTCATTTAATTTCGACCTCCTTCCCAATTAGATTAGGATTTAGATTTAGCATATATTTTTTTTCATATTAGAATAACTTTGCATGGTTGTTTTTCATGTACATAGTTGCATCTACTTTGCATAGGCATTACATTGCTTTTAGTTACATTAGCTTACCATCTTGCATTGTATTTTGTTGTAGAATTATTCATTCTTTGTTCCATTTTCTCCTTGTTTACATTGCATTATCTTTAGTCGTATTTCATTTCAATCATTTTATTTCATTATGCATGTGCTTCTCATTTGAGCCTAATTTCCTATATTTTCTCCATGAGCCTAAACATAAATTATGCAGTGGAGAGATTCCATTATCTCCCTTGATTTCCTTATCTCGATGTTCAATTTTTGACCTATGGTTGTATGTTGTTGTGGTGATCATTCCAAGAGGCAACCTCTTTTTAAATACTGGTAGTTAAACCATGTCATTTATATTTATAACATGTCTCTAGCTTCCTAACAAGGAAAATAAGATTGTATACTAGTGGGGAACTTTACTCATTTCATGCGATCTATGTCTCTAACTTGAAGCTTCTTTTTCATTTGGTCGCGAAAATTTCATCATGTTTCATTGTCCACTTGCTGGTTGAAGATGTGATGTAGAAATGTGACATGTGGACACACCTAACTCATAATGTTTTTCTATTTTTGTCAAACAAGAAATAACCACTCTTGCCCATAAAATAAGTCAGTATCCCTCTTTTTCCCTAGCGAAATGAATGCCTTAAATTATGCCAAAGTGCACCCAAAAGAAAACTAATTAAATAAAGGGTAAAGGAACAGAAAGGCTTCTTGCGTAAAGAGGTACTAAAACCGGCTTGTTGGTAGCGAAGTAACATTTGTGATTTCTTGAGTGACTCTTTCGGAGTACTGAATAGACCTGCTAGCAACGGAGAAACACCATAAACTCACTTTAAAATTCTGAATGTAATAAGCTCTCTATCAAGTTCTCTGTATCATTGTTGAGGATTGACATGTGTGAGTTATTGATTTGGTGTTTAAGAATTAACAAGACCTAATTGAAGAATAAATGAATGACATATCTATAAAGGGTCAAGTAAATGAAGTGGTACCCACAGTATTTGATTCAATACTTCCTTTTGTGTGTGTGTGTGTGTGTGTGTGTGTAGTAAGACTCAATATATTGACGAGACTAGGTAGAGATTCTAAATTCTACTAGTTCTTCACCATTTGTTGTAGCTACTACAACAACACCCTAAAATTTATCCTACCACCAAAGTTTCGGTGCCCCTCTTCCACCTTTCAAGGCCTAACTGGTATGCCTGTGTTTTTGAATAAGTCAAATTTCAATGACCTAGTTGTCATCAAAAAGTATTGGTTCTTATGCCTTCATGATGCATATTTCTTATATCCACTTTTCTTCATCTTGACTATCATTCTATTAAGTTTATCAGGGCTTGGGAACTCACTCTTTAGCCTTAAGCATTCACAAGACATATGTCTCCATGTGATTCATTTCAAATGATAGGTAAGTGTCTAATTTTGATGACCATATTCTAACTTAGTCCACATCTTTTCAAAAGCATGTGGGTTTACAAGATTATCATCTAGCCCGTATATCTTTAAAAAAATCCTAGACTTGCATGATTACGATTGAAAGACTAAACCATTTTGACTTGATCGTCATCTTTTAAAGTCCATTACCCAACCAAGACCCCATCAACTTTTAAAGGAATTTTCATTTATTTTGGTCGTATCATGATGTTAGAAGGTGAACTGTACTTAAATCCCTTTAAGCATTCATGTGTTTGAGTGTTGTTGTCTTTGAAAGAGAGGTTTTGTTTGTGTATGCGAAATTGAGTCTTCAAAGTTCCATCTTTTGCGTTGCACACGATTATTATTATCTAGTGTATTTTCAAAATTAATTCACCGTAAGGTGTTTCCTTTGAAATGAACTCCCCTACTGTCTTCGCTGTCTCACTATTGTCCATTTGATTTGATGTTAGACGATTCAAATGTACTCCACCGTTGATCCACAACTGTCTAAATCGTTAGAGGACTCCTTCATTTATGACAGCTGTAATACGATCCTATACACGTGCCTCCACTTCACTGCTCATCACGTGATGTAGGGTTGCACGCTAGGGATCATCCAAAGTGATCCAACCGTATGAAGGTCTGAGTGATCTAAACGGTATGAAGGCTTAGGGTTTGCGGGAAAAGGGTATGCTACCATTGTTTTTAACTCATTTTTCTTTCCATTTGCGTTTTTGTTTGCCGTCACTCTGCTTTGCAACCAAGAGGAAAACTCATTTTTCTTTCCAGTTGGGTTTTTGTTTGTCGCCACTCTGCTCTGCAACCAAGTGGCAGGTTTGTTATCCACGGGCAATGCCTCCAAGTCGATGTGTGGATTAATCCTTTAGTTAATACTTCAAATATAGTTTCAGAGAAATGTGTGCAAGTTTGGTTTATTAATTAATTTTTTATTTAAATTTTAAATTTTAAAATATATTTTGGGTTTTTGGTTAACACCTATATATATATATATATATATATATATATATATATATATAATACTTTTGCATCTAAATATTTTGTATAATTTATGAAAAATATTATTATAAATATATTAAAAAATAATATTAACATATATATAAAATAATATTAATAAATATAATTTTGTGTTAAAATATTATGTAATACTAATTTTTAAATATATTTTTGTTATTAACATGTATGCATATATAATATTTTTGCATCTAAATATTTTGTCATATTATTGATTTATGAAAAATATTATTATAAATATATTAAAAAATAAAATTAACATATATATAAAATAAAATTAATAAATATAATTTTCTGTAAAATATTATGTAATACTAATTATTAAATATATTTGTTTATATCATATAATAATATTATAAATATTTTAGAATATATTATATAATATTACAACATAAATTAATTTTTTTTTAAATAAAAAGATGTTGGTAACATTTGCATTTTTTTTAACCAATTTTATTAAAGCAGAGAATGAGTTTAAAAGAAAAGTTATGTATGCATTTTAGTTTATAGTGTTTAGTAATTTACATTTGTTTATAAACTATATGTTTATTTAGAAATTCACTTCCTATAATTTGTTATGATTATTTATGGTGATTAATTTCAGTAGCCACTTTTAAAAACTATTTACTCACTTTATTCTCAATGTATATGGTATATAAAGAGTTTAAGGTAGAGTAATTAGTGTTTGTGAGTGATTGTAAGTATTTGAGCTTGTTTGTAGGCTGATATTAGGCCCGACGTGCCACGACATCTTGGCTGCAGCTAGCAAGGTGGATCCATTTTCACACTCAGTGATAATGCAAGCTTAGTTTGTTGCCTAATATATTATAGGCATTTTTTTCTTGAAGATTTAGATGAAGATATTAACGAGTTTATCTCCATTAGTAAGTATAATAGAAGTATTTAATAAAAATATGTTTATATTTATTTATTTATTGGAAACATATATTTAGAAGAGATTCAATAGAATATTCTAAATAATATTTATTAATAAAATTAAAAGTGTTATTCAATATTCCATAAATACATACATTATATTACAAATTCATTAAATAAAAACTTAATAAATTAAAATAAAATATAAGAAATAAATATTTACGCCATAAGGCGTTCCCTCTGAAATGAACTCCCCTCTCTGCCCACCTGTCTTCCTCGTACGCCATAGGATCCTATGTTAGACAATTGCAAAAGTTTCAACCATCCGATCAGGATGGTTACAAAATGGTTACAAATTCGTTTGGGAAACGGTTTGTGTGATTACAGCGTGGTATCTCATTACTTTTGGCATCGCAGTGTCCGCAGAGCGTAGGAGGAGAGTAGTGGCCGCAGAGCGCAGGAGGAAAACTGGAGTTGTGACACCCGACGAGTACAACAACGCAACTTTCTGGGTGTACATTTCGGACATCGGCGTTTCTGTTTCTTCCAATGCGTTTCAAGCCAGAGCTCTGGTTAATTGTAGAGGAAGAGTTTTTAACATGCGGTAAAAAGCTAGAGTTTGAATGAGATTACAATTTATTTCTATAAATTCTGTGCAGTATCATCCCATTGATTTAGTATGTATGATGAGTTGCTTACCATTTTCATTTGAAGCCGAGATCAGATGAATAAAAAACATTAAGAAACATCTAACATGGTCTAAGAGAATGTGAATATACTATAATGCCTTCAGGACATATGTATCTCTCATACCGAAGCAAAGAAGCCAAAGCTTTGGGTAGCTTATACCTGTGGAATGGCAAGGCTAGTAATGGTAATGTGATAGATAATATCGGATTTGAAGAGACCAAAAGAATATGTGGGCAACCATTCGATGATGGGGAATGCATACTGAAGACAAGTAATATATTTACGCATCCTTGATTGATTCCTATATCGTCGAAACAAATCAGGGAACAGAAAATCCTTCACTGTGTTCCTCAATCCACCAGTCTTGCTCTCATCAACAAGCCGATCATTCATAGTCACTTCATCAAACGCTATTGGCTTCTCCAGATCTTCAGTATTCATTTTATGCTCACTTACTATTTCCATTACAATGTAACAAGCTCTTCTAATGATAATAACCTGTGGGTGGAAACTCTACTCGACATCAGATATAATTATTTTATGAGTCACAACACTAGATTTAATTATTTCAGTTCCACTGCATTTTTAGATGCAATTGGAAAAACAAATTGTTTACTAAACTATTCAGATTCCTAGGCAAAGTACTATTTTAGTTACAATATAAGTTTCCAGATATAACTGGAAAAACAAATTTTTCGCTAAACCATTCAAATACCTCACAAAATACTCCATATTCAGAATAACATGGAGAAAATAAAATTATATATAAAAATTTATGTAAACAAGATATTATTAGAATTAGGCATATCTCAGGCATAAAGAAAGGGCAAAGATGAAATAGAAGCAGGTGTAATCATTATTAGTCCCTGCATTTTAGAACTGGATTATTTTATTGCAAGCTTACTGTTTCCATTACAAGTTTGATGAACTCTTGCCAAAAGTTTCAACTGTCATTAATTGGGACATACAAACACTAGCAGACTCAAGCCAACAAGTTCAAAGACAAATAGGGTTTTTTTAGTTACATTGCATTCATTTTTAATCGAAATTCTTGTTTTCATAAACTTTTGGGATGCATGCATTACATTCTATAATTTTTTATGTGCATCAAGGGGAAATTAATTATTTCTCTATATTTTCATTAAAATAATGAATGATAGTTTTTAATAATGTATTAATGGTGATATAAAGTAAACTCCATATTGGACTGTAATATATTTATATGATAGAGTTATAGTGGATTTTTCTCAAATGCTCTTTGAATTTTCATTTCCTATCTTGTACTAATGGAAATACCGAAAAATTAATCACAGGGGTTCCTTGCAAGCTGGAATATGTCTTGCTTAAACAAATACAAACTTCGTTCTTGGTGAAACTTCAACAACAGTCAAACCCTCGCAGGATAACCCAGTACGCCAAAAAGCCGAAATTACACCTCAGGCAAGAAGGAGATGCCATCAAACTTAGGACAAGAGGGTAGCCTTACAAGCTTACCCGGATAAAACCCTAGAAGCGCAAGCCCCATAAGGATGAGGTAGAAATCTTCGGGATGCTTTTCCCTCAACGCGGTCAAGAGCTCTTGCCAAACCTGCGGAGCATAATTCCAAATATTAGCACACAAAAGAAAACTGAAATCAATTCCTGAGCTAACATTAACAGCAATGTTATTTAGAAAATGGGGTAACCTCACCTAGGTAATTTCCTAAGAACTCCCTAACTTGAGCACGGAACCCTCAAGCAGATCATGGAACGATCCAACCGCAACAGCAGACATGCTCGTAGCATAAGCACCTCTGCCATGGACTGGAAGCAGAGCTGGCACAAGGAGGCATGGACAGAATGAGCTGCATAGCCAGACCCGGTAGAGGGTAAAACACTTAGAATATCCCAGAGTCGTCAGATCAGTGACCGACAACCTCCATCGTAGATGAGACGGAGGATCCCGAGGTTCACTGACAACACCACTGCATGCATTAACACTACTGGTTCGGAGAAGTGTATGACAGAGGTAACCCAGTCGCACCAAGCTCGAGATAAGACCTGAAATCCGAGCTGGAGGGGTGGGGCAATAAATCAAAGAGGATAAGGACCTGTCCTCCGCTATACAGAAGATCAAACCATTTACAGATTATTAGTGAATGAAACTCGGGTCTCGTGTATTATGTGATTCACAACCGGGCGTTCAAGTTAACAGCTAAGGTTTTGTTGCATAATTACAATGGTTAGTCGTAACACAATAAATAAACCAAATGTATGCGTATTGTTGTGAATAATTAGAGGGTGAACTTTTATATTTAATTACCATAATACAAACACTAGTAGACTCAAGCCAACGCGTTCAAAGAAAAATAGGGTTTTTTTAGTTACATTGCATTCATTTTTAATCGAAATGCTTGTTTTCATAAATTTTTGGGATGCGTGCATTACATTCTATAATTTTTTAGGTGCAGCAAGGGGAAATTAATTGTTTCCCTATATTTTCATTAAAATAATGAATGATAGCTTTTAATAATGTATTAATGGTGATATAAAGTAAACTCCATATTGGACTGTAATATATTTATATGATAGAGTTACAGTGGATTTTGCTCAAATGCTCTTGGAATTTTCATTTCCTATCTTGTATTAATGGAAATACTAAAAAATTAATCATAGAGGTTCCTTGCAAGCCAGAACAGGTCTTGCTTAAACAAATACAAACTTCGTTCCTGGTGAAACTTCAACAACAGTCAAACCCTGGTAGGAGAACCCAGTACGCCAAAACGCTAAAATTACACCTCAGGCAAGAAGGAGATGCCATCGAACTTAGGACAGGAGGGGAGCCTTACAAGCTTACCTGGATAAAACCCAAGAAGCGCAAGCCCCGTAAGGATGAGGTAGAAATCTTCGGGAGGCTTTTCCCTCAACGTGGTCAAGAGCCCTTGCCAAACCTGCGGAGCATAATTTCAAATAGTAGCACACAAAAGAAAACTGAAATCAATTCCTGAGCTGACATTAACAGCAACGTTATTTAGAAAATGGGGTAACCTCACCTGGGTAATTTCCCAAGAACTCCCTAACTTGAGTGCGGAACCCTCAAGCAGCTCACGGAATGATCCAACCGCAATAGGAGACATGCTCGCAGCATAAGCACCTCCACCATGGACTCGAAGCAGAGCCGGCTTAGGGAGGAATGGGTAGAATGAGCTGCGTAGCCAGACCTGGTAGAGGGTAAAACACTTAGAATATCCCAGAGTTGTCGGATCAGTGACCGACAACCTCCACCGTAGATGAGACAGAGGATCTCGAGGTTCACTAAGAGAACCACTGCATGCATTAACACTGTTGGTCCAGAGAAGTGTATGACAACAGTAACCTGGTTGTGCCAAGCTTGAGATAAGACCTGAAATCCGAGCTGGAGGGGTGGGGCAATAAATCAAAGAGGATAAGGACCTGTCCTCCGCTATACAGAAGATCAAACCATTTACAAATTATTAATGAATGAAACTTGGGTCTTGTGTATTATGTGATTCACAACCGGGCATTCAAGTTAACAGCTAAGGTTTTGTCGCATAATTACAATGGTTAGTCATAACACAGCAAATAAACCAAATGTATGCGTATTGTTGTGAATAATTAGAGGGTGAACTTTTATATTTAATTACCATCATACAAACACTAGCAGACTCAAGCCAATGAGTTCAAAGACAAATAGGATTTTTTTTAGTTACATTGCATTCATTTTTAATTGAAATGCTATTTACGCATCCTTGATTGATTCCTGTATCGTCGAAACAGATCAGGGAACTGAAAATCCTTCACTGTGTTCCTCAATCCACCAACCTTGCTCTCATTAACAAGTCGATCATTCATAGTCACTTCATCAAACGTTGTTGGCTTCTCCAGATCTTCAGTATTCGTTTTATGCTCACTTACTATTTCCATTACACTGTAACAAGCTCTTCTAATGATAATAACCTGTGGGTGGAAACTCTGCTCGTCATCAAATATAACTATTTTATGAGTCATAACACTAGATTTAATTATTTGAGTTCCACCACATTTTTAGATGCAATTGGAAAAACAAATTGTTTACTAAACTATTCAGATTCCTCGACAAAGTACTATTTTAGTTACAATATAAGTTTCGAGATATAACTGTAAAAACAATTTTTTCACTAAACCATTCAAATGCCTCACAAAATACTCGATATTCTGAATAACATGGAGAAAATAAAACTATATATAAAAATTTATGTAAACAAGATATTATTAGAATTAGGCATATCTCAGGCATAAAGAAATGGCAAAGATGAAACAGAAGCAGGTGTAATTATTATTAGTCCCTGCATTTTAGAACTAGATTATTTTATTGCAAGCTGACTGTTTCAATTACAAGTTTGATGAACTCTTGCCAAAAGTTTGAAGTGTCATTAATTGGGACATACAAACACTAGCAAACTCAAGCCAACGAGTTCAAAGACAAATAGGGTTTTTTTAGTTACATTGCATTCATTTTTAATCGAAATGCTTGTTTTCATAAATTTTTGGGATGCATGCATTACATTCTATACTTTTTTAGGTGCAGCAAGGGGAAATTAATTGTTTCTCTATATTTTCATTAAAATAATTAATGATAGTTTTTAATAATGTATTAATGGTGATATAAAGTAAACTCCATATTGGACTGTAATATATTTATATGATAGAGTTACAATGGATTTTTCTCAGATGCTCTTGGAATTTTCATTTCCTATCTTGTATTAATGGAAATACCGAAAAATTAATCACAGAGGTTCCTTACAAGCCAGAACAGGTCTTGCTTAAACAAATACAAACTTCGTTTGCTGGTGAAACTTCAACAATAGTCAAACCCTGGTAGGAGAACCCAGTACGAAAAAACGCTAAAATTACACCTCAGGCAAGAAGGAGATGCCATCGAACTTAGGACAGGAGGGGAGCCTTACAAGCTTACTTGGATAAAACCCCAGAAGTGCAAGCCCCATAAGGATGAGGTAGAAATCTTTGGGAGGCTTTTCCCTCAATGTGGTTAAGAGCCCTTGCCAAACCTGCGGAGCATAATTCCAAATATTAGCACAGAAAAGAAAACTGAAATCAATTCCTGAGCTGACATTAACAGCAACGTTATTTAGAAAATGGGGTAACCTCACCTGGGTAATTTCCCAAGAACTCCCTAACTTGAGCGCGGAACCCTCAAGCAGCTCACGGAACGATCCAACCGCAATAGGAGACATGCTCGCAGCATAAGCACCTCCGCCATGGACTGGAAGCAGAGCCAACTCAAGGAGGAATGGGCGGAATGAGCTATGTAGCCAGACCCGGTAGAGGGTAAAACACTTAGAATATCCTAGAGTCATCGGATCAGTGACCGACAACCTCCATCGTAGATGAGACGGAGGATACCGAGGTTCATTGACAGCACCACTGCATGCATTAACACTACTAGTCTGGAGAAGTGTATGACAGCGGTAACCCGGTCGCGCCAAGCACGAGATAAGACCTAAAATCCGAGCTGGAGGGGTGGGGCAATAAATCAAAGAGGATAAGGACCTGTCCTCTGCTATACGGAAGATCAAACCATTTACATATTATTAGTGAATGAAACTCGGGTCTCTTGTATTATGTGATTCACAACCGGGCATTCAAGTTAACAGCTAAGGTTTTGTTGCATAATTACAATGGTTAGTCATAACACAGTAAATAAACCAAATGTATGCATATTGTTGTGAATAATTAGAGGGTGAACTTTTATATTTAATTACCATAATACAAACACTAGCAGACTCAAGCCAACGAGTTCAAAGACAAATAGGGTTTTTTTAGTTACATTGCATTCATTTTTAATCGAAATGCTTGTTTTCATAAATTTTTGGGATGCATGCATTACATTCTATAATTTTTTAGGTGCATCAAGGGGAAATTAATTGTTTCTCTATATTTTCATAAAATAATTAATGATAGTTTTTAATAATGTATTAATGGTGATATAAAGTAAACTCCATATTGGACTATAATATATTTATATGATAGAGTTACAGTGGATTTTGCTCAGATGCTCTTGGAATTTTCATTTCCTATCTTGTATTAATGGAAATACCAAAAAAATAATCACAGAGGTTCCTTGCAAGCCGGAACAGGTCTTGCTTAAACAAATACAAACTTCGTTCCTGGTAAAACTTCAACAACAGTCAAACCCTGGTAGGAGAACCCAGTATGCCAAAATGCTGAAATTACACCTCAGGCAAGAGGGAGATGCCATCGAACTTAGGACAGTAGGGGAGCCTTACAAGCTTACCTGGATAAAACCCCAGAAGCGCAAGCCCCGTAAGGATGAGGTAGAAATCTTCGGGAGGCTTTTCCCTCAACGCAGTCAAGAGCCCTTGCCAAACCTTTGGAGCATAATTCCAAATATTAGCACACATAAAACTGAAATCAATTCCTGAGCTGACATTAACAACAACGTTATTTAGAAAATGGGGTAACCTCACCTGGGTAATTTCCCAAGAACTCCTTAACTTGAGCGCGGAACCCTCAAGCAGCTCACGGAACGATCCAACCACAACAGGAGACATGCTCGCAACATAAGCACCTCCTCCGTGGACTGGAAGCAGAGCCGGCACAAGGAGGAATGGGCAGAATGAGCTGCGTAGCCAGACCCGGTAGAGGGTAAAACACTTAGAATATCCCAGAGTCGTCGGATCATTGACCGACAACCTCCACTGTAGATGAGACGGAGGATCCTGAGGTTCACTGACAGCACCACTGCATGCATTAACACTTCTAGTCTGGAGAAGTGTATGACAGCGGTAACCCGGTCGCGCCAAGCTCGAGATAGGACCTGAAATCCGAGCTGGAGGGGTGGGGAAATAAATCAAAGAGGATAAGGACCTACCCTCCGCTATATGGAAGATCAAACCATTTACAGATTATTAGTGAATGAAACTCGGGTCTCGTGTATTATGTGATTCACAACCGGGCGTTCAAGTTAACAGCTAAGGTTTTGTTGTATAATTACAATGGTTAGTCGTAACACAGTAAATAAACCAAATGTATGCGTATTGTTGTGAATAATTAGAGGGTGAACTTTTATATTTAATTACCATAATACAAACACTAGCAGACTCAAGCCAACAAGTTCAAAGACAAATAGGGTTTTTTTAGTTACATTGCATTCATTTTTAATCGAAATGCTTGTTTTCATAAATTTTTGGGATGCATGCATTACATTCTATAATTTTTTAGGTGCAGCAAGGGGAAATTAGTTGTTTCTCTATATTTTCATTAAAATAATTAATGATAGTTTTTAATAATGTATTGATGGTGATATAAAGTAAACTCCATATTGGACTGTAATATATTTATATGATAGAGTTACAGTGGATTTTTCTCAGATGCTCTTGGAATTTTCATTTCCTATCTTGTATTAATGGAAATACCGAAAAAGTAATCACAAAGGTTCCTTGCAAGCCAGAATAGGTCTTGATTTAACAAATACAAACTTCGTTCCTGGTGAAACTTCAACAACAGTCAAACCCTGGTAGGAGAACCCAGTACGCCAAAACGCTAAAATTGCACCTCAGGAAAGAAGGAGATGCCATTGAACTTAGGACAGGAGGGGAGCCTTACAAGCTTACCCAGATAAAACCCCAAAAGCGCAAGCCTTGTAAGGATGAGGTAGAAATCTTCGGGAGGCTTTTCCCTCAACGCGGTCAAGAGCCCTTGCCAAACCTATGGAGCATAATTCCAAATATTAGCACACAAAAGAAAACTGAAGTCAATTCCTGAGCTGACATTAACCGCAACGTTGTTTAGAAAATGGGGTAACCTCACCTGGGTAATTTCCCAAGAACTCCCTAACTTGAGCACTGAACCCTCAAGCAGCTCATGGAACGATCCAACCGTAACAGGAGACATGCTCGCAGCATAAGCACCTCCGCCATGGACTGGAAGCAGAGCCGACACTAGGAGGAATGGGCAGAATGAGCTACGTAGCCAGACCCAGTAGAGGGTAAAACACTTAGAATATCCTAGAGTCGTCGGATCAGTGACTGACAACCTCCACCATAGATGAGACAGAGGATCCCGAGGTTCACTAACAGAACCACTGCATGCATTAACACTGCTGGTTCGGAGAAGTGTATGAAAACCGTAACCTGGTTGCGCCAAGCTCGAGATAAGACCTGAAATCCGAGCTAGAGGGGTGGGGCAATAAATCAAAGAGGATAAGGACCTGTCCTCTGCTATACGGAAGATCAAACCATTTACAGATTATTAATGAATGAAACTCGGGTCTCGTGTATTATGTGATTCACAACCGGGCGTTCAAGTTAATAGCTAAGGTTTTGTTGCATAATTACAATGGTTAGTCGTAACACAGTAAATAAACCAAATGTATGCGTATTGTTGTGAATAATTAGAGGGTGAAATTTTATATTTAATTACCATAATTTTTTTTATCTCAGGTATATTGTATTATTCCTTGTATATAGGGGTGTGACATAGGCATAAAGAAAGGGCAAAGATGAAACAGAAGCAGGCGTAATCATTATTAGTCCCTACATTTTAGAACTGGATTATTTTATTGCAAGCTGACTGTTTCCATTACAAGTTTGATGAACTCTTGTCAAAAGCTTCAACTGTCATCAATTGGGACATACAAACACTTGGGACATAAAACACTAGCAGACTCAAGCCAATAAGTTCAAAGACAAATAGAGTTTTTTAGTTACATTGCATTCATTTTTAATCGAAATCCTTGTTTTCATAAATTTTTGGGATGCATGCATTACTTTCTATAATTTTTTAGGTGCAGGAAGGGGAAATTAATTGTTTCTCTATATTTTCATTAAAGTAATTAATGATAGTTTTTAATAATGTATTAATGGTGATATGAAGTAAACTCCATATTGGAATAACATCCTAGAGAAGATCCTACAGAACTAGAGAAGACCCCTTTGTGTAAGTCTAATCAAATTACTCAAATTATCAATTTTTTTTGGAAGCATGCAATTAGAATGAATGAATTCCATTTCAAACTCTGAGAGAAGGAGAAGTTCATAATAACAAAGTACATAAAACAAAAAATGATAATATGCACAGTTAAATATTGGTTCAGACAACCGATGGAATGGAATTCATGGAATTTACAAACGAACATATGCAATGGAATTCATGGAATTTACAAACGAACATATGCTGCAAAATAAAATGAGATGAGACAAATAGGGTTTCTTTAGTTACATTGCATTCATTTTTAATCGAAATGCTTGTTTTCATAAATTTTTGGGATGCATGCATTACTTTCTATAATTTTTTAGGTGCAGGAAGGGGAAATTAATTGTTTCTCTATATTTTCATTAAAATAATTAGTGATAGTTTTTAATAATGTATTAATGGTGATATAAAGTAAACTCCATGCTGGAATAACATCCTAGAGAAGATCCTACAGAACTAGAGAAGGCCCCTTTGTGTAAGTCTAATCAAATTACTCAAATTATCAATTTTTTTTTGGAAGCATGCAATTAGAACGAATGAATTCCATTTCAAACTCTGAGAGAAGGAGAATTTCATAATAACAATGTACATAAAACAAAAAATGATAACATGCACAGTTAAATATTGGTTCAGACAACCGATGGAATGCAATTCATGGAATTTACAAACAAACATATGCAATGGAATTCATGGGATTTACAAATGAACATATGCTGCAAAATAAAATGAGATGAGATAATAATATTTACATTATTATGCATTTAAACTTAAATTTCCACCCCCGACCTACCAAATACTGTCAACTGTCCTTGTTTTAGCTTTTTCATCTCATGGCTTAAATTGGATTAAGCTTTAAAATGTTATTTTAATTAATATTTTTAAATATAATTTTCTCATTTATTTAGAAAATAAAATATTTGCATTCTTCAATTTATGCCTTACGGCGTTTCCTTTGCAACATTTGGTGCAAATGCTAGTTATAAGTTTTATTGAACTTAGCAAAACTCCATTCAATCCACTCAATGAGATTATGTTGCCAACTCGCACATTTAAAATCTCAACATGAAAGTCTGAAAAACTCAGAGTATGTCACATAGCTTTATTAATCTACATTATAGCACTTATAGTAAATTCTTAAGACACGTCGATAATGTCTTACGGTATATTTGTATCAAGGCCTAGCAAAGATAGAAGGAGGTTGTGGCTTTGATAAATGGTGCAAGCAGAGTTTCAGAAGTCAATCATGTGGTGACCATATCAAATGATGCAATGGAGGAATAATATATAATGAGTAACACCACGTATTTTCATATAGGAAATGCTTTAGTGCAAACAATGTCCATAGAAATGATGTGTTAAAAATGTCGCAAGAAAACTATGTGCACAAACAAATAATCGCACATGTTGAGCTTTGAGCATGAGTTTCATCTACAATAATGTGCCATCGTAAATGATTTCATACAAATGAGTACCATGTCCACACATAACAGTGCCCATACAAATGTCCACCATGTCCATAATAATATGGAATGCCAAAAAACAAAGAGCGTTGACGATTACTGTTGACTTGAAATTTTGTTAATGGATTTCGAGATGTGAACATAAATAAGATATCACCGAAGATATTAAGAATCCAACGAAAGGAGTAAGGAATATCGCATCAAATTCATTAATAAAGGTATGGCACAGCTATTAGTAAGGACAACAAATTGATAATCACGACTAGGGATGAAGAAAGATGGAGTCAAGCAGTTTTAATCTAGAGATGGAACTCAACATTTGAAGGTTGTAAATTTCCCTAAATTTCCCCAACTTCTCAAGACTGACTATATGGATCAATTTTATTTGTAATACTAATTTCTTATTCTATTAAAATATTGGATTCTAATTATTGGTCATGTATGTGCGCGATGGGACTTCTAGAGTGATTGTTTACCATTTATATTCACGATGGGACTTCTGGAGTGATTTATGATTCAATTCAACAAGTATTGAATGATCAAACTAGCACCAAGTTGACCCAAGGTCATAAAAAAGGCATCATCAAGACAATCAAAGACTAATACTTTTTCTACAAGTAAGCTTGTTGACTATCCAATTATCATATTGTAAAAATATTATTTTTTCATTATGATAATCATGGAAAAGGACAAAAGAATGCCAAAGGTCACATGGGAGTCTAGCAGCGATGGTGGAAGTCTAAAGGTCCTATGGGAGATAAAGAGTCAATTGGAAGTTTGAAGGCCATGTAGAAGTCCAAAAGTCATAGGAGAAGGTGAAAGGTCACCCTCCTCATTTCTATAAATGCAACCTCATGCCTCATTCAAGAGGACTTTTAGCACTTAAGCTAGGCTAGTAATAGAATTGTTATTTTTGCTTAAGGAGTTGAAGGCAGTCGCTCCTGGTAGCTTATAGGTAGAGGGATTGTGAGTCTAGTGTTATTTCATGAAGTTGATATGAATTGTTTTCATCCCACTATTGGGTTTCGACAAGCTTGTGTACATGTACTTGAATGAGCAACAATACTAATGAGAAGATTTTAATTCATGCATTGATTCCCATACATGTTAATGGCACTTATAAGGACTATTCATGGTTTTTGTTTTTTTATGTATGTGGGTTTACACATTGGTTACATGTTCATGAACCATTTCATTTCATGCAATTAGTGTTTCGGATTTGAATCTTTGTTCATCGTTCAATGCTAATGTTAGTGATTAATAGTGAACTAATTTGCATTTGGTCTTTGGCACTCTCGTATTTGTGTATGTCTTAGTTAGTCTCAACTATTTGATTCTTCATTAAGGCATGTTCTCACTCATTATGTTGTTGTTATGTTCTTGTATCATGTTCTACAAGTCATCAATGGAGGTTTGATTTCATCCATGTCCTTGCCTTAGTGTTAGCGGATTATCCAACATCGTCAACAAGGCCTCAATGGTACTATTATTTTGAGGGTGATAGGGTGTGCTCTTTTGATGGTAAACTTGAAATTCCTATGTTAAGGAAGTAATTGTCTTATTTAAGAAGTGGGTGGCTTGATAAATCTAGGTATTTTGGGACATCCAGACCTTGTAACCACATTCTCCAACAAAAATTGTGTTGTTGTTTCCACACTACTGTCTTTGACAAGTTTTGCTTCAACCAATATGGTAATAAAGTCTATCATAATTATTATATATAGAGCTCCTAATATACTTGTGGGAGGGTTGATAGGCTCAACAAAGTCTACTGCACACTTATAAAATTCTTGTAAAGTCACATGTGGTAATAGGATCATTTCATCCCTTCTCGATGGCTTCCCATTCTGCTTTCATACATCACAACTCTAACATATTTCATTGGAATCTCAATGAAGAGTTGGCCACCAAAGTCCTATGTGTAGGATATTCTACACGGTAGCTTTTCCTACATAGTGGCCTCCTTCAACTCCTTCATGTGCTTTTGATAACGTCAAAGGTATTTCATGCTCCAAAATAGAACAAAAAAGTATTCCATCTATTCCTAGCTTGTATAGGCAACTTTCTATGAGTTGATAATTTGCTAACTTCACCACCAATTATCATTCCTTTTTGCTAATATATATTCTGATTGGGATACTCCTATTCTATGGAATTGGAAAATTTTATTAAATTAGTTTTCAACCATATTTATTGTGAATAAAAGTGCATCTTTAAGGTTGTCATTGATATTCCCTACATATTCTCTAGTTAATATGCATGATAAACGATCAAGTCATATTTTTGGAAGAGTAGAAACCACCTACATATATCCCCCCCAACACTAGCTTGTTGACAATATGCCTCAACATAGAATGGTCAATATACATCTTGAAGTGTGGCCTAATTAGGCAGTGTCTGAACTTCTACAATGCATACACCATTTCCAATCCTTCTCACTTTGCAATGGTATAATTTTGTTCAATAGTTGATCAATGGGGTGATATATGTCCCCTTATCTTGAATGGGCTAAAATTACACCTAAATCTATGCAATAGAATCCACATTAATGTGGAATTCCTTCCCCCAATATGGAAAAACCAAAATTGGCACAGTGACAAGTTTCTCCTTTAAGATGTCCAAAGCTTATTGACACTCTTCATCCCATTGGAACCTAACCTCTTATTTCGACAACCTTTTTAAGGGGGTTATAATCTGTACATATCCCCTTATGAATTTCTCATAATACCTTGTATCACGTAAAACTATGTGCAACTGTCACACTAAGGTAGATAGAGGTAAATCCATTATTACGCTAATTTTTGTGAGATCAACCAACATGCCTTGCTTGCACACTATATGACACAATAGAATATTGAATGGTAAGAAAAAGATAAATTTCTTCAGATTTAATGAAATATGTAGTTATCTACATCTATCAAGCATTAAATGTGGAACTTCAATATGTTTCTTCAAAAGGATGAATATTGTCAATTCATCCAAATATACCTCTAGGAACTTGTTGTAGTTGCTGCAACACCATCCAAAATTATGGTTTACACTCAATTTTGAAGCCTTCCTTGGTCTTGTGCATTGTTGCCGCAAGCATTGAAGCTTATCTCATGAGCTTTCTTCTGGTGCTTTATTCCCTTTTGCATCTTGGGCTAACTGTAATATTTTGGCATGTTTGGATGTCGTGCAATGTTCGCAAGCCTATTCTGATGTTTTCAAAAGTCTTTGTTTGTGTATATGAGTTTTTCTAACTATGTAAACATCTGTCACACCCATACACAAAGTCTTGAGCACTTTCGCACAAGTGTCATCACAGTAATCTCAAATTTTATCTTAAGTGTTGCACTTGTCGCATCTTGTCATAAAGCAATAAAATTGGAGGGAAATATGTTGTTCATGAGTTCGGATGATCTATTTTGTTGTTTCCTCAAAGTATTATAAGTGTGTGATCACATTAAATGTTCATCATAGTTCATCACATATCTCACTGATCCCATGCTTAGCCATTTTCGGAAAAACTTCCCAATCGAACAACCTAGCCTCTCTAGGCCTCTCCTCAGCTATGCACTACGTAGTCTCAGCCCTCTAGTTTTGACCTTGTAGTTCGTGTTTCCCGGGACTATTTCATTGTGCATTTTTTATGCCCAAGTCCCAACCTTGACCTCCAGAATTGTGCAGTATTGTCCTCCAACTCCGCCTTAATTGCGCACTTCGCATCCTCAAGCTTCAAGCTCATCCCTTGAGTGCTTGAACTGCATAGTTGCATAGAATCCCAACCTCCCTTGACTCCAAAAACTGCGCAGTTGGCTCTCCTAGTGTCCATTCCCTTAGCCTAACCCCACTTGCTCTGGAAATTGTGCAGTCTTGTCCTTCAGGCCTCCATGAACTAAGCACTATGTATTCTTGTTCTTCAGGCCTCCTTGAGCTACGCACTGTGTAGTCTAGTCCTTCAAGCCTCCTTGAGTTGCACACTGTGCAATCTCAAAGCTCAAGATTTTCCCCTGGCTACTGGAACTGTGCATTGCGCACTCACTGAGTCCCTCTTCCCGCCCTATCCCTTGTTCCAAACTTAATTGGTGGATCAAAAAGAATCATATTATACTAGGGGGTTTTCGAATTGATGTCATCTCATCATGAGTGAATTATAGGAACAGGTACCCTATCATGTCATGGAAAGATGATGGAGAAGGAGAAGAAGGAGGGAAGCATGCCTAAAGACTCTCTTGTAGCTGAACTGACAAGTTGATCAATCAAGAGAAAGCAAAGGGACACAAGTTTGTGACCACTATCCAAGACTGAAGATCATTGAAGATTCTGCATCTCCAAGCCATGCAAAGGTGAAGAGAAATCATCTTCAAGAAGACATCCAACACTTAGCAACAATAGTGACTTGACATTGCCACATCATCAAGCAATCCATGTCAGCAGTGTCATCATGTCATGTCATGAGTGGTCATATGCCACATCACTATTGTGGATCATGTATATTGTATTCAAATGTATTGTAAAGTGGAATTCCAAAGGACACACATGGAATGTAAAGAGTCATGTAAGTTGAAAAGTCATAGGAAGTCAAATAATCATGAGGGTAGTCAAAGAGTCACCCTTGGTTATATATACTCCCTCATTGTATGAGAAAAGTAATTTTCACCTTGGCTCCTCCCGCAAGGCATTTGAGAGATAAGCTAGTTCTTTGAGAGGTGAGTGGCTCCAAGGCTCTACTACTGGGGCTAGTGATGTACACTGTAAACATGTGTCTTGGAAATTTTACTTAATAACAAAAGCTTTCAAGGCTAGCATGTTCTTCATGCATGGACTATGAATATTTGTAAGACTATTCTACGGATGTTCGTACTTCATGTTTGCTTTCACGTGTGCTAAGATAGTTGAACTATTTCAATTATTTTAATACTTATCTTATTAAGAATGTGTTGTAATGGTTTTTATTGGTGTCCCATCCTTGTGAACTATTCCACGATATATTAGACAAGTATTTCTTTATTTGTTGGTTGTTACAACTATCGCATCTGCTATAGACTATTCCGCTAGATGTTAGACAGAACGTTCTAGTTCATGTGCGTCTCTTCTTGGGTGTTAATATTACCTCTCACTTAGAGGCTTACTTTTCTTCCCCTTTGTAGTAGAAGAACCTTGATGCAATTACAATTGAACACTCATAGGGCACACCTTCTTGCTTTTCGAACATACCATTGCATCCCTCTCTCTTGTTGACAGTTAGATCCAAGGAAAAACTTTAAGAATTTAGCAACTGGGCCTTTATACTAGATGGGACTCCTACACAAAACAATGTGAGGTCTAATTGGTACTTCACATCGGGGAGATCCCCTAAATGTTGGCAGGTCCAACACCATCAACATTTCTAGTGATAGAAGGAGGGAAACCAATTTTTTATGGTTGATAACCCCACTGACCCCAACATCTCATCTTCTGGTCAAGGAAACAATGTTCATTACATCTCCCCTACTCGTGCTTCTAAAGTTGGTGACTCTTCTCAGCCCCTGCCTGAACATGAAATCCCATATTGTCAAATTCGGGCCACTCGCCTTATAACCCATCAATTTATAAAAGCTATTGGATTGATCCCAGGAGTAATCAATCTTCCATATTCTCTAAAGAAGAAAAAGACCACCCCCATAGAAATAGTGGCTTCTACTATTGAAGATGTGGTTCTTTCCACTCTTGAAGAATTAGAAAACTCTGTGGAAATGGAAGATGAGTCTCCACTCTTTCACAGTGGTGACAAAGATAACATTGTACTCTCAAACACAACTTTCTGCTGGTCGGGTAGAGAAGAGGAAGAGGATGAAGAGCCATGATATTCTAACGAAGAAGAGGATGAAAAGGAAGAAGAAGACATGGTGGACCAAGATCTAGATTGGATGAATCAGGGCCCACTTTCATTTCTGGGTGTTCTACACAAGATGCCAAAGCATTTAGAGAAGCTCTTAATGAAGTATGACCCTGATAAAATAGTGAAGGTTGAAGACCATCTGGACAAATTTTACCTACATCTGCAAACACTTGAGGTACGTCATGATGATGTTGCATGTATACTTTTTCCATGTACCTTGGATGGTAGAGCAGTTGTATGGTATCACAACCTTCCCCCAAACTCCATCCAAAATTGGAGGGGGTTTAAGAAGATCTTCCTTGAAAAATTTGTTGATGATAAGACCCTTGCCATGTTATTGAAAGAGATGGGTAATATTAAGATGGAGCAAAAGGAGAAAGTGAAGGATTTTAATCAGAGGTTCAATTGCATCTCGGACAAAACTCAGAAAACATGAAACCTCATGACTCCATCATAACATATTACTATAATTTTTCCTTTCGACCAAGCATTGCGCAGTTTGTGAAGCAAATTGCAAAACAAACACTAATGGAAAATTATGAATAGGCTATCATTGTTGAGAAGGACTTGTGCACAACCAGAATCATCTCAGATGATAAATAAAAAAAAAGACATCAAATACACAGGTAAGAGGTCTCAGGCCTTTGTAAGCAAGGCCAAAGAGAAAGAACCATATGATCTTGAAAGCTTGAGTCGTCTTGTCAAGACTTTGTAAAATGAGAAGGAAGATCTCAAACAGAGGTCAAGTGAGACCATCATGAGAAACAAGCCTCCCAAATTCAACATGTATAGAATGACTACAACTTTTGGTAGTAGCAGCAACAAACCAGTGAAGTCTGCGCACAACTCTAATGTTGTATTGAATATTGAAAAATTTGGCACAGATCAATACTATTCGTATCATCAAGAATATAATTCATAGAAAATGTGCCCATAATGGAATTAGGCCATGAGAATTCTTGCTATGCATCTTGTTGATGCGGTTATGGCTAAAGAGCAAACTGAGCCTACAGAAGAAAAGGAAGAAGTTGTTGCAGTTGATGAAACTCCAAGTGTCAGGCATGTAGTAAACATGTTCAACTGTATACTCACAGCCCAAAAGAGTATTGTAAATAAGAAACCTCTGAGTGATGGTCCAGCCCATAATTAGACCAACCGGAACAACCTAAGAAGCCAAGGTCCACCCACTACAGTCAAATTTCTGAAGCATAAATTTAAAGATAATTTGTTAAGGAAAATCATCCCACCAGTCAACTCATTACAGGACACTCAAAGCAAGTCTAGGAAATAATTCTCAATGAAAAGTGATTTCACGAGCATTAGGGACAAAACCATCTCTCCGAAAGCCACAAACCAAGTTACATCCCCAGACGCTTCGACCATTTTTCCCGTTGTGGACTACCAAATAATTGATGACATGAAGAAGGTTTGTGCAAACATTTCAATGTTTGAGTTAACAAATATTGTGAGCCAACGAGACATCCTTTTACGGGAACTTGGGCAGACCACCACAGGTAATGTTTCCTCTTCAGACAAGGGATCTAGTAATTCTTTTGGATCTCTCGAATCTGTACTTAATGCTTTAATGATGGATGCAAACACTCTCTTCCCACCTTTCTTTTTAACTTTCGAAATATTTAATTTCAATGTACATAATTTCTTGGTTGATTTTGGTGCATCGGTGAATATAATTCCATTATTTGTTTCGAAGAAAACAAATGAAAAAATGGGACAAAACAGATGCACATACTATTTAGCTGGATATAACTCTTGTCCATGTGATTGGTGAATTGGGAGATATCATTATCTATTCATCATTTGAAAGACAGGTTCACAACTGTATCAACATAATGATCATGGACATTCTGAAAGAATATAGAGTGTTGATGATCAGAGACTGGTCCAAAAAGATACAAGGGTACTTTGCCACCAAATGGTCACATCTATGACTTTCGTATAAGGGGAAAAATAATCAAATCTGGGTGGATTCAGAATGTGTTGTAGGGGCTACAACCACCCTCCAAAATTTTGTCTTAGCCTGTTTTGGAGCCTCCCTACCAACCTTTCACAACACTTTGTCTCACTTCGTTAAGTACTCAAGCTTTAGTGTTTTCCTTGCACAAAGGCAGCCTGTCGATCACAATCTGTCCATTCCCCTCACAGGTTCTTCACCTAGACTTGGTCCAGCTGCAGGCTGAGAAAATTGCCCTTGAAAATTGTCCATTTCTGGAGGGCAGTCAACCTTCCCTCCAGAAATTGCACAATCCTCTCTAGCAGTCGGCTAGGCTCCAGGATTGCACAAACCTTCCAGCCAACACTCCTAACAGGATTTGAACAAATTTCCCCAGCAGGGTTGCTCAGCCCAGGATTTTTACAAATCCAGGCAACAGTGAGTTTCTTTGCCCATAAATTGCACAATCCTCCTGGGCAGTCAGCCCAGCTCCCAGCCAGAAATGCACATTTTTCCCAAGCAGTTGAGAAACTGCATGCATGAACAGTCTGGTTGACCAGTTCCACCCGGGACCAAGGAAACTTGACTTGCATCCATGTATGACTTGCACTTCCCGGAATATCAAGAGACAACATGAAAGGGGCATCCCATGATTCAGGGATCTATTTTTAGTAGTTCGGGGTTACATGCAAAGTTTCTTTATAAGTTTCCCTCCAAGTTTCATTTTTTCTTAAATTTGTAGCATGCGCTTCATGAGACCAAACTTATTTATTCGACGAATCAGAGATCATTCATTCACATCGATCTTGGAGCTCTCAAATCCCACAACACATCCAGCACTCTTCAACACATCTAGCTCAGCTATTCATGGATAAGTGGCCTTAACTTGTCTTTTTTAGCATTTCTATTGCTTTTTGTGTATTCACTTGCATGAGTGTTGTTTGCTTGTTTCTTTGAACACTTGTTGTCGTTTACATGTATACTAGCTTTTCCTAGCCTTGTTTCAGCTTTCGTCGATATCTCACTGTTGTCGCATGCATGAAAATGTTTTGTACGGATGTTTGCTTAACTGCATTGTCAATCACTTCTCCTATCACTTAGTTTTGCCATGCATTTACTGTCTTAGTTTCTTTCATTTGTCCGTCGGCAAGCCGGGCCAACCTTGGCTCAGGCTCTTCCTTCACTAAGGCTGCATTGTGCAATCTAGGGAAGGAAGGCTCACCTTCCTCCCAAGAAATTTTCATTCTTTCCCAGCATCTGCCTCTAGTACTGTTTTGCACATTTCTGGAGGATAGTGGTTGCTTGGCCCAAGAAATTGCACAAATATGTCCCTGGGCCAGCAGTCCTTCCCAGCTGGAATTGCGCATTGCACAATCCTAGAAATTAGCTGCCTAACTGTATTGCACATTTCACAGATCCAACAGCCAGTCCTACCTCCCAAAAAGCCCAAACCACCTTTTGCGTAGTTCTGGCAGCCAATCATCCAACCTCCCTGTAAAATTTGCACAATCTTGCTCATCATTTTCCTAGGTATGTGTTGTGTCCTTCCCCGTATTTGTTTTGTTTCCACTGGTATATTTCTTTCCATGCATGCTGCTTATTTCTAGATCTTTCAAGTGTTCATGTATCTCTATGGCTTCCAAGAGAATAGGATCACAGGACAATGATGGAGTTGCAGCTGGAACAACAGTTGAGCAGGTGTCCTCTAGTCTGCCAATCTATTAAGATACAAAGTTGTTTCTAGACAAGGACATCAAACTAAAGTGGCAAGAGGTTAATGAAACATTGACAGGAACATTTGGGGAAGACCTTGAAGACCATCAGGTGTGCATGAACATTAACAAGTCCAGCTTGTACCAGATTGCATGTAGATACCCCATGTTCCCATGTGTGGGCATGATTCACTAGATCGTCTCCCACACTGACCTCGAGACGATGACCTTGAGCAGTGTCAATGGGACAAAGCTTGCAACCTTTTGGGCATGAGATTATGGTTAGATGTATCAGATGTTAGAGCCCACAACTGTCATGAGTCCTCCATTCAGCTTCCCCAGCAATAGAGGTAACTCCATACACATTTTGAAGGATTGGCTAAAGGAGCCAGCTCGTTTCAGGAAGACACCCACCCAGATCTACAAGACAAAGATATTGAGGAAGGCATACCAATACTTGGTCATATTCACATGTTGACTGAGTGGCCAAGAAAGCAATGAAACCTTTCCTTAGCGCTGAGTGATCACATTGGACCAACTGGCTAGAGAAGGAAAACCATGAAACTAGTTCGACATACTGGCTCATCAGCTGAACGAACAAGTCACGAAGGCTCGACTATCACCCGAGGGTATGCATGCAGATATTTATATGTCTACCTACATCTTAGATGTAGTTTGTGCCCAACATGAGTTCCCGAGCTTTGAGTGGGCATGGTAACTGGTGGAGACTATTATGAATACATATTTTAAGTTGTTGTATGAATGCAGCTTCAGGGGAGTAATCATACGACTGTCTGACCATTTTGTCACCCAAGTGTATAGGTTGATATTCAAACAACATCCACCCTACATGTCAAAGGAAGCAATGGAGGAATTGTTAGGCATTGAAAATTGGTCTACCTCACCGACCGACACTTTCATCCGAATGTTCAGTGTGGAGAAGCCTCTGCATGTGCTGCCAAAGTTTGCATTGGACGTACTTGTCATGTAGGAAGTAGTGTATCATATCTCAGTAGGATTTACATCTTGACTGCATCGGAAGAATAAGGCACCTAGGCCCACTCTTTTGTTGCAGATTAGGTTATATGAGATATGGAGTATCAAGCAAGTAGATGTTGAAGTAGAACAAATGAAGAAGTACCTGTTCGACCTTCCAAGCTTCAACCTGTATGACACACATTGTATTTTGAAGTATCACTACATGAAAGTTCATTTCAACTGGATCCATGGGGAATTTCATTGGGTCGAGGAAGACTAATGGAGGTATTGCTATAATTCCTCTGGACCCAATGAATAGGTTGGCTTCGTTGTTGGCTAGCAAAGCAGCATGAACCAACATCATGGAGAGCACCAGCAGTATCAGTAGCAGCAGAGGCACCAGAGTCAAGCACACCTATGCACAAAAAAGGGAAGAGGAATATTGTTGACCGCATGGAGGAGGAGAAAAGTTGCAAGTTTCGAGCAGATCCACTTTTAGAACAAGAAGCTATGGCTATTCAGGCAAAGAGGCAACAGTGCGACAAGCGAATCACGCGAAGGTAGAGGGATAAGAAGGGAATGGAAGAAGCAAAGAAGCAGTTGCATGAGCTAAGGGAACAACTCCGGAAAGAACAAGAGTTGTGCCAGCAGGAGAAGGAAGCGCAACAATATCAGATTCATCATGGGGAACATCACTTGCAGACAGATGAAGCAGCACCTGTACAAGTAGTTTATTCATCTGAACAACTAACATCAGGCAAACAGGGTGAACCATCTTAGGGGCAAGACTTTCCTCATGATATAGAATAGGTGCTTGAAAATTTGGATGCAGACATGGAGTATTTGGAGTTGGAACAGGACACTGACCTCATGCCTCACCACAAAGAGGTCGACTCACCTACTTCATTGCATCCTGATGATGATCAAGTCTCAAATGACCAAGGAGGCACTGAGATCCTTAGTGGTCAGCTGGAAGCAAAGATGCAAAACATCTCCTTTGACGAATATCATCACAGAGTTGTGCAATCTCAGAGAGTACCGACTCCGAAAGACCAAGCATCCCCTGCTCAAGTTGAAGAACAACTGATTGTGACTGATGTGCACAAGCATCTAGCTGCTTTGGCCGATGCAACTAGAGTGTATGCTGAAGCCACTAGCTCAAGTTTTCATTTCCTCACAGCTAAGAATGAGTGAATGGAAAAGGAACTACAAGTGGACAAGCAAGGAGGATACTTGGTGACAATGTCTGCCCGAGTTGAACTAAAAAGGAAATACTAGATGAAGTATTGTCCCTTGATACAAATAAGAGAGCATTGTACTCCAAGTGTGGTACTGTGCACCAAGAAGTCATCCATCTCCAAGGATGGCAGCAGTGATGTGCAAGAAGAACAAACATCTTGAAGAACATACATGCTATTGTTGATAACATGCAATCATGGACGATGAAGTACAAGGGATCCCCGCTTCACTTGCCAAAGATGATGAAGGCCAATGCAGTCAAGCTACAAGCACGTATCTCGAGTCATATCTGGAACTATGAAGACCTAACGCAACTCATCACTAGCATATAGGCTTCCCATGCACGAGTATTCAAAAGCATGGATGTTATAGTGCACACTCATGCGATCCCATCACTTAGGAATCTCACCCAGGCGAAGACAAAGAAGCAGTTCCAACAGGAGCTTGACTCATACTTCGATGAGTTCATGTGCACCGCCACCAGCCCAGACTTGTCTATCAGTGCAGACATCATGCGCAAGTACATTTCTGGTCCACCCACATTGAAGACAATGATGCACATGCTCTCAGACAAGTTGGACAGTGGTGCCTAAGCAGTGTACCTAGATTCTATGGAGGCAAGGTTCGTGTTTCAGACATATGTCATGGCAGAACACACGGACACCATCAAGGACTACCAATCTTGGCATCAATACGTTACTGTTGATCATCATGAGGATGTTGAGAATTTTGACTTTTATGATTGTCTAACTTAGAATGATGTCTAGTTTGGCTTGTTCAAGCCATTGTTCACATGGGTACATGTGCATTGCAATGTTGAGTCATGTCAAGTGTAATTCAATTCTCAATAGTGGATGTAACAGTCATAGAGTAGGTGAAGAGTCATGAGGGTAGTTGAATGGTCACAAAGGGGGATGTCAAGGGTCACCCCACACTTTTCTATAAATAGTCCCTCATGACTCATTGTATAGACTTTTGGTCAGCCAAGATTCTATTAAGACTATATTGAAGAAAGCTTGGACAATATTCTAATGTGCCTTGGCTTCTCCACTGCATGGAGCTAGTACATATCTTTGGAGCATGAGGATGTGGCTGTAACGTTTCACTGAGGGGGCTAGCAGGTTTACATGGATGTATTGTATGATTGGAACTTACACTTTTAGATAATAAGAGCCAGCACATTTTGATGCATATGTTGTTATTGTAGTTGGAAATCTCAGGTTGAATTAATGATATATGTGGCTTAACTTACGTAGTTGTGTATGAACTTATTCACATGCAATTATATGAATCTTGTTGCAAATGTGTTGTATATGTTGTTAATGTTCTCACCATCCGTGTCGACTACTCTGCTGAACACTAGATAGACCTTTCACATGAACCATGATGTAACAACCATTGCGCTCGTTCAGACTGATCCGTGAGTGTTGTACGTGTTATCTTACCTTGTACATTGTGACTACCGCATCTGAGTGGACTGCTCCACTGGAAGCTGTGTATGTCCTTTTTTGTTGTGTGTTCCTAGTGGAGTTGGGACTGATCCCTTTCAACCTGGAACTCACTTTCACCCTTATCTCCCCCCTTTTGTGTTAGAACCTCTCATACATCTTCCTTGACTCACTGTAGCAATCACACCCTTGTTATTGAAAGAATTATCTTACTTTCCTCTGTGAGACACCACGTCAAGGCATTATCTTACGACCCACTGCTGGGACTCCTACACCAAACAGTCTGAGGTCTAATTGGGACTTCTTACCGGTGAGATCCACTTGACATGTTGGCAGATCCAGCACTATCAACATTTCTGGTGCTAGAATGAGGGCCCGATGACAAGTTTTGTCCTCTCATCCAATTTTGAACCTTTGCACATCTTTCATGGAGTCTTGCACTTTTCTTCCCTGTGGTGTTTTTTGAATCGTGAAGATTTCTCCAACACGGGGAAGATTTTCAATATCTTGTCCACTCACACGTGTGATGGTGAAGGCGAAGTCGCTTGGCCTGAGCACTTACATAACTTTCTTTCCATGATTCATGAGGAAGACGAATTTTCTAATGAACTGGCTGGTTTCTTGCTTGCATACACACTTCATGAATATCCATTTCGTTGGGTGCTTAGCCTACCAACTGACACCATGAACTCATTTGAGCACTTATGTGATCTCATTGAAGACATGTTCTATCACTTTGATCCATAACATCTTGACCGGAAACTGTTACAACAACGGAGGTCTCCGCATGAATCAGTTATTGATTTTTGGCAGCGCTTCTATCACTTGTAGTTTCAAGCTCCGAGGAGCCAGATGAACTTTTCTTATCCTTGGGACTGATTCGAGTATTGCCTTAAGAAATATGTCATCCCAAGAGAAAGCTTGAAATCAAGCCTTGCTCAACATTCTTCATTTATGGAGCTGTGCAATCTCATGTGGATGCAGAAACCGTCTCAACTGACTGTCCGCATTCCTCTCATTCAACAGTGCCACCACTACCAAGTGATACTGAAGAGCATGCTCACACACCTGTTCATCCTTCAAACTCTCCCAACATCAGTTCACTTAATTTTCGTAGAGATGTGGTTGTGAGTCCTTTGAGTTCTCATATGCATTCTTATCTACGACCTTCGTCTTCGCACTCGGGTGTTCCTATGAATGATGTTGTCTTGTGTTCATCCATCAGGGACTCTTCACTTATTGTGAACAAGGAGAAACCCATTAACGGAGTTGGTGTTGCACAACCAACATTCACTATCATTCATGAAGAGTATGAGTAGGAGCTTGAACATCAACACTCAACGAAGGATGACTCCCTTCCATCCGAGCCCCCTCTGTTCTTTCCTAACCTCTTTGGTGAACTTGCTATCCATGATTTTGCATGTGTGTCTTCATCCATAGATGCACCCATTGTTGATCACTCACAGGACTCACTAGATGTTAGTCCATCATTCAACAACAGAGAGGATAAGTTACTCATTGAAAATACACTTGATCCTTCATCTGTCTTTTCCAGAAACACAGAAGATGAGTTTGTTCGCTTTTCATCTACCCCTCTGTTTGATGTATCTGATCATGAGGATGTCGAAGAATTCATTGATTTTTCTGATCATGGTGGTCGTGATCAATTTACTTCCGTTTTTTATCACGATTATCAATCTATCACAGTTGATCTTACGAAGCCACCAGTTTATAACGATCTACCTAATGCTAAAGTTGAGACACCCAAGGCTGTCGAGGCACTTTAGCCCGAGCTGATGGTTATGTCAGGTCCTCACTCTCTTGGGGTTAGTCTCACTTCCGATCATGAAATTGTTCAATCACCCAAGGCTCCTCATCACTAATCTGTATGCATTGAAGATCCATCTCACACATAGATCACACTTCCTCCACTTGAACTACACAATCCCATTGCTAATGCATTGGAGGAGTCTTACATTGCAAGCACTCGTTCACAATGCAAGTTATCTTTTCTTCTTTTGTTTGCTTGCATGTCACAGTCAAGGGTGTGCTTATGCTTCAAAGTTGCACGTAGTGTCACACAGCACCATGATAAGTCCGTGGACTGGCCATCATGCACATGCATCCACTCATGTCCCATGGGCACTATGAAACATGAAGTGTGGTTGTATTCATTGTTATATCTTTCTTGTTTGCTGGTTCACGCTACTGGGTTTCTCACGGACCAAGCCTTCAGCAACATGGGTCTACCAATGTGTCGGTGGTTACATTGGGAGTATCACTTCACATGATCAGGCCCATGCAATGTTAGTGTATGAGGAGTAGTGTTTACTTTCATTTGTTTGCTTTCCTGCTTGTTTGCTTACATGCTTCGTTTGCTTGTTTGTTTGCTTTCTTGTTTGTTTACTTGCTTCGATTTCACTTTCACTTCTGCTTTTGCTTTCCTTTTATGTTTGTTAGTTCATTTGTTTTGTTCGTAGGTTAGTCTTGCATGAAACCATGTACAACTCTTGAAATGAGTTGGGTAAAGTACAAGAGGGTCTATTCAGCTATCACTACTTGGTTATGTGTCATCTTTCCTCTGTATGATGAGCTTGTCACTTTCAATCCATGATATGTCGAAGGAAAATATGTATTGTTTGAATTGAACCTTGGTGAAAACACAATGCTTGTGCACTAACTAGTGTCACCTTCTCTATTCGGTTGTTTTTGGGTTAAGCCTTGTCAGCTCAGTCAAGTAGAGTAAGGTGAGGGGGAAAACCTTAACGGGCACATCAGAGATACAATAAAATAATTCTCTACTGGAGCAACCTCCTCTACTCTCAATAAGTCAGGATCCCTCTTCCGCCTCTGAAATGAATAAGTGCTATGCACAGTGAAAATGAAAATGAAAAAATGAAAAGTCAAAAAATTCAAAATGAAAAACGAGTAAGGTGAAAGAAGAGAAAGCCTTCCTATGCAGGGAGGTGATGCAAGTAACTCCACTATGGTACTGACTAGGCTCGCTAGAAACAGAGCCATGCTTGTGTTCCTATGGGACTCCACTAGGGTACTGCCTAGGCCTGCTAGCAGTGGAGTAACACCAGAGATGAAACTAAGACTCTAACAACTATACTTCTTGTCCACCTATATACCCCTCAACCCCAATCGAAACAATTGTGTTGCCTCGACTTGGAATGTGAGTCAATTGACTAAGGCCTTGGTAGATGCTACATCTTACAATCAAGTTAGTGTGAAACCAAGATGAGCTGAGAACTAAACAATACTTCCGGAGGTGTTAGACTTGCTTTTCACGATCAAGGTCTATGGAGAGAGCTGGAGTTCTACTAGTGTGTTGTTAAGTGTTGTAGTAGCTACAACCACCATCCAAAATATTTCCTTAGCCTATTTTGGAACCTCCCTACCAACCTTTCATAGCACTTTGTCTTGCTTCCTCAAGTACTCAAGCTTCAGTGTTTTCCTCGCACAAAGGTAGCCTATCAGTCATAGTCGATCCATTCCCCTCACAGGTTGTTCACTCGGACTTGGTCCAGCGTAGGCTAAGAAGCTTCCCCTGAAATTGCACATTTCTAGAGGGAAACACGCATTTACTCAAGAAATTGCGCAATCCTCTTTGGTAGCCTGCTGGGCTCCAGGATTGCGCAATCTTGCTAGCCAACACTCCCAGCAGGATTTGCACAAATTTCCCCAGCAGGGCTACTCAGCCCAGGATTTACACAAATTTGGGTAGTAGTCAGCTGCTCTGCCCAAAAATTGCACAATCTTCCTAGGCAGTCAGCCCAACTCCCAGTGAGGAATGCACATTTTTCCCAAGTAGTTGAGCAACTGCATGCATGAACAATCCGGTTGACCAGTTCCACTGGGACGAAGGAAACTTGACTTGCATGCATGCATGAATTTCTCTTCCCGGAATAGCAAGAGACAACATGCAAAAGGAATCCCATGATTTAGGGAGCTAGTTTTAGTAGTCAGGGGGTTACATGCAAATTTGCTTTAGAAGTTTCCCTCCAAGTGTCGCTTTTTCCTAGATTTGTGGCATGCGCATCATGAGACCAAAATTATTTATTCGATGCATTAGAGATCATTCATTCACATTGATATTGGATCTATGACATCCCATAACACATCCAAGACTCTTTGACACATTCGGCTCATCTATTCACGAGTAAGTCGCCTCAACTTGGCTTTTTCAGCATTTCTATCACTTTTTGTGTATTTGCTTGTGTGAGTGTTGTTTTCTTGATTTATTTGAATGATTTTTGTCATTTACATATATACTAGATTTTCCTAGCTCTATTTCAGTTTTCTTTGCTATCTCATTGTTGTCGCATGCATGAAACTGTTTTGCATGAATGTTCACTCAACCGGCAAACTGCCTCCTCCACATGCATGTTGATCTGTTTTTTGAATCTTTCATTCATGTTTTGCATGCATTGTCAATCACTTCCTCTATCACTTAGTGTCGCCATGCATTTACTATCTTAGTTGCTTTTAGTTGCCCATCGGCGAGTCGGGCCAACCTTGGTCTGAGCTCTGCCTTCACCAAGGCTGCATTGCGTAATATGGGGAAGGAAGGCTCACCTTCCTCCCTAGAAATGCACACTTTCCCAGCACTGACCTCCAGGAATATTTTTCATAGTTGTGGAAGAGAGTGGCTGCTTGGCCCAAGAAATTGTGAAATATGTACCTGGGCCAGTAGTCCTTCCCAGCTGGAATTATGCATTGCGCAATCCCAACATCTATCTGCCTCACTAGATTGCGCATTTAGCAGATCCAACAACAACTCCTGCCTCCGAGATAGCCCAAACTACCTTTTTCACAGTTTTGGTAGCTAATCATCGAGCCTCCCAGTAAAATTTACACAATCTTGCTCATTAGTTTCCCAGGTATGTGTTGTGTCCTTGCTTGGATTTTCTTTGTTTCCACTGACATTTTTCTTGCCATGCATGTTGCTTGTTTGCAGATCTTTCAGGTGTTCATCTGTCTCAATGGCTTCTAAGAGAACATGATCACATGACAATGATGGAGTTCCAGCTGGATTAATAGTTGAGCAACTGTCCTCTAGTTTTCCGATCTATGAAGATACGAAGTTGTATCTAGACAAGGACATCAAACTGAAGTGGCAAGAGGTTAATGAAACAATCCTATGCACTTTTGGGAAGACCTCGAAGATCATCAAGTGTACATGAACATTCACAAGTCTGGCTTTTACTGGATTGCATGAAGATACCCAGCATTCCCATGCATGGACATGATTCACTAGATCGTTTCCCACACAGACCCCGAGACGATGACCTTGAGCAGTGTCAATGGGACGAATATTGCAACCTTCTGGGCATGAGATTATGATGAGATGTATCAGATGTCAGCGCCTGCGACTGTCATCAGTATGCTATTCATCTTGCCCAGTAGCAGAGGTAACTCTAGAGACATTCTAAAGGATTTGATAAAGGAGCCAGCTCGTTTTAGGATGACACCCAACTAGATCTAGAAGAAAAATATATTGAGGAAGGTGTACCAATACTTGATCATATTCGCATGTCGACTGAGTGGCCAAGCAAGCACTGAAACCTTTCCTTATAGTTGGGTGATCACATTGGACCAACTGGCTAGAGAAGGAAGACCATGCAATTGGTTTGGCATATTGGCTCATCAGCTAAAGGAATAAGTCATGAAGGCTCGACAATCACCCAAGGGTATGCATGCAAAGAATTATATGTATGCCTACATCCTATATGCAGTTTGTGCCCGACATGAGTTCCTGGGCTTGGAGTGGGCACGGTCACCAAAAAACATTGTTGTGAATACATATTTCAAGTTGTTGTCTGAATGCAGCTTCAGGGGAGTAATAATGCAGCTGTCCAACCATTTTTTCACCCTAGTGTATAGGTTGATATTCGAACAGGATCCACCTTGCATGTCAAAGGAAGAAATGGAGGCATTGTTAGGCATTGAAAATTGGTATGTCTCACTGTCTGACACTTTCATCCGAATGTTTAGTGCGAAGAAGCCTCCACATGTGCTGCCAAAGTTTTCCTTGGATGTACTTGTCATGCAGGAAGTAGCGTATCATATCTCAACAGGATTGATAGCTAGACTGCAGCGGAAGAAAAAGGCACCTTGGCTCACTCTTCCATTGTGGATTGGGTTACATGAGATCTAGAGTATCAAGCAAGCAGATGTCGAAGCAGAATAGATGAACAAGTACCCGTTTGATCTCCGAAGCTTCAACCCGTATGACCCACATTGCATTATGAAGGATCACTGCATGAGAGTTCAGTTCAAATGGATCCATGGGGCATTTCATTGGGCCGAGGAAGACTCATGGAGATATTTCAACAATTCCTCCAGACCCAATGAACATGTCGGCTTCATTGTTGAGTAGTTAGCAAATAAACGTGAAGTAGCATCACGAAGAGCACTAGAAGTAGCAGTAGTAGCAGCAGTAGCAAAGGCACTAGATCCAAGCATACCTATGCGCGACAAAGGGAAGAGGAATATTTTTTACCACATGGAGGAGGAGCAAAGCTGCAAGTTTCAAGCAGATCCACTTGTATAACAAGCAACTATGGCTATTCAGGAAAAGAGGCAGCAACGTGACAAGTGAATCGCGCGAAGGTGGAGCGATAAGAAGAGAATGGAAGAAGCAGAGAAGGATTTGCATGAACTGAGGGAGCAACTCTGGAAAGAAAAAGAGTTGTGCCAATAGGAGAAGGATGCACAACAACACCAGATTTAGCAGAGGGTGCATCATGTTCAAACAAATGAAGCAGTGCCCATACAAGTAGTTGATTCATCTAAATATATGGCATTAGGTGAACAGGGTGAACCATCATAGGGGCAAGACTTTTCTCATAAGATAGAACAGGCGCTTGAACAGTTGGATGCAGACATGGAGAAGGAAGAGTTGGAACAGGACACTAACCTCATGCCTCACCACAAAGAGGTCAACTCACCTGCTTCATTGCATCATGATGATCAGCAAGTCTCAAATGACCAAGGAGGCACTGAGATCATTGGTGGTCAACTGGAAGCAGAGATGCACAACATCTCCTTTAACGAATCTCATCACAGAGTTGTGCAATCTCATAGAGTACCGACCTCGGAGGACCAAACATCCCCTGTGCAAGTTGAAGAACAAGTGATCTTGACTGATGTGAACAAACATCTAGTTGCTTTGGCTGATGCAACTAGAGTGTATAATGAAGCCACTAGCTCAAGTGTTCGTTTCCTCATAGATAAGAATGAGCGAATGGTGAAGGAACTATAGGTGGCCAAGCAAGGAGGAGACCTGGTGACAATGTCTACCCGAGCTGAAATGAAAAAGGAAATACTAGATGAAGTATTGTCTCTTGATATAGTTATGCAAGCAATGTACTCCAAGTTTGGTACCGTGCACCAAGTAGTCATCCATCTCCATAGGTAACAGCAGCGATGTGCGAGATGAGCACACATCTTGAAGAATATACATGTTGCTATTGATAACATGAAAGCATGGATGATGAGGTACAAGGGAGCCCCACTTCACTTTCCAAAGATGATGTAGGCCAATGCAGTTGAGCTGCAAGCATGTATTCAGAGTCAGATCCGGAACTATGAGTACCTACCGTAACTCATCACTAGCATACATGCTTCCCATGCATGAGTATTCAAAAGCATTGATGTTATAGTGCATACTCTTGTGATACCATCACTTGGGACTCTCACCTAGGCAAAGATAAAGAAGCAGGTCCGACAGGAGCTTGACTTGTACTTTGATGAGTTGATGTGCACTGCCACCAGCCCAAACTTGCCTATCAATGTAGACATCATGCACAAGTACGTTGCTGGTCCGACCACATTGAAGAAAATTATGTGCATGCTCTGAGACGAGTTGGATAGAGGAGCCTGAGTAATGTACCCATATGTTATGGAGGCAAGGTTCAGGTTTCAAACAAATGTCACGGTGGAACACACGAACACCATCAAGGACTACCAATCTTGGCCTCAATATGTTACTATTGATCCGCATGAGGATGTCGAGCAGTTGGACTTCTATGGTTGTCTAAGTCAGAATGATGTCTAGTTTGGCTTGTTGAAGCCATTATTCACATGGGTACATGTGCATTGTATTGTTGAGTCATGTTAAGTGTAAGTCAAGCCTCAATAGTGGATATAACAATCATAGAGTAGGTGAAGAGTCATGAGGGTAGTTGAATGGTCACAAAGGGGGATGTCAAGGGTCACCCCACTTATTGCTATAAATAGTCCCTCATAACTCATTATATAGGCTTTTGGTCAACCAAGCTTCTATTCATAAAATCTTGAAGAAACCTTGGACAATATTGTAATACACCTTGGCTTCTCCACAGCACGGAGCTAGTACATCTCTCTGGAGGAGTAGGTGGATGTGGCTGTAATGTTTCACTAATGGGGCTAGCATGTTTACATGGATGTATTGTATGATTGGAACTTACACTTTTATATAATGAGAGCCAGCACATTTTCATGCATATGTTGTTATTGTAGTTGGACTGCTCTGGTTTCCTTAATGATATATGTTTCTTAAATTATGTAGTTGTGCATGAACTAATTCACATGAAATTATATGAATGTTGTTGCAAATGTGTTGTATATGCTTTTAATGTTGTCACCAACCATGTTGACTGCTCTACCAAACATCAGACAGACCTTTCACATGAACCTTGTTGTAACAAACTTTGCACTCGTTCGGACTGATCCTTGATTGGTGTACGTGTTATCTTACCTTGTACACTGTGACTACTGCATCCGAGTGGACTACTCTACCGGAAGCTGTGTTTTTCCTTTGGTGTTGTGTGTTCCTAGCCGAGTTGGGATTGATCCCTTTAAACCTGGAACTCAACTTCACCCTTATCTCCCCCCTTTTGTGTTAGAACCTCTCATACATCTTCCTTGACTCACTGCAGCAGTCACGCCCTTGCTACTGACAAATTTATCTTACTTTCCTTTGTACGACACCGCAGCTAAGGAATTACTTTACGACCCATTGTTGGGACTCCTAAACCAAACAGTCTAAGTTCTAATTAGGACTTCTTACAAGGGATATTTCCTTGACATGTTGGCTGGTCCAACACTGTCAATAGGATGATATATGAAACACACTATCACTCCCTTGAATTAACAGAACAAACCAATGGATTTCGTAGAACTAATTTTTGGCAATTGCTTCCTCGAAACCCAAATGGGGTGTTATCTTACACAACCATCCCCAATTCCACCAAACACACAATTGGAGATCCTTCCTAGTCCAAGTAGTGATAACGACCTTTGTACAATTAGTAGTAGTAGCAGTACTACTAGTGTAGTTCCTAGTCCCTATACATATGATATGTTGACTTTGTACTTTGAAGGTTCCAAAACATAGGAGGGCTCTAGAGCTAGTTCCATTTTGACAGACTCACTACAAATAAATCATTTAATCTCTAGCCACTTAGAATATGAGTGCACGAGCAACAATTTAGAGTATGACACACTCATCTTGGGCTTGCAAAGAGCCATTGACCTGAATGTTGCCATCCTAAAAGAGGTAGATGACTCAGAAATTGTGGTGTGATAGGTACGCAATACCATACATTATGTCGCCTCATATTAGAAGTTATCAACAAGAGGTATGACATATGATTTCATGTTTCCAATCTTTCAATATTATTTATGTTCCAAGAATGCGTAACACAACTGCGAATGGACTAGCAAATGCTGCTACTAGGTTGGCACCATTGAGGAACGATTTTTCTATTCAAATTCTTTATAAGCCTTCCATCCCCAACAATATCACTAATTTACACGTTTTTGATGATGACCAAAAGATATTGTGCTTCATGGCGAATGCTGATGTGTTCAAAGATGTAGTGATTGATGAGGACAAGCATGAAAAGGCATTGCAAGATGCAGTCACTGCAAGTAAAGGAAACCTTATCCCTAAGGTTGTATTATCATTAAATAAGTTGTATGATCTGTACAATCTCTTATAGGGACCTGTCAATGCTAAGACTAACAGTTCCACACTCTCGCACGAACAAATTAACTTGGGTATAGAAAATGATCTAAAGTATGGAAATCTTGGTACTTGTTGTACACCACAAGAGTGGCAAGCCTTTATCTACTTATTCAAGTAGTATTGAGATGTGTTCACATGGACGTATGATGACATTAAAACATATGACATGTGAATCATCTAGCATGTGATATCGATAAAGGAAGGGGCCAAGCCATTCCAATAGAAGTTGAGGAAAGTAAATCCAACACTTGAGCCTCTTATTCAGAAAGAGTTGAGAAAATTGTTGGATTCCCAAATCCTATACAGAATGAGGCACTCAAAGTGGGTGTCAAATTTGGTCCCCTTGAGAAAGAAGTATATGGAAATCCACTTGTGTGTAGATTTTTGAAATCTCAACCATGCCTCAGACAAGGCAACTACCCCATGTCATCCATGGAACAAGTATTGCAAATACTATCGGGGTCTGAAATGTTTTATTTGTTAGATGGTTATTCTGGATAAAACCAGGTTCTAGTTGTAGAGCCTAACATACTTAAGACCACCTTTCAAATGAAGTGGGGCACATTCACATTCAGATGAATTCCGTAAGGGCCAATCAATGCTAGTGAAACATTTCAATGTGCTATGGGCATCACTTTTTGCAGACTGATTGGATGGAATGTAGTGGTCTATCTTGATTATGTAACAATATTCTCCAAATAGAGGTTAGATGACATACGCCACTTAAAGAAGATTTTTTAGCGATGTCACTTGTACGGGATATCCTTGAATCCCAGGAAAAGCATATTCACAGTGTCCGAGAGTAATCTCTTGGGCCATATTAGTGCCAAGAGTGGGATTAAGATATACCCGGATAGGGTAAAAACAATTACAAAGATTCCCTTCCCAGTGAATAAGAAATCTATGCAGTCCCTCTTTGGAATAATCAATTTCCTCCCCAAGTTCATCTCCAACTACGCCCAGATTGTTAAACTAATATAGTAGATGGTGAAGAAGAACACAATTTATAAATGGGATAAAAGGGAAAAGGATGCATTTTACCGTATTAAGCAAGCTATAGCAGAAGCACCCGCATTGTACAACCCAAACTTCAATAAATATTTCTTTCTCTACAATTTTTCTTCTGGCACGTTCACCACTAGACTCAGAAGGATGAATTGAACAATGAGTGGACTATCTCCTTCATGAGTGCGAGTCGGCAAAATTCTTAAATATCCCTCTGTGGAAAAACCCTCTCTTGAGCACATGTTGTGGATTGCGCCCTCTCTTGAGAAAATGAACACATCAAGAAGGCATGAAGCATCTCCATTCATCCTTTCGGCATGTGACAGTTCACCCTCTTTTCTTTGAGCACATGGGCACATTATGAAGGCCGGAAGCCTTGTTAACCCCTCCTTCTTCCCTTCCGAGTGCGACAGTTCACCCTACTTGTCTCCTTGAATGCATGGGCACATAGGGAAGACCTAAAGGCCCATTATTCCATCCCTTTGACCCTTCAAGTTGTGATAGTGTGGCGTAGTTTATTTTTTTCCTCTTTCTTGAGGGCATGAGTACACTGCAAATCCCTGAATGACCTTGCATGTCCTCTTCATTCTTTGAAAGTGCACCCTCCTATTTTGTATGCCTATTTTCTGATGCATGCAATTTATTTTATGTTGTCATTCATATTTTTCCATGATCTATCATCTGTGATGTCTTTTGTATGTAATTTACAAGTATTGTTGGATAGTTAAGTTGTTTTAAGTGAATATTATCACTATGAGTGTGTTGCCCCAAACATGTGTTCGTGATACAAGTATTACCACCTTGTCAACATCTGTTGGAGACATGTAGCCTCGCAAAGTGACCTTCAAATAACTTTCAGAAGCAAGTGTTGGTAAACTTGTGGAAGTTACAAGGTCCAATATTCCCATATACGCAAATAATACGTGATTTATTGATAAGCATACACATGTCACATGGAGAAAAATACACAACACATTCATACAAGAGAATTTGCCCAGGGATTTAGAAGATTTTCATGCATACATCAACATGAAGAAGTCTAGGGTGCACAAGATCACATGCAAATTCCTAGTCATGCCATGTGCAGAACTAATTGAATGGAACATTATGCATATGGATGATTCTCACATTGTTCTATGCAGTGAGGGTGGCAATAAGATAGCAACCTGTTCTAGTGAATACATGTAGACATATTATAAGATGCTCAAGCCCAATGAATATGCAAACAAAAACTTCCACACGATATGGAAAACCCTTAACACTACTAATGTTATCAAAACATGGTGTCGAGAGCTTACCATGTTTCACCATCACCCATTTTCAATGTATCCGATAAAGATTCTCATAGATGTCTATCAGTACTTGATAGCCATGTATTTTTTATTATATGGTATTAATAACATTGATGTGTTCCAAGAGAATTGGATATATATGCTCAATATAATAGTCACCCATGGGAGTGTTTTCAAATGGGTGGATATCCTATCATTTAAGTTGTAGCATCAAGTCAGGAAAGGACAATCATATTTACGGGTGAACCAAGCACTAGAATTCTACATGTCTCGATTTCTCTTAGACGAAATCTGTTCATAGAATGTGTTCTTGGGAATGAACTAGAACTAGAATTTTGAGGAGAAGTTCTTGGTTTACTTCCTATTGACACTGTTCGACCCATGAACATGTAAGGGGATTTCCCAGGTAAGAAGTCCCAATTAGACCTCAGACCATTTGGTGTAGGATTCCTAGCAGTGGGTCGTATGGTAATGCCTTGACCGTAATTTCACACAGAAGCAAGTAAGATGACTCTATTGGTAGCGAAGGGTGTGACAGTTGTAGTGAGTCAAGGAAGGTGCATGAGAGGTTCTAACACATAGGGTTTGAGATGAGTGTGCCCCTTGGAAACCTATAATAGTACTTTGATGGGAAGGGAACACACAGGCAAATATGCACCACAAGATGGAAATAAAGTTAGCTAGAAATCCAAATTGATAGTTTAACCAACAACACATTTCAGAAAGATTCATACATACTCATACAAAATAGTCTATACATGTATGCGTAAGAAAGAAAATACATATGTCATTTAGAGTAAACAAGATAGTTGGAATACAATACAACATATGCATGAAATATGTTGCCTCTTATTATATAAAGAAGTTTAAGCTCTAGTCATACAATACATCCATGTCTGACCACTAGCTCCAATAATGGAAAGTTACAACCACTTTTTCCTGCTCCTCCAAAGAGATGTACTAGCCCCGTGGAGTGGAGAAGCCAAGGCGCGTTACAATACTATCCAATCTCTCTCCAAGATAGTATTATCAGAAGCTTGGCTAACCAAAAGCCTTTAAAATGAGTTATGAGGTTCTATTTATAGCAAAGGGTGGGGTGACCCTTGACATTCCCCTTTGTGACAGTTCATCTACCCTCATGACCCTTCATCTACTCTATGACTATTACATCCAACTATTGACACTTGAACTTCCACTTGACATGACGTTACATTACAATGCACATGTGCTCATGGGGGACAAAAATGGCTTGAGCAAGCCATGCAAGACATCACTTACACTCCGTCTGTTGATGTGATACAAACTCTTTGACATGCTTGTGATGGTGAAGCTGGTGAGCTGATGCCAAGCTTGGTCATCTATGATTGTGTGCATGCACCCCATAGTGACATCTTGTCAAAGAGAACTCTTGCCTCCGTTGCATCTAGTGCATTGGTATGACTCCTTCGTCCAACTCGCCCGCTAACATGGCCATGGTCTTCTTGGCTGTTGTTGAACCTGAAACACATCGATGCATAGTGCCTGTGTTGATCTTCAAGTGTGTATTGGTGGTCATGCACATCAACTTGCCGAAGAACATGTTCAACACCAGTTGGACTTGCTTATTGTCTTCTCCTTGGTGAGTGTGTCGAATGGGTTGGATCGCATGCATGTGCACAAGGACATGCATATTGTTGAATCCCTTGCATGTGACCAACAACACTACTCACCATGTCTGCTCTGTGTCAGCTGTTGGGATGGCTCTTTAACTTGTGTGGGTGCAGTTTCATCTGTGAATGTATGTTGTGCCCCCTATTGTTCCTATTCCTACTACACTCATTCGCTTGTCTGTGCAACTTCATGTTCTCTCTTGAGTTTCTGCTTCTAGAAAATGAAACTCCTTCTTTGTTCCATTCTTTGTCTTCACGTGATCTTCATGTCGCACTGTCACCTCATAGCCTAAGTCTCGAAAGTTTCTTTCATCACCAATGGATATGCTTGATCTTGTAACTTTGTTCCACCTCTGTGTTGTGAACAACCTTCCTCTCGTGTTCACTACATCCGGTATGTTGCCTTCAGTTTCCGATCATGATGCTTCTCATTGTGATGCTACTGTTGTCATATCTTGATGTCCTTGCCTATGAACAACTTGATGTCTTCGTAAGTAGGAAAACTGATAGACACTTGATCAACTGCATCCCCAAGTGTGGTCTGAATGATGTCTTCAGCTCTACTCTCCTAGAAGCCATTATACTTGTGTTACTACAAGGGAGATGAACACCTGTGATACTTGGAGACATGGCAACACTCATGGCAAGTAATCTATCAATCAATAACCAAACTGAACTTGAGAACTGATTTGCAACATACCTATGTGACTGATCATGAAGGTTGCGCAATTTTGTCTGGGAGATTAGGAGACTGAGTGTCAAGGCTATGCAAGGCATAGTCTGGGTCGATGGGAGGCTGACTGACTGTTGGAACTGCACAATTCACAGTCCATTCTGGCTGCTGACTGCTAGAATTGCCCAATGCACAATCTCAACTAGCAATGGTCGTAGGCTCAGTGACTGCATTGCGCAATTTTCTGGGCCAGCAGTCACTATGCCTTAAAAATTTACAAAATAGTCCTGGAGGACAGTGGCTAGGTACAAATGCACATTTCTCGAGAGGAAGACAGAGCCTTTCTTCCCCATATTGCACAGTGTTGTCTCAGTGAAGGCAGAGCCCAGACCAAGGTTGGCTAGGCTCACCGATGGATAGCTGAAAGTGAATGTGAAGATGAATGCATGGCGATACTGAATTTAAGCATGAGTGAATGATCATTCATGGAAATAGTGAATGAAAGATTTAGAAAATAGAACAACATGCATGTGGGTGAGGCGAGTCTCGGAATTGACGACCATTCGTGAAAAACAGTTTCATGCATCTGACAACAGTGAGATGTTGACGAAAACTGAAATGGTACAAGCTAGAATGTATCAATATGACAACAAGCACTCACTGAAATCAAGCAGAGGGCGTTCATATGAAGCGAAATACAAAAAGCACCAGAAATGCAACACAAGTCATTAAAAGCAGGCTTACCCCAAAACAATTGAGCTGAGTGTGCCAACATCTCCTAGATGTGATGTGGGATGTCAGAGCTGCAAGGTTGATGTGAGGAATGAGCCTTGTGGAAACTGATTGATGAGTTTTGACAACATCGAGGTTGTGATGCGCATGCCAAAAATTTAGGGAAAGCAACACTTGGTGGGAGGTTTCTAAAATGATCCTTGCATGTAACCTCCAACTGCTAAAAATAGATCCTTGAAACAAGGGATGCCTTTGCATGATGCCCTGGGAGAAGCAACCCATGCATGCAAGTCAATTTTTCTCGGTCCCAGAGGGAACTAGTCAACTCAGCTACACATGCAAGAGAATGCTCGACTCCTGGGAGAAAATGTGCATTTCTGGCTAGGAGCTGCGCTAGCTACCCAGGGGATATGCACAATTTCTGGGTAGAGTAGCTGACTGCTACCCAAATTTGCGCAAATTTTGGTATGATCAGCCCTGTTGGGGAAAATTGTGCACTTTTCACTGTGAGTTTTGATTTCTAGAATTAAGAAATTTCTTGGGGGAGTTGCTCAGCCTGCAGCTGATCCAAGTCCAAATGATCACCCTGTGAGGGTAATGCATCAAGTTGTGATCGACAGGCTGCCTTTTTGCAAGAAAAACACTGAAGCTTGTGTACTTGACGAAGTAAGACATGTCGCTGTGAAGGTTGGAAGGGAGTCTCCAAAACAAAGCTAAGGAAAGGTTTTGGAGGGTAGTTGTAGCCCCTACAACACTTTGTGACACACTAGTAGAACTAAAACTCTCTGAATGGACCTTGTTCATGAAAAGCAAGTCTAACACCTCCAGAAGTATTGTTCAGTTCTCAGCTCCTCTTGGTTTCCACGCTAGCTTGATTGTAAGAAGTAGTATATGACAAGCTCTCGGTCAATTAACACACATTCCAAGCCAACGAAGCACAATTTTTTCAATTGGGGTTGAGGGGTATATTGGCGCACAAGCAGCATATTTTTCAGAGTCTTAGTTTCATCTTTGGTGTTGCTCCACTGTCAGTAGGCCTGGACAGTACCCCGATGGAGCCACATAGGAAGACAAGCATGGCTCCGCTGCCAACAAGCCTGGTTAGTACCCCGGTGGACTTACTTGCATCACTTCTCTGCACAAGAAGCCTTTCTATTCTTTTGCCTTATTCATTTTCATCGTTTCAAACTTTTTTCACTTTTTCATTTTTTCATTTTTCATCTTCGTAACTGTGCATATCACTTATTCATTCCAGAGGCGGAAGAGGGATCCTTACTTATTGAGAGAAGAAGAGGTTGTTCCTGCATACAAGTAGTTTATTATACCTCTGACATGCTTGTTAAGTTTTTCCCCCTCACCTTGCTCTACTTGACTAAGTTGACAAGGATTAACCCAAAAACAATCGACTAGAGTGTGTGATACTAGCTAGCATGTAAGCATTGTGTTTTCACCAAGGTTCACTTCGAATAGTATGTATTTTAATTCGACATATCATGGACTAAAAGTAACAAGTTCTTCATATAGATGCAGGATGACAGATAACCAAGTAGTGATAGCAACACAAGGCCTCTTTTACTTTACCCAGCTTGATTCAAGGGTCATACATGGTTTCTTGCAAAACTAACCTACGAACGAAACAAGCGAACTAAAAAACAACAAAGAAAAGGAAGAGTGGAAGCCAAAGGGAAAGCAAAGCAAGTAATAAAACAAGAAAACAAATCAAGTAAGAAAACAAGCATGCAAGCGAACAACTCAAAAGCAAACACTACTCCTACCCCTAAGCTAACAGTGCATGGGACATCTCACGTGAAGTGATACTTCCAATGCAGCCACCATCACATTGGTTGACCCATGTTGGTGAAGGCATGATTCATGAACAAGAGAGCTACGCGAACTAGAAAACAAGAAAGATTTAACAATGAAGACAAACACACTCCGAGCTTACAGGCGACCACAGAACAAAGATGAGTGAAAGTTCATGACATACGTTCTATGGAGCTGCCATGATGTTGTGCTACACTGCATGCAGATGTTGAGCATATGCATTCTCTTGAATGTGACATGCAAGAAAACGTGACAAAGGTAGACCACTTGTGTTGTGCATGCGTGCTTGCTATGTAAGATTCCTCCAACGCATGAGTGATGGGATTGTGTAGTTCAAGTGGATGAAGTGAAATCTAGGTGTTTGGTCAATATTCTATGCAAAGAAGAGAGTGATGAGGAGCCTTGAGTGTTTCAACAATTTCTTGTTTGGAAGTGAAACCAACCCTAGGACAACGAGGGCCTGACATAACCATTAGCTCGGGCTAAAGTGCCTTGACAGTCTTGGGGGTTTCAACTTCGTTGATAGATAGATCATCGTAGACCAGTTTATTAGATAGATTAACAATGATTGAGTCAACATTGTGATTGAATGAGGAAGTGAATAGATCACGAAAACCAAGATCAGAAAATTCAAGATGTTCGTCGACACCCTCATGATTTGTTGAATCGGGCAGAGGGGTAGATGGGAAGTAAAGACACTCACCCTCTTTGTTTTCAATAAATATAGATGAGAGATTGGACAGATTTCCCGAGGAATATGTGTCGTCTCTGCACTGTAATGAAAAACTGACATCTGACGTGTCCTGTGAATGATCAGAAGTAAAAGCATCCAGAAATGAGTTTTCACAGGGGAAATCAGGAGTGGCAGAATCACAAGGGATGTCAGGATGAAGCGGATGAGGTGTAGCTAAAAAGGAGTCATCCTTCATCGCGAGTTCTCCTTTAGATTCCCACACACACTCATCATGAATGATGGTTCAAGTCAGTTGCATAACACCAACTCCGTCGTCAACTTGTTCCTTGTTCACAATAGGTGAGGAGTCTGGGATGGAAGAACACAAGACGGTGCAATCTAGAGGATCAACAGAATGCGAGGATGAAGGTCGAGGGAACGAATCCACATGAAAACCAACAGGATTTCAAGTCGAATCTGCATAGATATTAAGAGCAGGTGGGGTGGGAGTATGTGACAGTTCAACAGAGGTATGTGCATGCTCTCCCACATCACTCTGCGGTGGTGAAGCTATCTGATGAGGTGAAGGCGAACAATCACTTGTGCAAGCGACTATGCCTACTTATGACTGCACAATTCCATCACCAGAGTATGAGTGGGATTTGCGTGATTTCAAGAATTGTGGATTTTCAGATATGTGAAGAAGATACTCAAATCTTCCGTCGAGGAATTCCAAATCAATATCATCTTCGGGGAATTTGTATGCAAGATTACAAAATCATGTGTAAAGTTGTTTAACGGATTCATTAGGTGCTTTCTGTAATTCGAGAATTTATTTTTTGAGTGCTTTATAGTTTAAGTGATTGAAAGCGTGGTCTATCTCTACGACTAGATGAGCAAGAGAATGAATAGACTTTTCATGCAGCATGGCACACCAGTGCATTGGGTGCCCTCAAAGCGTGTAGATGAACAACACGCAACTCATGTACTCTTCAAAGGATCCATGTCTTTTGCATGATCCTACAACATTGACCGCGTGCCTAATCAAGGCTACGTAGCCTCCACCATCAAATGTTTTATGAGACAAGTTATCCGAGAGCTTTCCTTGATAGTGAAGTCATTTCCACAGGACATGCACTCTGGAAGAGCAACTCAGCAGTTAGTCATGATAGATGTGTAGAGATTCAAAACAGATGTGAGGACTCAACTTGTCATCTAGCCATCCTTCTAGCGCTAAAATTTTGATGGTGTTGGACCCACCAACATGTAAGGGGATCTCCTGGTAAGAAGTCGCAATTAGGCCTCAGACTGTTTGGTGTAGGATTCCCAGCAGTGGGTCGTATGGTAATGCCTTGACCGTGATTTCGCACGGAGGTAGATAAGATGATTCTATTGGTAGCAAGGGTGTGATAGTTGCAGTGAGTCAAGGAAGGTGCATGAGAGGTTCTAACACATGGGGTCTGAGATGAGTGAACCCCTTGGCAACCTGTAATAGTACTCTGATTGGAAGGGAACACACGAGCGAAGATGCATCACATGCTGGAAAGAAAGTTAGCTGGCAATCCAAAGTGATGGTTAAACCAACAACACATTTCAAAAAGATTCATACATACTCATACAAAATAGTCCATACATGCATGCATAAGAAAGAAAGTACATATGCCATTTAGAGTAAACAAGATAGCTAGAATACAATACAACATATGCATGTAACGTGTTGGCTCTTATTATATAAAGAAGTGTAAGTTCCATTCATACAATACATCCATGTCCAACCACTAGCTCCAATAGTGGAATTTTACAACCACATACGCCTGCTCCTCCAAAGAGATGTACTAGCTCTGTGCAGTGGAGAAGCCAAGTCACGTTGCAATATTTTCCAAGCTCTCTCCAAGATAGTCTTGCCAGAAGCTTGGCTGACCAAAAGCCTTTACAATGAGTTATGACGTTCTATTTATAGTAAAGGGTGGGGTGACCCTTGACATTCCCCTTTGTGATAGTTCATCTACCCTCATGAATCTTCATCTACTCTATGACTATTACATCCAACTATTGACACTTGAACTTCCAATTGACATGACGTTACATTACAATGCACCTGTGCTCATGGGAGACAAAATCACTTGAGAAAGCCATGCAAGACATCACTAACACTCGGTCCATTGATGTGAGACCAATTCTTTGACATGCTTATGATGGTGAAGGTGGTGATCTAATGCCAAGCTTGGTCGCCCGTGATGGTGTGCATGAACCCCATGGTGACATCTTGCCGATGCAAACTCTTGTGTCTCTTACATCTAGCATTTGTATGGCTCTGTCATCCAACTCACCCACTAACATGTTCATGGTCTTCTTGGGTGCCGCTAAACCAGAAACACACTGATGCATAGTGTCTGTGATGGTCTTTAAGTGTGCGTTGGTGGTCATGTGCATCAACTTGCCGAAGTACATGTTCAGCTCTAGTTGGACTTGCTTATTGTCTTCGCCTTGGTGAGTGTGCTGAATGGTTTGGATCGAATTTGTGTGCATAATGACATGCATACTGCTAAATCCCTTGCATGCGACCAACAACACTTCTCACCATGTCTACTCCGTACCAGCTACTGGGATGGATCTTTAACTTGTACGGGCATGGTTTCATTCGTGAATGTATGTTGCACCCCCTGTTGTTCTTGTTCCTGCTACACTTATTAGCTTGTCTGTGAAACTTCATGTTCTCTATTGAGTTGCAGCTTTAGCACATGCAACTCCTTTGTTCCATTCTCTGTCTTCTCGTGATCTTCATGTCGTGTCGTCATCTCATACCATGAGTCTCCAAAGTTGCTTTCATCACCAATGGATCTGCTTGAGCTTTCAACTTTTTTCCACCTCTGTGTTGTCAACAACCATCCTCTCATGTTCATTGCATCCGGTATGCTGCCTTCAACTGTCGTTCATAATGTTGCTCATTGTGATGTCGTTGTTGTCATATCTTGATGTCCTTTCCTATGAACATCTTGATATCTTCGTGAGTAGGCAAACTAATAGACACTTGATCGACTGCATCCCCAAGTGTGGTCTCAACGATGTCTATGACTCTGATCTCCTTGAAACCATTGTAATTGTGTTGCTGAGAGGGAGATGAACACTTGTGATACCTGGATACATGGAAACATTCATGGAAAGTAATCTGTTAGTCGAAAACCAAACTAAACATGACAACTAATTTGCAACATACCTATGTGTCTGATCATGAAGGTCGCACAATTTCAGCCGGGACATTGGGAGATTGAGTGCCAAGACTACGCAAGGCACAATTTGGGCCGCTTGGAGGCTAACACACTCCTATAATTGCGCAATGCACAGTACAGGCTAGCTACTGACTACTGGAATTGCATAATGCACAATCTCAGCTGGCAATGGCAATAGGCTCAGTGACTCCATTACGCAATTTTTTGTGCCAGTAGTCACTGTCCCTAAAAATGCACAAAACAATCCTCGAGGATAGTGGCTGGGCAGAAATGCACATTTCTGGAGAGGAAGACAGATCCTTCCATCCCCAGATTGCGCAATGCTGTCTCAGTGAAGGCAGAGTCCAGGCCAAGGTTAGCCAAACTCACTGACGGGAAACTGAAAGTGAATGTGAATACGAATGCATGGTGATAATGAGTGTAAGCATGAGTGAATGATTGTGCATGCAAATAGCGAATGACAGATTCAGAAAATGGAACAACATGGATGTGGGTGAGGTGAGTCCCTGAATCGTCGACCATTCATGACAAACAGTGTGATGCATGCAACAACAGTGAGATGTTGACGAAAACTGAAACGGTGCTAGTACAAGCTAGAATGTATCAAAATGACAACAAGTGTTCACTAAATTCAAATAGACAACATTCATACAAATTGAAATAAAAAAAAGTTCCAGAAATGAAACACAAGATATTAAAGCAGCCTTACCCCAAAACAACTGAGCTGAGTGTGGCGACAGCTCCTAAATGTGATGTGGGATGTCAAAGCTGAAAGGTTGATGTGAGGAATGAGCTTTGTGGTGTCCATTTGATGAGTTTTGATAACATCGAGGTTTTGACGCGCATGCCACAAATCTATGGAAAGCAACACTTGGTGGGAGGTTTCTGAAATGATCCTTGAATGTAACCTCCAATTTCTAAAAATATTTCCCTCAAACAAGTGATTCCTTTGCATGCTGCCTTAGGAGAAGTAGCCCATGCATGCAAGTTGGTTTTTCTCAGTCCGGGAGGGAACCGGTCAACTCAGCTACACATGCAAGAGATTGCTCGACCACTAGGAGATAATTTGCATTTCTGGTTGGGAGTTGCGCTGAATAGCCAAGGGATTTGTGCAATTTTTGGGTGGAGCAGCTGACTGCTACCCAAATTTGCACAAATTCTTGGCTGAGAAGCCCCGCTTGGGAAAATTGCACAATTTTCACTATGAGTGTTGACTGCTAGAATTGTGCAATTCTATAGCTTAGTAGGCTACCAGTCAGGATTGTGTAATTTCTGGAGGGAAGGCTCGTTGCCCTCTAAAATTGTGCAATTTATTGGGGGAGCTGCTCAACGTGTAGCTGGACCAAGTCTGGGTGATCAGCGTGTGAGGGGAATGCATCGAGTTGTGATCAACAGGCTGCCTTTGTGCAAGAAAAACACTGAAGCTTTTATACTTGACGAAGAAAGACATGCTGTTGTCAAGGTTGGAAGGGAGGCTCCAAAATGAAGTTGAGGCAAAATTTTGGAGGGTGGTTGTAGGCGCTACAACACTTCCACTCTAGAGTGTTATCAAAAACAAGCTTCAAAGGCATATATGAAAAAATAGTTGAAGACTTCTTTGCAGTCATCTTTCACATGATTTTTGAGATCGATCCTCCTTGCATGATCAATTAGGTAAAGGATTCACTTCAAGATATTGTGGACTGGTTTACAGCTCTTGATGGTACATACATCAGGTGATTGGGTTTTGAGATATCCCCTCACCTTATGCCACAATATGTGACCAACAAAGTCATTATGCAAGAAGTTGTCAATCAGTTGGACAAGGGATTGTCAGGAATTCTCCATAGGAGGAAGAAAGACCCTTGGCCTATCTCTCCATTTAGGATCAGATTATATTAATTAAAGAGTCACAATGTTATAGTAGTAGAGATACACTAGCTAGACCATATACATTTTTCCACTAAAGAATTCCATGGATATTATCCCAGGTGAATTTTCAGGAAACATTGTCAAAGGATCAATCACAATATGGGGTACTCATCAATTTCCATGGTAGAAGATGATAAGATAAAGAACCACTACAATGCCAACATGAGGACACATCCATTGATGGATACCAGTTGACCCCATGATCCACCAGCTCAAGACTTGCAAGTGTAGGAAGAGGAGGAGATAACACCTCAAGCAAGGAAACTAGCTCCCAATAAGAGTATTGGATATTCTTTGACAGGCAAGAACAACAACAAATGGAAATCTTATTCCTTAAAATTAGGATCTTTCCTAGCAGAGCAGGATAGAAGAGAAGGAGAATATGAAGAGAGAAAGATTCAATAGGATGAGTTGTTGGAGAAGCAACAAGTAGAAGAAGAATAGAAGAGGTGGATAGAAGAAGAGTAGCAAAGGCAATCCTGGGAGGAGGAAGCAGCACAGAGATTGGAAGAAGAGTGGTTGGCTCAAGAGTTGGAAGAGGAGTATTTCAAGGAAATAGATACCATCCATCCAATGGAGGAAGAACCAAATACTATAGGATAAAACCCTCTCACAGGTGGTCATCTTCCATTTGGTGAGATGGGGATCACACCTCTACTAAGAGGTAGATTCACGGATGTATGAAGTGTAACAATCGGTTAGCTGAAGAAGAGGAACGTGTAACAGAGGCATAGATATTTCTCAAAGGATCCTCAAAATATAGTCTCACTGTCTACAGAGAAGGTGATCTCTACCAACACTAGAATAAATCTGAGGTTAGTTATGGTGACAAATATTTCATTCACTATAGCGGCACAGGACAAATTTGAGTACTTGTTGAACAAGAATTCCAGGTTGAGAAGAGAACTTTTTGTGGTGAAGCAACAAGAAAAACATCTTGTAGCAGAGAACCAACAGTTTTCATCACATAACTTCAACACCATAGAATGTTAGTCATCAATGCAAAAAGAGCTCAAGCCAATGGAGGAGACCATGGTGTGAATATATGATGAGATGATACTTATATAGCAGGTGATGGATCCTCTCATTGGCATTCAAAATAATGCACATGAAGTGGTGAAACTCTTGAAGATAGAAAATAGAGTAGCTGACCATATGCAGGAGTGGACTGCCAAATATCTGGTTTCTATGCAGCATTCGGAAAATAAGGACAAGCTTGCCACAGAAATAGACAGAGTTCAATTGAGACTCCACATACAAAATTACTCACATCTCGAAGCATAATAAGTTAGTGCTATGGCTATGTACAATTGACTACATAATGGGTTTGTGTCTCTTACACATAAACATGGGATTCCCTCCATCAGATATCTTGAAGCAATCATATGTAGGGAATTCATCTTTCAGAAGATTAGAGAATATATTGAATAAATCAATCAAGAAACAAAACAAGAAGGCTTGGAGGTAACCAAAGACATTATTCAGTGGTACGCATTTTCACCAATCAAAGCACACATGAAACTATCATGGTTGTGGAATAATGTACAATCAAGCTCCAAGAACATACTGATGGGGGCATTGGAGGTGAAGATGCACTACAAAGGGGACTTGCCAATTTGGATCAAAGCCATCGTAAAGGAGTTCAGAACATTGCACACTTACATCACAAGTGAACTCCATGAGGAAGAAAATTATTTATCCATTTGATGAGTCTTTGTCCCATTACAATTTTTGTCTTATTAGGCCATTGTCTCATTTGTAAATTGTCTTATGTAATAAATGTTATATAATGAATTCCAAGGGACACATGTGGAATATGAAAAGCCACACATTGGAATGTAATGAGTCGTGTATATAATATGAACAGTCTGTTGTAGCAGTTAGAACCACCCTCCAAATTTTTGCCTTGGCTTCCTTTTGGAGCCTCCCTTCCAACCATCCTTAGCAGCATGTCTTGCACTGTCAATTACATAGGCTTCCACTGAGTTTTAGTGGCCTAACAGCTTGTGCATTTCATCTTGTTTATCTCCCATCCATAGGCTTTCATTCTAGACTTACACAATTCTCTAGCTAAGACACTCCCCTTGAAAATTTCACAGTTCTGGATGGGAATGAGCCTTCCCTCCAGAAATTGCGCAATCTTGCTAGCCTGTCTGCTAAGCTCCATAATTGCGCAATCCATCTAGGAAGCCATCCCTTAGGAAATTGCGCAATCCAACCCAATACTAGGCTTCAACGCAGAAATTTCACAATTCTAGGAGGTAGTGACCTGCTAACCCCATAAATTATGCAATGCCAAAGGGAAAGCCAGCTGTTCTCAGCCCAGAAACTACAAAATCCATTTTCCAGGAAAGCAGACTACTACATGTACCTTCAGGGTGATTGGTCTGCTTCGGGACTAAGCTATCCTGATTTGCATGCATGGGCTACTATTCCCCGAAATAGCAAAAGGCAACATGCAAAAGGAATCCCTAGATTTTAGGGATCTATTTTAGTAGTTGGAGGTTACATGCAAAGATCGTTTTAGAAACTTCTTGCCAAGTGTCTCTTTTTCTTATATTCGTGGCATGCGCGTCATAACCTCGATCTTATTAAAACTTATGTATCAAATGTTACAGAGCTGATTCCTCACATCGATATTGTAGCTCTGACATCCCACATCGCATCTAGAAGTCTTCGGCACATTCAGCTTAGTTGTTTCAGGGTAAGTCTACTTTTCATGTCTTGTGTTGCATTTCTGTCGCTTTTTGTATTTCACTTTGTGTAAGTGTTTCCTGCTTGATTTCAATGAATGCTTGTTGTCATTTTGATGTATGTTAGCTTGTAGAAGCATTGTTTCAATTTTTCTTTACATCTTACATCTATCACATACATGACATTGTTTCTACACTAATAGTCATTGTTACGATGACTCACTTCACACACATGCTTGTTTTCTTGTTTTCTAAATCTTTCACTCACTGTTTGCATGCACGATCATTCACTCTTGCTTACACACAGTCTCACCATGCATCCAAAAACAATTCATGTATTCTGTCGCCTGTCGGTGGGTCTGGGTTGCCTTGACATGCACCTTGCCTTGCCCAGACATCAATGCACATTTCTAGAATTGAGGGCTCATCCTTCCCTCCAGAAACTACGAAACTTGGATAACATTGACCTCCATGTTTACTGTACGCAATTCTAGGAAGTAGTGCCCTGCTGAATCAGAAAATTGTGTAACGCAGTCCCTGGGCTTACATGTCACTACTGACTGAAATTGTGCATTACACAATTTTAGTCCTTAGTAGGCCAGACCAAACTGTGCATTGTGCAGTTCTGGCAGTCAGTCAACCTCCTGAAAGCCTGGATAGGCCAAACCAAACTATGCATTGTGCATTTTTGGCAGTCAGTCAACCTCCTGAAAGCCTGGACTATACCCTGCACAGTTTTGGCAGTTCGTCTCCTATCCTCCTGATGAAAATTGCGCAATCTTCACAGTCAATCACACAAGTATGTTGCATAGTAGCCCTCCAATTTGTTTTGGTTTTCAACTGATAGATTTCTCGCCATGAGTGTTGCTATGTCTCCTGGTATCACAAGTGTTTGTCTACCTCTTAGTAGTAGAGATACAATGGCCTCCAGAAGAGAAGAGTCAAAGGACATTGTTGGCTTAGTGGGCCCTAACCCAGGTTCAACGTTAATTATCCAAACAAATCCCTACACTACTGGCCCTTTCAGCATCAATCCGCGGAGCACGAACTAAAGTCTCACTCGAAGTAGTATGGGTGGATGCTAGAACCAAGTTTCCGCACCCAAAGATGGTAGTGATGTCATTTTGTGCCCTAACTCTACCTTCGCGTAGATCGATAAGCCCTAAAGGGCTTATCGATATACTTCCCTTAATCGGCCTCTAGACCTTCGTGAAGGTCTACGACTGTTGTTCACAAACCCTAAACAAGTGATTTATCTACTGTTACACTAAAAAATGTCACCATGACTATTTACAGTTAGTATGGCTCTATCAACAGTCATGCTATCCTCCTGGGAAAGTCTTATGCCTCTGCTCTCCATGTCAAACTCCAAAAAGAGAGAAAGTCTTTATAAATGTATTTATCTCTAGGTACGCAGGTTCTCTCAACCTTACCTGCGAATGCGCACCTAATGTTCACAAAAGCTGCGTACTTGTACGCTTTGTATGTAGGGGCAGGTGTGTACCCCTGTAAAGGTCAAAATGCGCAAGTTTCATCTTTAAAAAGTTACTTGTGGTCATTTCTAGAGCATTCTAGAAGGTTGTTCGACGTGTATTGAGCGCCTCCAGATGGTTCATGTACCCCTACCAAAGAGGAACTTATCCCATCAATAAGGGAGCTATCCCATCCAAAGAGGGGCTTATCCCATTGATGGTGGACCTGAATAACTTCCTCTAGAGCACTATAAATATAGGCATTGGGCCAGAAGGAGGAGAGGTTGGAAGCTAAACATTTCTAAGGGTAGATGCTGCTGGAATTAGGACTCCCATTTAGAAGCTTGTGAGGAGAGATTGCCATCTTTGCTTGTTCTATTTGGAAGTGGGTGAGCTTTGTCAAAGTAAAGGAGAACTCTTGATGGACCCTAGGAGGGACTTGCACAACACCAAGGCTCAGGTTGTAATTGTTCCTTTTGTTTCCTATTAATGCAAATGAGTCCATTCTTCTCAATAACTTGTTATTTATGAGTTGTTTCATGTACTCCTTGGTCTATGTGTTAAACATGTTTTATTTTATGAGATTATCAAGTGCTATTTAATCGTTTGATTGTTAGTGAATGCAGGTTTCGAAGTGAAGGAGGAGCTCATCCGGATCAGCGAGGCTGGACTACTGCAACAGCGTTGGATTACAGGTAGGATCTAAACACTTGATTTCCTATATAGTAAATGCATGTTTAGAGAAGGATTGCTCTTGTTTGTCTTGTTTGTCACTAGAGAGTCTTAGGCTCCTAGGGAGGTTGGTTGTGTCCGTACTATCGACTCTTTCCGCCTGACAAAATGGCGACCATACTGGGGACTCCATTGATGTGAAAGTCTTTTCCTTTGTATGCAACTTTGATCTGAGAAAAGTCATTTATTTTCTGGTTTTTGGCTCTGTGACTTTGTATTTGGGTGGGTTAGCTTAGGGTCAGATTGAATTTAGTTTTTCTTGGTTTTTTCAGTAGTACGCACCCTCTGAGTATTGCACAGTGCGTACTTGTACGCACTGTTGCTGTGTGCACAGAGCGGGCCCGCACCTGGCTTAACCGGTTGCCTGCGTACCCTGCTAAAAATTAAGAAATTTCCATTTTTTGCATTTTTCCTCTTAGATTTTGCTTTTTCTTAGTTTTTACTGCCCAGATCCATTAGTCTCTTGTCAAAGATCTTCACTTGAACTTGTTTTGATAGCATTGAGTGTTTTAGTGGATTTCATAGAAGTTTCAGCCTAGGGTTTGATTTTTGAGTAGGTCCTGTCGTGACTTTGGCAGTAGAAGTTGTCAAGCCTTAGATCTCTCTGGTTTTATCAGCCTTCTTAGGAGTTGGACCTGTCGTAAAGTCTACCTGTGAGAGCAACTTACCTTTGAGTTGTCTCTTTGGCAAATTTCGAAGTACTTGTTGATTGAGTATTGAATTCCATTTTACAAAAAGAACAAAAAGATTTGAGTTTTGTTTTGACTGGTCATTTGATTCTGCATTAGCTGGTCCTTGGCTTGATTGTGGTCAAGTAAAACAACCTAGAATCATCCTTGTAGGCTTTTGCCTCGTTAGGTTTGCTTAGAATAATTTTCTTTTTGATTTGCTTGTGAGTCATAGATTTTATAGTTTTTGAGATAGATTTTTGTTAAAATAGATTTATATGCTTTATTAAATAAGAGAAAATACAAAAATATCTCCTTTGAAAAGTTTTGTTTCAAGCAGCTTTGAGGGATTTTGAAAGAAAAAGATTTTTTCGTGCACGTAAGGAGTGGTCATGTTTGTATGCTTAGAAAGATAAAGAGAATTGTTTCTTTGATTGTCTTTACTAAGAAAGTTGTTTTCTATAAAATTTGCATTTTCCAACTCTCTTAGTTAGGAGTTTCATTGAAAGAGAAAAGCAGTGTAAATCATCTTAGGTGCATATTTGTAGTGGTTTGAGTCGAGTCTACACACCATTGGTTTCACTTCCGCTACCTTTTGTCTTTAAGAAAAACCATAAAATTAACGCTTAAAGTAAAATCAACTTAGTAACTTTTATTTACTAGGGCTCTGAAACACCAATTTAGATCAGGCTAGTGTCTTGGAGTAGGAGAGTAATTAACTCTCCAAGAGAACAAAACCAAACAAGTAGCTTATCTTGTGATAGAATAAATCCAATTGTCTCATTTGTACTCTGGGAAAGCTCCTCTTAAAGGAGAAGCACGAGCTCGTGTCTGAACCAGTGAGGGGATCAATCCTCCCTCATTGGGAACGATGCCAGACATGCACGTATTACAAACGGTAAACCTCGGATTAACCATTGTCGAGGAGCCAGGGGTCACTTGTCAGTAAACCTTGGATTATTGTCAAGGAACCGGCAAGGGGATTGAGCTTGATACTCTGCCCTTGTGTGCTGTCGGAGTGTAGACTGTTCCCCCAGGTGCATTTGTTGTGGTTGGTAGCCTTAGTGACCATTATCTTTAGGATTCTACCGAGGTGACGGTGGAGGGAAGATCCCACTGTACCTGGAGCAGACGTCGGCTAGACTCACTTGGATTTTCCGGGGGGTTCACTTCACTCGAGACGGTTAAAGTGGAGGAACTTGTGCCGGTCTATTCATTAAGCAGGTTGTCGGGGTAATTGTTCCACCCGCCACTTCTGTACTAAATCCGGCGATGTTGGGTTTCATCTCCAACTAGCGTTTTTAGTCTGGAAGGCTACTGTTTGTGCTTGGTTTGACGCCCTAGATTCTTTAGGCGTGTGATTCAAATTTGTTTGGTTCTTTAGCGACTTTAGGTGGTTTGATTTGAGATTTTACTTTGTTTTCGTGTGTAGTAGTTAAAAGTTTTTAGCTGTGGCGAAATTACCGAGACAGTCCCGTAGACTTCGGGGCCAGTCTCCTGAAGTTGTTTCTGTGGTCGAATTGTTGAGGAGATCCCATAGACTTCGGGGTGAACCTCCTCGAGACGACCCGAGTAATCTAGAAGGTTTGAAGGTCCTTGTAACTCCTCCTAGTGGCAGTAGAGTAGGTTCACCTGAAGAAGGAGAATCTTCCTTGGTAGTCCATCCAGATTACCAAAGTCTAGAGACAGGTTATAATCCCGAAGTTGTTACAGTTTCTGAGCTTGCTGGTAGTTTTTCGTCTACTAGTGATACAGGCGAAGAACCTGAAATATCTGAACCTGTTACTCCAACTTCTAGTGTTCCAGATTCACCAAGAGTAGAACGAGTTATCACCGAAAATCTTCCTACTGGTCTGATTGCTATTGAAGAACTTGCTCCAGAGGAAGAAATAGGTGTCTCTAACCTTGAAGATCAACTTACTATTGAGCTCAGGGAGCGTGAATCTATCTTTTACAGTCCTCCTAGGAGTACTACTTGGTACCTTTCGTTAACCAATTATTTAGACAACTCAGGGGTAGGTTTTTCTACACCTCGTACTCCCTTTCCACTTGGAGGTATTTATACTCCTGTAAATATGTCTGGTCAGTCATCCGTGTTTACTCAAACTCCTGAATCTTTCTTACACGGCGGTCCTTCTGTTCCCACCGGGTATCAATCACTTTCTGGTACCTTTGCTGGGGCATCTCCTCAACCCATTGATCATGGGTTATTAGCTGGAAACAATGGTAATATACCATTGGGTGTAGGAGACATTTACATGATGTCAGGTTCAGTTCCCGCTTCCCAACCTCAAGGTGGCCAATTATCGCGTGGGGGGCAGCCTCAATTAACGCCTTGGGGGCAACCTCAAGGTACACAAATCGTGTCTGGGGGGCAACCTCAAGGTCAGTATGTACCTATGGTGCAATACATGCCTCAAGGTCAACCCTAGCCTCAATATGTACCCCAGGGTCAACCTCAGTATCAATATTTACCTCAAGGATATCAACCCCAAGGGTATCAACCTCAAGGGTATCAACCTCAAGGTCAAGGTCAACCCTAGTATCCGTATTTACCTCAAGGTTATCAACCTCAAGGTCAATACTCGAGTCAAGGTTATCAACCACCTCAAGGTCAGTCATATGTTCAAGGTATGGGAACTGTACCTTTCAATTATCAATCCTATCCTCAATCCGGCTATGGATCTCAGTATCCTCAACCTGTTACGGGTCAATACCCCGGAATGTTAGTGTGGGATCCATCACAGGGTTAACAGGTGTTGCAACCAAGTATACAGTTGGTACCTCAAGCTGGACAACCCGTAGTTTCTGGTCCACCCCAGCAACCGCAACCTGTCCAGTCAAATGTTCAAACTTCTGTAACTTCGGTAGTTACTCAGCCGCCAATTGCACCTAGTACTCCATCTCAAACGGCTACTGCAACTACCGCTACATCTGCCGCACTTACTTCTGGAGTATCGACAGCTCCGGTTTCTACTGTCTCTGCAACCACTCCTTAGATATCTTTACTGTTGTCTGGATCTACGATTCAAACCACGGTCCAGATGCCTATAGGTCAGCCTGGTATAAGTACGGTTGTCACTACTCAGCCTCAATTTGTTCATCAACCGTACCAGGGACAGTACCAACATGGGCAAGCTTTCCAGCAGCCGGTTTACCAGTATCAACTGTATCCTGGGTACACTTATCAACAACCTCAACAACCCCAGTACGGTCCGGTTAATCCTGGTTTTCCAGGAGGATATAATATCCCTAATGCGACTCCTGTTCCTAGTTATCCTGGATATCCTCCTCCTGGGACTGGTCTTGTGACCCAGAGTTTTAGAGATCCTAACCGGCAATTACCGTTTATCGCAACTTTGGATTTACCAGACTTGACGCGCCTAACGAACGATCCAATTCAATATCTTCCGTTCTGGCCGCCAATGCCAAATAAGTTGCCCAGTGATATACCCAAGTTCGAAGGTAAGTCTGGAGAGGATCCGTCCAATCATGTGATGACTTACCACCTCTGGTGTGCTTCAAATTCTATCTCGAATGATTCAATCCGCTTACGTCTTTTCCAGCGTACACTCATTGGTCTCGCGGCCAAGTGGTACATTGAGTTACCACGGGCCTCTTTTTACAATTTTAGCCAGTTAGCTACCTCGTTCTTAACTCACTTTCAGTTGCTGGTCAGATATGATAATGGCACAGAGTTATTAACTTCACTAAAACAATCGACGTCCACGTATATTTCTGATCACATTCATGAGTGGAGACGTCGAAGAAGGTTAGTGAAAGTTTTTATTCCGGACGAAATCTTAGCTGAATGGTTTGTTAAATCATTATTACCGAAGATTACTGAAGATGTAGCTAAGGCTGGAGTAGTTACTGAGGAGCAAGTCATTGCTCAGGCGCAGTACCTTGACTTAGTTTTTACTCAGTCGGGTACGTTACACGAGAAGATTCCAGATCTTCCAAAATCGAATCAAATCGCTGCTGCTCCTTCGGGATCTCATGCCGCTGATGGTATGATTGGCATCGTGAATACAAAGAGTAAGAAGAAGTCTTCCAAGGCTTCTACTACTCCTATAATCACTTTGCCTGATTCCCCGACAGGAGAGTCTTCTCCTGAACTTTTCGCCAATATTCACGCTGTAGAGTCATCTACGGCCAAATCAAAAAACGGTGGAAAGAAGAAAGGAAAGAAGAAGGCTAAAGCAGACAAGGCTCCGAAGGAGAAAATGGAAAAGTCGGAAACCAATGACGAAAAGCGCAAACCTCGATATCCTTGTCTTATTTGTGAAGAGGATCATTTTACAAGAGATTTCCCTCATCGGGCCGAGGTTGTGAAAATAGTCAAAGGTTCTCCCACTCCTGCTGTGTTAAAAGATCCATTTCCAAAGCAGGAGAGTAAGATGATAGGTTCTTCCTCGACTGCCAGTGAAGAACCCATTTTGATGATGTCTCATGTGCGGATTGCGACTCGATCCCAAGATTATGGTAGTAAGAATCCTGTTGATGGTAAGGAAGCAGAATCTTCTCATTCTAATCCATCAACCTCAGCTCCTGGTTCCGATCCACTACAGATCGAAAAACCTAACCCGGACTTAGTAATCAAACCGCCCGCCAAGGGTGTACTTCAAAGGTTTGCTTTTAATCCACATGCGAGAGCAGCCTAGAATTACAACATTGTTGAGGACTTAGCTGTTTCACCCTCAGCAATGTCAGCTTTAGAAGTGCTGCAATCATGCCCAGCACAACGAAAATTACTTTTGTCGGCTATCGGAGCTGTTGATGTTCAGGACCCGAATCTGATAATCTTCGATCTAGAAAATAGTACACCTCGTCTACCCCATCAAATGGCTTTCTAAATTCCAGTGATAGTCAAAAACAGGCCTATTCATCGGACTGTGATTGATGAGGGAGCTTCTACGTGTATTATGTCGATTCAATGTTGGAGATCGCTTGGTTCTTCTTCGTTGAACCAATCCCCAACCATCCTTAAGGCCTTTGATGGCCGTGGGTTCCGTCCGTTTGGTATTCTACAGGAATTGCCTATAGGGGTAGAAGGCAAAACCGTTAGTCTGGATGTGGAAGTGGTTGATGCCCCTCTAGACTACAACCTTCTTTTGGGTCGAAGTTGGTCATATGCTATGACAACGGTCGTTTCATCGGTCTTCAGAGTATTAAAGTTTCCACATAACGGTAAGATCGTGACAATTGATTAGCTGACATACTTTTCATCTGACCCAGCCTCTTCAGAGAGTATCCAGCATGTCGGTAAGACGACAATCCCTTATAGGGACGTTGGCGTAGGTTTAGTTAAAGATTCCGGTTTACTGGGAACTTTTCCTTTCCCTCCAATCAACGCAGACCCTTCATTTGCATCAATTCATATGATTACATCAGACAACATTATTTATGATGATCCTTGGATTGTCCCATCTGAATCTGAGATAGACTCATTCGGTGATGCTATGCCTTTGAGTCCATATGAAATTGCTTATGAAGCCGTCATGTCTTTTACCGACTCGCGTTCAACCCAAATCGACCAAATGAATGTGGTCAGTGAAGAATCAGTTTTCACATCAACCTTAGAACGGATAGCGTTTCCCGAAGTCGTGTCATCTAATGAGCAACTTCGCGAAATCCTAAGTGTAGACGATCTACCATGGGAAGATCTCCATCACAGATCTTCATTTTTACCTAAGGATGATGCTTTTGAAAATGATTTTTCATCTATCTTTACCGCTGAATATGTCAAAAACGCTCAGAATCCCACGAAACATTCTGATTCAGAGCTAAATTTAGGGAATATTTCTCGCACTATTCCCATTGATATTTCAGTGAAGCCCAGAATTGAGGAAAACATTCATATAGGTGCCTCATGTACAGAAGATGAAATCCAAACTTACAAGGCCCTATTCCAAGAATTCCGCGATGTGTTTTCCTGGTCTTACGAGGAAATGCCGGGAATCGATCCTGCCATTGTTGTTCATGAAATAAAGACCTACCCGGACGCTAAACCCGTCCGGCAACGGTTGCGTCAGATTCACCCTCAGAAAGCGGTTGCGATTAAAGCAGAAGTTGAGAAGCTGTTGAAAGCAGGTTTCATTTATCCAATCCCGTTAACAGATTGGGTATCGAATATTGTTCCAGTCAACAAGAAACAAGGAACAATAAGAATCTGTATCAACTATAGGGATATAAATCGAGCTTGTCCAAAAGACAACTATCCTACGCCTTATATCGATCAAATTATTGATGATTGTGCCAGAAGTGAAATGTTTTCCTTCATGGATGGTTTTTCGGGCTATAATCAAATCAATATTCTACCTGCCGACCAACCAAAAACGGCATTCATTTGTCCATGGGGGACATTTGCTTATTGCAAATTACCTTTTGGGCTTAAGAATGCCGAGGCCACTTTTCAACAGGCGATGTCTTACGCATTTCATGACATCAAGCACATTGTGCAACCGTACCTCGATGATTTGCCTGCTCATTCTTTACATCGAGCTGATCACCTTGTCCACTTACGAGCAATCTTTATGAGGTGTCGGCATTATTGAATTCGGTTGAATCCCCACAAGTGTGTATTCTGTATAGAGACGGGTCGATTGCTGGGATTTGTTGTTTCCAAAGCTGGCATTCGCGTCGATCCCTCGAAGGTCGAAGCTATCATCAAATTGCCTCCTCCTTCGAGTTTGCGCCAACTCAAAAGTTTGCAAGGGAAAGCGAACTTTTTACACCGATTCATTCCAAATTACGCCGAGGTCACTAAAGGTTTTACACGGTTGTTGAAACAGAACGCTCAATTCCTTTGGGACGAGATTGCCCAACAATCTTTTGATGCACTTAAACACGCGTTGACCCATGCACCGTTGTTGCATCCTCCCAACTACAACCAGGACTACTTCTTATACCTCGCAGCTTCGCATTCCACCATTGGAATGGTGTTATTTCAAGAAGATGAATTCGGAGCGGAACATGTGATATATTATCTTAGTCGGACATTAAACCCCACTGACCTAAAATATTCGCATGTGGAGAAATTGGCCCTGGCAGCCGTTCAAGCTGTCCAGCGTTTTCGTCACTACATTCTTCTCCGTAAAACTACAGTCATTTCGGATTGCAACCCTATGATTTATATTTTGACAAAACAACTGCTAGGGGGCAAGTACTCTAAATGGATCGTTATCCTGCAAGAGTTCGACTTGGAGTTTGAGAAATCCAAGTCTAAGAAATCCTTAGTTTTTGCGGAATTGATGTGTGATTTCCCGCGTGCTGACACAGAAACTGTGGCAGAGGAGTCCATTGCGAACGAATCTTTGTTTCTTATCAGTACTTTAGATCCATGGTACGGGGATATAATCATCTATCTCCAAACCCAAACCTTTCGGCCTGAAGCTTCAAAGGCGGAACGTCAAAAAATTCGGTTTCAATCCCAGCAATACAAGATTATTGGAGATACACTTTATCGCCGGGGGGTAGACTTCGTTTTTCGACGTTGCTTAACTCACGAAGAGGCTGAGAGGGTTTTGAATGATTGTCACTCTGGAGCATGTGGCGGTCATATGTCTGGGTATGCCACAGCTCAGAAGGTGTTGCGCACTGGCTATTTCTGGCCGTCCATGTTTAAAGATTGTATCATTGCGGTCCGAAAATGCCACAACTGTCAAGTGTTTGATCGCAAGATGCGCGCACCACATGCTCCTCTCCATCCTATAATTGCCGTTGGTCCTTTCGCCAAATGGGGTATCGATTTTATTACTTGTAACCCTCACTCGGCCGGGGGGCATGCGTATATCATCCTCGCGGTTGATTATTTTACTAAATGGGCCGAGGCGATGCCTACATTCGACGCAAGCGGCAAAACAGCTGCAGTTTTCGTATTCAATCACATTATACAAACTCCTGGGGCTTCCTGTCTCTCATTTTATCAACCCGGTAGTTCGTACAAACTTGGAAGCGACGGTGCTATATGCACAAGTACTAGCTCTTGTCGCAACTGTCACTTGGTCAGCTGGCACAAGTCCGCTAGGGCTCAAGCCAACTTCTATAGGTTCTCAGAAGAAGCTTGCTAATTGATGGACGAAAGCTATTCTCAAAAGAAAACTACTCTACTTGACAAAATGGACTGAAAGCAAATCAAAGCATGTAAACCTAGGAAACCCTAATTTAACTAGTCTAACCTCTATAATGCAAAGAATGTGAATGAAACCTCTACCAATGCTACTGTTACCTCTAATAAGTGGAAATTTATGGATCTAAGCTATTTGCATCATAAAAGACATGTTTTTGTATTTTTCCTTTAAGTGGATGGAATGATTGTGATTTTGTGCTAACAAGGGTTTGGTTGTGCAGATGGGATGGAGAAGGAAGGAAAGCGTGGGACAGGTTGGGGAGGCTAGGAGAGGTCCCTAGGGATCCTTAGCATCCATCCACAGAGGTTCCTCGCATTTAGATGCTCAGCAACCGAGTGAGTGGCCTCCTACAGGATGTCTGCAGGGGATCCTACAGGATACGAAGAGATTTCTACAGTATGTCTACAAATTGCTACAGGATGACCTACCGTGAGCGTTTGAAGTGATGGAGGAGTGATGGAATGGTAGGGGGAGATGTGTAAGGTAGGAATAAGGCTGGTGATGGCTCAGAAGTGGAAGAATAGGATAGGGAGTGAGTGTAGGGAGTAGGTTGGAAGATAGAGGACTAGGTCAACGAAAGGGCTAGAGAATGAAGCTATGTGAGGAGTGAAAGACTTTGGGAGATAACAGAGCGGAGCAGGGGTCAACGATGTGTTTTCATGCGTGATCAAGATGGAGAATGAGGTAATGGAACGAGAGAGAGCAGTGTAAGTGAAACAAATGCTTATGACTGTCACCAAACCGAAAATGCATCAACCTAAACTACCTGTGCGTATAAATTCAATGAACAGCAATCCAGAACGCGAAGGAGAATGTGCATGAAGCTGTGATGAAGGCGTGTGTGCAGGTGTGAATCATGTGGAAAGATCTATCATAACGAGACTATGTTGCAGCATGTATGAAGTGAAGAACTGCGTGTTTTTGTGGCTGGTATAGGCTGCACTCCAATCTCCAAACGGAGATGGCAGTGGAGACTTTCTCAACCTTGTTTTGCTGGAGCTCCAATGTATTATCAACCTGCTAATCGAACTAAACAACCGAGAGCAATTCAACCATAAACTAGTCCTATCTATGCTCATGAAAAAGACTAATTCAACAACCTGTAATTCAAATTGCATGTGAAAATGAAAACTCAGAGTGCTGAAACGAAATGCAAACAACACTACAGCAGAGGGGATCTATGGCTCTCAGGTTGGGCCCTAACCTGAGAGCTATAGTCTCCTTAAGAAAACTCAGAGCTAGATCAAAATCTGCCTTCTTTATTCATAATCTGATGTTATGCCAAAACTGGCTTACAACAAGAACTAACACCGAGCTGTGCTCAAAAATTACAATAGTAATGCGAAAGTTTCAACAACCTATCAAAGGCTACGGCCTCTATACTTATGCAAAACGATCATCCAACAAGTCTCCTTGATTTTAGGAACTCGGCTATCCAACTGAAGTTTAACTTGGTGATCCTGTAGAACAGTTATGACTGCTGTTCCTGTAGAACATTTGGCTGCCTCTATGCTCGGTGCTCTGTGCTCGGTGGGGAGATTGGTTGGAGCTCGGAGCTACGGGGGGAATCACGAGGAAGGTCCCCAAGACTGTGGACATCCTCTCCTAAAAGCCAACAGTGCCACCTCATTGTCCCCTTGTCTCCTTTTTCGTGTCTTTTCTCCCTTTAAATGCAAAAAACCTGAAAGCATCATGCATTAGTCACGTAGATAATATGTCTACCCTTCTTCCTACAAACAACACGAACAAACTAAGAAATGCATGCATAAGCAATAAAATATGAATGGTTTGAGCAAGTAGAATAGGCCAAAATGAGCCCAAATTGTACCAAAATTGGGGCTCATCATCACCCCCCAGCTGAACCATTTGCTCATCCTTGAGCAACTCAGTCAAGATCCTCATCCTTCATGGCTTGCACTGCTCCCCTTACATTCCAAGATTCTGTGGTGATGTCCTCTTTGTTGATATGAAACCCGGCTGTTTGGTCCACCTTTTCCCATTGTGCATTGTCATCTTTCTCTGTACTTCCTTCAGCCAATCCTAGCAGCAATGGGGGGCTGAGTTTAAGGCCAATCCAGCTGGCCTGAAGTCTTTGCATGGATTTCTTGTAAAGGTCCACTCTTGCCAATGCTTCCCTCATCCGGGTCGGGGTATGGTATTCCCGGATCTTCAAACTATGTTCCAAGGTATGCCACCTGCGTGCACATGCGTGGGCAGCAGTTTCTCCCAATAACCTGTCCATGTCTTCAAAGTGGGCTATTGCTTGGGCCTGCTGGTCAATAAATCTCAAGGAAGCTGTGGGATCATTAAACAACTGTTGGTGGGCTGAGATGAGGGCAACCAGATTCTCCGGTTCTGCTCGAATGTACAGTGGCTCTCTCACTTCTCGGCTCATAACCGATTTTTCTTCGGTTTCTCTCTGATCCTCATGATTTAACCAAGAAATGAAGGCCCTCAACTGCATATCACCCAAGGCGATATTGGGATCCCAAGAGACTTTATTAGGCAAAACCAGATTGTGGATGTAGAATTCTGCTAGCTTGGCTTTGTCTTCTGCTGAGCTAGTATTGCATAATTCGGCAAATTGCTGTGGGTTATGGATTTGTGCAATACCTCTTTGTGCTAATGTGTTTATCTGGAACTGTAGCCACTGATCCTTTAAGTACAACCCATAAGACTTTGCAGGATGTCTGCACTGCAGGGCTTCCATGGCCCAACTGGCCATGCAGGCCAATTGTGTTTCCTTTTGTTTCAGCTGCTCTTTCAGAGCTTGTGTTTCAATTTGGCCCTGCTGTCTTGTTTCCTGTAGAAGTGTAATTGGCTCCTCCAGATGGGTGGTCAGCTTTTGTTTTCCTTGCTGCTCATTTGTGGTGTCTTTGGAGGATGTTCCTACCCCTGCCCTTAGCTCCTGTAGCTGCAATTTCAACTTCTGGTTTTCTTCCTGTAGAAATACCCGTTGATAATTAGCCACATGCTTAGCCAATGCAAACTCACTCCTGACTTCTTTAAGTTGTTCTTGCAGGGGACCGATGTCCGCCACACCTTTGGATTTGGCGATTTGCATCCATGTGTGGGAACGGACCCTCTCCTCTTCTAATGCGAAAAATAGAGGTACAGTAAATTTTTGCGGTATGACCTTTCCCGCCTCCAAGAAGGTGTAGTAGGAGTTCAGATTAGGTGAAGGGCTAGGCTCGGGGATATGTTCTCTTTCTTCCTCTCCAGGAGGTGCTAGCTCACCCTCCTTTGGTGACGAGGGTCCTTCCTCTTCTCTTTGTTCAGTTTCCTGTAGCCGAGCCAAGGTGTCTTGTAGGACATTTTTGGCTTCCTGTAGCCTGGTTTTTTCATCCAACAGGTCTAACCTTTCTCGCCATGTGCTCTTCTTTGGACTTCCCTTTTCGTAGGTAACTGTAATCTTTGAGGGGGATTTTTCTTTGAGAGAAGCAGGAGTGTCTTCGATGACAATTGGGCTGCTGGACTGCGTCTGCGGTTTCCCTGTTTTTATCCGAACACTTCTCCGGGCTTTGAAGTAGAGAGGAGGGTCCCTCTTCCTTTTTCCTTTTGGCTTAGGCGGCGTACTGAGGCCAGCTAATACAGCCGCTGCCTCCCTGGCCAAAACATCCACCTTCTGCTCTTTTGATTTAGATTTCGCATGGCTTCCTGTAGAAGCCTGTTTCTGCGCTTTCGTGCTTCCTGTAGAAGCTGTTTTCGGGCTTCCTGTAGAAGCCCGCTTCTCCTTTCCTGTAGTGACAGGTGTCTTCACTTTCGCTTGCTTTGCTGCAGGGGTTTTACCTTTTTGTTTGTTTGTGAGTGCTGGAGAGGTAATTGGGCTGACATGGCCCGCCCCAACTTTGTCCCTTCTGCTTTTTGACCTTATTTCCCTTGCTGACAGGATGGGGGAGTCAGCTTTTTCTTCAGCATCTTTTTCTTCGTGCTGCTTCTCCTGCATGGTAGTCGGGGTACTTGGGCTAGTTTCCTTCTTTTCTTCGGCCTCTGCTTCTTGTTCTTCACTGCTAGACGACCCCGTTTCTTCCATCAACATTTTTATGTCTCCTTCTCGAGTTAAATTCCGGAAGGATTCCCATGAGAGGGGAACCTTTTGTGAGTGGAGCGCGTCTCCTACAAGAAGCTTGATCAGCCCATGGTGTGCGACTTGATCTGGTATGCCCTCTCTGAGCTTTGTAGCGCACTCAATCAAGGATTGTAACAGGAAATAAGGAATGCTTAATTTCTGTTCTGCAGGAAGATCAATCCGGTGTCTTAGTTCACTGAGCAGCCGGAAGTGATATGCATACACAATGCTGTAACGACCCTCACAGGTAATATATTTCATGATTTGCAAACTGACTTCGTTCCATGGTGGCAACAGGCTTGTCCTTCTCACCCCATTTTTATCCTCTGTGAATTCTTCTTCAGGTGGGAAGAACTCTTTCTTGGCTTGCGGGCTTAGCTTTCGTTCTTCTTTATCCCACGGGAGACCCATAGGAAGCTCAGTGATTCTGCTGATAGACTCCAGGGTGATCTTGAAGCTTAGGCCTTTGAAATTGACTGTGGCCAGCACCTCGGATTTTGGCCTCAGGGCCTGCAAGAATTCCTCGGCCACTTCCTCATTGTACCCTTGCAACTTATCACAAAAAGACATCCACTGTGCTCGTGTAAAAAGCTCTACCACGGCCTGATTTCTCCTCAATTTTTCTGAATCTGTGGGTTCTCGCCTGATAAATCCACTCGGCATGATGCACAATTTTCTTAACCGGAGGTGGTGATGGTGGAGGAGTGTGAAGTTTCGGTGACAGAGTGCAGAACAATGCGTATAATCCACAAAATTTTACAACACAGTCTAACTACTTCAATAATCCTGTAGAATGACAGTATAAGTCTACAGACAGCAATTTCACCACTTTCTCTATACCCAGACAGTAACTGAAAATTCTACCACCTTACATGACCATTTGCATGAGAAGTCTAGGGTTACCTCGTTACTCGGCCACCTTTTTTTTACGTGAACACCCGCGTTCCTGTAGAAGACTACGTTCCTGTAGACTGCGTTCCTGTAGAACTGTGTTCCTGTAGGAGCAGTGCGCAAATTTCCGGGAGGACTACAATTGGACCGCGGTTGAGGTGCGCTTCACTGGTGTTCTGGTAGCCAACAGCTCGGCGTATCACAGTGCAGAGACGATCGAAATAGCCACTCGAGTTCGAAGTGGTGGTTGATTGAATGCATGTCAAAATCTAGCCGATTAGATTTTGAATTGGCGCGATCCGTGGCGCGGGGGACAGCTCATCCCCCGCCGGACCGTTGAGCGACGTCATCAACCACTCACCGGCGTATTCACTTGCTGCCGCATTCATTCCCACAGATCTGCCGCCGCCTTTTTCTGCTGAACTCATTCCCACGGATTCTCACGTGCGTGCTGCTGATTTTTTTGTGGCCGCCACCGGAACATTCAACTATACCATAACTCGCCGACGTGGCCAGTCTACTTGGCCATACGGCTGCTCAACCATTCAACTTTATGCCATGCAAACAAATCAAAGTAATATTCATGCGATTTGATGGAAGGAAGGGGTTAGACGCTTACCTGCGTGGCTGCACACGATTTTTCCAGTTTTTCGATGATGGATCTACCTACTGCATGCGCACTCACACAGACCCGGAGGCTCATGGTTACAGGTTGCTGACGATGGAGGGAATGCTGTGGTTGCATGCGCTCGCATTACCTTGGAGATGGCGGTGTTGTGAACGGTATCCACTTCAGCAGGTTGAACTGTTACAGGATTCCCGCGGGTGTCTCGTACCAGTTCTTCTTCCTTGGGTGTATGCTGCACGGCGGAGGATCTGGTCTTTCAATCTCGCTTCCGGAGCTTCTGATGCCTGTGGTGTAAGATCTCCGCGCTTGTTTATCTTTGAAAATGCCTTTTTTCGCAAGAACTCATTGATCTGTTTTGCTGGTGCAGGGGACTTGGATGCATGTTGACGAGGATGGTGGAGCAAGGTAACAGCGTCGTGCATGGGCCCAAAAGAGGCTTGCATGCGTCCACACCAACCCGTAGTCATCAGATCTGCTCATGAAATGCATTCTGGCCCGTTCTAAGCCTCTACAGGAAGTTTCCTGTAGAAATACAGAGCTTCCTGTAGACAGGCAGCTCTTCCTGTAGAAACTGGCACCTTCCTGTAGAAACTCGCACCTTCCTGTAGAAAATCTGTGTCTTCTTGTAGGAGACTCAATCTATAATGAAAGTGCATATACCTTGAAGAACATAAGCATTCTTGGAGGAGGTGCTGGTGAGGTGTCCTGGCTGCATGATAAGGACCTTTGACCTTGAGTTGAGAGGCTTCCTCTCCTCCATAGAACACCTGCAATCTGCATGCAAATAACTTATGGATCTTGTTTTTTCTTTTGTTTTTTCTTTTTTTTTTTCCTTTTTTTTTTTTAAAGATAGCAGGGGCGCCTCAAGGAGGTTTTCACCCGTGCCATCTGCCCTGAGCGCCTCAGAGAGGTTTTCACTCAAGGATCTTTTTCAACTTTTTCCTTTTTTTTTTCACAAAAGCAATAGGAGCGCCTCAATGAGGTTTTCACCCCTACTACCTGCCTTGGGCGCCTCGGAGAGGTTTTCACCCAAGGATCTTTATTTCTTTTTTCTTTCTTTTTTTCCTCTTTTTTTTTTTTTTTTTTTTTTTTTTTTTTTTCAGATCTTCTTTCAGGGTGTGCCAGAGGCAGAGGCAGAACCCTTCTCTATGACCAATACAGATTTCTCCATAGTTTTGATAAACTCTTGTCTTGAGAGAGGTCTCCTGTAGATCTTCAATCGATGCCCATTGACAAGCATGGGAATGGCTTCCTCATCAATGGTTCGAATGAGGACAAATCCATTGTCATGGCATTTCTCCACTGTATATGGTCCTAGCCATCTGGTTCTCAACTTCCCCTTGAAATCTTTGTATCTGGAATCATACAACAAAGCCCAATCTCCCGACTGAAATTTCTTGTCATGGAGATGTTGGTCATGCCACACCTTTCTCTGAAGTTGGACCACTTCTGAGTGAAGGAGGGCCTGCATGCGGTGCTCATCCAGTCCATTCAGCTGCAGTAGCCTTTCTTGTTGTGCATGGCTGAGATCTAGATCCAGCTGAGCTGCCATCCTCAAGGTGTTGTACTCAAACTCAATGGACAGCAAAGCTTTCTTCCCATAGACCAGCTCATAAGGTGTGAAGCCGGTGGTGGTCTTCCAAGTGGTGTTGTAAGCCCATGTGGCCTCAACCAGGCGATCTGCCCAATCTTTTCTGCTGCTGCTCACCACTTTGGTCAAGATCCCCTCTAATGCTCTATTGGTGACTTCCACCTGCCCATTTGCTTGAGGATGATAGGGAGTGGAAGTCCTATGCTTGATCTTGTGATGAGCTAGAAGATCTTCAACCAAGTTGGATGTGAACTGGCTCCCTTGATCGGTCACCAGCTCTCTTGGGTAGCCAAACTTGTAGAAGATGTTCTCTCTTAGGAACTCGGCCACTTTCTCTTCTGTTGCTGCTTTGATTGCTTTGGTCTCTGCCCACTTTGTCAAATAGTCAGTACACACAATGATGTAGGATCTTTGCCTCGAAGAGGGATTGATTGGACCCACAAAGTCCATGCCCCACTTCTCAAATGGCTCAAGAGTCACTTGAGGTTGGAGAGGCATCTCATCCCTTTGGGTTGGTTTCCCCATTCTTTGGCATTGGTCACACTGACTGACATATCTTCTGACATCTTGATGAAGTGTGGGCCAATAGTAGCCTGCCTGCAGGATCTTGAAGGCAATTCTCTTTGCTGCAAAATGCCCTCCACAAGGCCCATCATGACAAGTGAGGAGGATATCAAAGACTTCCTCCTCCCTTACACAATGCCTTAAGATCTGATCAGGGCCAAGCTTGAAGAGGTTGCCCCCAATCCAAGTAAATGAGGCACTTTTTCTGATGATTCTGCTCTTCTCTTTTGAAGAGAGGTGCGGAGGGAACTGAGCCGAAACAAGGTAGTTTGCTATATCAGCAAACCATGGAGAGAGTACTGAGATAGCAAACAGATGTTCATCAGGCATCTGGTCATCCACCGTCCCATCTTCATCTGCAGACAAATCCAATCTAGACAAGAAGTCAGCAACAACATTTTCTCTACCTGGTTTATCAACAATGGTTAGATCAAACTGCTGCAATAAAAGTAACCATCTAATAATACGAGCATTCACATATGGTTTATTCATCAAATATCTAATAGCAGCATGGTCAGTATGTACAAAGGTCTGGTAACCAGTAATATAATGTCGGAACTTGTTTAATGCATGGACCACAGCCAAGAATTCCTTCTCGGTTACAGTGTAATTCAGCTCAGCTTTGGACAAGTTTTTGCTAACAAAGTAAATGGCATAAGGAAGTTTCTGCTCAACTTGTCCTAAAGCTGCACCTATGGCTTTGTTCGAGGCACCAGTGTGGATGTGGAAAGGTAGGGCCCAGTTTGGACCTCTCAAGATTGGTGCTGACACCAACTTGTCCTTTAACTCATTCAAACTCTTCTGACAATCGTCAGTCCACTTAAACTCCACATCTTTTGCCAACAGACCAAACAATGGCGAGGCTAGCTTGCTAAAATCTTTAATGAATCTCCGGTAGTATCCTGCTAATCCCAAGAAACTCTGGACATCCCTCACTTTTTGAGGAGGTGGAACCCTCTTGATGAGAGCAATTTTGTTAGGATCCACCTGCAATCCTTGGGAAGAAATGGTATGGCCTAGCACGGTCCCCTCAGTCATTAGGAATTCACATTTTTCAGGACTAAGGGACAAGTTCATCTCGGTGCATTTGGTTAGGACTTTCCCAAGGTTGGACAATGCTTCCTGGAAGTTGGCCCCATAAGGAGTAAAGTCATCCATGTATATTTCCACTGCATCATGGACCAACTCCGAGAAGATGCTCAAGACAGCTCTCTGGAAAGTAGCAGGAGCATTGCATAGCCCAAAGAGAAGGACTCGGTAGGCAAAGGTACCCCAAGGACAAGTGAAGGTGGTCTTATCTTGGTCTTCCGGGCTGATTTGGATTTGATTGTACCCGCTAAACCCATCCAGGAAAGAGAAGAACTTCTTTCCTGCCAGTCCATCCAACACTTGATCTATGAAAGGTAGAGGGAAATGGTCTTTCTTGGTAGCTTTGTTCAGCTCCCGGTAATCCACACAGATTCTCCACTTCCCATTCTTCTTGGGAACCAACACTAGAGGGGACACCCATTCACTATCTGAAATGGGGTAGATGAATCCGGCATCCAACAGTTTCTGCAATTCTTCCTTGACAATGTCCTTAAGAGCTGGATTCATTCTCCTCTGAGGTTGCCTAACCGGTTTACAACCCTCTTTGATGTATATATGATGGGTACAGACCGAAGGATGGACTCCTTTCATTTCCTTATAGCTCCAAGCAAAAGCATCTAGGTGGTTGGCCAACAGACTACACAGCTCCTTTTCCTGGGAAGGAGATAAGGAGGAGCTGATCTTCAATGCTTTCTCAGGGCCGAACTCCACATTCTTAACTCTGGGAGTGACAGCGTTGGTTGTACAAAGATCTACTAAGGTGCTAGCTTGGGCATCCTCCACCAATTCCTCTAAGGGTAGTGCACTGGTAGGTGGATCCTGGATCAAGGTCTCGATCAAGTCATCCTCGGTTAGGGGGTCTTTCCTAGTGGTATCTAAGGTGCACAGAGGTGCTGAGTACACCTCATCTTCTTCTCCTTCTTCCAACCAGAGTGGTAAATCATGCTCTAAAGAAGGTTGGGCAGGAGGGTATAGGACTAGCTGCTTGGACATGGGACCATTTTTGATGGTCATGTTTCCAGCCCGACAACTTATGTAAGCATCTGCAGTAGCTAACTAAGGCCTTCCCAAAATGAGAGGATATCCAGTAAGCTTGGCCTTTGGTTGCAGAACCAGGAAGTTTGTAGGGTATTCCCAAGAATCAATGGAGACCATGACATCCTCCATAATCCCTTCGGGAGTCACGGTGGAGCGATCTGCTAATTGCAGTACTGTCGAGGTCTTTCTCAAGGAACCCTGAAGATTGAGTTTAAGCATGGTATCCCTGGTCATCACATTGATGGCCGACCCCAGATCAATCAAGGTGTGGGGGATAATGGTGCCATTGATGTGAACATCTACTACAGGACTTCCAGGATCTAGGTACTTTGGGCAGATGACTTGTCCTAGCATAAGGTCAGACAGTTGTCCTATGACATTGATAGTTGAGGCATCTTTCTTCCATCTGCCTGGGTGTTTGAAACACTTCTCCTTAACCAGCTTGTTATATATTGGCACATCCTTGATGGCTTGGAGAAGTGGGATTTTTACACACAACTGCTTGAGCTCACCCAAAAGCTCATCTTCTTCTGGGTTAGGTTGTGTGGTGGCTGTTAGTCATTCAAGAAAGGGTGGAATAGGCTTTGGTTCACTCTCCTGATGGTCTTCCTCATCCTCTGGGGGAGGAGGCTGGCGATCTGGAAGAGTCTTTCCAGATCTAAGATTGATCTCCTGGATCTCCACAGCATAGCTAGGGCATGAGGGTTCCCCAGTGTATACCTGCTGGGCCTGTCTATTGTTGGGGTTCGGGTTCGGTTGAGCAGGCATTTGAGGTTGCCTTGGAGGAGCAGGAGGTAATGGTTGTGGTTGAACTGGAGGTGGAGGCAGAATGGCGGGTGGAGTGTTGTACTGAGGCCTCCACCCCGACTGAGGTGCATTCGATTGAGGCTGTGGCTGGGTATGTGAGTGATATGGATGAGAAGTAGGTTGAGTGGGGTACTAAGGTGGATAAGACCATGGAGGAGGCATGGACCATGAAGGATGAGCAGGGGGACCCCAGGAAGGCATAGGAGTTGACTGGTTGGGGCTGTAATAAGCTTGAGATGCCCCTTGCATCCCCTGCTGATAAGGTCTAGATCCTTGTGGCCTCCTTTGGTTGAGGTAATAGAGAGGCTCTGTGGGAGCTTCGGTCCCTTGGTACATGGCTTTAAACCCAGGTAAGGTTGGACACTGATTTGTTGGGTGGTCCTCCTCACAAGCGAAACACACTTCAACCGAATGCAATGGGCATTCGTTCTTAGGGTGTCTTCTGGTGCACCTAGGACAGAAGACAACCAAGGCTCTCTCAGCTTCTTCTTTCTTCTGCTGGATCCTGAATGTGTCCAGCTGCATGGCAATGGTCTGTCTCACCTCACTCTTAAGATCTTCTAATTGGTTTGTAAACTCATGTTTGGAGAAAGGGACACCAGTGGAGAGGAGATTTCCTCTACCTCGTTTCCTAGCTGCCCTGGAATGATTTCTAAACACAGTCTTGATGTCCTCATAAGGCAGTTGGTAAATGTACCCCCCAGCTAACATGTGAAGGGTGTCTAAGAGATCTTCAGGGACTCCTCGGAGTAGAACCAACTTGAGGGATTCAGGGTCAAGTGTGCACCTGGCCCGCTTATAGCTAAGTTGGAACCTCTCCTCATATTCCTCTAAAGACTCATCACTCCCCATGGTCATCCAAAAGATCTCTCCCTTGGTTTCCTTAGACCTACAATAATCCCGATACTTGGTATTGAAGGCTTGCTGCATCTGAGCCCAAGTAGCGATGCTATTCCCAGGTAATCCCATGAACCAGCGTAGTGTTGCATCCTTAAGAGTGGAAGGGAAAAGATTCAGCTTTTGCTCATCTTCAGTATAGTCATAGGTTCTACAAAGGACAACAAACTCAAACAAGAAGGTATCAGGATCCTCAGTGGTCAGTCCATGGAAGTGCGGCAAGGCGGAGGGGCTAATGTTCTTCATTTTCATCTCTCCATTGGTCTCTCGGATGGGGAAAGCTCCTTCTATTCTCTCATCTTCTCTTCTATTATCAGCCATGGCTTCAGATGGAGTGGTCTCTAACTCTTCTTCTTCTATAGGGTCTTGGTATATCTCAGGATGTCAACCTATAGGTTCCTCTGGGTCACTGTCACCAAAGAAGAGAGAAGGGTGACTCAGTGATGTGGTGGGGGTGTTTGGTAGGAATTTGCCTGATCTATCTCGGTTCCTACGAGGCATGAAATGGAAAGGACTTTCCTTTTTTTTTTTTTTTTTTTTTTTGAGTGCTTTTGCTTTTTTTCTTTGGTACCTGCAAAACTGAAACAGAGTGATCTACAACTAACTATATTGCTCAAATGAAATTTGCGGAATTGGAAAGCTAATCTAGGAAAGCGAGAAATATTAATCTAGGAAAGCAGGAAATGCTAATCTATGAAAGCATGAAATATTAATCTAGGAAAGCAGGAAATATTAATCTAGGAAAGCGAGAAATATTAATCTAGGAAAGCAAGAAATACTAAGCTACTTTTGCAGAATGGAAATGAAATAAACTACTGAGCGGAAGTAAGAGTACGAAAGTAGAAGAAGAGCAACAATTACTAATACTCTGACGCTTCCCCGGCAACGGCGCCAAAAAGATGGTGAGCTCCAGTATTGTAGCAATAATGCTACAACTCCTGGGGCTTCCTGTCTCTCATTTTATCAACCTGGTAGTTCGTACAAACTTGGAAGCGACGGTGCTATATGCACAAGTACTAGCTCTTGTCGCAGCTGTCACTTGGTCAGCTGGCACAAGTCCGCTAGGGCTCAAGCCAACTTCTATAGGTTCTTAGAAGAATCTTGCTAATTGATGGACGAAAGCTATTCTCAAAGGAAAACTACTCTACTTGACAAAATGGACTGAAAGCAAATCAAAGCATGTAAACCTAGGAAACCCTAATTTAACTAGTCTAACCTCTATAATGCAAAGAATGTGAATGAAACCTCTACCAATGCTGCTGTTACCTCTAATAAGTGGAAATGCATGGATCTAAGCTATTTGCATCATAAAAGACATGTTTTTGTATTTTTCCTTTAAGTGGATGGAATGATTGTGATTTTGTGCTAACTAGGGTTTGGTTGTGCAGATGGGATGGAGAAGGAAGGAAAGCGTGGGATAGGTTGGGGTGGCTAGGAGAGGTCCCTAGGGATCCTTAGCATCAATCCATAGAGGTTCCTCGCATTCAGATGCTCAGCAACCGAGTGAGTGGCCTCCTACAGGATGTCTGCAGGGGATCCTACAGGATACGCAGAGATTTCTACAGGATGACCTACCGTGAGTGTTTGAAGTGATGGAGGAGTGATGGAATGGTAGGGGGAGATGTGTAAGGTAGGAATAAGGCTGGTGATGGCTCAGAAGTGGAAGAATAGGATAGGGAGTGAGTGTAGGGAGTAGGTTGGAAGATAGAGGACTAGGTCAACGAAAGGGCTAGAGAATGAAGCTATGTGAGGAGTGAAAGACTTTGGGAGATAACAGAGTGGAGCAGGGGTCAACGATGTGTTTGCATGCGTGATCAAGATGGAGAATGAGGTAATGGAACGAGAGAGAGCAGTGTAAGTGAAACAAATGCTTATGACTGTCACCAAACCGAAAATGCATCAACCTAAACTACCTGTGCGTATAAATTCAATGAACAGCAATCCAAAACGCGAAGGAGAATGTGCATGAAGCTGTGATGAAGGCATGTGTGCAGGTGTGAATCATGTGGAAAGATCTATCATAACGAGACTATGTTGCAGCATGTATGAAGTGAAGAACTGCGTGTTTTTGTGGTTGGTATAGGCTGCACTCCAATCTCCAAACGGAGATGGTAGTGGAGACTTCCTCAACCTTTTTTTGCTGGAGCTCCAATGTATTATCAACCTGCTAATCTAACTAAACAACCGAGAGCAATTCAACCATAAACTAGTCCTATCTATGCTCATGAAAAAGACTAATTCAACAACCTGTAATTCAAATTGCATGTGAAAATGAAAACTCAGAGTGCTGAAACGAAATGCAAACAACACTACAGTAGAGGGGATCTATGGCTCTCAGGTTGGGACCTAACCTGAGAGCTATAGTCTCCTTAAGAAAACTCAGAGCTAGATCAAAATCTTCCTTCTTTATTCATAATTTGATGTTATGCCAAAACTGGCTTACAACAAGAACTAACACCGAGCTGTGCTCAAAAATTACAATAGTAATGCGAAAGTTTCAACAACCTATCAAAGGCTACGGCCTCTATACTTATGCAAAACGATCATCCAACAGGTCTCCTTGATTTTAGGAACTCGACTGTCCAACTGAAGTTTAACTTGGTGATCCTGTAGAACAGTTATGACTGTTGTTCCTGTAGAATAGTTGGCTGCCTCTATGCTCGGTGCTCTGTGCTCGGTGGGGAGATTGGTTGGAGCTCGGAGCTACGGGGGGAATCACGAGGAAGGTCCCCAAGACTGTGGACATCCTCTCCTAAAAACCAACAGTGCCACCTCATTGTCCCCTTGTCTCCTTTTTCGTGTCTTTTCTCCCTTTAAATGCAAAAAACCTGAAAGCATCATGCATTAGTCACGTAGATAATATGTCTACCCTTCTTCCTACAAACAACACGAACAAACTAAGAAATGCATGTATAAGCAATAAAATATGAATGGTTTGAGCAAGTAGAATAGGCCAAAATGAGCCCAAATTGTACCAAAATTGGGGCTCATCAGTAATAATGATATATATATATAGATAGGAGTGTGTCAAAAAATATACATTGTCTTCGATCATAGGTTGAAAAACACCTCATGATCGGCAAAAATGATAAGTACAAAAAACCAAAAATGTCATATGTGTCTACAAAAGTGACTAGCCAATCACTGGTGGTGCTCTCTATACGAGACCACTGCCCGCGCTACCCTACACAAGAACCTCCTAAAAGGTCTTGGGACTGCGACCACATAGCGCTGAAGTCGAATGGGAATGTCATCTATGGTGGTCTCTGGTATATCCGCCGTCAGACGCTCTAGATCCTGTTCCAGCTCGGCTAAGGTCTCTGCGGCCGCATCCTGTGGGGCTGGTGCTGGTACAGCTGGTACTCTCCTCTCAAAAGCCCGGAAGTTGGCTGGACGCCGCGGACCTACATCTGCATTTTAAAAATTTGTGCTGTCAGTTTTGAGGCGATATATAGAAACAAAAAAAATACATAATTTGAAAACTCGTGGAAAATGAAATACCTCTGTCGTCCCATTGTTCTCCCTGTGGAAGAACCATGTCCGGATCATTCCGAAAATCCATTCCGGCATAAGGAAAGTCCTGAATAGCAAAGACCTGGCTCTCTAGCCAGTGAAAGTAACCATCAGGAAATCGAACAACTGCTGCGCCCTCATCAGGATGTCGGGCCATTACCGCAACCCATCTCGTCAACTTAGGCTCCCGAGGCGCCCCAACTGGAACTGTAAGATGCTGGGGGACCAGCATTGGAACTCTCTCTAAGGCAAAGCTCACGACTATAGGCCCATATCCAAAGTTCTTCAGTTGTCCTCTCTTTGCCCTGGTTAGTTGGCCCTTAAAACTAGCCAACACAGCATCGCACCAGTTGAAAATGGTGCCGTGGAAGCAGTCTATAGCCATCCGCATTTGGGACCCGGTGGCTTGGTGCAAAACGGCCACGCCGCAAAGTCTAGTAACAGTAAAGGCTATCACCATAAGTTCAGGTCGGGATATGTACTTGATTTCTATCCCCTTCTCATGGTTTTGGTTGTTGCACCACTCTAGCCGGAGACTAGCAAGGGATTGGCCACCCGGCCTAGTCCCGAATAGAGAAAGTTGCTCGCCCCTGTTAGGCAAGCCAGTGAGAAAATATATGTCGGAGGGCTCTATCTCGAGCTGGTGCTCTCCGATGTAGAAACATTGCTCCTGAATGTTCCACCTTTCAACCAGCCACTCAAGAAAAGGCACTTGGCCCCTCATGCCAGGTATGGCCCAGTATTTGTACAGTCCGCATGCTTTTAATACATCAATGGAAGGTTGATGACCTATCGCGGCCAAATCAACATCCTCGTGCTCTCTTTCACGCCAATCAAGCATGGTGTGCTCCCTGCACATCATAAAACATCAGTTAGAATCCATAAAATTTAAAAATTTTGGTCTATTTTGGAGGTATAAGGGTTTCAATTTATGTTTTGCGGGTTACGCACCCCGGCCTTTAGGGACAGAGCGCCTGGACGCGGCTTCCCTTAAGGCCGGGTGCGTACACCCCGTAATTTTCCCATTGGGAAAATATCGGGGTACGCAGGTCAGTAGTGCATGACCTGTGTACCCCAAAGGGCGCATCTTGAAACCCCAATGCCCCCAAAAAATCAAATAAAAGCTTAAAAATGAATTCTAAACGGATGGAAAAAAAGAGAGGGGTGTTGTAGAATACCTAGTGAAATGGCGTTCGATTCTGACGGTCGGATTCTCCACAATCTCCACGGGAAGTTTCTTGTCAAAAGCCCTTTTCTCAACCTCAATAGTAAAATGGTAAAAATGACATGGTAAGAAGTCTTTTTATAGGTTTTTTGGATAAATAAATGCTAGATTTGTTTATTTTTCACCATGAAAGGACATTTTCGATGAATTTTTGCCCATCTTAAACAGGTATGAGTAATGTGTTGTTTCTGTGCAGGACAAAGGGACTTTAGGGTAAATTATCATTTTTCACGTCAGAGTCATCTTTTAAGCTCTTTTCTGACTCCTAAAATATGAAAAGATCGCCGAGCGTTTCTTTTACACTCGTTAAAACGAAATTAAAAGACGGTCCCCTTATAGCTCTTTTCTGACCGTAAAATCAGGAAAAGATTGCCAGGTTTTTGTTGTTTCAAACTCGATACGGAAATAAAACGACGTGTCCTTGATCACTTTTTACTTTTCAGGTCAGAGACACTAATCATGAAAGTACTCCTTGGTCACAAGATCAAGTGGTTCTCCCAGGTATTATTTTATACTTTTTCGGGCTTGGGGGACACAAATTTACGAAAAAGTTCAACCTGGAGTCTTCTTAAGTTTTTCAGACTCTCTAAAATTGAAAAATGCCGAGTTTCTCCTATACTGGGCTCGTTAAAATTTCACAGTAAAGGACCTGTTCAATTACAAACAGGAACGAACCACTCCTTCCTAGGGTTCGAATCAAAACTAGGTTGGACTCATCTGAAGGATGAGCTTATAATCAAGCATATGTTATCCTCCTCAAGCTTGTTAAAAATAAAGAGGTACTTGCCAGAAATGGTGGGGGAAAAGAGAGAAGAATGAGCCTATTTGTTATCTTTTGTCTCAGAAGAAACTTTATTACCCCTCTTGGACACGACACTTTTCATTCACCTGGGTTGGGAAATCCTTTACCTCACAGTTGATCAAACCACATTGAAAGTCTTCAGCCGGGTTCCGGGGATTAACTTTGAGTCGTTTATCACCAAGCCATCTGTTGTGTCGTTATGTGTTCAAGAGGTCTGAAAGCAAAACTTTCATCTGCAAAATACTTGTCATCCATTTGACCATCCCTGAGTCAGTCCTTACAGCAACATTTCTTCAACTTGAACAATGATTTCGTGTTGTGGGCTTGCCTGCAACGAGTCGCTTTCTATCGACATTAGCACATTATCTAGAGAATGACTTAGAAATTGTCAGTACCTTGAAGTCTACATGCATCAATGGCAGGTTTCTCGCCTTTGACGTCAGTTTACATCATTGACTTTCGATCGAAGGATTCCGTGAAATGTTCGACATCAACTCATTCATTCACATCTCATGGATTGTACTGGGTACTTTGAGAACCATTGACATTACTGGTGGTCTCTCTCACACTTGTTAACAGTTTACATCATCGACTGGTAATCAAGTACCATGTTCGACATCAACTCATTTATTCGCATGGCTAGAATCGTACCAATTCGGGAAGTAGAAATGAAGACCCTGGATCTAGTTTCCACCATCCAGGCTGCGAGGAGTTTTGTATTCATTATCTAAGTAGACTAATCATAAACAGATGGTTGCGCCCATACTGTGTCTACAAAAGTCTATGATTATGATGTACTGCAAGATCATTCCTGTATCAGAGTAGTTAGTCTGTTAGTTAAAGTTTTGATCTGAGTATGGGAATGCCTACCTCAGCGATGATATAATCTTATACATGTATTTTGTGTTGAAAATTGTAGGTTCTGACCAGGCTCTCCACGAGATAATCCTTGAAATGATAAAGCGCTTCACCCTTCCTAGATAATACAAAACCCTAATCTACTACAGGCTTCGCACTTTAGGGGGCAATCTGTTACACTAAAAAATGTCACCATGACTATTTACAGTTAGTATGGCTCTATCAACAGTCATGCTATCCTCCTGGGCAAGTCTTATGCCTCTGCTCTCCATGTCAAACTCCAAAAAGAGAGAAAGTCTTTATAAATGTATTTATCTCTGGGTACACAGGTTCTCTCAACCTTACCTGTGGATACGCACCTAATGTTCACAAAAGCTGCGTACTTGTACACTCTGTATGTAAAGGGGCAGGTGCGTACCCCTGTAAAGGTCAAAATGCGCAAGTTTCATCTTTAAAAAGTTACTTGTGGTCATTTCTAGAGCATTCTAGAAGGTTGTTCGACGTGTATTGAGCGCCTCCAGATGGTTCATGTACCCCTACCAAAGAGGAACTTATCCCATCAATAAGGGAGCTATCCCATCCAAAGAGGGGCTTATCCCATTGATGGTGGGCCTAAATAACTTCCTCTAGAGCACTATAAATACAGGCATTGGGCCAGAAGGAGGAGAGGTTGGAAGCTAAACATTTCGAAGGGTAGATGCTGCTGGAATTAGGACTCCCATTTAGAAGCTTGTGAGGAGAGATTGCCATCTTTGCTTGTTCTATTTGGAAGTGGGTGAGCTTTGTCAAAGTAAAGGAGAACTCTTGATGGACCCTGGGAGGGACTTGCACAACACCAAGGCTTAGGTTGTAATTGTTCCTTTTGTTTCCTATTAATGCAAATGAGTCCATTCTTCTCAATAACTTGTTATTTATGAGTTGTTTCATGTACTCCTTGGTCTATGTGTTAAACATGTTTTATTTTATGAGATTATCAAGTGCTATTTAATCGTTTGATTGTTAGTGAATGCAGGTTTCGAAGTGAAGGAGGACCTCATCCGGATCAGCGAGGCTGGACTACTGCAACAACGTTGGATTACAGGTAGGATCTAAACACTTGATTTCCTATATAGTAAATGCATATTTAGAGAAGGATTGCTCTTGTTTGTCTTGTTTGTCACTAGAGAGTCTTAGGCTCCTAGGGAGGTTGGTTGTGTCCGCACTATCGACTCTTTCCGCCTAACATCTACTTACACACTTCTATAATTACCCTCACCTCTGTATTTACCCAGATCGACTTAGTATCTGCTAACTTCAACATGCATTAAGATATTATTCGTGTAAATAGATATTATTATTTACGGACAGAAAACAATGTAAACATATAGATTCGTGCATCAATATAGCATTAAATCATAAACCCATTATTCAGCATCACATAATCGCATTCATTCATAACAGAAGTAAATAGATCAAAACACAGATAATTCCAGAATAATCTTCTTTATTAATGCTTCAAATCTTCTTACAGACTCTAACTACCCTATGCACTCAGCTGCAGGGGTCCGCGCACTCAACTACGGACTTCTACCCTAGGCCTTTGCGTACATAGCTACAAAGCCTCTCTTCTACTCTAAGACTCTTTTCTCTTTTCGCTAATGACCCATTACATTCATCATCTATTACTCAAAATCTACCTTAGACTCTTCTAAGACTCTCCTTTTTATACAATCCCATGGTCCACGGACCATGGGTAGGTCTTCTAAAGCCGACACAACATACATAATAGAAGTGAAAAAACCCTTTATGACACTTTACATCTTCACACTCCGTGACCAAAAAATGCAGAGACTTTACACTTTACATACAAAAACTTGGGCTTTCTACTCCAAAACTTGGGCATTTAACCCCAGAATCGACCCTAGGGGACCCTCTCCCAATAGGCCCCCAACACAAATATGGTGACTCACCCCCGAGTCACCAGGCTGACGTGGAGATCTTGCTATGAAGACCTCCTAACTCCACTTGCACCACTGCAACTTCAGCGGTACACTGGGGCACTGCCTGCTTAACCTGCGCTACCACCTGCTCTGTTGTTGGTCCTACGCTATTGGCCTGGATCTTTTGCTGTGTTGTCTATAGACTAGTCAACCTTTCTTCAATGGTGGAGGTAAGAAGATAAGCCTCATTCAGCCAAGGCCCCAATCTGGCCTTTTCCATTGCCTCTCTTCGATGCGTGACATCCACGTTTTCTTTCAATTCCTTTGCCTCTTACAACTTGGCCAATTTCTATGTGATAGCGACGATATGTGCCACTTCTCTTGCATTGTCCTACTATTGCTATGATTCCATCTCCTCAGTTACTAACCTTTGCAGGTTCACATCTTCCTACAAACTAGTAATTACCTCCAGCGATTTCTCGAAGAGCGTAGTGCAATCTGCCACTACGGTATCTACTGTAGCAATTGCATTCTTGACAGCTACTTCGCGCTGCTCTCTGACCTCTGGTGGAGTTGAAGGATGTGCCCTCAACTTGAGTTGAAGTTCATATCAAACTAAACCTTGACCATCTCTGTCCAAGCATCACACACACCTGTAGCCAACTTCTGAATCTTGGCCTCCATAGGCGACTTTTCGGGGATGTGCAGTTCCGAAATGGTTCTACACACCTCTACTACCACCGCTGCTATTTGCTCATTCTTCTCCTAGACTTTCTTCCAGGTTTCTATCACTGACATTTTCTCAACGAAAAATTGTTCATTGTTGAACTTCTATTCACTAGTCACATTCAGGGCCTGCTACTCTCGGGCCCTTAGCTCCGTGATCACAACTACTTCCAACGTGTGAAGGAATTTGCTTAGGAGAGTGGCCAAGTTGAGACCAATGTTCCTTAGAGCAGCCCACTCAGCCTTTGTCTCTGAATTGAGGGCTCCATCAGGTAGCCCGACGGCCCGAGGATCCAAGTGTTTGGCTATGTTATATTCTTTCCACATAGTTAACAGGGGGTTTGAGGGGCACTCGTAACCCCACTTTATGGGGTCTGGGGTAGTGCCTCGGAAAATTTTGGTTTTGGACCCTATGTTAGGTTGGGCATACCCACCTATGGTTTTGTGCATGATTTTCACACATATTTTTTGGACGCGATGGTTTTCGGTCCATGGTATTGGATGCTTCGGCCTGTATAAATATGTATTATGACATTGAAAGGAACATAATGAAAAATCAAGCTGGTAGTCCCGATTTTGGGATCCAGGGGAAAATCTCTGTGTATATCTGTTTTATGTGTTCTACTCTTGCATTATTTATTTTCTGTGTTTTAGAATTTGCATGCAGGTAATTTCTGTGCGGGGTTAAAACCTACATTTGGTATCAGAGCAGATTTGGCTTCAAGGGGACACCTTTGTTGCTAAGGGGTTTCGCTTGGGCCTGTGGTAGACCCTGTTTAGTAGGAGATCTGTGAGATCGATTCTGGTGGTGAAAGAAGATGGTGAGCAGTGGAAAGATAGAGATCGCGAAATTTAATGGTCAGAGTTTTGAGTTGTGGAAACTCAAGATGGAGGATCTGTTGGTGGAGAAAGATCAGTGGATCGTGGTAGATCCAGGTACTAAACCAATGGGAGTGTTCGATGAAGAATGGAAGAAGTTGGATCGAAAGGAAAATAGCACAATATGATTGTGTGTCTCAGATTCAATATTGATGAATGTATCAGGGGAAGCTACAGCAAAGGCTTTGTGGGACAAGTTAGGGACTTTGTACCAATCTAAGTCTCTAGTGAATAAACTGTTCCTGCAGAAAAAGTTGTATAACCTGAGGATGAAATATGGAGACTCAATGACAGAGCATCTGAACGCATTTAATACTGTGGTAAGTCAGTTAGCATTTGTTGATATTAAAATTTCAGATGAAGATAAATGCATCAGTTTGTTGTGTTCTCTACCAGATTCGTGGGATAGTCTGGCTATTGCAATAGGTAGCAATGCAACTGCCTTGCAGTTTGATGAAATAGTCTCAACCTTGCTAATGGAGGAGATGAGATGGAAAAATATGGAGAGCCAGAATGGTGATGCTTTGTCTGTATGAGGACAGTCCCATAACAGAAACAAAAATAAGTCATCGAGTGGGAGATCTAAATCTAGAGGGAGATCTAAATCTCTAGGAAAACCTGTAAAGGTGGTGTGCTGGAAACGCGGAAAGGAAGGCCACTTTAAAAGGGACTATAAATCTAAAGCTCCTGACAAAGGAAAAGGATCTGATGAGGCTCCTTCTGCAGAGGCGAAAACCAACTCAGATGAAGGTGGGGATATGTACTTGGCTTCTTCAAGTACACATGTAGATCATGAGGCATGGTTGATTGACTCGGGTGCATCCTTTCACTTCACTCCCCATAGAGAGTGGTTCTCCGAGTATGAGAAATATGATGGTGGTGATGTCTTCTTGGGGGATGACAGGAAGGCTAGAATCATTAGTCATGGAAAAGTAAAGTTGAAGCTACAAGGTGGAAGGGTTAGAACACTTCCGGGTGTTCTGCATATTCCTGCATTAGCCAGAAATATGATTTCTGTTAGTAAGCTGGATGATGCAAGTGTAAAAACAATGTTCGAGAGGAATACCTACAAGATGGTCCAGGGAGAAATGGTATTGATGCGGGGAGTTTTGATTGGAACTCTGTACAAGCTGCAAGGTAGCACTGTTCTTGATGGGTGCAACAGTTCCGTGGTTCCTGAAAGTGGAGTAGAAAATCTAGTGGTCTCTGGAGAAAAGACCATGCTGTGGCATCAAAGGCTTGGACATATTGGAGAGAAGGGCCTTTGAATACTTCATGGTAAAGGTATGGTAGAAGATATGAGTAATAGCTCTCTGGATTTTGATTTTTGTGAAAATTGTGTATACGGGAAGCAAAATCGGGTGAGTTTCCCCTCTGGTGGTAAGAGGGCGAAACATATATTAGAGCTTGTGCACAGTGACGTGTTTGGACCTGTGAAGGTTCCATCACTGGGTAAGTCTGTGTACTATGTATCATTTATAGATGACTTCTCAAGGAATACATGGATATATTTCCTTAAGAAGAAATCTAAAGTCTTTGACAGGTTTAAAGAATTTAAGGTTTTGGTGGAAAACCAGACAGAGAAGAAGATAAAGGTGCTGAGGACATATAATGGTGGATAGTTTTGCAGCAAGGAATTTGAAGAATTATGTAAGAAGTGTGGTATATCACGGCAGAAGACTACTCCATATACACCTCAGCAAAATGGAGTTGCAGAAAGAATGAACAAGACATTGATGAAAAGGGCAAGAAGCATGCTCAGTGGTGCCGGGTTAGGACAGGAATCCTGGGCAGAGGCAGTGGATACTGCATGTTACTAGGTCAACATGTCACCTTCATCAGCGTTGGAGGATAAGACTCCACAAGAGGTATGGACTGGTAAGAAACCCTCTCTTTCACATCTAAGGGTATTTGGATGTGATGCATATGTACATGTTCCAAAGGAGAAAAGAAACAAGTTGGATAGTAAATCTGAAAAGTGCATCTTTATTGGGTATAAAGATGGTTTAAAGGGTTATAAGCTTTGGAACCCAATAACAAGGAAGGTTGTGTACAACCAAGATGTGGTGTTCAGAGAGGTGAAAGATGTTATTAAACATGAAGTCCAACCAAAGGAACCTGAGAAGATAGCATTTGAGCTAAAGGAGGAAGAATCAGACTCTACAACAGAGGAGGAATCAGAAGATAAAGAGCCACAAACTCCAGCTTTGAGAAGATAAGTTCGAGAAAGAAGGCAACCAGAAAGGTATAGTCCATTTGCTTTATGTTCAAATTTTTCTTTGTCTGTTACTGATGATGATCCCAAAACTGTGAAGGAAGCAGTGGATTCAGAGGATGGAAAACTCTGGAAAGAGGCCATGATTGATGAAATGGCATCTTTGCACAAAAATAAGGCTTGTGATTTGGTGGAGTTGCCAGCTGGAAGGGAACCCATTGGCAGCAAATGGGTGTTCAAAAAGAAGACAAATGTAGAAGGAAAAGTGGAGAAATACAAAGCTCGGTTGGTAGCAAAAGGTTATTCCCGGGTGCCGAGAATTGATTTTGGTGATATTTTTTCTCGTGTTGCCAAGGTAACTTCTATTAGATTACTTTTATCTGTTGCCACTGTTTTTGATTTTGAGGTAGAATATATGGATGTGAAGACAACATTTCTTCACGGGGATCTGGAAGAGGAGATCTACATGAAGCAACCTGAAGGCTTTGCGGTGAAGGGTAAGAAAGAACTGGTATGCAAGTTAAAGAAGTCTCTGTATGGGTTAAAACAGTCACCAAGGATGTGGTATGAGAAATTTGATACATTTATACGGGGACTTGGCTTCACCAGAAGCAAAGAAAATCACTGTGTGTATTTTAAATTAATTGTTGACCGTGTTATTTATCTGGTCTTGTATGTGGATGATATGTTGTTGGCTGGAAATGACAAAGAATTTATCTAGGATTTGAAGACCCAATTGTCCTCTAAATTCGACATGAAAGATATTGGTGCTGAAAACTATATTTTGGGCATGGAAATTAAAAGAGATCGGGCAAAGAGGAAGCTCCGATTAAACCAGAGGAAGTATGTTGAGACAATATTGCAGAGGTTTAATATGCAGGATAGTAAACCGATGAAGGTTCTTATTCCTATAGGTGTGAGGTTATCTGCAAACAATGTCCCAAGACACAAGAAGAGGAAGAGGACATGTCCTGTGTTCCATATGCAAGTGCAATCGATAGCCTGATGTATGCAATGGTCTCTACTAGACCAGACATTACACATGCAGTGGGAGTATTGAGCAGGTTTATGTCAAAACCAGGGAAGGAGCACTAGACAGCAATGAAGCAGGTTTTCAGGTATTTGCGAGGCACTAGTGATTATGGTTTGTGCTATCAAGGAAGACTAGGATTGGACAGAGTATTGGATATTCATGTCTTTGTTGATGCAGACTAGGCTGGAGATTTGGATTAGAGAAGATCTACAAGTGGGTATGTATTTAACCTATTTGGAGGTGCAGTCAATTGGATAAGTAAGAAACAATCTATAGTGGCACTGTCAACTACAGAGGCAGAATACATGGCAGCCACTCATGTAAGCAAGGAAGCAGTTTGGTTGCAAAGATTGTGTTCAAGTATGGGGTTAGTATAGGAAGCTATAAGGATAGACTATGACAACCAAAGTGCAATTTTCTTGGCAAAGAACCTCGCATATCATTCAAAGACAAAGCACATTGATGTTCAGTATCACTTTGTGATGGATATGATAAAAGACAAAAAGGTGGTGTTGGTAAAGGTGGACACTTTGAAGAATACTGCAAATGAATTGACAAAATCTGTGAGCTCTGAGAAAGAGAGACAATGGGAATTTCAAGGCTAGAAAAATGACTAAGCTCTCTTGTGGCACCTTGTGGAAAGAAAACAACGAGTGGGAGAATTTTGGGTTGTGTTATATTCTTTCCACGTAGTTAACAGGGGGTTTGAGGGGCACCTGTAACCCCACTTTATGGGGTCTAGGGTAGCACCCCATAAAATTTTGGTTTTGGACCCTATGTTAGGTTGGGTAGACCCACCTATGGTTTTGTGCATGATTTTCGCACATGTTTTCTGGACGCGATGGTTTTCGATCCATGGTATTGGATGCTTCAACATGTATAAATATGTATTATAACATTGAAAGGAACATAATGAAAAATCAATCTGGCAGTCTCGGTTTTGGGATCCAGGGGAAATCTTTGTGTATATGTGTTTTATGTGTTCTGCTCTCGCATTATTTATTTTCTGTGTTTTAGAATTCGCATGCAGGTAATTTCTGTAAGGGGTTAAAACGTACACCAAGGAGTGAACCATCTTCGTTGCTCCAGTAGTCCCTAGCTCCAAACTAGTCGATGTTGCGTTGCCTTGCCCTACACTGGACTGTAGTTGAATAGTTTGGATCAGCAACTCACATAGACTAGACTGAATAGCCACCATGGCATGCTTCTACTGCTACTCAAACTGTTGCAACAGTTTTTTGGCCGCGTCCCTGACCTTATCCCCAATGTCATCTAAGTCACCTTCTATCAAGGTGATCAGGTTGAGCGATGACTTAGTAGCCTTTGTCTTCTTACGCGGCCCCTCTTTCTCCACCACCTTGTTCATATTGCTCCTCTTCCTCCATCTGCAGTGAAGGAGACTTCTAACTTCTATCAGAGTTGCACTCTTCCTCCTATTCCTTTGCGGTGCACTCCGCTTCTGCTCTTGCTTTGTCCTCAGTCTCCTTTTTCCATTTTTCAGCCAACTACTATATTTTCAACCGGGTCGCTTCCTTCTTCTTCTTTCCTACAAACTTACTAGACCTTGCTGACAAATCTAAGGCCCTACGCCACTTGGCTGGCCAATGATCAAGGACCTCTGCTATGGCAACATGTAGAAATCAGCTAGCTCATTGATATCATGTAGAAATTTCACCTACAGATCCAACTGATATATGCAATGTACTAAAGCATAATACTAGATCTACATCTACCATAAACTTAGCGGAAGTTTAATCAAACATGAGAAAAATCAAGCATGAACAGATATAACTGAGAATGAGAAGTAATCAACCATAACACAGAAGATATAACCTGGGGAAAGCACCAGCCTAAAACCCCATCTTTGTATTATCAATCAAGTGGAAATCCTCAACAACATACAAAAAGAATCAGCTCAAAAGCTATCCTATTCTCTCTGTACTCTGATGATGAAGCTCATGGACTACCTAGCCCTGTATATAAAGGCTGCACCTCAGGTCCAAGCTCCTATTTCCTTGCACAGTTTTGATTGGGGTCCAATTACAAAACACAAGTAAATTGGCCTGATCATACCTGCTGTCAACCCCAGGTCCAACTACGCAATACTTGAGGACTCTAGTTCCTCTTGCATGCAAGGAATACTTACTAGAAATATCCTAGCAACTGACAGTACTCTGTCCCTCCATCTGATCTCAATTGGGTCTCTGTCTGAATTGCCATGCATCAGTTATCCATGAGAGAATACTCAGTTATCTGAAAATAATAGTTGTCACATGCATGCAAGCATCAACAAACTATATCTCATTAATTTAACAACTTGTTAAATTAATCTAACTGGACTTCACTAAGTTAAACTAAGTCAACTGATCCTCTCAATATAGAACTCGTCCTTAATTCCTCAATCAGTGGAGCAAATCAAGGACACATTCCCCAATTAGAGAGAGAAAATATTGCATGTTCTCACAAAGACTTCAAGTTTGCTTTTCCTTAACTAATTAACTCATGGAGAATTAATTAATTAATATTCCAAACTACTGGTAAGACCAAATTCACATTTAATTCCCATAGATAGACCAAGGACTTCTATAAATAGGAAGGGACACAAAAATGCTATTTTTAGAAGATGCTATTTTTAGCAGTTTCACCTCTCACCCAAGGTGGCCAAAACTCCACACTAGCCAAACTGCTATTTTTAGCAATTTCTATTTTTACGTTTCTTGTTTCACACTTTTCAACACTCCCTCTCAACAAGAAAGGCTTCCTCTCGAACCTGATCCTGTAACTTTGGAATGTTCTGCATGAAACACATCTACCAAGTGTAGTTGCTTCAGCAACACTCGGAACAAACAAAATCTCCCAACTGACCACTCTGTTGGGTTAGAAACATAGTCTGATGCTAAATCTCTACCTGCTACTAACAAGTGCTCCCTCTCTGACCTCTGTGCTAATGCAACATCTCCATGCATCTCGCACCGTTGCACCCTTCTCTGTGCTACCCTGCACTGTGCAACATACTTGTGCCTCTCGCATTGCTGCAGCTTGCATGCTCTGTGCTGTCTTGGGATTCCCTACACTGTAGCTCTCTCTGCCGCTCCATCCGCATCTGTCTCTACCCAATTAGTCAGTTCCTGCTACTCCACATCAGGGCTCCCATAGCAAGGTCTTATCTAAGAGGTTGGGTACCTCAAGGATCCTTCCCCTCCTCCTTGGGACGATCACTCTATATCGCCCCACCTCATACCTGGAAGTATGGCTGCATGTGATCCCTCTGCCCACCTAGCTCGAAGTTTCCCCCTACTGGAGGTCTCTACATGGGTAGATGTCTCTACTCGATCTCCACTCAACTTCCCCTATTGTGGCTGCTCCACAACCTCCTAAAGTTGCTGCACCAATTGTGGCTCCTCCTCAATCGTCTAAGACTTTTTCTGGCGCTGCATGTTGAGAGGTAATATACCCTCCCTCTCAACCACCAAGTCTCCATCAGTTTCCTTGCTTCTCAAGGCTTTGCATGCATCTTGAACCTCAAAAGCATACAAGTTCTTGACCCGTGAACCAATCTGCTTCACCTGTCTAGTGATGATGTGTCTAAGGAAAACTTTTCCCTTACTAAAGACTACATCATAGCCTCTGTCTTCCAGCAACGTGATCAACACCAAGTTTATCTTCAGTCCTGGTACATACTTGACATCAGTCAAGGTAAGGCAAGCTCCATGCTCCGTCTGAAAAATAACCGTGCCTACACCTGAGACACTATACTTTTCATCATTACCCATTTCTATGAGTATCTGAAGATCTTTCTCCTCCAAAGTACTGAACAAACTCTTATCGTTGGTCATGTGGAAAGAAGCTCCACTTTCAAGAAACCAACCACTTCCCACCATGGATGAAACCATGCATGCGAAGAGTGTGAAATCTAACTAAAACTGTGAAGCAAGTGCCTCATCTTCAGATCCTTCCCCGAATCCCTTCTTGGATTTCCTCTATGGACAATTTGCGGCATAATGGCCCACCTCATGACAACGAAATCATTGCACTTTTGATTTGTCAACCTTCTTCCCAACATTGGAAGAACTAGATTTGGAAAGAGAAACCTTCTCCTTCCCCTTCTTTGCCTTACTCACTAAGGCATAGTTCTCCTCATCCTCCATGGATGAAGAACCATCTCTGGTGCTTCATCTGATCTCCTCTTGCATCAAATCTGACCATAATCATTCCCAATCTGGCAGTTTCTCTCTTCCATTAACCGAGTCCTAGTAGCTATGCCAACTCTTAGGAAGGCCAAGGAGTGATAGACTCACCATATCGTCATCAGTTGTCACGACCCCTACACTTTCAAGCTCATCCATGCATGTGATGAGCTTGGTCAGATACATAGAGATCGTCTGATCCTTTTCACACTTGATCTTTTGAAGTTTTTCCTTCAGTGCTAGCTTCCTCTGATCACTGCTATTTTTATATAAATCTTTCAATGTTTTCCACATTGCAAATGGAGTCTCCTTCCCATAGAGGCTCGAGACAATGTGATCTCACACTCCCTCCAAGAGAATTCTCCTAGCTCTAGCCACACACTTCTTCCATTCCGCCAGTTGAGTAGCATCAGTAGGCTTAGGGACTTCTTGATCAATGAAGTCCTTAAGGTCGTTATCTTCCAATACTACCTCCATGCAATCCTTCCAAGCTATATAGTTTGAGCTGCCATCAAGGGCATACTCAAGCCTCAAACCATAGAATGCCATCGGTGAAATAGATGTGATAAGAACTTGAGATCTATATCCCGAATAATAAACTTTGAATTCCTTCTTGTATACTGTTCTTCCTTGATCACCTGTGCTCTGATACCATGTAGAATTTTCTCTACAAATAAGCTAGCTCACTGATATCATGTAGAAATTTCACCTGCAGATCCAACTGATATATGCAATGTACTAAAGCATAATACTAGATCTACATCTACTATAAACTTAGCAAAAGATTAATCAAACATGAGCAACATCAAGCATGAATAGATATAATTGAGAATGAGAAGTAATCAACCATAACACAGAAGATATAACCTAGGGAAAGCACTAGCCTAAAACCCCATCTTTGTATTATCAATCAAGTGGAAATCCTCAACAACATACAAAAAAAATCATCTCAAAAGCTATCTTGTTCTCTCTGTACTCTGATGATGAAGCTCATGGACTACCTAGCCCTGTATATAAAGGCTGTACCTCAAGTCCAAGCTCCTATTTCCTTGCGCAGTTTTAATTAGGGTCCAATTACAAAACACATGTAAATTGGCATGATCATACCTACTGTCAACCTCACGTCCAACTACACAATACTTGAGGACTCTAGTTCCCCCTTCATGCAAGGAATACTTATTAGAAATATCCTAGCAACTGACAGTACTTTGTCCCTCTATCTAATCTCAACTGGGTCTCTGTCTGAACTGCCATGCATCAGTTATCCATGAGAGAATACTCAGTTATCTGAAAATAATAGTTGTCACATGAATGCAAGCATCAACAAACTATATCTCATTAATTTAACAACTTGTTAAATTAATCTAACTAAACTTGAATAAGTTAAACTAAGTCGACTGATCCTCTCAATATAGAACTCATCCTTAATTTCTCAATCAGTGGAGCAAATCAAGGACACATTCCCCAATTAGTGGAGAAATTATTGCATGTTCTCACAAAGACTTCAAGTTTGCTTTTCCTTAACTAATTAACTCATGGAGAATTAATTAATTAATATTCCAAACTGCTGGTAAGACCAAATTCGAATTTACTTCCTATAGATAGACCAAGGACTGTTATAAATAGGAAGGGACCCAAAAATGCTATTTTTAGAAGATGTTATTTTTAGCAGTTTCACCTCTCACCCAAGGTGGCCAAAATTCCACACTAGCCAAACTGCTATTTTTAGCAATTTCTATTTTTACATTTCTTGTTGCACACTTTTCAACACTAATGATTGAAAAAGCAGTGAGTGACAACATATTGCATTAATACGAAAATATGAGAATATCAAAATTCTTTGATCAAGCTCGAGCAACGTTTACACTATATCTATCTATCTCACTGCTTCCTAGTCAAGCCTTGGATGAATACAATATGCTCTGCTAAACCTTGAGCTGAACTTGCACAAGTATTTTCTAGCCTCTGCCTGACTTATTGCCTTTCTCAAGCCCAAGCAACCTTTACACTATCTCTATCTATATCACTACTTCCTAGGGAAGCCTTGGATGAATACAATATGTTTTCCTCAACCTGCACAAGTATTTTCTATCCTTTTCCTGATTGAATGCCTTTGGCCAATACTTAGCCCTTTCCCTCACAAGTTCCATGCACAAATGTGTGCTTCCTATTTCTTGGTCTCACCAACTCTTGCTCACCAAAACAATGATTAAACTTGGGCCTTCATTCCTCCTTTTAAAGGAAATTTGAATGGTTAAAATTAGTGAGTTTTCTAATTAAGGAATGATTTATTTTAGGCCTTTTCTGACTGCATGCACCATCTGTTTAATTCAGATGATTTTACAACTGATAGTACACTATCCCTAAAATCCAATCTCAACTGGGTCTTTCTCTAATATGAAATGCATGAGTTAATGATGATTGAATCTTCAGTTTATTGGTTGATCGCGGTAGGAAGCACCACGTTGCACTTCAGGTAGCACCCCACTGTTCGACAGGAAGCACCCCACTAGTGCATGTTACACCCCACTACTGTCGGTCACACCCCACTACTTCAAGTTACAAACTACTACTGGACCTCCCACTAATTCCTCCATCAATTGGAACTAGTTTAACTAACTTTAGCTCAGTTAGACTGAATTAAATAATTACAACTCAAAATAAACTCAACTTGTGCCCCTAATTGTCAGATACACTCTAAATGACTCTAGTTAGACCCTCAAGTCGAAATAACTAAACCAACTAAGTCAAATTAACTTATTTAATTCGTACAAGTTGTCTTATGATGTGGAATTACAAATTTTCTCCTCATTTAATTCAAGGATAATATTAAATTAGGATTTTGCTTGATGTTATTTTTAACATTTCTTGTTGCTATTTTCAACACTCCCTCTCAACAAGAAAGGAATTCAAATTTATCCTCCAGTACCTTTGTTACGGTCTAATCCTCACCCCTTTATTTATATAATAGGGTTGAGTCATAGTTATAGTTAGTTAAAGATTCAATAAAGCCCATATTAATAATTGTAAGTGGTTGACCCGCATTTAAGAAAGGGACCACAATCAGTTGCAAACGAGCCATGGTATTAGATACATGGTATTGAGAGAAACATGGTACTTACCCATGGTATTGTATGTATGAATCCTATATAAAGGATAGAGACTCCCCATTTAGGAATGTCGTGTCTTATTTTGTAATTGAGCTCTACTCTGTTGAAGGTTTCCCCCTCGAAGAGGCAAGTGAACATTTCTTTCATCTTTGAATAATAAAATACTTGTTATTTTTCTCATTTTGTTCTATGTTATGGGTTGTATTTCATCGCATATTTGGTATTCTGGAATCTTCTCGTAGGTCAAGACCATAACAAGTGGTATTAGAGCGCTTTCCAGGGCTAGCGGTATCTCCATTTTTGGCAGGATTTGTTTTTAGGCTAGAGACGTGTTCTAGCATCTTTAAACCACGAGATCTATCACTAAGCGCATAAACCTATGGATTTGGGGAGGCATGCATGCAGGAAATACAAGAGGTGGTCACGCTTGTTGGACTCTCTTGTAACCCCTATGGGTAACCCTTCGAGTAATAACGCATTAGATAGAACTGCGCACAAACTTCCTTCCATGTACCCTCTAGGTATATCGGAAGCCCCTAGGCTCACCTAAAACCTCGCCTTGGATAAACCATTCGTTGTCTTGCTACTACAACACACCGAGAACAACACTCAAGGAGATTACACGTGCGTATGATAGGGTAGTTAGGTAGTATGGATAAGAGTACGGTTGATCATCCTTAGTTAGTGCCCTGAAACATTGGGCTGAGTACTATTGTTGGACCCTGTTGAAGCCCAGAAAATCGGGTCGACAACAAGGGGGATACCCGCCCAGTCTGGACCTTGGTTGGCAGCTCCTTATCTGTTTGGTATAGCAGGTCCGACTGGGGATAATGGGACCAGTTTCCCAATCTATGTGTGTGTGTGTAGAATTTGATGTTGCTGATCTAACAATTCCTATCTACGATATTCTAATTCAAACTTTAATCTAATTCTATGCTATTGTAATCTAATAAATAGCACATCTAAATCTATACTAACCCGGGATGTAATTCTTCTATTATGCGATCTAAAGAGATTTCAAATAACAACTGGTAATAAAGATCATTCAACAATTATAAGAGAGGAAATCAATCAAGATGAACCACTTCGCATAAAAAGTTAGACGAAACAGTTGTGAACAACATATCGCATAATGAGCTATTCATACATTAGGCATAAATAAATAGCTATCGTTGTACAAAAGTGCCAAATGATAACTCAAGCATTCATGCAATAATACATAAACAACTAAAAACTGTATATCACTTTTATATAAGCAGAAATGGTCAAGAGATAAAAGTACCATTTATGACTAGTCCTACTCATAAGCTTCAAGCAACAATGATTTATCTCTCCTTGCTCTAACATCCACTAAGAGTACAGAAGTGCAACATCAGTAGCCGATATCAAATGCAAACATCAACAAATCGTGGTCCATTCATTCACCAAAACCTCACAGAGGGTGCAAAAGTGCATGTTCTGAGGACACGTTTTTGATAAATTTCTGGACCCTTCTCTAAATGCATGAGAAGGGTTTAAATACTACTAACTAAATAACTTAATTACACAGATTTAGGATACGGTTTAAATGACCGCGCTTTTTCTAAGCAAAACTATTTCTAAAAATTAAATCTAATATCTAACTATTTCTGCATTTGCTCCTTAATGTTGCGAGCATTCAATATTTGCCTGGGTAAAGTCGGCTGACTGTCTTCCGCTTTTGGTTGAGCTAAGCAAACATAAATGGTAAGAGTTGGCACCATCTTTTCAGTAAAATTGATGATATACTCGAGAGTCATCTTATGGCTATGTGGATTTACTGTGTATGCCCAGTAATAATCCAAGTTCCACTTGGTTAATCCTCGAATTGCTTCTGCCTCTTCTTTCAGCTTTATGTTTCCAGTTTATTCTTTACCATTGCTTTCTTGCGTTTTCTGGGCTTACAAGTGACTGAGCAGTTAGAGGCTTTGCTTTTTGAGCAATTTTCTCAGCGATGCGCGATTAGCGCTAGGCGCTAATCGCGCATCAGAAACTCCCTCCGTTCTTTGATCCAGGCCTCTCTGATGCATTTTTCGCCTTTAGCGCCTTTTCCTTCACTGGGCATAAGCTTCAAAATTTGTAAACATACTGCTTTTGTGAGCTTCTGACCTTTAGCGTTAAACCGCATGTTGATATCAGCATTGTTCAACTACTCATTCAACCATGGCTGTGAATGAAAGATCTGTAATGGATAGCTCAGCAGCGCTCTGTGAATCTGCAGTTCTGTTGCATGCGGTATCCGTTTATGATGGCGTTTGTTTCTGAGCATTGGAGCTTTACCCTTTTCCTTCATGGCTTCCTACACATTGCTTCGTGTTACTTCTATTTTTCATTCCTGCAGTTCACACATGAGGAGAGAGTAATGATAATAAAAATCGACAAGAAAGATTTAAGCTCTACAGATGTACAAAAACATGCCACCTGACGTGAACTGACTCTTCGAAAAACACAAAACTGTCTTTCATTAACAACTAGCATATCGTTCATTAATTATCATTAAAGCGCGTATCCAGTTCTTGGTTTATGGAAAGCTTTTCTTGAATGTTGAACCGGGGAAAATCTGCGATGGAACGTTTCTACGATTCGCATCGCAGCATCGCAGTATCGCAGTATCACATTACCGCAATTTCATTAAGATGTGTTATCGCAGGGCTGCTCGATCGCAGTATCACAAGATTGTGGATCGCAGTATCGCGCCATCGCAAGATCGCAGTATCACGCCATCACAAGATCACAGATCGCAGTACCGTGCTATCGCAAGATCGCGGATCGCTACAATCGTTAAATGGTTATGTGTTTTTTATGCGACATTGCGATATACGATATCGCAGTTCGGATATCAGCGATTTTTTAAGGTTTTCCAATGTGAGCGTTTCTTAATGCATGCGATGCGATGGACTTCGTGTCGCACTTTCGCAGTTTATCATTTTTACTCATAAGAAAATGTCCTATCATTCTTTGCGCGATGCGATGTTTTCTTAAGGAGTAAAATACATGAACCTTAATTGAATTTTTTGAATTTTTTACTAAGGGTCCCCACTTACCTAGTGTTATTGCTATTACCAAATAAGGAGGGGGGGTTGTTGGTGGCCACAACAATTGGCGATTCACTTGGAAGAACCAATTATCTCTATTTTTCTATTGAATTTTTCAAACTTCCAAAACATAAAATTTTTCAGAAAATTAAACATTATTATGGAAAGATAGAGTACATTACGCTCTAAACCGTCAATGATATTTTGTTTCAACCATTTTCTACTTTGACTATTTGCTTCCTCAGGCTAGTCCTTGTATTTACATCAGCCATTACTTGGTCTTATAAAGATAAAACAAAGTCTCCTCTGTAAACCAGTTTTAAATATGCTCATTTGTCGTACGTAGAGCCTCTGCTGCCAGCAGGCATTTATAGCCTCGACGGGGTTACCTGTTACCCAACAATGATCCTGTATCCTACTTAAGGTGACCTACAACTTTCAAAGAAGAATCCATATCCACACTTATTGCTTTGATTTTCTTTTTATTCTTAAAGAACAATGTCTTGGTTTGGTAGCCAAATTATGACACAGTCATTCACTTGATTTATAACTTTGCTGAACAAGCTGGCTCATGATGAGACCCCTTGTCTTTTGATTGCAACAATCTTGAGTCATTGCCCTGTTGTGGTGTACAGTATTGGCAAAGTCAGCAAGTTATAATATCTGTGATAATGATAAGCCGGCTCGTGATGAGACCTCTTATTCTTGAAGATAAAGTGTATCCTTTGGTTATTCCTCTGAAAGTTGTGATTTTCCTTAGCAGGGAGGAAGTCATTGTTTCCTTAAGATAGCTCTGGACGACAATAATAGAGTTTTTGGAAACAACTATTCTACAGAGAATCTTTATTTTGTTATTGATACCTTTCATTGTACTGAAATAAAACAATTTCTTCACTAAAGGTTGCTTTCATCAAATTTTGAAGTTGGAACTAGTATCATATCTAAGCTAAAGTTTTTAACTGTATCCATCAATAATAAAGATCAGTTTTCCAAAAGATTTGCTATTTATACAAGCGAAAAGTTCAAAATCTGAAAGAGAATTGGTGTCTTTTTCCTAAATGCCTAATGTAACCACTCACAACTAGTTTTATTATGAAAAAGAAAAACAACTATTCTACAAAAATAGAAGAATAATCTTCTATGGAAAATATTTCTTGAGAATTTGTCCATTAATAGGCAAAGGATCCCTCTTACCTGCTAAATCCTGTAACACAAACGTTGATGGACCTACGACTTCTACAATCTGAAAAGGACCAAGCCACATCCTTTGAAATTTTGTATGTTTGCCCTTTTCTTCATGAGCCTTGTCCCACTTTAAAACTAAATCTCCCATCTGAAAATATTTGCTGGTCATTATGTTTGAATCAAAAGAGGATTTTACTAGTGCTTGATGATGAGCATGCGTTTTCCTAGCTTGTTCTCGTTGTTCTTCTAATTTAATTATTTCCATTTGTCTTAGCTGTAAGGAGGAAGTGGGTACTTCATCAATGTATTGTACTAAAGACAAAGAGGGAATGGCTAAGTGAGTCGGAAGAACCACTTCTTTCCCATAAACTAAATTAAGGGGAGAAGTACCGATACAAGCTTTTTGCATTATCCGATCTACCCATAAAGCATATATCAAATCCTTGTGCCAATTCTTTTGATTTTGATCAATTGTTCTTTTAATAATCCTGATTAGGTTTTTATTTGTTGACTCAGCTAACCCATTACCTTGTGGGTAGTAATTGGCTGAATATTTAAGTTTGAATCCTTTTTTAAGTGCAAATTCAGTCATCGCATATCCAGAAAAGTATGATGCATTATCAAACATTAAAGCGGATGGCAATCCAAACCTGGTGATTATAAATTGATCTATGAACTCAATGATATTTTCAGAATTAGCCTTCTTGAGTGGAACTGCTTCTACCCACTTAGTAAAATAATCTGTTGCTGTGAGGATGTATCTATGCTACTTAGAAGAGTGAGGAACGATCTCACCTATTATGTCCAAGCCCCACTGACTGAAAGGTTGCTCGATGTTTACCGGCTATAGTGGTAGGGACGGCTTCTTTTGTCTTCCAGCAGTAGTTTGGCAGATTTGACATCTTCTCACGTAACTGTGCGAGTCTTTAAACAGCATGGGCCAATAATATCCTGCTCGTAAGATTTTATGTGCAGTAGCATCTCCAGCATAATGTCCGCCTGTCGGCCCATCGTGGAGTTCCTGCAAAACATTTTCAGCTTCCGCTTTCTCAAGACACCTAAGAAGAACAGAATCATAATTTTTCCTAAAAAGAATATCATTTATGAGCTGATATTGCTTAGCTTTCAACCTTAGAGCTCTTTTCTTAGTATGATCAAGGTGTGAAGGAGCATACCTATTCTTAAGATAATAAGTGGCATCAGCATATAATGATTCTGCATCGTTTAGGCTTACCTCACACATTTGTACCTCTTCAGATGGAATTTTAGAAATTTGCGATGCTCCAGCCAGCATTTTGTAGAAGCCTTGACCTCTTACAATGTTTGCTGGTTTGATCTCAATGTCATATTCCTGTAAGGCAGTAACCCAATTGGCCCTTTTCTCACCCACATCCTTCTGTACTAGAAGATTCCTTACCAATGGAAACGGTACTATGATCTTAGTATGGGTTTTAAGTAAGAAAGGTCTGAAGTATTTGACCGCTTTGAAAACAGCATAAGCTTCTTTCTCCACGTCTGAATAATTCAGTTCAGCACCCTGTAAATTTGAGCTGAAAAACGCAATTGGAGCTTCCGTTTTTTCTTGATTTGCTTGAGTTAGAATTGTAGCATATGACTTATCTAAGGCAAATGTGTATAAAATAAAAGGCTCTGAAAAATTCGGGGTTGCTAAAGATGGAGCATTAATAATAGCTTGTTTGATCAGGTTGAATGCTTCATGTTCATCTTGACCCCATTTAAAATTTGAATTATTTTTAATCATGGTTTGCAAAGGAGACACAATTCGTGAAAAACCTAGAACGAATATCTTTACAAAATTGATCTGACCAAGGAAAGATTGCATGGCTTTTTTTTTATGAGGTAGGGAGATTTTAGAAATTTCTTTGATTCTGTCGGGATCAATGTGAATACCGGATTTTGACACTATGAATCCTAGAAGTTTCCCTTCACTTAGCGCGAAAAAATATTTCTTTGGGTTAAGTGAAATTCCATACCTTAAACACCGTTGAAAGATTTATTTCAGGTCTTTGAGATGGTCGCTTCGCTTCTTCGAGTACACTGTTATATCATCCAAATAAATTACTACAGATTTATTGACTAAACCTTTGAATGCAATGTCCATGGCTCTCTGAAATGTGGCACTAGCATTAATGAAACCAAATGGAATCTTCCGATATGCGTATGTGCCCCATTTAGTTCTGAATGTGGTTTTCAGCTGATCATCAGGATGTACCAACACTTGATTATATCCTGAAAATCCATCCAAGAAAGACATTAATTCTGAGCCCGCCACTACCTGCAGTATCTGTTCCATAGGTCGTAGAGGAAAATTATCTTTTTGACAGGCTTTTTTAAGGTTCCGAAAGTCAATGCAAATCCTAATATATCCATTTTTCTTTCTAACAGGTACCATATTGGAGACCCATTTGGAATGTCTGACGGGAAAGATTATCCTGGCTTTCAATAACTTATTGAGCTCAGTTTTTATCTAATTTTCTAAATTGGGGTGGATCTTTCTCAGCTTTTGTTGGACAGGTTTTTCATTATCGATCATGGGAATAGTATGTTGGATGATGGAAGTGTCGTATGTTTCCAGCTCATCATAATTCTAGGCAAAAACATTCTTATATTGTCTCAAAAGACGAATATACGCTAGTTTCTCTTCAGGGGCTAGGCCGAGGCCTAGATTAATGTTTTGTGGTTTAGCATCGGTCCCTAGGTTTACTAATTCGTAGTTCAAGGTTGAAATTTGGAGTTTTGAATTGGTAGACATCTTAAACTGATCTTTCAAATCGTACAAGTCTTCTAACTTGACCACCGGCTTAGGTATAGCATTATTAGTGCTATTTTGTTGCAATTGTTGATCGTGCTGGTCTTCGTCAATTATTTGATTGGAGTAGGATCATTCAGACGTGAGGAAATTTATGATATAAGGATCGTCATTGAATACTCTCCAATTTGTGATGTTGTCAGGAATGGACGGTCTAAAGATTAATTCTATTGAGAATCTATCTGGACTAAAATCTTCAGAGGGAATAAGCTTAGAAGCTATGTTAGCCAAAAGGTCTGCACTTGCGTTTTAGAGCTTGGGGATTGAAGAAATATTAAACGCTATGAAATGCTTAGTCAGATCTTGTACTAAGGATTGATAGTGTTTTAAATGACCTGATAAGCAATGTATAGTGTTACGTACCTATTTAACCACAATCTCAGAGTCTCCAAAAACTTGAAGATACTTGACGTCTAACCCGATTGCTTTGTACAGGCCTTGAACCAAAGCCTCATATTCTGATGTATTGTTTGTGCAATCGAATTCGAGTCTACATGTAAGCATGATTTTATCTGCTTCTGGACTAATCAGAACGCATCCTGCTCCTGCTCCTTTGTTAGATCTAGAACCATCAAAAAATAATTTCCAAAAGAAAGATTTATTTACAGGTTTATCTAAAAAATTGATACATTTCGAACTATCAGTTCGAAAAAAAATTTCAACTTGGGACAAAACAGAGTGTTCTAAATAGGGTGACGCATGAGCATTAAAATTGCCGAGGAAAGAATCTACCAAGTAATTTCCAATAATGGTGTTGTTATACGCTACTGGTTCATTTTCTCCCTCTAACTCCGTTACTATGTACTTTTGGTGTAGCTCTCGTTCAACTTTTATTTGATTCGGTTTACCGTTGTAGGGCAGCCACATGTGCGACCAGTCGGTTGCGAAGTATCCATGGAGTTTTTTTGACCAATCCTTGCTAAGAATTAAGCCATAGAATTCTGGGATATCGGCAACTAGAATGTCAATAACCTAACATACCTTCGGGTTGGATGACAATCTTATGGTTACTTGATTTAGTTCGCCAACCACTTCGACTTGAGATCGATCTAGCTGAACTATGCGCACTGTGGATTTTTGTGGTTGAACATTTAACTTGGCACATATAGATTTGGGTAAAATATTCGATGAAGCACCAGAATCTACCAAACAATTGTGCACATTTTTATTGAAGATTTCATAAGTAAGGAGAAACGGGGGAGTGTGAGATCTTGATCTTCCTCCAATTAGGGCAATGTCATTTAGGTCAATCTTATTGATCACGTTAGTTGGAGGTCTTCCCATGTTATGGGAAGCTTGAGAAAGTACAGCAGCAGGCAAAGGTGCAACTGGCACAGCATGTAATTCTTTCATCATTATCTTCTGTTGATGTTTCAACTTGCTCAGTTCGTAAAGGGTGATATTAGCCCTAGTCTTCTTCATGTCTTCAATAATATTGTACTCCATTTCATCCGACACTATAAGTGTTTTAGATGGAGTCGTTTCATCTATTTGGACTGGGCTAGTTTGAGTCGCTTTAGATATCGTTTTCTTTGTCGCGACTTTATCCTTTATTGCAGAGCTTGCACTCTTCAGCTTAGGGATAGTTTGGGGAGGATCAAGCTAGTTTTTGCTTCGTGTGCTAACTGGAAATACTTCTTGATCTTCTTCTTGTGGGAGGATGAAATCCCACATTCCTTGTAATTCCACAACTTCTTCGTCATCAGTCTGCCCTTCAGTGGCAATTTCCTCTTCCTCTTCCTCGGATCCAGCATTTGAAATGGCATTGGGTGGCTTTGTATCCGTTGAAGGACCTGTTTTAAAAGCTCTGTAGGGATTTTTTGAAGAAGTTTTTGCTACTTGCTTTTTTATGTCGACCATTTCATTGGACATGGTCTTTAGAACTTTCTGTAATCCTTCCAAATCAAATGGATCTTTTGCTTGTTTCTTCTTGGAGTCTTCCTTGAAGGTGACCTTTTTGGATTTACGTTCCTCTATCGCGGATCTCTTTTCCAGGGCTATTATTCGTTTCTCTACTGCTATCGCTTCTTTCATGTTATTAGCTAAGGTTATTTTATTTGCCCTGTCCACGAAGATTGCTATGTTTGATGGTAGAGCGGTAATATACCATTCACATCGTACTTCTTCGCTGGGCTGGGAAGCAGTAGGAATTTTGTTGAAAATTTTGTTGAACCGTAAATTGAAATCCTTGATAGGCTCTTTAGTTTCGGCTTTATGATTGGATAGGTCATTGATTAACGTTGCCGTAGACCTGTCATCACCAAACTTGGTTAGGAATTGGTCCTGGAAGATGTCCCAGCATGTGATGGATCCAGAGGGTAATGAAAAGTACCATGACCCGGTTGTTCCTTGCAATGTATAAGGAAAAAGACGAACAACAGCATCTTCATTAGTAACCCCATTGAGATTAATGGAAAGCATGAAGTTGTTTATGTCCTCTTCTGCTAGCATGCCTGCCTCGGGATTGAATTTAGGCAGCCATTTCTCAGGATGAGCCAGTATTTGACTCAATGGTGCAGGCATTAAGACTGCCCCAGGGTTGTTCCATGGAGACTGGGCCATTGTTGAACTGCTAACATAGGAAAGTGCAGACGATGATCCCTGCGGCTGGGAGGATGAGGATACTATGATTGTAGATGATTGGAGAGGGGTTGTGGGGGTTCCAGTGGATGGATGGATGATGATCTGGAGTGGAGGTGTGGATGGTTGACTTCGTGGTGAAGTAGTTGAGATGGACGATGTTGACGAAAGAGTCTCACTGTCAGACTCTTTAGGTGATTTCCTCGCTCTTTTCCTGGTGGGAAGAGGTAATTCGGTTGGCTGGACGCCAAACTTTTCACTCTTTAGCCTGGTCAGGGGATGAGTAGGGTTGTACTGCGAAGTCACGCTGCCTTGAGATTTATCAGACCTCTGAGGAGAAATGGAAAATCGCTGAAGTTTGTGAATCAGGGATTCGACTTCAGGAAGTTCAACGGTAGATTGTTCTAAAATATTAGGGTGTGTAGCAGCGGGTGATACTCGAGCGACTTCTGACTCTAGATTTAAATGTAATGGAGAAGTCGGGAGAGATGATGACGATGATTTACTCTGAGAATGGTATTCAGATTTGGATTCACTTTCCATTCATAGTTCAGGCCCTCCATCTAGCGCCAAATATGTTGAAGCCCCGAAAATCGGGTCGACAACAAGGGGGATACCCGCCCAGTCCGGACCTTGGTTGGCAACTCCTTATCCATTTGGTATAGCGGGTCCGACTGGGGATAATGGGACCAGTTTCCCAATCTATGTGTGTGTGTAGAATTTGATGTTGCTGATCTAACAATTCCTATCTAAGATATTCTAATTCAAACTTTAATCTAATTCTATGCTATTGTAATCTAATAAATAGCACATCTAAATCTATACTAACCTGGGATGTAATTCTTCTATTATGCGATCTAAAGAGATTTCAAATAACAACTGGTAATAAAGATCATTCAGCAATTATAAGAAAGGAAATCAATCAAGATGAACCACTTCGCATAAAAAGTTAGACGAAACAGTTGTGAACAGCATATCGCATAATGAGCTATTCATACATTAGGCATAAATAAATAGCTATCACCGTACAAAAGTGCCAAATGATAACTCAAGCATTCATGCAATAATACATAAACAACTAAAAAATGTATATCACTTTTATATAAGCAGAAATGGTCAAGAGATAAAAGTACCATTTATGACTAGTCCTACTCATAAGCTTCAAGCAACAATGATTTATCTCTCTTTGCTCTAACATCCACTAAGAGTACAGAAGTGCAACATCAGTAGCCGATATCAAATGCAAACATCAACAAATATTGATCCATTCATTCACCAAAACCTCCTCTGAGGGTGCAAAAGTGCATGTTCTGAGGACAAGTTTTTTATAAATTTCTGGACCCTTCTCTAAATGCATGAGAAGGGTTTAAATACTACTAACTAAATAACTTAATTACACAGATTTAGGATACGGTTTAAATGACTGCCCTTTTTCTAAGCAAAACTATTTCTAAAAATTAAATCTAATATCTAACTCTTTCTGCATTTTTTTGGACACCTAATCCTCAATGGGTTAGTGTGGAAGTCGAATGGACAAAATTAGTCCAAGAGACCTTGGGATCTGAAACCCAAGAGTCACATAATGTACTATAAATGTATATCTCCTGTTAATAAAAAAAAAGTACTCACATGATTTATCTTTCCTATTCTATGTTTCCCATGTGTGTTTAACATGGTATCAGAGCCATGATGTGTGTCCTGTGTAGTTTTATCACGGTTTAGCAACTGGTCTGAGCTGCCTTGAATAATGCTGGCCTAGTCTTCATTACCTGACCATTTATTTTAGCTGAGCGCATCAGATCTGCAACTAGGCATTGTATTCGTACCTGCGGCCTATCAGATTCTGCGCACTGGTATAACAGTGCTGCGATTTACCATTATTCCCTGACAAAATTGTGATTTTAAATTGTTGGGCTTCCATATATGCCACTGGCCTCCATTGATTGTCCACACCTGCGCTGCCCTGACATATTATATTTATGATTCCTGCGCCCTGTTCATTTGAATATGCTCAGACTCCATAAAAGTTTCATATTCTCGAAATGATGTCCATCAGTTACATTCGAATTCTGTCTGCCATATTCCCTTGAAACTGCTGTTGCGACTGTCATGGCTTTTTGATTCTGTAAGAAGGTCCGGCACCTGCACTTTAGCGAGGCTAGAAGAACCATCGTTTTTTTCAAATCAAACTCTAGGGAGAACCGCGGCTTCTCCCCTTCCATTTTCGCTGTCGTCACTGCTCCATAACCGGTTTCTCTCAGAAGATACCCGCTGCACTTGCTCTCACACCCGGGAGAGCCGCTGTCACGGCCCCTTCACCATCAATGGCTAGCTAAATGTGACCTCAAACGGTCAATACTCTTTGGCCTCTCCATTATAGCTTGCTGCTTGTGCTGTCTAGTGTGTAAAAGGTTCTTCCCGAGTTCGAACAGCCCGTTCGTGCCTGGCAAGATCCTTCTCCTTCATTGAAAGACGCCGTTCTCTGACATCATAGGCATCACACAGCTGTTTCCATAGCCTGTAGCAGCTGTCTTGTTGAGACTGGAAGCTATCGTGATGAGGATATGAATAACAACTCCTGGTTGGACCATCAAACTGTCTGTCATTTCTGCTATAGAAAGGGCCGAGCATAAAATGAAATCCTAGGGCCTCTGCCACACCTGCGACGAAGCATATTTCAATAGATTTCGAGCTGATGACAGCGCACAATTGGGATGTAATATCCATGGCAATTGCAGAAGATAATTGGCAAATTGAATTACAATGTTAAGGAATGCAGTTGAATGCGTGATAAATTGGTTTTCATTTGAAGTCTAGTTCTTTCATAGGCTCGGCATCCTCTTCCTCTCCTTTTCCGCCATGTTTTTTGTGCAGTAATCTCCTTTAAAGAGCTCCTGAGAAATGACAGAGACATAACCTGCAAAGTGATTTTCATTGCGTTTCATAGCTGATCATGAATTGCCTTTTTTAATGCCTAAGAATATGGCAGGCCACCTAAAGGAAGAGAAGGAAATGGCTGTTTGGATGATTAATAAACACGTTCAGGTCAAAAGCGCAGTGGAGAAGCAATATAACGGTTTTTCTGGATGATTGAAGATTGTATCGGTTCATTTGCAATGGAAATACTCAATTGCATGCTTTAACCTTCTGCTCGTCAATATATACCATCTTTTGTACACTCAGGATATGATCTTTCAAGTACTTTTCATCTATTTCCATCCGTTGCTCAAACATACTACAATACTTCTCATGGCGTTTTAAATACCCTTGCTCAGCCAGCTTAAGATTAGAAATTATTTTCTTATTGTTTTCAACCAAAGTTGATTTGATCCCTGATGTCATGGATGCTACTTTCCGCTTTTTCCTTGTAAAATGGTTGTCTCTATCAATGGAAGTATCCCCTTGACCCTCTAGCGGCATCTCCAACTTCATATCCTTATGCAGTGGGGTATTTTCTAAAGCAGCATTGTGTTCAAATGCTCCATAATTGGACGCTGATGTATCAATAACCATGTCTCCAGGATGAATAGTTCGATTCTAACCAAAGTGCTTTTCCATTGCATCAAATATTTCCTTTGTGAAATTTGCTGGTAATTTCTTATCTATGCGCATTGTGTTCAAATTTGCTGGTACTTTCCAAACTGATCAAATTTGCGCCCCTGAAAGAGCCAAGGCACTGCCAATAAAATAGGAACGATTCTCCCTCACTCTGCTGGTCGAAATCTCTGAAGCAGAAGTTGGGTTGAAGAAGCAAACGCAGTAATGAAAACCAACCACCATTAGTATGAATTCCATGGAGAATAGAAGGGACAAGTTTCTTATCCTGTGACTGGACGAGTTCTCCTTTACAGTGGGATTGAGCTACTTTAGTAGGAGGTTGAAACACCTATTAATAAATTGCTGGAAGCTTATAATGGTCAAGTTATTCTTCTAAGTGTGAAGAGGGAAGCATTTACACCATTCCAGAACCGTGGTCACTGTCTTTTATAGCTGAATGAGCCACTAATAAAATCTGGGCCAAGTTGCTGTAGTTAACTGTGCATTGGGGCTGCCTGTCATCATGATTTGGGGTTTACTGTTGACTGCATAAAGTTTCGAGTTGTTGCTGGTAATGTTGGAAGAGCCACGATCCTTATTTGAGTTGCCTTAAGCTGATTGCACCCTCTATTAATTGCTGGTTGAAGAAGCTACTACAATCTGGAAGTCTGGACTGAGATTTAGTGCCTGGGCAGTATACTTCCCAAGCTGATATTCCTCTTAGTGGGATGCAACTGATGCATATGGTATTAGTTGAGTGCCTTTTGAATACCTTCGGTGAAGTTTTTTTACATCATTGGGGTCATTTCCAATAAAAAAAAAAAGGGGTTGAGATTCTTGGGTTTATTATTGAAGGAAGAGGTCGAGCTACCCTTGTATATATTCGTGGAGTTTGAGCCGTGTCTCCATTGCTGGTATTCACGGATTTTTTATTCTTTTTGCATTCCTGAGCTTCCAGAAGGGATATAGAGGCAAGTTCTATAAAGTTTGAAGGAATCAGCTACGTAACTTAAAAATTTCTACAGAATTTAAAGAACAGAATCTCTGAAAGTCTGGTATTGGACAATGTATTTTTCAAACTGATATTCTTAATTTTTGAAATCTTCAATAGCTGGGGTTTGTCTAGACATGCTATAGTCTCCACTAGGATTGTTGAGTGTTCATTTCTTTGTTGAGACAATCGCTAGATTTGATGATGTATTAGAGTTACTGAATACACTAATACACTCCTCTATTGGTGGGAAGGTAAATGTTAGCAAAGACACTCTTTGTGACATTCAGACCTGCCTGCATGATGCACAAGAAAAGATTGATTTTTTACAACTAGAATCTCAGTTCCAGCAAGATGAGCTTCAACAGATTTGTCATTCCAAATTGTTTTCTGCTCAAAACAATATGTTGTTCAAGGTTAAACCAGCAAGTGGTGAAATTAGTAAGATTGAGGTTGAATCAGATCCAGAATCCAATAAAGCAGTAGTTGTATATGCAGATGCAGAAACTCAGTCTACACTTCCTAAGCCCATCATCAGACCTTGGGAACAGCTTGTCCACAACAAGCATAGAACTGGTCTTGGATATGACAAGGACTTATCCTTTCATATTCCAGACTATGCCAAGCCCATTCAGTTTCAGAGTGCTGGATTCATTCATGACAGTTCACTTGCTTCTCATGACAGTCAGCTTCAGCTGTTCCAGATTCTGCCCCTCTTCCACAGCAACAACAACAACAGATCGTGAAATGCCAACACTGTGACTGAGTTGGCCATCTGAAAGATCACTGTTTTGATCTTCATCCATGTAAGCACTGTCATAAAACCAGCCATTCTTCACACAGATGCTTCAGAAACAAACGTCCTGCAAGAACAAAGATTCATCTTGGATGGATCGCTTCTTGGCAATGGGCATCAACATCCAAGAAGATATTCCAAACACATGTCAGAACTTGTTCCAGAATATTGAAGAGTCTTGCAGTTGAGTTTTCTCCATCTTCTCACCTTGTATCTGACAGGGGGGGAAATGATGGTCATCTACAAGCTTCAAACCCACATCAAGCAAGCCTGAGCCACAACCTACCACACCATTTTCAGAGTTGTAGCCAGAGACAAAGATGCCTGAACATGCCTTCAGTTGGCAATCTGGGACACTTCCTCTAGCAGAAGACTTCAACTTCTTGCTAGTTTTGGAAGAATTCCAGGAACACAATTGAGAACACTTCCTCTAGAAGAAGACACTAGCCTCTTGCCAGCTTTGGAAGAGTTCCAGGAATTGCATTAAGCATTCCAGAGTTGTTGGTTATCCTTAAACCATCACAGGTTGAGACTTCCCTTTTCAGGTTGAAGTTTTACCTTTTATGCGGGGTGAGACCTCCCTTTTATGGTTGAAGGTTTCCCTCTTTAAAACAATAGGATCACTTCCTCTAGCAGAAAACTTCAGTTTCTTGCCAGTTTTGGAAGAGTTCCGGGAACTGCACTAAGCATTCCAGTGTTGGTGGTCATCCTTAAACCACTGCCCTTTATACCAACATTTCATAGAGCACATTCAGCCTAGTGCTGCCATGCATTTTTTGCACATTTTGTATTACAGCTCTCTTCTTGGACTCATACATAACCCTTCGGATTAAGGGGGGGAATGTTGGACACCTAATCCTCAATGAGTTAGTGTGGAAGTCGAATGGACAAAAGCAGTCCAAGAGACCTTGGGATATGAAACCCAAGAGTCACATAATGTACTATAAATGTATATCTCCTGTTAATAAAAAAAAAAATACTCACATGATTTATCTTTCCTATTCTATGTTTCCCATGTGTGTTTAACACATTTGCTCCTTAATGTTGCGAGCATTCAATATTTGCCTGGGTAAAGTCAGCTGACTGTCTTCTGCTTTTGGTTGAGCTAAGCAAACATAAATGGTAAGAGTTGGCACCATCTTTTCAGCAAAATTGATGATATACTCGAGAGTCATCTTCTGGCTATGTGGATTTACTGTGTATGCCCAGTAATAATCCAAGTTCCACTTGGTTAATCCTCAAATTGCTTCTGCCTCTTCTTTCAGCTTTATGTTTCCAGTTTATTCTTTACCATTGCTTTCTTGCATTTTCCAGGCTTACAAGTGACTGAGCAGTTAGAGGATTTGCTTTTTGAGCAATTTTCTCAGCGATGCGCGATTAGCGCTAGGCGCTAATCGCGCATCGGAAACTGCCTCCGTTCTTTGATCCGGGCCTCTCTGATGCATTTTTCACCTTTAGCACCTTTTCCTTCACCGGGTATAAGCTTCAAAATTTGTAAAAATACTGCTTTCGTGAGCTTCTGACCTTGAGCGTTAAACCGCATGTTGATATCAACATTGTTCAACTACTCATTCAACCATGGCTGTGAATGAAAGATCTGTAATGGATAGCTCAGCAGCGCTCTGTGAATCTGCGGCTCTGTTACATGCGGTATCCGTTTATGATGGCGTCTGTTTCTAAGCATTGGAGCTTTACCCTTTTCCTTCATGGATTCCTGCACATTGCTTCGTGTTACTTCTGTTTTTCGTTCCTGCAGTTCACACATGAGGAGAGAGTAATGATAATAAAAATCGACAAGAAAGCTTTAAGCTCTACGGATGTACAAAAACATGCCACCTGACGTGAACTGACTCTTCGAAAAACACAAAACTATCTTTCATTAATAACTGGTGTATCGTTCATTAATTATCATTAAAGCGCATATCCAGTTCTTGGTTTATGGAAAGCTTTTCTTGAATATTTAGCCAGGGAAAATCTGCGATGGAACGTTTCTGCGATTCGCATCACAGCATCGCAGTATCACAGTATCACATTACCGAAATTTCATTAAGATGTGTTATCGTAGGGCTGCTCGATCGCGCTATCGCAAGATCGCGGATCGCAGTATCGCGCCATTGCAAGATCGCAGATCGCAGTATCACGCCATCGCAAGATCGCAGATCGCAGTACCGTGCTATCACAAGATCACAGATCGCTACAATCGTTAAATGGTTATGTGTTTTTATGCGACATTGCGATATGTGATATCGCAGTTTGGATATCGGCGATTTTTTAAGTTTTTCCAATGTGAGCGTTTCTTAATGCATGCGATGCGATGGACTTCGCGTCTCACTTTCGCAGTTTATCATTTTTACTCATAAGGAAATGTCCTATCATTCTTTGCGCGATGCGATGTTTTCTTAAGGAGTAAAATACATGAACCTTAATTGAATTTTTTGAATTTTTTTACTAAGGGTCCCCACTTACCTAGTGTTATTGCTAATACTAAATAAGGAGGGGGGGTTGTTGGTGGCCACAACAGACCCTTATGTATCTTGCGATCTATAGCACCTGACACTCCTTTGAGACCATAGTTCCCTCGACTCTATGAATATCGCCCATTATCTTATTTTCCATGTTAGATCTAGCAGTTGGGGTTTTGTCACCGCAACAACAATCAAATTCACTAGTTGAGGTTCTACCACCATAGTACCATTCAGATCTACAAGTTGGGGTTCTGTCACTACCATAGTCCAACTCACATTCAACAGTTGGGGATTTCGCAGGCAGATCTGACCATTTGTGCAGTGAGGTTGGTGGCTCCTATACGCTGGGGTGATTCTCACATGACACTAGGTAGGATCAAGTTTTCTGGAAATTGGCCACTGCAATATTGATAAGCGGGGAGTAAAACTCCATCAGAGTAAAAAAAACAAATAACAAAACAAACAAACAAACAAAGTCTGAGGCCTTCCCGAGACACTTATAAGAGACTTATCCCTTAAGAATTAGGACAACGAGCTTATTGTAGTGGTACCATTCACTTGTCAGCTTCAATTTTCGGGTGGTCCCAATTTTTTTTCAAAGTGACAACAAGTGACCAAGATCTATGTATGGTAGAAACTAGAACTCAAGCCGTAGCCAACAAGAATATTGAGAGCCTTAAAAAACAGTTGGCTTATTTCCAAAACATCGCGGACTAGATGCAGAAATTCATGGAAACGTTAAAGTGAGCACGTCGAGGTGGCATATAAAGGCACATGGTCTTAATGAAGACCTTGAAGGAGAATCTAGCCATCATATTCACTTACATGGAAATTACCAACATTCCCACCCTTGGCCACCCAAGCTAGACATGTATAAATTTGATGGCTCTAATCTAACAGTATGGGTAGCACAAATGGAACAATATTTCCTTCTGAATGATATTCGAGATAATCCAACTAAACTACGTGTGGGAGCCCTTTACTTGGACCAAGAGAGATGGAAATGGTGGCAGTGGAATCAGATATGATATCCCGAGAAAAAAACTTGGCACGTGTTCTCAAAATCTCTTTGTGACCGCTTTGATAGAGACTCTAATTTTTTGGGTCGTCTTACTAAGCTTCAATAGACAGGCACAGTAAAAGAATACATTGAAACATTTGAGACGTTGGCCATCAACACAGAAGGTTTAGGAGATGAATTCTACTTGGAATTTTTTATAAGTGGTCTTAAAGAAGCCATCCAAGGACATGTCCAGATGCACCACCCACCTACATGGACAGACGCTTTCAATAAGGCTATGGAAGTGGAACATGCTTTAGATGCCAAATCTCCTTGTCCAAATTCCATAGCCAAGGGATGCCCCACCTAGGCTCAGGGCCCTACCTAAACACTTAAGGTTCAAAAGGTGTCTCTAATAGAAATGGATGAAAGAAGAAAACAAGGATTGTGCTACTACTATGATGACAAATACTCCCCTAGGCATAAATGCAAGGAACCCAAATTCTTTCAAATTGATGTTACTGACCACAGCTCATCTGAGGAAGCCCCACCCCTTGAGGGACCAGAGGACGAAGTTGAGGAAACCCAGCAAGACAATGAACTCCCAGCTATGCCAGAGGAACCAGTTATCTCGCTACATGCTTTGGCAGGCATTTCTGCACCCCAAACTCTCAAAATCAAAGGCTTTATTAAACATCTCCATGTAGTAGTATTTATTGATAGTGGAAACACTCATAACTTTATCCATCAGCGAGTTGCTGAAGCTGTTCATTGTTTTGTCAGGGCAGTCTCTAATTTCCAAGTCCAGATTGCTGATGGGGGGACAATGAAATGTGAATGCCATTGCGAAAATATCAAACTTCATATGGGAGACTACCACCTCAAGACCCACATGTTTGCAATTAACATGGGTGGTTGTGACATTGTCTTGGGGGATGAATGGATTCACACACTAGGCCCAATAACCATGGATTTCCAGGAGTTATATATGAGCTTTAAGTAGAATGACCACATGGATACCCTTCGTGGACTCCAGACAGGTGCTCCTTCTATCATCAGCTCGCATCGCATGGAAAATTTGTTGGAAAAGGGCCATCATGGATTTATCACCCCGTTTAATGCCATCCAAGCCATCAAGCCCACTACTCTTCATATTCATCCTGACATGCAACAGGTATTTAATCGACACCAGTAGGTATTTGACAAACCTAAAGAGCTTCCACCCTCTAGAGGGGAACATGATCATAGCATCACTTTGATCCTAGGGGCACAACCACCGAATGTGTGGCCATATCGATATCCTTTTTCCTAAAAGAATGAAATTGAAAAAATCATCAAGGAACTCCTTGAAGCTGGTATCATTTGTCCTAGCATCAATCCTAGCTCAAGAAAGATGGGGAATGGCACATGTATCCAGACTTCAGGTTCCTCAACAAGCTCACAGTCAAAGACAAAGTCCCTATCCTAGTTGTTGATGAATTGTTGGATGAACTACATGGTGCTTAATTCTTTACTAAGCTAGATCTTCGCTCGAGCTATCACCAAGTACACATGAAAGAAGTAGACATTCCCCTGATTGCTTTTTGAACTCATGAAGGTCATTATGAATTCTTGGTCATGCCATTTGGTCTTTATGATTCCCCATCCAATTTTCAAAGCCTCATGAATCACCTGCTGAAACCATATCTCCAAAAATTTGTTCTTGTTTTCTTTGATGACATTCTCATCTATAGCCTCACCTCGGAAAAACATCTTCAATATGTAGACTTGCTCTTGCAACTACTCCGAAATCATAAATTATTTGTCAAATTGTCCAAGTGCTCATTTGGCATGGAAGAAGTTGAGTATTGGGCCACATTGTGGGGCGTGAAGGTGTCTGAGTGGATCCCAAAAAGATACAGGCAATGCAAGATTGGCCCCAACCAAAAACCTTGAAGAGTTTGAGGGGATTCTTGGGTCTCACGGGATACTATTGAAAATTTGTCCATAATTATGGTTGCATTGCTAGACCCCTCACTAACCTTCTCAATAAAAATTCATTCCTCTAGACTGATGCAACACAATAGACGTTTATGGCTCTCAAACTGGCCATGTGTTCCACTCCCGTATTGGAACTACCCAACTTCACAAAATATTTTGTGGAATGTGATGCTTCAGGTACTAGTATTGGTGTTGTCTTAATGCAGGAAGGTCGACCCTTGGCTTTCACCAGCCAACAACTAAATGGGAAACATCTTGGACAATCTACCTATGAGAAGGAGATGATGGCCATCTTACATGTAGTAGATACCTAGCGACCATACTTATTGGGGTGGTGTTTCCAAATTCACACAGACCATCAAAGCCTCAAATATTTTTTGGAGCAATGTCTATCCTCTCCCCAGTAAAATAAATGGCACGCCAAAATGCTGGGATACGATTATGAGATAATTTACAAGAAAGGGTGTGACAATGTAGTAGCGGATGCTTTATCACTCCAATTTGAGGATTAAAGCACCCTGTTATCAATATCTCTTCCCATACCATATTGGATTGAAGAAACCCACAAGGAATGGTTTTCACATCCCTCTCTCTCCCAACTCATTAATAACTTGAGAGAATATCCTAATTCCTCAGTTGGCTACTCTTGTAAGGATGAGATTCTTCGCTATAAGGATAGAGTAGTTATATCGCCGACATCCGCCCTCAAAACGTGCATTTTGGCAGAGTTGAACTCATCTCCCACTGCAGGCCATGTAGGCTTTCAGAAGACTTATACTTGCACTTGTTGTTCTTTCTTTTGGACAAGCATGAAAACCGACATTCTTAATTTTTAGCTAAATGTGATGTGTGTCAATGCCACAAAGGAGAAATAGTCAAGTCACTAGGCACCTTACAACCATTGCCCATCCCTACTTCAATTTGGACAAATGTTTCTATGGATTTCATTACTAGCCTTTCAAAGTTAGGCAACAAGCCAGTCATCATGGTGGTTGTGGACAGACTTTCTAAGTATGCTCATTTTTGCGCTCTAGCCCACCCATTTACCCCCACTTTGGTGGCTCAAGCTTTCAAGGACCAGATCTTCAAACTACATGGCATGCCCACTTCCATTGTGTCTGATCATGACCTGACTTTCACCAATAACTTTTGGCAAGAACTTTTCAAGCTACAAGGCACCCAACTCCAACTAAGTACTTCTTATCATCCCTAAAATGATGGTCAAACTGAAGCAGTCAACAAATGTTTGGAGACATCCCTAAGGCGCTTCACTTCATAAAAGAAACATCAATGGGTACAATTGCTACCTCTAGCTAAATGGTGGTATAATACTAACTATCATGCAACCACCAAGATGACTCCATATGAAGCAGTGTATGGTCAACTCCCACCTTCACCTATTTCTTATATCCCTGGATGCTCTAAGGTGCAAGCAGTGGATCAACTACTACAGAAACATGAAACCATGATATCCCGTCTCAAAGATAATCTCCATCAAGCTCAGAATCACATGAAGTAACAAGAAAACAAACATCGTTTAGACTGCACATTTCAAGAAGAGGATCAGGTATTCCTGAGGCTGCAACCATATAGCCAAACATCACTCAAAGACAAGGGCTATTAAAAATTAGCTTCAAAATTCTACAGACCTTATCAAATACTTCAGCACATTGGAGTAGTAGCCTACAAGCTAGCCTTGCCACCAACTTCAAAAATTCATCCAGTCTTCCATGTATCATGCCTCAAGAAAGTGGTGGGGAACAATTGCAGAATTCAAACCAGTCTACTTGAATTGGATGAAGAAGTTTCACTCTGGCTTTAACCTGAATAGTTTCTCGATACGTGAGAACGACATCTATGTGACCGCATGATCAAGGAAGTCCTCGTCACGTTGAAAGACACCTCTCTAGAAGATGCAACCTGGGAACCGACCACTATTCTTCAGCAATTTCTGCAGCTTCAGCCTTGAGGACAGGGGTTCTTTTTATGGGGGAGGGCCTGTTAGGGTTCAACCCTCACCCCTTTATTTATGTAATAGGGTTGAGTCATAGTTATAGTTAGTTAAAGAGTCAATAAAGCTGGTATTAATAATTGTAAGTGGTTGACCCCCATTTAATAAAGGGAACACAGTTTGTTGCAAATGGGTCATGGTATTAGATATATGGTATTGAGAGAACCATGGTAATGACCCATGGTATTATATGTATGAATCATATATAAAGGATAGAGACTCCCCATTGAGGAATGTCGTGTCTTATTTTGTAATTAAGCTTTTCTCTACTGGAGGCTGCCCCCTCGAAGAGGCAAGTGAACATTGCTTTCATCTTTGAATAATACAATACTTGTTGTTTTTCTCATTTTGTTATGTGTCTTGGGTTGTATTTCTTCGCATATTGGTAGTCTAGAATCTTCTCACATGTCAAGAACATAAAAACCTTTGGAATGTTATGCATGGAACACTTTTCACTGTTGTTGTTGCTATTGCAACATTTGCAACTAAAAAGCATCCAAAAAAAATAAGCAGAATCAACTGTGTCTGAAACTTTTTATTGGAAAACAAAATTGTGCTGCTGTTGACTCTGCTACTGAGCCTCTTGTCCTGCTATCAACACTGTTATGCACTTCTCAGTATTTGACTGACACTAATACTCTTGCTACGGAATATTATGGGCCCCCATAGAAAGGAAATGATCCATGAAACAAAAAACACCTTAATGGGTCTTGCCCAATTTCTGAAACTCTTGAACTAAGGTTTCATATCGCCCCACCTTACACCTCGAGGTATGGATACATGTGCTCGTTCTTTCCACTTGGCTCGAAATTTCCCCCTGCTGGAGGTCTCTACTTGAGTGGATTAATCCACTCGGCCTCCTCTTTGATTCACCAATTATGGCTACTCCACAACTTGTTGAGGCTGCTTCTGAGGTTACATGTTGAGAGGTAATTCATGATCCCTCTCAACCAACAAGTATCTAACCTTTTCCTTATTCCTTAAGGATTTTCATGCATGAGCTAAATCTGATCTACTCATATTGTTGTTGCTACTTTTTTGCTATTGCTTCCGCACTTTTGTTGCATCTACTACAATAATGAGTATGATCTCCCCAGATCTTGAAGCACTGGCTTCCACAAGGATGCTCCCTCTGAAAATATACTCCCTCTGAGTCTCAATCTCCTTGTCATAAATATCTCTACTCCTCAATCTACCAATATCACTAATCACAGGTCCATTTTGTGTCACTAAACATTGTCTCACTGATCTTCCCACTAGCAACCTTCTTGCTCCATTAAGAAGTTTGTACATATGATCTTCTATATCTTCCCTGAACTAGATCTCCATTAATCTGCAAGGACAACTTCGAATTCTTCTCTTCTATTGTGATTTTAGCTCTGATACCATATAGAAATTCCTTGTAGATTCAAACTGCTAATTGTAATATGTTAAAATAATAGACTTGAATATACTCTACTCAACAATGGAAACAATTTAAACAATCGCAAAATCACAAAGCATACAAGAGAAATAATTCAATCACACATAACACAATGATTTTATGGGGAAAGCCACAAATAAAAATCCCTACTATCTATATATTGCATTAATTAGAAAATATGAGAAGTTTACAATGCTTTTCTCAAGCCCAAGCAACCTATGCATTATCTCTATCTATCTCATTGCTTCCTAGGAAATCCTTGGATGAATACAATATGCTTTGCCCAACCTTAAGCTCAACCTGCATAAGTATTTTGTATCCTCTTCCTGACTGGCTACCCTACTGAAGACCAAGCAACCTCCGCACTATATCTATCTATCTCACTGCATCCTAGGCAAGCCTTGGATGAATACAATATGCTCTGCTCAACCTACAGAAGTATTTTCTATCATCTTCTTGACTGAATGCCTTTGGCCAATACTTATCCAAATTCCTAGCCTTCCACACTCCTACTTCCTATCCCTCACAAGTTCCATGGACAAACTTGTGCTTCCTATTGCTTGGTCTCACCAACTCGTGCTCACCAAAACAATGATTAAACTTGTGCCTTCATTCCTCCTTTTAAAGGAAATTCGAATGGTTACAATTAGTGAGTTTTCTAATTAAGGAATGATTTATTTTAGGCCTTTTTCTTACTGCATGCACCATATATTTAATTTAGATGATTTTACAACTGATAGTACATTATGCCTGAACTCTAATCTCAACTTGGTCTTTCTCTGATCTGAAATGCATGAGTTAATTTTGAGTGAATCTTCAGTTTATTGGTTGATCACTATAGGAAGAACCACACTTCACTTTAGGAAGCACCCCATTATTCGACAAGAAGCACCCCGTTATTCGACAAGAAGCACCCCACTACTGCAAGTTACACCCCAATACTGCAGGCCACATCCCACTACTGCAGATTACACCCTACCACAGGACCTCCCACTAATTCCTCCGTCAATGGAACTAATTTAACTGACTTTAACTCAGTTAGATTGAATTAAATAATTACAACTCAAAATAAACTCAATTAATACTCCTAATTGTAGGATACACTCTACATGACTCTAGTTCAACCCTCAACTTGAATTAACTCAACAAACTAAGTCATTTTAACTTAGTTAACTCATACAAGTTGTCTTGTGATGTGGAATTACAATTTTTCTCCTAATTTAATTCAAGGACAAAATTAAATTAGGATTTTGCTTAGTGTTATTTTTAACATTTCTTGTTGTTATTTTCAACAAGAAAGGAATTCAACTCTATCCTGATCCAGTACCTTTGGACTATTCTGCATGCAACACTTGTCACTATTTTTGTTGCTACTACAACATATGCAACTAAAAAGCATCCAAAAAAAAATTGAATCAACTATCTTTGAAAATGTCTACTGGAAAAAAAATGCGTTGATGTTGACTCTGCTACTGAGCCTCCTGCTCTGTTGTCAACACTTCTTTGCATTTCCCAGTATCTCACTGACACCGATACTCCTACTACTAAATTTTATGGGCCCCCATAGCAAGGTAATGATCCATGAGACAAAAAACACCTCACTGGATCCTGCCCAATTTTTGAAACTCTTGGACTAAGTTTTTATATTTCCCCACCTCACACCTTGAGGTATGGTTGCATGTGCTCCCTCTTCCCACTTGGCTCGAAATTTCCCTCTACTGGAGGTCTCTTCTTGAGTGGATTTCTCCACTCGGTCTCCTCTCTACTTCTCCAAGTATGGTTGCTCCACAACTTGGTAAGGCTGCTTTTGAGGTTGCTTCTAAGGCTGCTTCTGAGGTTGCATGTTGAGAGGTAATTCACGATCCCTCTCAACCACTAAGTATCTAACCTCCTTAATTCTTTGCACGCATGAGATAAATTTGATTTACTCATATATTTTTTGCTACTTCTCTGTTGCAACTTTTGTACTATTGTTGCAACTACTGTAATAATGCATCCAATCTCCCCAAATCTTGAAGTACTAGCTTCCATAGGGATGCTCCCTCTAAAACTAGACTCCCTCTCAGTCTCAATCTCCATGTGGGAAATATTTATACTCTTCAATCTATCAATATCAATTATCGCACCTCCGTTTTTTGTCACAAAACATTGGCTCGCTGGTCTACCCACTAGAAACTTTCTTGCTTCAATAAGAAGTTTTCACATAGGGTCTTCTGGATCTTCCATGAACTATATCTCCATCAATCTACAAGGAAAACTATCAATTCTTCTCTTTTAATGTGATTTCAGCTTTGTTACCATGTACAGATTCCTTGTAGATTCAAACTGCTAATTATAATATGTTCCAACAATAAACTTGAATATACTCTACTCATTAGTGGAAACAATTTAAACGATCGTGAAATTACGAACCATATAAGAGAAAGAGTTCAACCACACATAACACAATGATTTTTCGGGGAAAACCACAACTAAAAACCCTTGTTATCTATATATTTCATTGAATAGAAAATATGAGAAGATTAAAATGCTTTTCTCAAGCTCGAGCAACCTCTGCACTGTCACTATCTATCTCATTATTTCCTCGACAAAACTTGGATTAATACAATATGCTCTACTCAACCTTGAGCTCAACCTACACAAGTATTTTATATCCTCTACCTGACTGACTGCATTTCTCAAGCCCAAGCAACCTCTACACTATCTGTATCTATCTCACTGCTTCCTAGGTAAGCCTTGGATGAATACACTATGCTCTACGCAATCTTGAGCTCAACCTGCACAAGTAATTTCTATCCTCTACCTAATTGACTTCCTTTGGCCAATACTTTGATGAACTCCTAGCCTGCCAAGCTCTTGCTTCCTTTCCCCCACAAGCTCCATGCACAAACTTGTGCTTCCTATTGCTTCATCTCACCAACTCGTGCTCACAAAAATAATGATTAAACTTATGCCTTCATTCCTCCTTTTAATGGCAATTCGAATGGTTAAAATTAGTGAGCTTTCTAATTAAGGAATGATTTATTTTAGGCCTTTTTCTAACTGCATGCACCATCAGTTTAATTTAGATGATTTTACAACTGATAGTATATTGTCCCTGAACTCCAATCTCAACTGGGTCTTTCTCTCATCTGACATGCATGAGTTAATTATGAATGAATCTTCAATTTACTGGTTGATCACTGTAGGTATCACCACACTGCACTTCAGGAATCACCCCATTTGTTATCGGGAAATCTAGTGTCCACTCGGAGCTGCTAGTCCCACTAAGACTGGTAGCTATCTTAGAAACAAACAAACTAAAACTACTTTCGTTTTCCTTTATGAGAAGTAGATAAGAGGGGAATGAAGGACACCAACCTCAATCTTGCGCTTGGTTCCTTGCTCGGTTCCTCTCCCTTCTGACAGATCCTTGCCGCTTCTCCTTCGTCTACCCAGATTCAAAGAGCACCTGTGGAATCAAAGCAGCATAATACTATCGAAGAACAGAGATCTAAAATCATAAACAATATAGGACCAGATATATATTGATCACACAATGCATATATCATCAAACATACAAGAATGAGGAGGAAAACTTGAATAACTTTATTAATATCAAGAATAGCAAAGAGGATTACAACCAATTGTTCTGACCTGGCATCATCCTCCAGCATGAAAACCCTTCTTTCACCTCATGAAAATCTTAGATCACCAAACACTATGATATTCCACCAAGAAACCAACACCACTTCCTTACAAGATACAAAATTCTAGCCTCTGGATCTATGGGATGAGGGATCCATATATAGATGATTGCAGGGGGGTGAGTGAGCTTCTGGGATTTTGATTAGTGTACTCTCTCTGATAGTTCTTGATTCCACTTGGAGATTGATGATCTCCTACTGATCCCTGGGCGAATTCAGAGAGGCAAGTGTCATAGGAGAAGTTTCTGGAAGATTCTATGATCATCCACCTCATGCACTGTCTCTGCCATTTGTCCACTCTCGCCCATCGCACCCTACAGAAGGGCTTTTCAGTATGCATCGCACCCTTTACATTGGGCAGGTGGGATGCATCACACCCTTAGCATTGAGCAACCTGTATGGTCCAGTTTTGACCAGTTCTGAGCAGTTTCATGTGGAGAACTTATGGGAGATGATGTAATCAGCTGACCTTGTTCTTTTAGGGTATGGAACAAAACTTTTAGGGACTTAGGAGCCCTTGGTTTATGGACATGTATGATTGGGGTTGCAGTGCCCAAAAATGTCTATAACAGTTGCCCCCTAAAGCATGAGGTCGTTAATATTTTGATGTCAGGTGAAATGCTTTATCATGAGGATCCAAAGTTTTTCTGAGCTGGAAGGCGACCTGTAATAAGATACAATACAATACATTATCTTCATAATATTTTTCATGATCTGGATGAGGCGGGAATTCCCATGCCCAACTTTATAAATTCATTTTCGTGTACATAAGACAGGCAACCGTCTGTGCAGCAGACTGATGATTTTGATAGAGTCATCATCCTTTGATTTGGATGATCATCTGTGCAACAATAATGTACATTTGATGTCTTTATTTTCTTGAATATATCGCAGCCTAGATGGATGAAACTAGATTCGGGGTCTTCAAACTCGTCCAATCTTCACTCGAAGTACAAGTCGATCCATGTGAAAGATGTTCTGGAGTCGAACATGGAAAGACATCGCCTGATTACCAGCTAATGATGTAAGCTGTTTAACAAGCACGAGAGGAATCACCGATAATGATGATGACCCTCAAGGTACTACAGTACAATTCATGTGGTGTGAAAAAAGACTTGGTGTCGAACACCACGCAAAATCTTATGGTTGAAGGCCATTGATGTAAACCTGTCACCGGAAGTGAGAAACTTGCCATTGAGGCATGCAAGCTTCAAAGTACTGAAAGGGTTGTTCCTAAGTCGACTTCTTGGATAATGAGATGATGTCGATAAGAAGCGACCCGTCATAGGAAGGCCTTATTGAATCCCACATCTACGACACGGAACAGAGTAAATGATTTTTGGAGGTGAAAACGATCTGCTGATACAGGGTTTAGCATGGCGGTCATGAAAGAATGGAGCGTGAATGTATTGCAGCGGATGAGACACAGGTGAATTCTCTGAGCGACTTCTCTTGAACATATCGGTGACACTGACATGGATTGGTAGCGTTAACCCCAAATATGGATGGTGTGATGGACCAATGGTGATATGACTAGTGAACGGAATAATCCAACCCGACTCGGACGTGGAGTGAAAGTGTCATGTTCAAGAGCGACTTGCTACCAATAAAGTTTCTTCAAGTTTTCTTCCCAATTTTTCCCCAGTCATTGCTGACCAGTACCTCTTTATTTTTTTCAAGCTTGAGGAGGATAACATATGCTTGTTCTATAATTTTCCCTTCGGGAAAACCCGTCGCTATGTTTTAACGAGCCTAGTGACAGTGAAACTCGTTCTTGTCTGTATGGAAAAGTTTGTTGCTATTCGGTTTTAACGAGTTTAACGACAAAGATAACTCAGTCCTTTTCAATTTTAGAGAGTCTGAAAGGGACGTAAAGGAAACTCCAATAATCCTTTTTCGTCATATAATCCCTTAAGTCCAAAAAAGTATAAAATAATACGAAAGGGATGAATTTTCAGTAATTTTAACGAGCTGAACAAAACAAGCGCTCGATCTTTTTGTGTAATAATCCCTCAGGTCCAAAAAGATTAAAATCTAGAGGAGGGATAGCACTTCCGGTAGCTTTAACAAGCTGGAGAGGCCAATTGCTCAGCAATCTTTTCATATTTTACGAGTCAGATGAAAAGAGCTTAAAGGAGACTCGTTTTTTGAGGAACAAGTGATAATTTCAGGTAGCAGCTGATTCTAGGTAAGGTTTGGAATTTTCCAATCACGACAGTGTCACAAGGATGGCTAACAGGATCACTCTTCGCAACTGTTCCTCAAAAGGGGTAAACAATCAAATGGAGGTGAATGATCAGCTAAAACAGAGTGGAGGTGATGGTAAGACACAACCAGGGCTCGGAAGCTGATGATAGTGCATTCACAATGGTTATTTACCAGAAATTGGTTCATTTTTTAATGAGCTTAAACTCTGGGGGAACGCTTGCTCATTTCTAAGGTTTAATTTTTAACGAGCTTGAACTTTGCATAAAAATTGCTCGTGATAATGGTCATCGATTTAATTTCACCGCTAACCACTTTGTTCCTTCAAAGGTTGTACTTCCTGTTCAATTGCTTCATCAAACCGATTAGAAATGAACAATACATGTTTTAAAAATTGAGCTAAAACACTAATATTTTACCCGAAATACGTGAAAAGTAATTTAAAAGTGGTTTTTACCCCTCATTTTACCATTTCATTTGAACTTTGGTTTGTTGGAGCTCTGGAGGTTCTTTTCCCCCTTGATTTTCACTAGCTGATTCTGGGAGATTCTGTGGACGATTCTTGGCTCCGTCTGGACCAGGTAGGAGCTAAACCTGAGCTCTTCAGTTGCATTCCTTCCTTAATGTCTGGTATGCACATAGGGCTGAGTACAGGATCAGGTGCCAACTCCTTTTATGGACTCCAATCATCCTTTGCAGCATCCGCTTCAGGACCTTGTTGATTGCCTCAACTTGTCCGTTGGCCTACGGATAATATGGAGTAGAGCTGTCATGGGACAACCCTAATTTGGTAGCCAATTCAACCATCATGTGATTGTGAAAATGTGATCCATGATCTGTGACTATGGCCTGTGGAACGCTGAATCTGGAGACTACATGATTGAAAAAGAAGAGGGCAGCCATTTCGCTGTTGTTGTTTAATGTAGGCATCACCTCGGCCCATTTGGTAAAATAGTCTACTACGACTATGATATACCCATGCCCCCCGGCTGAGGTGGGGTTACATGTCATGAAATCTATGCCCCATTTGGCAAATGGCCCAACAACAACTACTGGTTGCAGAGGTGCGGGTGGTATTCTGGTTTTTCGATCGAAGATTTGACATGCATGGCAACTTCTGACTGTGGTTATGAAATCTTTGAACATTGTTGGCCAGAAGTATCCTGATCGTAAAATCTTTTGCTCCGTAGTATAACCAGATTGATGCCCCCCACACGCACTTGAATGGCAATCATTTAGGACTTTTTCAGCCTCCTCGTGGGTGAGGCGCCTTCTCAGAACTGTATCGACACCAAGACGGTAAAGTGTATCACCAACGATCATGTAGTCTTTTTCTTAGTATCGAATGCATCGTTGTTCCGAGCGGAAGGTATTAGACCTATATGTTTGGGTTTGGAGATAGATTATTATGTCTCCATACCACGAATTGCTTGAAGATATCAAAAACAAAGATTCGTCCATGATTGCTTCTTCTGATGTTGCATCGTTGAACGACGATGGGAGATCGCATAGTAACTCCGTGAAAACCAGGGATTTCTTCGATTTGGATTTTATAAATTCTAGATCAAACTCTTGTAGAATTGCTATCCATTTTGATATTTGCCCCCCAGGAGCTGTCGCGACAATATATAAGTCATGGGGTTGCAATCTGACAGAATGGTAGTTTTTCGAAAGAGGACATAGTGTCGAAATCGCTGTATTGCTTGAACAGCTGTGAGAGCTAGCTTTTCAACGTAGGAATACTTGCTTTCTATATCATTTAAGTTTCTACTCAAATAATATATAGGATGTTCAATTCCATTGTCTTCTTGAACTAAAACCATTGCGATGGTCGTATCCGCTATAACCAGATACAGGTTAAAGTCTTTTTGATAATCAGGAGTGTACATTAATGATTCTTTTATTAGGGATTCCTTTAAAGCATCAAAGGAAGCTTGCGCAACATGATCCCAGATGAAGGGTACTTCTTTGTTCAATAGACGAGTATAACCTTTAGCAAGTTCGGCGTAATTTGGAATGAACCTCCTCAGAAAGTTTGCTTTCCCTTGGAGTTTCTGAATCTGAAGCAAATTTGAAGGTGGAGGCAAATTAATGATTGCCTGAACCTTACATGGGTTGAGACGAATCTCATCCTTTGAGACCACAAAGCCAAGTAAATGACCAGAACTGACACAGAACACACATTTGTGTGGATTGAGTTGTATCTTGTAGTGTCGGCAACGTAGAAATATCGCTCTCAAATGCTGCGGATGATCGATCTGCTTTTGCAAATGAGCCGGAAGATCGTCGAGATATGGTTGAACGATGTTTTTGATGTCATGGAAGGCATAATTCATTGCCCTATGAAATGTTGTCCCTGCATTCTTTAAACCAAAGGGTAGCTTGCGATATGCAAATGTGCCCCACGGACAAATAAATGCAGTCTTTGACTGGTCCTATGGGCGGATATTTATTTGATTATACCCAGAAAATCCATCCATAAATGAAAAGATTTCACATCCGGTGCATTCATCAATTATCTGGTCAATGAAGGGTGTAGGGTAGTTTTCTTTCAGACAAGCTTGATTTACATCCCTATAATCGACGCACACTCTAATCATTCCTTGTTTTTTCATTACAGGAACAATATTCGATACCCAATCAGTTAGAGGAACTGGGTAAATAAAACTAGCATGGAGGATTTTTTCAACTTCTGCCTTGATGGTAGTGGCTTTCTTAGGGTGCACCTATCGTAGCCGTTGTCATACAGGTTTGACATCTGGATACATCTTAATTTCATGTTCAACTATGCTCGAGTCAATGCCTGGCATTTCATCATACGACCAAGCAAAGACATCTCTGAATTCACAAAAAAGAGCGTGATATATTTCCAGTTTTGAAGGGGAACAAGATTTGCCAACATGAATATTCTCTACAACATCTGTCTTGGTTGAGATATTTATGGCGATAGTCTCTTCAATATTGGACAAGTTTCACTCGGAATCCACCATGTTTACAGTATTTGATAAAAAATAAAAAACCAAGGGATGATGAAGGTCACTAGGAGTATCTTCTTTGTAATCCAGAAGATGGGAACAATGGTGGTAATCTTCCCATGGTGCCCTATCAATCATCATTGACTGAACAATTCCTTCGTCAGTATAATGTACTTGCGACCAAGGATCTGAAGGGGTACCACATTCTTTAGACCTATCTATCCAAACGCTTGATGAGCGTTGATTTGGGTTCGTCTCCCATGCCGAAAACATTGATTGCTACAAGATTTCTATTGGGCTTGGAGGCAATACCTGCAGATGATCCATGTTAATATCATTTTCAGAGATCTTTTGAATAGAAGATATCATATTACAGGTTCCCACCGTTGCCACTTCCATCAGATTGATTGGAGGCGGTAGGGAAAAATTCCCCATTAATATAGGGTCTTTTAGTAGGCCCACTCCGATATTTTGAAGCGAATGAGGGCTTCCGTGGATCATCAAAATGCTTCCCATAACTTGTGAACTGTTGGGGAGAAATGTCTGTTGGTCGACAATTGTAATTCATTCTTGAAATGGAAATGCAATCTTCCTGAAGTAGGTCGACACAACGGCTGCCATAGCATATATCTAGGGCCTTCCCAGTAGGATGTTGTAATCGAGGTTTCTGTCAATTACTTCAACATCTATTTCTACTGTTTTGCCCCCCAGTTCGACTTGCAAGTTACTTAAAATCCCATATGGGGTGTATGTTCGTCCATCAAATGCTTTTAATGTTGTCGAAGATTGCGACAAGGGTGGAGATCCTAAAGTTTTCCAGCAACTCATCGACATAATACATGTAGATGCCCCCTCATCAATAATTGTTCGATGAACAGTTTTGTTGAGGGCTTTCACTTGAATAAGGAAAGCTAGTTGAGCTGGTAACTGAGGGTCATATCCTTTGTGATTAAAGGACACAAGATTGGAATTCGTTGGGTCAATCCCACATATCGCTAATAATAAAGCCTACTTTTGAGAGGGGCAATTTTGCAGTACCTCAAGTGTCGACATAGCGGATGGCAATTGGGCCAGATCCTCCACTATATTATAATGTTGTGCTACTCTAGCACGAGGATTAAATGTCGATTTGTGTACTACTCTGTTTGGCAGTTTTATCGTTAGTTCAGGAATGATGGGTGGCACAACTTCGATCGAAGTTGTTGTTGAACTACTGGGTTGATCATTGGCCTTGTTGTCTAACAGTTGTGGATTCCCGTAATCTTTATTCCTTGTCAATATCAAAGCATTGTTTTTCTGCTTCGAAACCAACAACATTAGCACTTGGGACGGGGAAGCATTGTCACTAGCAACCAGATTTGCTCCTGGATTTGGAAACGGATCAGTCAATACTGCCGAGGTTTTTGAATTCTTGAAGAATTTTCTAAGCTCAGCTTTATACGGACACTCTCTTGTCCAATGATCCTCATCACATATAAGGCATGGATCATTTGGTTTCCTATCTCCAGAAGGGTTTGCAGAAGGTTTTTAAGGGGATGACTCCTCCTGTTTCTTCTTCTTCCTTTTCTTTTTCTTCTTGTCTCCTGGTTCCTTGGTTTCTTTGCCTTTGTCAGTCGATACGGCATTTACTTCCGAGGCGAGAAGTTCTTTATTTGCATTTTGACCTGAAACCATACGGGCCTTCTTCGACTTAGCCTTTACGGTTTTCGTGCTAGTTGTTCCTATCATGCCGTCCCCGGCATGAGAGTCTTTGTTTGATTTAGGAGAGGGAGGAACAGAAAAATCTAGTCTAGGAGCATCAGGGATTTTATCATAGAGCTTGCTAGACTAAGTATAGGTCAAGTCTAAATATTGCACACGAGCAATTACTTGCTCTTCAGTGACGACTCCTCCCTTTGCCACATCTTCCGTAATAGAAGGTAACAACGACTTAATAAACCATTCAGCCAACAACTGATTAGGAACATATGTTTTTACCATTCTACAACGACGTCGCCACTCATGAATATGATCGGATATGTGAGTGGTCGTCGTTTGCTTGAAATTGGTAAGTAGCTCTGTTCTCATTTCGTACCTTATGCATAACTGAAAATGGGTTAAAAAGTTTGTGGCTAGGGCACTGAAGTTATCAAACCCAGGATAAGATGGGATTTCCTGAGTAGTGGGTCTTTGCATACCAGCATAGTGCATTTGATGCTAATAATTTTGATAAGGTTGATGTGCATAACCATTATGAAATGGTTGAGGTTGTCCGTTTTGAATATACAGCTACCCATTACTTGCAAAGACTTGGTGCTCAGATCCTTGGTAAACTTGTTGGAATTGTGGTTGTTGATATTGCACCAGCCATGGTTGTGAGACCATGTGCTATTGTCCAATACTGGCTGTTTGACCGAGATGAGGAGTAATGGTACCGATTTGAGCCTGGGTCACTCCAGTTAAGAAGCCACTAACCGATGATTGTGGTGGCGTCGCAGGGATAAGGGGTTGTTGGATTACGACCTGAGAGACTTGAGGTTGGCATACAACAGGTAACGCTTATACTTGCGACACCATCACAATAGCCGGTGTAGTGGGGATATTTGACATAGGCATACTTTGTTGCATTGAGTATACAACTCTTGGTTGTTGAGGTAGTGTTGGTATCCAACTACTGGATGTAATCCCGACATAACCTGAATTCTGTTGTGAACACTCGTATGTTTGACCTCCCGAAGGAGACAATGAAAGGCATATTGCCCCCCATACGGCGGTAGTCCGGTGCTTAATGGAATGATTTTCCTTTGAAGACTGTGTGGAGCTGTAACAAGGGTCTCTTTCACTTCTAATTATCCCACATTAACAAGTCAATCCGGGAACATTTTGTTATTGCAAAGAGTATCTCAATCCCAGGCTATTCGTCAGAGTAATGCTTAGTAGTACAGTGTTCAGAAAATACAAGAGTAAACGGATGCTAGACTATGACTAAATTACTTCAAAAGGATAAAATCACACAAGACAGCTTATCAGTCAAGGGTGCGGAAGCGATAACCCATCCCTCTAGAAACTGATGGAAAGGAAATTAGAGCATGGACCATAGGTCTGGGAGCTAGGCAGCGACTGCTGAGGCTCACTACAGCCTTAGACCTTCTCTCACACCAAAGCAGCAAATGCAAGTAAATGGAACGACAAAAAGTAAAATGGAACAACAAATAGGAAATGGAACAGCAAGTCTAAAATGGAACAACAGTAAATGGAACAGCAATCAAATGAACTAAGTCTCGCGAGTCAGAACCAAACTTGCTCTATTGAACCAAACTCACACTCTGCGATAACAATCTTCTCTCTTAAGGCAAATTGGATGGAATGTACTTTATGGAACAGCACTCATTGATGAATTATGGAACAGCAGGAATCAATCATACATACACGCAACACGCTAGTATAGTAATCTGATGATTAAGGAGAATACGACTATGTTTCCAAATAGAATAACATTACTTTCGGATTCCAATAATCGGGATTTCAAATGAATCCAATAACAGTAATATTCAGTACAAACGCTCTGTAACAGAAATAGCTGGTTTAGACTAATAACATGCAATCAACTCTGAAAAGATTCAATCATGCAATGCAGAGTCACTACATGGATTTCCTGAAAGAACCATTAATGAATTAATCGTAGCAGAGCATGGAACAGCACTTGAAAAGCATATCAGATTATCGAGCAATAAAGATAAGCAAACCACGCAAAAATCAAGTTATAATGATACAAAAGCAAGTGTCCTTCGAAGCCGGGCCCTTAGCTTCCAATGGTATACTCCCTTAGATTACTCCAGACGCAAAGATGAAATAAACACCAAGTCTTTTATATTAACGCATCAACAAACGTACAGTAAACCAGGTCTCAGTGAGACTCGATGATCAAGGTTTAGTCTGAAACTGAAAGTTACATAAAAGTCCCCTTGCTTAACGATGTTGTTCCTTTTTATAAGAGTAACGGCGGAGATATCTAAGTAAAAAAATAAGTAAAACAGCGATCCCTTAGGATCAAAGATCCTGAGGGATTCGCCAAGTTGTTAATCCTTTACTTTTCTTTCCCTTTTCCACCGAATTGGTATCCCTTCTTCCTTTCCTGGGTCGTTCTGCTTCGATCTGCTCGATCTCGTTTGCATCCGGTTCCCTTCTAGAGGGACAACAGTTATTCCTCCTTTGTCTTTCCCTTTTGAACGACAGCTCTTCGTTTCCACCTTTCCCTGCATAGAAAAATGACAATTATCAGCGATTAAGCTTTCCATGTTGATTCTCACATGTTTTATTAGAATTCTTTATTTCTTTGAGTTCATGATGCAGAAAAGGTTACAAATGTTACTGAAAAGCCACTAAATTGTTTGTCAAAAGCATACCTTTCGAGTGCTCCACACACCCCCCTGCTTACCCTGTTTCATGCCCTCATGAAAACATTATAGTTGACATGCAAGGCAGTAAGAGAATAGGCCAGAGAGGGAACCTCGTGTGGAGGCCTACAACCATGATGAGCAACTAGATCATCAAAGAACTGATTTGTTTGACCTTCAGGCATTTCATACAAGGCCTGATATCTAGGTGCAGGGAGCCAAATGATTGGACTATGAAATCGATACCCTAACCAAGATGGCCCTGCTTGCAAAATACGCTCGCCATAAAGGTTCAATCGGCTGGCAGCCAGCTCAAAATTTTCGTATTTGAATGGTTCCCTGAGCTAGATGTTTGGGGTAGAAATCCGGTATCGGAATTTTGCAGCATCGATGGCGAGGTCTTTAATAGTCAGAAAATATTCTAGACTGTGTCGGATTAGGTCCTCGTGCATGGGTCCTAATGTCTCCATGACACCCGGGGTTCTCATAAGGTTCCTATGTGCTCTCCATAACAGCACTGGGTCTCTAGGCTTGGCTCTCACCCACAAGTCTAGGCTGTTTTCCTATCTCTAAAAAGTGTTATAAGCTCCGAGCCATTTCAGTTGATTAACCTCGAATGAAACGAAGGCTTGCAATTGTATGTCCCCAACAAAAGGGCCAGGATTTAAGTCATTTTCCTGGTCTAGCACGAGGTTGTGCAAGTAAAATTCACACAATAATCTTTGAACCTTAACTCCATAATGCTTGCAACAATCTATGAAATCATTAACAGTATTGATTTGTATAGGGGCACCTGCCCTAACAGCTTTTATCTTTAATCGTAAATATCGTTCAAGCAAAAATAAAGCATAGTTTTTAGCAGGGGCCCTACAGGTCAGAACGTCATTATACAAAGAACACACAGTGTCCATCTGCCTAATAACAATATCTAACCGACGAGTTACCTTGGCAACCTTTTCTTGCTCCTTTTGCCATCCTTCGAAGGCCTGGCTCTCGGACTGACTAATATCCCGAAGTTGTTGTTGTAACTCTTCATATTTCTCCCGGGAGACTGTTCAGTGACTGCCTTGGAATGTTCAGCTTCTGTTTCTGTTTCGGAATGCTCATCTCCCTCCTCGACTCCTTCTCCGGGCTGCTCAGCCTCGCCCCCAGATTGTTCATCATTTTCTTTGGAAGGTCCGCCTTCTGGTTCTGGAGGTTCGTCCGTAATCTCGATTTGCTGGCTGGTGCTCTCCTGGATCTTTTCCAACCTCCCTTGTATCCGGGCTAGCCGGGCTGATTTCCTTGGTCTCTCAGGTTGTTTGGGTGTACTAGCAACATGTTTTTCTGCTACCAATTCTCTGCGTTTTTCTAGTCATTCCGGTGTGCTTAAAGAATGTTTACATTTTGGAGCAACATGTTTTTCTGTTGCCAATTCTCTGCGTTTTTCTGGTCGTTCTGGTGTGCTAGAGGAATGTTTAGGTTTTGGGGATGGTGCTGCCAATCCCCCCTCGATCATTGCAATGAGCTCCTCCCAGCTGCTCTGCTGTTGAGTGAGACTATGGCTCACTATTAATCGAATCAATCCATGGTGGCTAACAATTGATTCTACATGCTGTACCTTTTTCAGGCTTCGGGCCGCATCATGCAATAATGGATTTAGAAGTGCAGGCAGATTTACAGAACATTTCTCTTTCAAAACAGCTAAGAGTTTAAGATGACGTGGTCTTACCACGTCTTTCCTTCCTTCGCAAGTGATGTAGCTCTGCACTATCTTTGCTAATTCAGTCCAGGGTTCTCCTAACGTTGCTGGCAGAACTCCCTTCCCCTTAACTGTCAAGCTTTGGCCTTCATCCTGGAAAATCTCCATAATCTTTTGTAATCTTTCTTTCTTCAGCGTCCATACAGGTCCGGCGGCTGGTAGTCCCGAGACTTCTGCAATTATATCGTCAGTGACCGCTATCCGCCTCCCTCTTACTATGGAGTAGTTCTCCTGCAGGTTTTGCAGAAACTCCAACGCCACTGTTTCATTCGATTCTTGTAGGCGACTGAAATAATTCAGCCACCCTGCCTTTTCCAGGATCTCCCGGGCAGCAGCGGAGACTGTCAACTTCTGAGGTTCGCTTCGGATTGCCTTTCCCCCCATGGTTCCACTAAGAATTCCCAATGGAACAGCAACTGCCTGTGCTGTTTGAGACGCAGAAAGGGTGATCGTTGCAAGGTTTTGGAAAAAAAACACAGAGTATGCAAAAAATGGATTGTGGACGGCAACTTTCGTAAAAATAGAATTATCATGCCGTTAAACCATGCCATACCTTCGTACACTATCTTCCCCGAATGGTGTGCTGACACGTAATTCGTGGAGTAATGAGGTTACCTTCCCCCCCGCAATATGATAGGCTGTCCCAGCCGTCAAGTAGAGGAGCAGCAGCCATTCTGTAACCAAGTCATAAAGGAACAGCATATGAAATTATGCCATGTTTTAGATGGACAACGAAATACCGAAATCGAGGCAAAAAGGTGGATCGCGTTTTACATAAGAGCCTGCGTGATATGATGCAAGGGCGGGGGATGGGACGTTTGTCAATCGTACGGAATCTCCAGCGGTTGTTGTCAGTTCCTTTGCCGTGATTGGTGGTAATGAGTGTTCATGCGATGTATACATCGGGACATAAAATATGATGTATTCATAGGATATAAGAGACAAAGAAGTATTGATATCATACCTATTGGTGTAACCATTACGACTTCAATACCTTTAACAGAGCTCTGCTGCCGACAGGTGTTCATAACCTTGGCAGAGTTGTTTATTTCACCCCCGGAACCATGATCCTTTGTGTGTATTTTGAAAATTATTTTGTCAAAATGTAGGCCATTATGCTGGCTTGGTAACCAGGTAGCCATAATGCCATTCACAAGGAAGGTGCGAAACGTGGGCAGGCCGACTCATGATGAGACCCCCTGTTCCAAGGTCTGTTTATTTAGTGTACCTTTTGGACCATATCCCTGGTGTGGTGGCCATAATGGGAATGCCACTTCGCTTCCATCCTTATGATCATGGTAGGCTGGCTCTTGATGAGACCCCCTATCCTGCATTTGACAATTGATAATCCATATTTACCTTCTTTTTTTTTGTCTTTTTGCAAAGCACTTTTTCTTATTTATTTACACATAAGGGTGGTTCAGCACTCCTTAAGAGTGGGAATGGTGGAAGAAGTCTTATCATCCCAATAGGAAGATATAAATTCTCTGCTCTTATTCCTAAGTAATAATCAAAGAATTTTTAGGGAGATCGTCATGATAAAGATAACCAACCAGAGCAAAGGTGATAAGACAATGACAACAAAGATGAGAAGTAAGTGTGTCCCTCCTCTTGTCCTCTTATCAATACTAGGCCTTATAAAGATAGCGATTTATGATCTGCTGACTTCGGTATGTCATGATTTATGTTCATTGCATAAGTGCATAGCTGTATCTTAAAGACTGGAGAGAACATGGGCGAAAAGCATCCTCAATATAAATCATCAAAGAGAGCAAAAACATGCCGATGGTGTTCCTTTTGAAAAAGGAACAGCAAAAATAATCAACAAAAAGAATGCTGTTCCTTTGGAAAAGGAACAGTAGAAGAGCAAAAATGTTGTTCCTTTTGAAAGGGAACAACAGAAAATCACGAATGTTGTTCCTTTTGAAAAGGAACAGCAGGAAATCACGAATGTTGTTCCTTTTGAAAAGGAACAGCAGAAAATCACGAATGTTGTTCCTTTTGAAAAGGAACAACAGAAAATCACAAATGTTGTTCCTTTTGAAAAGGAACAGCAGAAAATCACAAATGTTGTTCCTTTTGAAAAGGAACAGCAGAAAATCACAAATGTTGTTCCTTTTGAAAAGGAACAGCAGAAACACGCAAATGTTGTTCCTTTTGGAAAAGGAACAGCAAAGACACGCAGAATGAAAAAATCAAAATTTTGAAAAAAGAGGAAGATCGATGAAAATTTTAAGAAAACGTATATACAAAAAAAACTTATGTACAAGTTATAGAAAAAAATGAATTCCTTACTGAATTATAGGTGAGGAAGATTTTGCTTCCTCTCCTAAAATTTCCATATCAGTGTCTCGACGTAGCTGCTGACAGAAGGATTCCCGAGTGAGTGGCTTGCGATAGAGACGAACTCGGTGGCCATTTACCTTGAATGCATATCCAGAACCGTCGATTGTGATCAGAGTGAGGGTCCCATTATCATGTACTTTCTGGATTTCGTATGGTCCCAACCAACAAGTCTGAAGTTTCCCCGGGAAGTCCTGAAACCGAGAGTCATATAACAGAGCCCAGTCTCCTTCGTGAAAGACTTTGTTCTTGATGAGTGCATCATGCCATTTAGCTCGCTGCTGTTGAATAAGTGTTGTATTCTGTAATGCAGAGAGCCTGATTTCGTCCAATTCATTAATCTGCTGTAATCGATTAATTTGTGCCTCACTTAGATCTAGGCCAACTTCCTGTGCAGTTCGTAACGTTTGGATTTCGAATTCTATGGGGAAAATAGGTTGTTTTCCAAACACTAATTGATAGGGTGAATAACCGGTGGTACTTCTCCATGTGGTTCTATAAGCCCACAGTGCTTCGGGTAATCGGGCGGCCCAATCACGCCTATGTGACGCAATGGTTTTTGTTAAAATTGATTCTATTACCTTATTGCTACTTTCTACTTGCCCATTCGCCTGCGGGTGATATGGGGTAGTAATTTTATGCTGGACGTGATAATTGTTAAGTGTTGCAGCTAATTTGTTTCCGGCAAATTGTGGTCCTCCATCTGTAATTATTTCTCTCAGAAGGCCATAACGTACAAACAAATGGAATAGGAACTGTATTACAGAATCTTCTGTAGCTCTAGGCAATGCTTCGGCCTCAACCCATTTGGTGACATATTCTGTCGCCACCAAGATATATGTTCTCTGATTTGATGATGGGTTGATGGGTCCAACAAAATCAAGAGCCCATCGTCCAAATGGTTCAATGACTAATTGTGGCCTCAGAGGCATTTTGTCGGCTTGACCAGGTCGTCTTGCTCGCTGGCAACTGTCACAGGCTTGGACAAATTTCTTCGCATCTTTGAAAATTGTAGGCCAGTAGTATCCTGTCTGCAATACTTTATGTGTTGTTCTTCGTTCAGCAAAGTGTCCCCCACATGGTCCGTCATGATAGGCTTTTAAGATGTCGAAAATTTCATCTTCTCGAATACATCTCCTAATTTGCATGTCTGCCCCTGTGTGGAACAAGTAGCCCCTAATCCACGAAAATCGAGTACTCTTCTGAACAATCTGCTTACGTTCATTAGGGGTTAAGTGTTTTGGTAGCTTACCTACTGCAAGATAATTGGCAACATCGGCATACCAGGGTGTTTGAACAGCAACAGCAAATAGGTGCTCATCAGGAAATTGATCTTCCACTGCTGCTGCTTCAATTGATTTTGGTATTCATGAGAGAAAATCAGCTACAGGGTTTTCCTTGCCAGGTCGATCCTTGATTGTGATATCGAACTCCTGCAATAAAATCAACCATCTAGTTATTCTAGCATTTGTGACAGGCTTATTTGCTAAATATTTGGTAGCAGAATGATTTGTATATAAAATAACGGGATGCCTGTGATATAATGTCTAAACTTATTGACAACATGTATTACAGCCAGGAATTCTTTTTCAGTGACAATGTAATTTAATTCAGCAGGGGATAAATTTTTGCTGATATAATAGATAGCGTATGGTTTTTTATCCTCTTCCTGCCCAAGGACTGCACCGATTGCTGTATCTGAGGCATCAGATGAGATTTGGAATGGTAAATTCCAGTTTGGTCCTCGAAGGACTGGAGTTGTTGATACAAGCTTCTTTAATTCCTTGAAAGCATGGTCGCATTTTTCTGTCCACAAGAAATCAACATTACCAGTTAGTGCATATAGAGGTGCAAAAATGTGTGAATAATGTTCTATAAATCGTCTATAATACCCAGAAAATCCAAGAAAGCTGCGTACCTGTGTTAGAGTAGTGGGGGTGGGGATAAGCAAAAGTATTTGAATTTTGGCCGGGTCTACCTGAATTCCAGCTGCTGAAACATAGTGTCCTAGAATGAGCCCTTCAGTCATCATCATATAACATTTTTCGTGGCTTAAGAAAAGCCTGGTAGCAATGCAACGTTGTAGGACTTTTTCTAGAGTGTCTAAAGCTGGATCAAAATCATCTCCATATGGTGTAAAGTCATCCATGTACACTTCAAGTCCATCATTTATTAAATCTGCAAAGATGCTAAGGACAACCCTTTGGAATGTGGCAGGAGCATTACATAGGCCAAAGGGTAGAACTCGATAGGCAAACGTTCCCCAAGGACAAGTAAAAGTAGTTTTATCCTGGTCTTCAGGGGCAATCTGAATCTGATTGTATCCACTGAAGCCATCCAGGAAAGAAAAGAATTTCTTTCCTGCTAAAGTGTCCAATACTTGGTCTATGAATGGGAGAGGGACGTGATCTTTTTGTGTGGCTTTGTTTAACTTCCTGTAATCCACACAAATCCTACATTTCCCATTCTTCTTGTGATCCGGATTTAAACAGGAACGCAACAAATTACAGAGATAACCATATACACAAAGATGCAGCGGAAATAATAGTTCATTTCATTAATGGAAAATACTGAAATATGCTTACAAACTGAAATGGCAATAAACTAGCTAGGGCGATGGTAGCTTATCTCTGAGAAGAGATGTGATGGCTACATGCCTCTGAACTGTGTTACAATGAGGCTCGAAGGCCTATTTATTGTTGAGAAACAATGGACAACCCTTAACATTCCAAAACCTAACCCTAGGAGATGAAACGCCAAACTGTGGGCCCCGTTTGGGTAAATTGGTACATCAACTTCCCGGGGTCGTAACTTTGGCATACGATCTCTGTTTGACGCGTACAATAGCTCGTTAGAAAGATCTATCCGAGCACTACCACTTTGGGAAGGGCAACATCGGTCCATGGACCCATGTTGCCCCCAGATTTCCCAAAAAACGTCGTTTAGGGCCTCAAAACGGCTCCGGAAGTTCAGGACCCGAAAAACTGCTAAAAATAGTAAGTTGTGCTACAATTAAGGAAACTGAAAATGCTGAGAAAGACAATGGTGGGGGTCCAGGTGGACTTGGCAGGTGGCCACCAATATCCACCTGGATCATTCCTCCCCCCTTAGGAAGCAATGGTCCCCATTGCGTTGAGCTCCTCCATGAGATGAGGAAACTTCTGCTGAACTTGTTCCCTGGTGAGCCACTTGCCCTGCTGAAGGAGTTGGCCCGCTTTGACAACTCGATACAGTTGGATATTCTGTTGGCGAGTGTTCTTGATCTGTGTGTCCATGATCCGATCAGTTGCAGCTTGTTCCATGCAATCTGGATTTAATTCTGTGGGTTTGAGCTGTTCTGCAATGTCGGATGTGTCTAGCAATGGTGGAAAGTATGGCCGAAGGCGGTCCACATTAAATACTGGGTGCAGGCCAAGGAATGGGGGAATGCTGAGCTCAAATGCATTGTCTCCCATAGCCTTAGTAATGGTGTAAGGACCATATCGGAGTGGTCTCAATTTTCGATAGGCTCCAGTAAGGCGTTCCTTTTGCAAATGCAACCAGACTTTGTCGCCCACCTGAAACTTGTGTGGCACCCGATGTTGATCATGTCGCTGCTTGTACTTGGCATTTGATTTCTCAAGAATGTCATGGACCTGCTGGCGAATATGTTGGATGCGCTCAATGAAGCTGGTGGCCTTATCTGTTTCGGACTGGACATGAGCTGAATTCATGTGAGTAGCTGCAAGTGGCATGGCCACATCAATGGGGCATAGTGGCTGGAATCCCAAACCCACCTGAAAAGGGCTATGGCCAGTGGAGCTGTGAAGAGCTCGGTTGTAGCTGTGCTGAACGTAGGGGAGGCTCTCGTCCCATGTGCGTGGATGCTTTGAGTTATACATGCGCAGAATGTGCACAATCATCCTATTGACAACCTCTGTCTGGCCATCAGTTTGAGGATGGAAGGCTGTGGACTTCGTGAGTTTGGTGTCCAGCATTGACCAGAGACTGGACCAAAAGGTGCTGAGGAACCGACTGTCCCGATCTGAGATGATAGACTGTGGGATCCCAAAGTGCACCCACACTCGTTCAAAGAAGAGTTTAGCAGTGGCTTCTGCTGTGATATTCTTCTTGCAGGCCATCATAATGGCCATCTTTGAGAACCTGTCGACGACCACAAAAACACAGTCATTTCCATGCTTAGTGGAAGGAAGGCCTGACATGTAATCCATGGAGATGGATTCCCAAGGTCGACTAGGGGTAGGCAACGGGGTATAGAGGCCTTGCTTCTTAATGGTCGGTTTGGCAATGGCACAGGCAGTACATGATCGGATGTACTTCCCAACATCCTGTCGAAGATTCGGCCAATAGAAATAGTTTTGCAGTACTGCCACTGTTTTCTCGACCCCGAAATGCCCAGCAGCCCGACTGTAGTGTGCTTCCCAAATCATCTTGGCACGCTCGCTTGAAGGAACACAGAGGTGACCGAGGTGGCATAATAGGGCATCCTGGAGGTGAAAATCTGCAACTTGCCGACCCTCCAAGAGTGTCTGGTATGTGTGGCCGAATTCTGGGTCGCTTTTGTAGAGAAGTGGCCAATCAGAAGTCTCGTGCCCGCAAGAGTTGAGCACGGTGGTTAGCGCCATGATCGGTGGTCGACTGAGGCAATCTGCAACATTATTGGTGCTGCCCTTTTTATACTTGATATTCAAGTGAAACTGTTGCAGGTATGTAGACCACTTCTGATGGCGATCATTCTGCAATTTCCCTTGGGTCTGTATGAACTGCAGAGGTCGGTGGTCTGTGTGGATGACCGTTTCCTTCCCCAAAATGTAATGCTTCCATTGTCGGCAGGCCTGTACAATGGAATACATCTCTTTATCATAAGTGGGGTACTTCCGGACTGTGTCTGAAAGTGTTTCACTGTGATATGCCACTGGATGTCCATGTTGAGTAAGGACTGCCCCAATAGCATAGTCAGAGGCATCTGTCTCGACCTCAAATGGTTGTTGTAAATCTGGTAACGCGAGCACTGGTGCCGTGCAGAGGCGATCCTTCAACTCCCTGAATGCCTTCTGTTGAGATTCAGACCAAAAGAATTTTGCTTTCGCCCCGCCCTTGGTGACTTGACTCAAGGGCCAAGAAATATGAGAAAATCCCAACACAAACCTGCGGTAGAAGTTGGCAAGACCTAGAAAGCTGCGGAGCTCTGTTAGAGTGGTTGGAGAGGGCCAATCCCGAATGACTTGGACCTTGGCTGGATCGACATGCACCCCCTGTTCATCAATGATGTATCCCAGATACTGAACCTCGGTCATGCCAAAAGTGCATTTCTCCAAATTGGCACATAGCTTGTGTTGCCGCAGTGTTTGGAGAACCTGTCGGATGTGGTGGAGGTGCTCTTCCCAACTCTGGCTGAAGATCAGAATGTCATCCAAGTATACTACTACAAAGGAGTTGGTGAATGGCCGCAAGATGTCATCCATTAGCCTCATAAAGGTTGCAGGAGCATTCGTCAATCCGAAAGGCATGACCAACCATTCGAAGAGGCCCTCCTTGGATTTGAAGGCAGTCTTCCACACATCTGAGGGTTCAATTGGTACCTGGTGATATCCTGACTTCAGATCGATCTTGCTGAAATATTTCGCCCCCTTTAGTTGGTCTAGGAGGTCATCAATCCGCGGGATCGGGTACCTATTACGGACAGTGATCTTGTTCAGCGCCCGATAGTCAATACAGAGTCTCCACGTCCCATCCTTCTTCTGTACCAACACTATCGGGCTCCCACAGGGCGAAGAACTCGGACGGATGTGACCTTTCTGCAGGAGCTCCTGAATCTGCCTCTTGATTTCATTGTTCTCCAGAACGGAGCGCCGATAAATTGGTCCATTGGGTAGCGGCGCACCTGGGGTCAGATCGATGGAGTGCTTGACTTGACAGTGCAGAGGAACCCCTGCCGGGGAGGTGAAGATGTCTTCGTACTCCTCCACAATCTTGTCCATCTGTAGCTGCCGTGCAGAGGAACCCCGTTTGGAGGCCGCGGCCACTGTCTTCTTCTTCCCTTGAGGGCGTATCATCAGGAAAACAAATTTCCTGGTTTTGGAAATGATCTTACTGCATTGTTTTGCAGTAATCAAAGAGATGGCGGCAGGTGGTGCTACCTCTGGTATCCTGAACAACTTATTTCCCAATGTAATAATAACAGCACGGGGCCTTGATTCATACACAGCATGTCGCTTCCACAAGTATGGTTGTCCTAGTAATACATCACAAACTTCAAGGGGAGCAATGTCACACAATACCTCATCCGTGAAGGGCTTGATGTTGTATGGAAGGCGACACTGCTGGCTCACGCGAAGATCTCGCCCTTGGTGAAGCCACCCAATGGTGTATGGTTGTGGATGTGCTGTGGTCGGTAAGCCCAACCGCTTCACGACCTCTGCCGAAATGAGGTTCTTTTGACTCCCGCTATCAACAATGAACTGTATCGGGGAGCCCTTTACCCACATCTGGGAGTGGAAGAGACGCTCCTCCTCCTCTGGATCTTCGGGTTCATTTTTCTGGATCTTTGCGGTAGCAACAGTGGCGCTGGGATCCGCATCAATGATCTGCTTCCCTTTTTCATACCCCTTATCGGGTTCTGACTCAGAGTCGGAACATGCATCTGATTCTGAAACCTTTAGCTCAGCCACCAGTGACTGCTTGGCCCGACACTCACTTGTGTTGTGAGTGGAGCTCTTATGGAACTCGCACCATTTTCCAGTGTCCTTTCTCGGCTTCGCGGCGTTGCTCTTTGCTTGCAGCTTCGGCTGGTTGTCTTGGGCTGTCCCGCCTTGGCTTTGTCCTTTGTTCTGTGGTTTAGGGGCACCTTTCCCCTGCTTTGGATTCGCAGATCCAAAGTCTCGCTTCTTTTGTTTAAACTTCTGCTCGACCTTGACGGCATACCGGTATGCTGCGCCGAGCGAGGGGATGTTTAGGAACTGTATTTCTTCCTGGATGTACTTGTGCAGGCAGCCACGGTATTTGAGTATCAAATGTTGCTCCGAATCCTTGATACCCAACTTTGTGCGAAGGGTATGGAAAAGATTGGTGAACTCCGGCACGTCTTGGTCCCTTCCCTGCCGCAGCGTGGTCCACTTTATGTATTCATCCTCATAGCTTCCGACAGGGTAGTACTGCTCCTTGATGGCATCCCGGAACGAATCCCAGGTGGGTGCGGCTGAAAATAGTGAGCCAGTACTTTCATCCTTCTGCTCGCAGTAGGTTTCCCACCAGTCCTTGACGTGGGGGGCTGCTTTGAGAAGAGCAAAAACAATCTTTTCCCGACTCGAAAATTCATGAACAGAAAAATAACCCTCTAGCAGATTTAACCATTTATCTACGGCATCGGCGTCTATCTGACCCTCGAATATGGGGATTTCAAAATTAACTTGTACCTTAAAGGGTGTGGTGTTTCCAGAGGAGCTGCTGGAAGCCGATGCGCCGCTTCTGGGTAGCCGCTGAAGGATCTGCGCAAAGCTGTCCATCATCGCGTTCCGTTGTCGCTCGAGCGCTTCTTCGAGCAAGATTTTGATGGGATCTCCTGCCCCCTCGTCTTTCTTCTCGTCCGCCATGGGAGGCCGTCGGGATTTGCGAGGCTGGTCTTGCAAAGGTTCAACCAGTTCAAGCCCTAACTCCTTATATCCCGACCTTGTTGGGGACATGCAAAGAAAAACAGAGAAAAAGCAGACCGCTCTGATACCACTGATCCGGATTTAAACAGGAACGCAACAAATTACAGAGATAACCATATACACAAAGATGCAGCGGAAATAATACTTCATTTCATTAATGGAAAATACTGAAATATGCTTACAAACTGAAATGGCAATAAACTAGCTAGGGCGATGGTAGCTTATCTCTGAGAAGAGATGTGATGGCTACATGCCTCTGAACTGTGTTACAATGAGGCTCGAAGGCCTATTTATTGTTGAGAAACAATGGACAACCCTTAACATTCCAAAACCTAACCCTAGGAGATGAAACGCCAAACTGTGGGCCCCGTTTGGGTAAATTGGTACATCAACTTCCCGGGGTCGTAACTTTGGCATACGATCTCTGTTTGACGCGTACAATAGCTCGTTAGAAAGATCTATCCGAGCACTACCACTTTGGGAAGGGCAACATCGGTCCATGGACCCATGTTGCCCCCAGATTTCCCAAAAAACGTCGTTTAGGGCCTCAAAACGGCTCCGGAAGTTCAGGACCCGAAAAACTGCTAAAAATAGTAAGTTGTGCTACAATTAAGGAAACTGAAAATGCTGAGAAAGACAATGGTGGGGGTCCAGGTGGACTTGGCAGGTGGCCACCAATATCCACCTGGATCATCTTGGGTACCACCACAAGCGGAGAGACCCATTTACTATCAGAAATAGGATAGATAAAATTAACATCTAAAAGTTTCTGAAGTTCAGCTTTTACAACATCTTTTAGATGAGGGTTGAGTCTTCTTTGCGGTTGATGAACAGGTCTTGCATCTTTTTCTATATAAATATGGTGGGTGCACAATTGGGGATCAATCCCTTTCATATCAGGGTAATCCCACGCAAATGCTTCTTGATACTTTCGTAACAGATGGATGAGCTTTATTTCTTGGTCCGGTGTAAGGTTGGCATTGATATTTAGAGTCTTTCCCGGTTCAATTTCCACTACTTTACTGTTGGCAACAGAAGTCACAGGTATTGTTTGGTCATGCGCATCTTTCAAAGGATCTTCTTCTAGTTCACTATCGAATGCTGCTTCTATCATGAAACACTGTGTGTGAGATCTAGATTTAGTTTGACTAATGAAATTATTGATGGCATCATCTTCTATTTGGTCTTTAAAGTCTAGAGCCTTCTGTACAGTCAATGGGGATCTGATATTGTCAGTAAGGTATGACACAGGGCGCTGGTTAGTTTTTATCATTGTAAGACTTGGCTGTGCTGGAGGGTATAGAACTAGATTTTTAATATCTGGTCCTCTAGTTATAGTCATATTTCCCTGCCGGCAACCAATGTAAGCATCGGCAGTAGCAAGCCAAGGTCTACCTAAAATTAGCGGGTGTCCATCCAGTCTGGTTTTTGGATTAATTATCAGGAAATCGGTTGGGTATTCCCATGAATCTACAGAGACCATGACATCGTATAGAGTACCTTCTGGTCGAACTACAGATCGGTCGGCCAATTCTAACAAAGTAGAAGTAGGTTCTACCAATGTAATGCCGAGCTTTTGGCAAATAGAGGTTGTCAAAATATTAATTGCAGCTCCTAGATCAACTAAAGCATTAGTCAGGGTCTGACCATAGATTTGAACAGTTACGATTGGATTTCCCAGATCTTCATATTTAATGGGTGTCTCTTTTCCTGATAACAGGTCAGATAAAGTACCGACTACTTGGACTCTTGGGTTAGTGGTTGCATTCCTCCTTGATTTTTTTATGCACAATTCTTTTATAGTTTTTGCGTATATAGGGATGTCTTGAATGGCTTGGAGGAATGGAATTCTTATGTACAGATTTTGTAACTCTCCCAGAATGTCAAAGTCTGGATATTGTATAGGTCGTGGTATAACTAATCGTTCTGGGAAGGGAGGAGAGGATGTACTTGCTTGATGATGGGTCTGCTCCTTATTTACACCCTCTTGTTGTAACGGTTGTTCTATTGGTAACTGATCTTCAATGTGAACTGTTTTATCTCCCTCCATTTCTATTATATGTCTAGATCTTAACTGAAGATCATTGCACTCCCTCAGGTCAGGTCCGATTTCTGATGATTCCATGATTTGGAGGGATTGGACCGGTCTATTATTTGGATTGGGATTGGGTTGGGCTGGGAGTTGCGATCTCATATTAGACTGGGGGTTTTGTTGTAAATCTGGCAGAGTCAGTTGAGGGAGCGGAATAGTTCCTGCTGGCTGATATGTCGATTTTGGCCAGTTTGTCTGCCAGGGTGAACCTTGTGAAGTAGGGGGAGTCCATTGTGGAGGATATGGGTTATTCTGCCAATATGGTGGGGCGTAAGGAAAATTCGGCCAACCAAATTGGCTTGTCTGATTCATCCACGGATTTGGAGAAGGAAACGACTGTGGTGACCAGTTCGAAAATGGGGGTTGAGATTGGTTTTGCCACATACTATATTGCTGAGCATTATACTGTGGAGGCTGGAAAGAAGAAGTTGGGTCTGTAAACATACCAGATTGCCTTGGTTGCCATTGGCGACGCTGGTTAATGAAGTATGCTGATTCTGGCTCTTCTTCCGCTTCCTTATATACTGCCTTCAATCCAGGAAGTGAGGGGCAGCTCTCAGTAAGGTGATCTTTTGTACAGATAGCACATGTTTGAACTGCATCCAGTGGACATTCCTTGTGGCTATGTTTTCTTCTACATCGGGGTTAGAAGATCGCCAAATTCTGTTCTGCCTCCATCTGCTTCTGTTTAGCCTGCACAATATCAAGTTGTGTAGTTAATGTCCCCAGAATATCAGTTTTAAAATTTTCTAATAAATTTCTAAGTTCTACACGTGTTACTCCTTCTGTTGATATTTTGTTACCTCTAACAAACCGATCATATTCCGTTGGTTTTATCCTTGTGCTGCCTCTCGAACTCCTGATACATAAATCAATGATGTCAGCAAAATTCTCTTGATAAATATCCCCTTTTCCCATGATATTTAATGTTTCAATCCACTGTTCCTTCATGCCTCTGATCAATGCAGTTTTTAACACATTATCAGGCAGAGGTAGTGATGCATAGGGAGATCTTTGTAAATTATATTGAAAATGTTCTACGTACTCTAATGTTTCATTTGGTCTAGCTGTCATTTGGAATATTTCATCTTTTAATTCTCTAGACCTACAATAATCCTGATATTTTTTTAAGAAAGACTCTTTCATTTGATCCCAATTATTAATGACCCCACCACCTAGGCCCATAAACCATCTTAAAGCAGCCCCCTTTAAGGTAGAGGGGAACAATTTCAATTTCTAGGGATCGGTGGTGTAATCATACCCCCTGCATAACACATCGAATTCAAATAAAAATGCATCCGGATCTTCTGATGTGAGACCGTGAAATGTGGGGATATGTTGGAGAGGGATAGCTTTCATGGGTGCATTTGCTGCGGAATCCACTATAGGATATTGCAATGTAGAAGTTTGAGTATTTGGCTGATTCTGCGCCATGGGATCGAATATATGCCAATAACCTTCCGGGATTTCTAGGAGGGTATTCCTAGGCTGAGAAGGAACGGCCTTGACAGGGATTGTTTTAATAACACTTCCTTTGTCTGGAATAATGAAAGTCCCTGTTGTTTGAGGAGATTGAATTCCTCCAATAATGATTTTTGCAGCGCTCCCTTTATCTGGGCTATTTAATGGCTGGTCTGTTTCAATAGGAGATTTGGGTTCCCTGGTTTCCCCTGTTTCTCCTTCTCCTTCACAAAGGTTACTGAAATTCCCCTCCTGCAATATCTCGGGAGTAGAATTTTCAATTTCTTGAAAGTCCTGCTCCTCAATTTGACTATGCACTTCAGCGAAGGCTACAGATGGTGATCCTGTGGCCTGAAGGGAGCTAGTAGGCTGTTTAGAATTGATTTTCCTGGGGCCTACTGATGGCTGAGATTCAGTTCTCTTATAGATTTCGTCTATGAAGGTTGTTCGGCCAAGGGTCACCGGCCCTTTGGCTTTTTCGGGTTTGAATGGAGGTTTGATATTCTTTTCTAGCTTTTTCTACTTAGTCATGCACTCTAATAAACTACTAAATCCTATTCAACCAACAGTTCTGCTAGGAAAGCAGACGGTGGAGCAGGGCTTTTACATGCTCCATACGCAGGTCCTTACCTTTCATTTTTAAAATCCAACTCTCCCCTAGCAGATTCGTACACTACTCTGTAAAAGACAAATGGCTATACTCTTTCCCCGGCAACGGTGCCAAAATGTGGAGCTGTAACAAGGGTCTCTTTCAACTCTAATTATCCCACATTAACAAGTCAATCCGGGAACGTTTTGTTATTGCAAAGAGTATCTCAATCCGAGGCTATTCGTCAGAGTAATGCTTAGTAGTACAGCATTCAGAAAATACAAGAGTAAACGGATGCTAGACTATGACTAAATTACTTCAAAAGGATAAAATCACACAAGACAGCTTATCAGTCAAGGGTGCGGAAGCGATAACCCATCCCTCTAGAAACTGATGGAAAGGAAATTAGAGCATGGACCATAGGTCTAGGAGCTAGGCAGCGACTGCTGAGGCTCACTACAGCCTTAGACCTTCTCTCACACCAAAGCAGCAAATGCAAGTAAATGGAACGGCAGAAAGTAAAATGGAACAACAAATAGGAAATGGAACAAGAAGTCTAAAATGGAATAGCAGTAAATGGAACAGCAATCAAATGAGCTAAGTCTCGCGAGTCAGAACCAAACTTGCTCTATTGAACCAAACTCACACTCTGCGATAACAATGTTCTCTCTTAAGGCAAATTGGATGGAATGTACTTTATGGAACAGCACTCATTGATGAATTATGGAACAGCAGGAATCAATCATACATACACGCAAAATGCTAGTATAGTAATCTGATGATTAAGGAGAATACGACTATCTTTCCAAATAGAATAACATTACTTTCGGATTCCAATAATCGGGATTTCAAATGAACCCAATAACAGTAATATTCGGTACAAACGCTATGTAACAGAAATAGCTGGTTTAGACTAATAACATGCAATCAACTCTGAAAATATTCAATCATGCAATGCAGAGTCACTACATGGATTTCCTGAAAGAACCATTAATGAATTAATCATAGCAAAGCATGGAACAGCACATGAAAAGCATATCAAATTACCGAGCAATAAAGATAAGCAAGCCACGCAGAAATCAAGTTATAATGATACAAAAGCAAGTGTCCTTCGGAGCCGGGCCCTTAGCTTCCAATGGTACACCGCCTTAGATTACTCCAGACGCAAAGATGAAATAAACACCAAGTCTTTTATATTAACGCATCAACAAACGTACCGTAAACCAGGTCTCAGTGAGACTCGATGATCAAGGTTTAGTCTGAAACTGAAAGTTACATAAAAGTCCCCTTGCTTAACGATGTTGTTCCTTTTTATAAGAGTAATGGTAGAGATATCTAAGTAACAAAATAAGTAAAATAGCGATCCCTCAGGATCAAAGATCCTGAGGGATTCGCCAAGCTGTTAATCCTTTACTTTTCTTTCCCTTTTCTGTCGAATTGGTATCCCTTCTTCCTTTCCTGGGTCGTTCTGCTTCGATCTGCTCGATCTCGTTTGCATCCAGTTCCCTTCTAGAGGGACAACAGTTATTCCTCCTTTGTCTTTCCCTTTTGAATGGCAGCTCTTCGTTTCCACCTTTCCCTGCATAGAAAAATTACAATTATCAGCGATTAAGGTTTCCATGTTGATTCTCACACGTTTTATTAGAATTCTTTATTTCTTTGAGTTCATGATGCAGAAAAGGTTACAAATGTTACAGAAAAGCCACTAAATTGTTTGTCAAAAGCATACCTTTCGAGTGCTCCACAGACTGGATTGTCGAAATTGACACTGCAAAGGATCAATTTGCTGAGACTCAACATAAGAGATTCCAGATATTATTCCGGACGAACAAACGGGAACAGACCATACTGTCGAAACAGCCTCTGGACGAATTCCATCCAGCAATTGAGAGCTAGTTGCGATAGATGGTACGTCGGCGAACATTGTCGGAGTGGCAACAGGAAGTTTTGGCGCTGTTATGTCAGATGACATAGTCCTAGATGTCGACGGTTGTTCAGACATATCTAGTTTATCCAAAAGGTTTCCTAGCGATTCTACAAGAACTTCCGATAACGGTAGACTAATTTATGATGAAGAAGGATATAGAGTGATCCCAACTCCAAAATGCGATGGAGTACTAGATGGTTGATCCTCCACATTCTCTTCTATAGCAACCAAACCAGGTGGAAGAGGTAAACCTTCAGGTCCGTAAAATATTTTCGGTGCCGAAGAAGGTATAGATTCTGCAGTAACTGATGTTTGTGGAACAACACCTTCTGAATCAGCTATAGGTGGAGCCGGTTCAGGTATACTAGGATCAGTTCTACTTTCCTCTAATGGCTGTGGAACTTCTTCAATAAAGGCAGGGGTACTGGAAATGTTTGGATTAACTGGAGTCTCCGAGGGTGTCGGAACACTTGTCCCAACCAGACCAGGGGATTTTGAGCCGATTAAACGAGTTGGCTTTGTCCATAATAGTTTTGATTCTGGGGACAAATACGGTACGATAGTCAATCTTCCCAAATGTTGTGTTTAGTGCATTGCGATCAATAGGGCGGCAGACACTGCTTCCTATGGATAAAGGATATAGCCTATTGTGGTCTCCCAATATATACTCGACGGTATGTGGGAGCACAAGTCTGTACTGGCACTTGTCGTCTCAAAGAGGAGGAATCACGCAACCAACAGTGAAAGCGATAGTTACCAGGCTTTACGATGCCGGAATACATCGCTAGCCTAGACTTCTAGATGTTGTGCGTTAGGTTCCAAAGCATTTTTATGTTCATTGAATTTATTTTACAGTTGATCTTTCTTAAGAAATTTGCCTTTCAGGTTCACCGCATGATGTAGATATAATTCCTAAAATGAAATATAAGATGATAAAAAATCATTTAATCTTCTTTTTGCAATGAAAATCCTAGCTACTAAACAAAGAGAGATGATATTCTTTCAACATAGAGCAGAGAGCACACGCTAGATGCACTGTCCTAAATCAAACCAACAAGCAGTCTAAATGAAAATGCACATGCATGTATTTGTTTTCAGCTTTCTTAATGTGTGAATGACAAGAAGAATGCTACGTACAAATCTAAATTATCTTTTCAAAGTGACAATACTAACAAATTTCTCTTCAAAAACAAAAGGAAGATAATGACGACACTTTACTATTTTGAATTGAAAACTGCTTTCGACACTTGAAAAACTACTAATTCAAATCAAATACAAGAGTAACTGTATAATCGACCATCCAGAATAATAGAATTATTTTCTTTAACTGAAAATGACACTTGTGATACTTTCAAATCAAAAGACGACAGTTTGATTATGCTACTTTTTTGTAAAAGAGAACTGTAAATGGCGCACAATACACAAAAAAATTCACAGTTCTTTGCACAATGGAGGTGGAATGATGGAAAGGAAGGGAATTTCCATAGTGGTATACTGATCACAGACAGCAAAACTCCTGAATAAAGCTGAAGAGAGTGAACACAGAAACCAAAATTTGAGATAAGAAGAGGTCTTGTCTAATCAGTGCACCTCTAACACAGGGAAAGTGTGATGCATCGCACCTACTGCACACGGGAGGTGCGATGCATCCAGATTCCTAAGAGGAGAAGGTGCGATGGTCTAGGGACGAGACTTCAACTAGTTTCCAGGTCATAGTTTGCAGCTCAGTTCAGGGATTTAGGCTGAGCAAGTGATGTACAGTAAATAGAAATCACAAGGGCTAATCTAATGAGGTTACTAGAGCCACCACTAGGGCAATTAGAAGGTTTGCAAATCGATTGTTCAGTTTATAAACAAAACCCGGAGATAGACTGAAGCAGCATTGATCTACTTTGCACTTGCATAGAAAATGCAGTTCGAAGGCTAGCTGGCTTGACTTCAGGCTCTGTCTGTAAGTTTATAAAACAAACAAATATAGACAAACAAACAATCTATTCGCTCCCCAGCGAAGTCGCCATTTTGTTATCAGGAAATCTAGTGTCCACTCGGAGCTGTTAGTCCCACTAAGACTGGTAGCTATCTTAGAAACAAACAAACTAAAACTACTTTTGTTTTCCTTTATGAGAAGTAGATAAGAGGGGAATTAAGGACACCAAGCTCAGTCTTGCACTTGGTTCCTTGCTCGGTTCCTCTCCCTTCTGACAAATCCTTACTGCTTCTCCTTCGTCTACCCAACTTCAAAGAACACCTGTGGAATCAAAGCAGCATAATACTATCGAAGAACAGAGATCTACGATCATAAACAATATAGGACCAGATATATATTGATCACACAAATGCATATATCATCAAACATACAAGAATGTGGAGGAAAGATTGAATAGCTTTATTAATATCAAGAATAGCAAAGAGGATTACAACCAATTGTTCTGACCCAGCGTCATCCTCCAACGTGAAAGCCCTTCTTTCACTTCATGAAAAACTTAGATCACCAAACACTATGATATTCCACCAAGAAACCAACAACACTTCCTTACAAGATACAAAATTCCAGCCTCTGGATCTTTGGGATGAGGGATCCATATATAGATGATTGCAGGGGGTGAGTCAGCTTCTAGGATTTTGATTAGTGTCCTCTCTCTGATAGTTCTTGATTCCACTTGGAGATTGATGATCTCCTACTCATCCCTGGGCGACTTCAGAGAGGCAAGTGTCATAGGAGAAGTTTCTTGAAGATTATATGATCATCCACCTCGCAAACTATCTTTGCCATTTGTCCACTCTCACCCATCGCACCCTACAGAAGGGCTTTTCAGTATACATCGCACCCTTTACATTGGGCAGGTGGGATGCATCGCACCCTTAGCATTGAGCAACCTGTATGGTCCAGTTTTGACCAATTCTAAGCAGTTTCCTGTGGAGAACTTCTTGGAGATGATGTAATCAGTTGACCTTGTTCTTTTAGGGTATGGAACAACACTTTTAGGGACTTAGGAGCCCTTGGTTTATGGACATGTATGATTGGGGTTGCAGTGCCCAAAAATGTCTATAACACCATTGTTCGATAAGAACCAACCCACTACTGCAAGTTACACCCCACTATTGCAAGTCACACCCCACTATTGCTAGTTACACCCTACTACTAGACCTCCTACTAATTCCTCCATTACTTGGAACTAGTTTAACTTACTTTAACTCGGTTAGATTGAATTAAATAATTACAACTCAAAATAAACTCAACTAGTGCTCCTAATTGTAGAAGACACTCTACATGACTCTAGTTAGACCCTCAACTCGAATTAATTGAACCAACTAAGTCAAATTACCTTATTTAACTCGTACAAGTTGTCTTGTGATGTGGAATTACATTTTTTCTCCTAATTTAATTCAAGGAGAAAAATAAATTAGGTTTTTTCTTGATGTTATTTTTAACTTTTCTTGTTGCTATTTTCAACAACTCCAAATGGTGTGGGGTCTAATTGGGACTTCACATTGGGGAGACCCCCTTCCCTGTTGGTAGCTTGCAACACCATCAACACCTCTTTAAATATGATGCATGTTCTAAAATGAATATTGATCACTAGATGACAATGTTTATGGAAAATATTACAAGAACATGGTTCATTAGCTTTCCCATTGCTATTAGCTGGTCTTAATGTTGAAATATAGCAACAAGAATATTCCAATTTAATTTGTTCTTGAATTAAATTATGAATTAAAATCGAATTTAGTCTTAACAGCTACTTGGAAATAATTTTTTTTTTTTTTTTAAATAATTAGTTGGAGAAATTCAAGTTAGAAGTCTTTCTGAAGTCATGCAACAGCTATCCCTTAAATTAAGGAGATAAGATTGAGTTATATTTGAGTTGTAATTAGTTAACTCAATTTACTGATTTAAGTCCAGTTAAATCAGTTCCAAACTATTTGAGGAACTAATGGTGAGCTAACAAGCGGTTGATGCATGCATGCACTCAACTAGTGCTACTCCAGTTAACTGAAGATTCCCTCATCAGAAACTCATGCATGTCTATTCTGAGAAATACCCAATTGAGATTAAAGTCAAGGACAATGTATTATTAGTTGCATGTGTTTTCTCATGGCGAAAACTCATGCATGCAGTCAAGGATTTAATCCTTGAGGATTGCGCAGTTTTGGAGGAGATCATCCACTTGGTAATAGGAGAATCATCCACAAGCAATAACGCAAGGAAATAGGAGCTTGGAGGGCATAAAGGAAGGTTAGGGAGAAGCCAAGATTGCCTGTGAGCATCTGTGAGGATTGTACTGAGAGCTGGCTAGCTATGAGAGCTAAGGCTTTGTATAATTCCTATGTATTTCCACCTGTATGATAATACAATAGTGTGGGGTTTTTAGCTAAGGCTTTCTCGAAAGTATTTTCATGTGTATTATGCAATTGATTCTTCTTCTTCTTCTAGTTATATTGTTCAGCTCGATCTTTAAGCTTATGCAAATTGATAGTAGAAGTACGTTATAGTGTTCTGCTTTGATTTATATTGCATTATCGGGTTAACCTACACAAATTTTCTACACTTAACGGGTTGTGGACTATGTAACCAAATTCTACAATCTTTTTCCAAAAAAAATTGACTTTTGTTGAATGAATTTGAATTTCAAATTGTGTTTATGGCAATTTTCAAATAAAATAGAAATTTTATAGAAATGGAAAGGTTACTGAGGCAAATCCTAGATAAAATATATGGAAATTTACGAATTTAACCAAGAGTGCAGGGATATGTTGACACATGTCATACATAATTTTATTTCATGTAACAATAAAATTGATAATCCATATGACCACATTCTATATTTGATGTTGGTGTTCTATTTTAAAAACTGAAACAGAAGGAAAGTTAGGGTTGCACTTACAACACCAGGAGCCCTGGAATTCATGAACCTCCAAAATTTCATAAAATTACATACTTACGAGGCTATGCTCATGGTCCTTTCAAGATAAATAATATCCTATTACCATATAAGGTGGGTTAACAACAAAACAACCATGCATTGCATAATAACCTAGATTTTTATAACAAAATATGTGCTTTGAGTGTTCCTTCTCAGCATCCACCTAAATGCTGAGGTCGAAGTTTGTATTTTCATATCCATTTTCCCCCCTGAATGTTGGGGTCTATGTCGTTGTTTTCATATGCAGATTCAATTGTTTCCTCATCTTTAACTACCACTTTTGACAAATGAATATTCTCAAGAAAAACTTATAGCCACCTCTCACCACCTGAAAATTAAGCTTGTTGTAAGAAAGTCAACACTAAAGGTCAAGCGACTCTCCTACATAAATAGATTTGGCTATTCCAATGACAACGACATTTTTCCCAGACTCTATAATCGATATTTGAGCATTCCTCTGCACACTTTGTGCGGAGCTTTACTTGTGTGGAACTTATAGTGAAACCTCCACATAAGCAAAGCCCCGCACAAGGATTCGATTGAACATAGAACTATGGATCAACTAAGGAGAAAAGGAACATGAAGAGAATGCCACACATTCTTTCATTCACATGGGCATGATGTAGTAGGTGACATTATGTTCATTATTACAACTTCCAAAAAAATAGAGCAGCGTGAGATGCATCATTTCTCTCTCTTATTTATCTATGATGTTACTAGTGGAAAAGAGTTGTTCGCTAGCCTAATCAATTCTACCCATATATTTGTACCAATAGGTAGCAATCACATGCATTGGTTGGTGATCATAGGTTCTCGTCAAAGAAACTGTAGTTAAATCATCCATTGTTTTGTCTAGTTGTTCAATAAAGTTCTAGAAATTGTAGAGAAATGATATGAATTATGATGTTACAAATTTGTAGCTCGGTTAATTCTCAAGGATGAATGGACATGAGGGGAACAAGTGTTTCAAACAATATGGATCCATTTTTTACTGGGATCTGTTTCCTTCCCCTTTTGGTTACTTCTAGTGAAGCTTCACAGTTTTTGAATGTTGGTAAGGACATAGTTCACACTTTTTTTAAATGTATATATGTGTTCCAGGTAGCAGTTTATGGGTTGTAAGATTGTGACCAGATATTTCATACGATAGGCATGATTAAGCTATCTATATAAAATAAATACTAGTTGGTGACCTCTGATAACACTGACCTAATTCACTTTTCGTTTTCACATGTTTTGTAGATTCAACTCGGTTTGTAAATCACGACTCTTCTGCGAGGTGATGCAAAGGAAGCCCGAGTTTGTAGACCCATTAATCCACTAGAGGTGGTTGTGTGGAGGAAGCATGTTCGAAGTAAGCATCTGTGGAGGAAGTTGTGCAGAGATGGTTGTGCGGAGGAAGTGTGTGTGGAGAAAGTTGTGTGGAGGTGGATGTGCGGAGGAAACTGTGCGGAGGTGGCTATCTGGAGGAAGCGTGTGCAGAGGAAGTTGTGCAGAGATGGTTGTGCGGAGGAAGCATGTACGGAGATGGAAATGAAGGTGAAATGCGGACCTTGCTAAAAGAAACATAGTCATAATCAATTAATTAGACGTAGAGGCAAGGACTATACTGCTTTGCAACTATTACCCTTATTGAAACTAGAAATTAATCCTAATAATAACTTAATATCCCTCAATAGTTAATAAACAATATTACACTATAAAAAATAGTGAAAAACAAAAATTTAGATGATGAGAAGATAAATCATAAACTTTTTTCCACTGATTTGAAAATTTCAATATTTTCATGGTCATAAAGTTAAAAAAAACTAAAATCATCTCACAACTAAACACTTGTTCATAATAAATTTCCAAAACATAAATATATTTTTAGATATTTTAACATGTAGTGAAAAAGTAATTTATGGAGAAACTTGTGTGATAAGCCAGCGTTTAAATGTATACTTCATCATCATCACATATTAAATATAATTTTTAACATTCTTCGCATAATAAATAAAGTAATTTTTCCATATAGATATAATTATATATGACACCAGCCATAAAAAGGCTGAACGGTATTCTCTTGAAGATAAAGTACAAATCATGAAAAAAAAGTAAACCTTGAAGATGAAGTGCAAATCATGGAAAAGTTAGTGGCAGTCTCTTCCATATAAAGTGAAACAATTTATTACATGATGGAGTAAGATTTGAAAAGATGTTGTCGTTTACATACCTCCCACTTGCTAAAGCTACAATTTTTCTGACTTTAAAAGATGCTTTTAAAAAGTGGTATTGATTTTGATCACACATTGGGAATAATTGATGAATGCCCTTATAAGTTTCCATTTTAGATGTTAATATTTTATAGAGGTGAATGGTATTTATTATGTTGCTTTCACACTTAATTATTGAAATATTAAGATATATAGTTAATTTTGATGAATCCCCTTATAAGTTTCTATTTTAGATGTTAATATTCTATAGAGGTGAATGATATTTATTATGTTGCTTTCACACTTAATCATTGAAATATTAAGATATATAGTTAATTTTAATCAGTAGCATACATTTTAACACCTGTAGGTATTATGTGTTATTATAATATTTAGTATTTATTTCATTTATTATACGGATTTTAGCTTTGATATATTATTTTAATATATTTCTTTATGTTTTATTTTTGCATTAAAATGTTGCTTTTAAGAATAAATTGACAGGGGATTCATGGTAAGTATTATTTGCTACGTGATTGAGTAGATATTCTTCCATTATAACATTATTTTAAACCGTTTGCTTTTAATTGGTTATTATAGGTGAATGATGAGTGGAAAAGGATGGTTATTTATTTTTAATTAATATGGAAGATTTTTTCATGCATTATTAGTGAAAAAAGAATTAGGTTTAAATTAGAAAAAATATTTTTTATCATGTTTTTCTTGTTTATTTTAATAAAAATTTGGCAGAGATTTTTAAAAATTTGAGTTTATGTTGTTTAATCTATAGAATTTCAAGTGAGTTTGTGAGGATGTTGAATCTATTTATGTATTCAAAAATGTATTTTAAACAACAAAAAAATCACATTCTTTCTTGAAATTGTTTTATCAGATTCGAGTGAAAATTTCTATTTAGTCTATAAGTTAAACTACACCAATTTTATATTTTCTTTATAAAATCAAGTAAATCATTTATTATAACAAACACAAATTCTTAATTTGAATTTATTAGACATAAAAAAAACAAATAAACAATTATCATATAAATTTCTTGATAATTAAAACATTTCAAATTTAAAATAAACTTACATTAACTCACTTGTGGGAAAAAAAAATTAGATATATTAAGATTAAGCAAAACATTTATTATAACTGGAACAAATTCATTTTAATTTGGATTTAGAAAAGGATGATAAAATTGAAGAAATAGCATATAAGTTTCTTAATAATTAAATAATAATAATAATAATAATAAATGAAAAGATTATATATATTATATTTAAATTAATAAAAAATACTATATATAATATAAAATAAAATTATTTAGAGTTTTTTTTAACCATTAATATTTTTTTTTAATATCGTTTATAAATAAATATTACTACACATAATATAAAATAAAATTATTTCGAATTTTTTAACCATTAATATGATTTTTATATATTTATAAATAAATATTATTTAATTTATATTACTTTTATTGTAATGCTTCCTTTATATAATATTCGATATTAAAATTAGCACATCATAATATCTACATTAACAAACATACAAAATATTTATGATATAGAGTACAATCAATATAAAATTGTTAAAAATATTGATGATATAGAGTACAATCCATATAAAAGTGTTAAATCCATCATTTATGTTAATACAATCATTTTTAACTATAACTTACAAACTTCAAACTATGAAAATGTACATTGAAAAGGAAGCATGGGCCGTATTGTGATTGTATCAAGCTTTTGAAACACACCATGCCCAGCGAAAATTTGGAAAGAAAGTTCCTAAAATTACGGGTGTGAATCAATTTTTAAGTGGGGGCATCTTGCATAGTAAAAAAGATAAAATCCAAAAAGTTTATCTAGATGACAGGGATTAGTGATAAAGTGATTAAAAAAATCCAAAAGACTTATTTGGATGGCATGCCTTTTCACTGTTTATGGATTCCCTCCAACTACATCCCGGCTTGACAAAAAGTAGATTATACAGAATTTTGAATGGCATGGAATGGTTTACATATAATGTTTAAGAAATTTAATAATAATATGTTCAAATAAAAATTTCTTTCATAATTTATGAGTTTAAAAAAATTGTAGTAGGGAAAAAGGAATTTAATTTTTTAAGTTGATTATTACAAATTCACTTTTAATAATTAAAATTAAATATTTTTTAAATATAAATAATTATATATATATATATATATATATATATATATATATATATATATATATGACTTTTGTTTTTATTCGGGGTGGCTGGAGTTGGAGGGGTGATTTATAATTTTGATGAAAAAAAATATATAGTTATGTTTGGGGCTAGGAATTGCGACAAATAATCAAGCAGAATTTTAGGTTTTGTCGAAAGTTTTGAATGTAGCTAGGAGTAACAAATTTACAAAGTTAACTATCTTGGAAGATTCAATGGTCGTGATAAGGCAAATCTCAATGGCATTAGCTGGAGATCGAAAAGGACTGCCTCCAATTGTGAGTCGGATAGCTCTACTATCCTCACAATTTGAAGAAATATCCTATATGCATATCCTTCAAAAATTAAATTCAGGAGCAGACAAACTTGGGAACTTAGGCTTTCAGATGGAGCACAACATAATTAAATTTGAAGGAGGCGGGAGGATCCAGGCCCCATTCTCGTGATTGCAAAAGAATTTAATGAGAAGATCCACAAGTCCAATTCGATCAAACCAGAGGGTTCCAAAACCAAGGAAATTAAATGAGAATGTCCAAGTGGAATTCCACCTTTTGTGGTTGTAGGACGAGGGAGGACACTTGTTCCTTGGGCTTACAATAGATCTCTTCCATCGTATGCAGGAAATGGACTACACCTGGAAGCCCCACCCAGGAAGACAATGAGTTTTAAATATGAAACAAACCCTTAGCGCAGTGTTGAGGACCTTGTCGAAGACTAGAAATCCTAAGAGAACTTTTTCCTCATCCAAACTCACAACGCGAGAACAATCAAGATGACAAGAAAAGAAATCTTGAGGCAGTTCTTGAGTTCAGAGTTAATGTCCATCATTGGGGAGAGACTTCATCAACAGACCTTGGCTTTGTTATATAAACATGGTGGTTGTGCCTCATGTCATAGTTGCATTGAGCTTGAGTTATCAACCGAGAGTTTGGGTATTCGCCTTCATGGAGGGACAGGGCTTGATGGACGACCTGGCATGTTGGAAGAATTCGGCCAAGAGACTCTTCAAGATTTTGATGGGAATGTATGAGTTGGTAAATAGACACTTGGAATTTATGGAGAAGGAGCTCGACAACATAGCAAAGATGGTAGATCATAAGTTAGAGTGGATGCAGGAATGAATGGAGAGGAGGTTAATCAATATGGAAACTGAACTCCTTCTACTGAAGAAGAGGGTTTGTGACAATCGGGACAACTTTGAGGAAGAAGAGATCCAGAGCCTCTTGATTCCAATTCTGAACCCAAAAGAAGTTACAACAGGAAAATCACAAGGTAATCCAGGCCACAACAAATTGGTGGAGCATGAGTGTAATTTGGACCCAGGCCCTTCTAGGGAAAATTAACCATTTTTGAATTATGTGTTGTAAGTTTGAACTTTTTCGGGGTAATTTTTTAGAATATATGGGCACTATTAGTGTAATGTAATAGTCTAGAAGGCCTTGGGTAGTAAGAAAACCATGTTTTGGTTGTAAAGGAACTTTTAAGTGGTTGTTGTTACAGTGGAATGTAAATTGTACTAACCATGAAAATCAACCCTTATATATAAAATGAGTACACATTCTGTTGAAAAAAATATATATTTTTAATTACATGGTTTTAATCACAAATTTATTATTTGATTATTAAAATTAATACAGCTTTAGTGGGAATAATGGTTAAGAGCATGTGTTTCCTTTTAAGAGGTCACAGATTCAAATCCCAAGGGGGTATAGTATGTATGCCTTCGTAGAATTTAGTAGTCAATTTGTTGCACGAAGGTGGGTCTCTTATCCCACAAACAAGGTGGTCTCATACACCAATTTGGTGGTAGGCTTAGCCATGACCTTAAAATTGGATTATTATTATTATTATTATGAATTAGCTAAAAACAATGTTACTTATTGTTGCAAGGAGAAAAATAATTATTTGTCTCTAATAAACATATTTTTTAGTAAAGGAATATGATTAATATTCCCTTTGATTATACTGATATTATATATTTACAAATAACAACTAATTTTTTGGTAAAATAAATTTTTTATTAAGCTTTAAAGCATAATAGCTAAACAAAATTCGGTTGGCCTTAGTTTACTACAAGGGAAACCAAACCACTGGTCAAACCATAATTGTTTTATCATCCATATGAAATAGCTGTAACAATTCATCATTATTTGTAGAAGAAAACTTAGTAGTGTTTGGACACAAAATTTTAGTAACTAGACAAAAGAAAACTAACTAAAAACACTAAGAAAACCAGAATAAAAAAAGACCATCATTTATATTTTGATGATTTGAAAGAATCTACAAGGATGGGTTTCTTGTTGTTGTGAGGAGAGCATCTAGGATCTAGAGGGAGGCAAATATTATATTCAATGTAGCCCAAACACATATCCAAACTCCTCATATTGAGTTACAAATAATCTAACATAAGAAGAATTTTATCTTTGGCTTCATTTCTCTTAAGGAGTACTCGACCTAAGAGGAGCATTAAGTACCAATAAATTTCAGTTGTATACATGTATTAATTACATTGCCCTTTGGTGATGCCCTGCACCGAGTATACTTTTATGTTCGTCAAACAACCTCGTTCTTTTTCTATATCCTATTTTGCGCTAGTTATTTCCACTTGAATAACCGAAGGTATATTCTCACTATAATGTTGGGTTGAACATTTTTCTCTTTGTTAAGCATGTGAGTCACTATGCTTGTAAAAGTAGGCTACACCACAACAATTCTGATCCCTTTGATAGGCATCATTAATTAAGAATCATATGTTAACTAAAGATAAAGGAAAGAAGAATTATGAGAGGAAGAAACTAGATGGATCTATACCGAAAGAAGTGAAAGAAAAGGGCACCTTGAAATTGGAGGGTGGCAAGTCCAAGATTAAAGAGGCAACCAAAGAGAGAGGAAACTAGATTCCCTAGAATGAACCATAATTGTTTCCCTACTAGCCATGAGGAAAAATAAACCAAATACCAAATAATATCGCTAACACCATCGAATGGGAAGGAAAACCCAAGTTTTGAGAGTGCAAGTTGAGGAGATAGGGATTAAATTAAGGAAAAGATAGCATAAAACTTTGAAAAATCAAAGAGGACACATATTGATTATCATATGAAGAGGAAAACAATGAAGAGAAAATCCCACAAGTAATAATGAAGCTTCTTCCCTTTATCCCTAAGTCCTATAATTTCTATTTCCTTAGACCGCGGTGTCCCACTTAGCCACATGACTGACCACAACTATGCATATCGAATTTTATGGATGGGAAAACTAGTTAGCATTGGTTTCACTTGCAATTTAAATTTCCCTAGATTATCTTACATTTAAGTGCATAAAATCCTTACGATCTATTGGCCATCCCGCTCTATGTGAGGGGAGGTTCTTCATATTTTCCAGACCGTAGGGAATACTTATAAATTACAGATTCATTAATGCGGGTGGTGAGTGATGGGGATGGTGTATGGCCATGTCTCTTGGCTTTTATGTGATATGGGGGTGGCGGCCACATGCCCGCCAACATGTCACTCCTCTGACATCCCATCCAGGGAAGAATGATATTCCAGGTATAGATTAGAATAATTTTGATTAAGGCTCAAATTGGGGAGGGAAGGATATCTTGAGCAAATTTAAGAGGCTTGAGGCTTACAACCTTTATTAACCATGAGATATTCTAATCTGTTTCCAAATTGTTTGACATGTGAAGTAAGGATTATAGATATTGAAGAGGTACCTAGCTATGCTCTCCAAATTGTATTATAGATGTCAACTTCTACTAACTTTACTAGGAGTTAACCTATAAAGGATTTTGGTGACCATATTTATGATAATTTGAGAATTTACTTTGATGATAAGTTAGGGGTAGATCTTATCTTGCGCTACTTGAATACCAACTTCATGGGATTAGAGTTCCACGACACTTTCACTTGTATGACCCATGGGCCCTAAGGAAAGAAAGATAATTATGCCTTTAGAATCTCTAAAGTGTCCTCCATAGCTCATAGTCCCTAAGTTTCCTTTATAAGCCCCATCAAATTTAACTTAATGAATCTCGTAGGGAGGTGCCTAGATTGAAGCACTGGAGGGAAAATGTGAGGGAGGCTTAAAGCTTAGTTGTAGGCATTAGATCTTAATTTCCACTGATTGAGGATTAAGGCGTTCAAGTACTTGAATTGTTAATCCTATCTAGAATAGGGCTAGGAGATCATAGTTTCCTAAATTGAAGTCTTGATTTGGTTCCATATATAATCAAGATTATGAGACCCATTTTGAAATGTGTATTCTTATTTCCTTACAGATGGCCCATGACTGAAATCCCAAATGAGGAGTATAGATTCAATTTAGAATGGGCTTTTAAAATGATTGTTTCTACCACTACTCTATGGTTTGAGGGATGTTGCTGGTATTGTGATCTGAGAAACTATTTATGTTTTCCATACCTTTGCATATGGTTGTGGAATATAAGAAACTATTAAAAATGTGCTCCAAGTCCTCTAAGGCTACATAACATAAGTCACAAAGCAAGGTCCTATCAAAGCCTTGTTTGAGAATATGATCCAAAGCAAGAGTTTTCCTTTGGACTAGAAGCCATAAAAGGAAAGGTATTTTTGCCCAAAGATTATGCCCCCAAATAGATTTCCATATGGCTTCTTTGGGAATATTAGAAAATCATGTTTCTAGATGATATGCTTCCTTTATAGAGAAATTTTCACTTGATTATCACCTTCATTGAAGTTTATCAAAGCTATGAGAGATTGGGATAAGACATGATTAAAGTTCTTTCCAAAATGAATACCAAATTTCCTCCTCTAGCCTTGGCCACTAGTCAACTATATTGATCTAGTAACTCCATTGGTGATGAGGATTGTATGTGGCTCAGTAATCTATAATTTCGAATTTGTGGTGAAATTCCATACATGTTTGAACCTCCGCAAGTGCCTTCGACATGGTGAATTTTGGGAGTTAATTCCAATAATCCTCCCAAAAGAGATTTGATTTGTCACAATGAATTTCCCAAAACTAGTGTTGTTGTATAAGATAAAGACTCTGTTTAGCCAGATTCCATATTGAAGAGCCAAATTGGTTGAAAGGAAGTCTCACATGTTGATCAAGAGGTAGAATATTGTTGTATTTCTGATTTCAAATCCAAAGGGATGGTCCTCTTTGATGTCATTTCTACCATAAATCCCCCCCAGGGAAGCGTTGAGAATGTTTGGGTTTCTCAAGCCAAGTCCTCCTTTGAGTTTGGGTCTGAAAAGTTTATCCCATGAAAAAAGAGCCAATTTATGTTCCTTACGTGCTCCCACCTAGAGAAAATTTCACTAAATATTTCTAATCAAGTTAATTATGGATTTTAGAGCCATCATAGATGAGAGAATATAAAATGGAAGGGCTTGAAGAACATATTTTTAAAGGATCAATTTGTTAGTTATGTTTGGTGACCCAAAAGTCCAACTGACCAATTTTATTTTGAATTTACCTATCATATCTAACCATACTTTTGACCTTAAAGAGTTATCCACCAGAGAGGCACCAAGATATATAGCAGGGAGTTTTCATCTTTGAAATCTAAGCAATATGGCAATATGAATTCGTACAATAGTAGAGGTATTGAAAAAGAAAATTTGTGTATAGTAGTAGAGGTGTTGAAAAATAAAATGTGTGAATTAGATTATTTATATCCATACCTAAGACTTATGAGAAGTCTTCAAGAACTTTATGTAATGATTGAGCTTCCTGAATTGTAGGAACTCCCATACACAGTGCCATTGATGAATTCATTGAGAAACTTGATGCCTTTCACTTTCCTTCTAGATATTGTTGATTTAATGGCTCTACCTAAGCCTTTTGTTGCTAGAATGAACAAGAATAGAGACATGGGATCCCCTTTCCAAATTCCTCGAGTAGGCAAGAAGGTTCTAGTCAGCAAGCCATTTAGGAGGATAGAGAAGAAAGATGAATGTATTAGGGCTATAATCCAAGAATCTATTCTTGGGCAAAATCAAATGTTGAGAAAACTAAAAAGTGATAAGACTAGTGAAACTTGTAGAAGGCTTTTAAGAGATATAGTTTGAGAAACACATGGGGATTTCTAGTTCTGTTTAAAGAATGAATGACTTTCTGTGCCACCACAATCCCATCAAGAATTTAGTGGCCTTCCACATAGCTAGACTACTCCAGTGAAACTAGGAGAGGAGTGATAAACTTGAGCCTATTAGCTATGACTTTGGAAATGATTTGTAAGTCACATTACATAATTCTATTGGCCTGAACCCATCGAGATCATCCACTATCCCCTTTTTGGCAACTAAGGTGAGGAATGTGACGTCCAACACTAGAAAGATTGAAAAAGACTATCTTAATTCTTTGATTGTTGTCCAGAATATCAACCCATCACCTGCCAATATGTTTAGAAAAAATCAATTGTGAAACACTTTGCTCTTAAACAAGAATACATTGAATCTCTTCCTCTCTCCTTAAATGTAAATTTATTAATAAATCTTCATACTAAATAACTAGTTCCCATTTCCCATCTCTACCAATAACAACTATTCTTAATCACTAAAGAGTTACTTTGTTAAAATTTAACCTTTTATTGAAAAATTTCTAAATTTTTATTATTAATAAATAATACTTCGTTAGAATATCTTACTCTGAAATTTTAAATCAGCTATTTTCTAATTTTTTATATCACAATCAACTTCAATATGTTGGATAAACTTTCTACATGTTTAAGAAACTCTAGATTTTTTACTATCGACTTACTTTGTCAAAATTAACATTTTATTAAAAACTCATCTAAATTTTTATTACTAATAAATAATACGTTGTTAGAATATCTTACTCTAAGATTTTAAATTAGCTCTTTTCTGAATTTTGATATCACGATAACTTCAATTCTGTTGGATAAACTTTATAGATGTTTAAGTAAGAAACTGTAGCTTTTCCACTATCGACTTTATTTAAATTGGATAACTTTAATCAACTTCAATTATATGGGATGAACTTTTAGAGCGGTTCAAGGAAGTGTAGTATAAAGTAGTTCTATATTTTATAAATTTTTAGAGTTATTTACAAAAACTTAGTTTAAATGTTGTACCATCTTTATTATTTTTTTGGATATATTTTTTATTAATTTTGTTTAAAATTAAACAGAAATCTGTTTAATTATAATTTAATTTTGAAATCTAAATATCTAAGAATTTCTAAATAAATTATTCAAAAGTAAATATAAATAAGGAAAATATATTTTATTAAAAAATAGTACTACATATATAATTTAGTTTTTAACAATGCTGAATTCCCGATTTATTGAAGTAATGAAGTTTTAAGATTAAATAAAAGGGTACTATTATACCAGGAAAATATATTTTATTAAAAAATAGTATTACATGTATAATTTAGTTTGTAACAATGGTGAATTCCCGACTTATTGAAGTAATGAAGTTCTAAGATTAAATAAAAGGGTACTATTATACCAAAAAAATGATTTAGTAAGACTAAAGAATGTAAAACCTCAATTTATGATTTAAAAACTCGGATTCATGTTTAATATAAGAATGAATTTCAAATCTAAAACATCTATCAAATTTGATGGTTTTTGCACTTCTAATACATGTTTTATTATTTTTTATTAACTTTAATTATCATTTTAATACAAAATAATAACAAATCACCCAATTTGGTGGTCGACTTAACTTTACTGGCCTACAATCATAATGATTTGATTTGTTTCATCTTTAAAATTAAAATTAGAATTTTAATAGACTTGACTTTACATCCTCTAATCTCAATGATTTAATTTGTTTCATCTTCAAAATCAGAATTTTAATTTACGATGATAATAACCAGAATTTTAATTTATGATCATAATAACAAGTGCTACATAGTAGCTACTCCGTGTAGCTTAGTTTAATTATAGGTAAATTAAAGTGAAGAACATAAAAGTCCAGCAAAACATTGGTTACTGTAGAAAGAGCATTTTCTTTTAACATTTAATGAAGCATGCAGTAAAGGTCTGAATTTAAATCTCATTTAAATCAATTAGTCTACAAATCATGGGAAAATAATTTTTTGCATTAAATCTATAGTATATTATCAATATGTTACTAGAAAACCTTATAACATTCCAGTGATGATCAATGTTCAAACCAATACCAATTGAATCATAGCTCATGATGAATTAATCATGTCATTGAGTCCATTTCAAATATAAGAAAATCACTATTGAAAGAAGGAGAAAACTTTGTTAATTAATGTGTCTGTCTAGAGGTACCATAAACATGTTAGATTTTAGACTTCTGTGGGAGTTTTTTGATTCATGATCTGGATTAACCACAGTTCTTAGTTCATTCTGCCAACGTTTCAAACCCCAAAGGGGGTCCATCATCAGGACAAAATAGAAAGAATAGGAATGAGAGATTATTGAGAGAGAAGAGAATTGCGACCTGGAAATAAATACAAGAACCCTAAATTCATAAATAAAGGCCGACATATGATTTTAATAATTATATGATTTTATTTATTTTCCAATTTATTAGAACAAGTTTTTATGATTTAAAATTATGGACACATATTAAAATTTTTTACTATAATTTTTATTTTTTACTATAATTAAAATATATGGATTATTAAAATTTTGAACAACTATTAAAACTTTTACTATAATTAAATTGCAATAATTAATATAACTAAATTATATTAATTATATTATTATAATTAATATATAAATAATATATATAATATAATATATATAAATTATAATTGATTTATATAATTATTCTAATTAATTAAATTAATTTATATATTTAATAAAAATTCTTTTTTATTACAATGATTTAATATAATTTATAAGATTTTTTAAAAAATTTAGAATTTTAAAAGTTAATATTAATTATATAAGATTTTAAAAAAAAATTAAAATTTTAAAAGTTAATATAAATTAATTAATATGATTTATATAATTAATATAATAGTCAATATAAATTAATTTATATTAATTTATATAATTAATATAATTATATAATAATATAAATTCGCTTTAATTGTTTTAATTTATTATTTTCCTTTTATTAGATCAGGATTTTATTATTTAAATTTTTATGAATAAATTTTTTTAGCAGAGTTAAAAGTATTAATTATTAAATTATAAATAAACATATTATATTGAGTTTAGCATGATTATGCCTCAAAATGATTAACCTTTAAATTTTTTATTTGAGAGGTACAATAAACATATTATATTGAGTTTAGCATGCTTATGCCTCAAAATGATTAACCTTTAAATTTTTTATTTGTGTTTGTTTACAGATGCAATTAATTAAAAAGGAGTTAAGGGTTAGCTACTATAATCCAAAAGTTAAAGAAAATCACTAGAAATTTGTTATCAGATAATTGATGTGGCTTACAATTAAGCATCACGCAGGTCCAAAATTTAGAGTGAGTCATGACTACAAATTTGCAAAAATAGTAATTAGGTTAAATGGCCCACACTCTACATATATAATTATCAGATAATTGATGTGGCTTACAATTAAGCATCACGCAGGTCCAAAATTTAGAGTGAGCCATGACTACAAATTTGCAAAAATAGTAAAATTTGCAAAAATAGTAATTAGGTTAAATGGCCCACACTCTACATATATAATGTTGATGGCATGCTTTAACCTCTACATGCATATTTTGGCCTCAAGTAAGCCACTAGAGTCCTAAGCTAGTGTAGCAAATGAAGGGTGAAAAAGATCAAGGACTCAAACTGCTAATTCAAAATCTGTAGTAACAAGATTTTTCTATTAGAAATTTGGATAAATGGAGAACCTAGGAAAGTTTATGAAATAGACATTGTTATCCAAAAAGTGAAAATACTCTAGTTACATGTGCGTGGATGATTGTAACAATTAACTCTGCCAAGAATTTCATTCACATACAAACAATTGATGTGAGCTCGTAATATAATTGGCCTTATGGGAACAAACTTATAGAAACAAGCTAAGATTTAATTAGTGTCTTGACTACAACTCTCTAAGTGAATGGTGTCAATTGATAGTTCATGCAAATCTTAATTTATTTATAAATACTTTAGTTTTACAAATTATGATAAAATATTTGAACATAATTTCATTATATTTATGTTTTATTTTTATTTAATAAAAAACTAGCCTAGATTCATTTTGACTTTGGATCTATCAAGTGCTTGAAGGGATGAAATCTCTCAAGATACAAACTTCTTTTTGAGTGAAAAACTTGAAAAAACATTTGAATCTCCAAAGATTTGTTCCTCTCAACTTTTATCAATTAATATGGAGCTAAGATTATATATATATATATATATATATATATATATATATATATATATATATATATATATATATATATATATATAATTAAGAAATTATCGGCAAAACCATGGACTGTCAAAACCTGGATCCCAAAACCACCAACCATTTAAATAAATTTAAATAAATTTATTTTAAATTTAATTAACTTTATTTTAACTTTATTTTATTTTATTTTATTTTGAATAATTTGACTTCTCCATTGTTTTTATTTTTAATTGTATGTCTTTATTTTGACTAAGTCAAAATGTTTATGTTAATATTATAACATCTCTTCTATAAATGCAAATTCCTTAAATGTAATCAATTTCTTTATTAAACATTTAAAACATACTAAAAATAATTTGATGAATATGTGCTAGTTCTTCATATAAGTTTTGTTGATCTAAAAATTCACTTATGTTCTATTTTAATATTATGATATATAACTAAACTGTATAATACTAATGGAGTTATTTTTTCTCTACGAAAACATAGTAACCGTGGATTCATCTAGAAAAGGCTTTTGTTTATTTGCTTTGTGCAAAAGTGTTCCATAGACATTGAAAGTACAATCCCATAAATAACAAATAACGTTTTACCAACATATGGCTAAACAAGTTGCAAATAAAAACCATGTATAAAATGTAATTACATTATTGTAATGTAATTCAATTGTCTATGCAACCTATTTATTGTGCTAATTTAAGAAAAAGATATTACACTAAACCAACTAACAACACAGTAGTTTTATTTTCTATTGTCATTCATCTTGGATTAAAGATTGCAAGTAGAGATAGAGATAGAGATAGAGATAGAGATAAAGATGATAAATCACAACTTTAATCAAAAATGTTTTCGAATATTTTTTAATTAAAAATTTGTAAAAAATTAAAGATTATTTATAGGTTCATTAAATCTATCCCTAGTATTAGCCATGTCCAACTAATTTTTAGTTTATGTTCGTAAAACTATTACAGAATATGCATTATTATGTTACATTATTATAAGCGTAATAATCAACAAAGGAAATTATGATTATATAGCTATATTTTAAATAATCAATTGAGAAAAGATAAAGATTATTTAAATGGAGAAAAGTTAAATTAAACATTCATTAAACCTAGTTTAATGAAAATGTGGTTAGCACTTTGATTGATTTTTAATTTAAACATGCAACTAATCTTATTATAATTGTATAGAAATAAAAAGAAAAAGAAAAAAATGTAAAGTTTATATAAGCTAATTTTAATGTTTAGGATATAGTTAATTTTAATATTTATGAATATCTAGAAATATGAAAGTCATCTAGTGGTGAAACATTACCGATACAAAAACTCATTGAAATGGAAACCATTCTAAAAATAAAATGACCAATGGAAATAAAATCAAGTAGGCATATGCTAATGATGAGTTTATATTGTATCTAAGATACAAGTCCCTTAGATATCACACTGCAAATAAACAATAGGGATGCGTTTTCACATTCTATATATAAAATGTAAGAGTGTAAAACGCAGATCCATGATAGACAATTATTGAAATTAAAAATTATGTTAAAATGTGATGATTCTAATAAAAAATATAAAAATGAGTAACAAAACTCTTTAAACTTAGCATTCTACATATAAAATATGGAAATACAAAATTGCAAAAAAAAAAAAATCCTAAAAAACTAAAATACACATTCCATAATAGATACAAAATATGAAACAATATATAAAATGGTAAACAAGATTTTTAAAATTATATTTTTAATTAAATATTTTATTTTTTAAATTAATAAAATAAAAAATATTATTAATTAAAAATAAAATATCTTAATGATAATAGCAATAATCAAAATAAGGATCTTTGAAATTAATAATGGGTATTCTAGCATTTATAGTGTTTGAAATCAAAAAAGCAAAAGCAATGGTATTGCCACCTGGTTACTTTTGTTTTCTATAAATTTAGGTCATTTTTATTTTCTATAAATTTAGTTTTTGTTTGTTTCATATTAAAAGTTGTGTAATGAATTCGTCCAATGGCAAGAATGTAGCTAAATGTGAAGTTAAGGAAATTGTTTTATATTTGGATTTTTAGTTTTAATAGTTTTCATAATGTTTTAGGTAATGATAGTTGATAAAAATAAATAAAAAGTAAAAATTGTGAAAAATATAAATAAAGAAATTATTAAATTAAAGGTCAAACCATTGTTAAATTGAAAATAAAAGAAATTTGACTTAAAATATTAATAAAATTTTATATTTTCTCGTCCACTAATGATTGAAGTAAAAATAAAATAAAATTTCAAAATTCCCCAGTTTTTTTAAATAAATTTAAAACAAAAAATTATTCATGAATGGCTCTTTTCATATGCCAGGCAGAGAGTTGTCAAAGGACAAGGGGCGAACCGCGCATAAGTTACCCAAATATAGGCATTGTTACGGTGGCCCTGTTTTCTATACTGAGCGACGTGTAAGTTTCATAAGTTTTCAACTTCTTGCATTGGCTTCTGGTATTGCTTACAGCATGACAATAACTCATTATCAATGACCCGTGAAACTTTAGCAAATTCATTCAAAACCTCTCCAATTCACGCAGACAATTTATATTAGACATTGTTGGCAGAAGAAAAACCTAATGGTATTTTCTGGATGGCTCAAAAGATCACCTAAAAGCATATTAGCAGGGCTCGGAGAACAGCTCGCATTGAGTCTTCTAAGAAGTAAAGATGTTTGAGAAATTTTGGTGTTCGGCCACATCCCCTATAATTATTCTCGTTGGTGTGGATGCAACTGTCACTACTACTACATTCTTCTTAGTCAACGATGTAATATTCTCTCTCTTCTCTCTGCTCATCATTTTTTGCAATTAAAATTTCAATCCCAAAATCATAGCCAGAAGAAAATAAAAAAACCTCCGGATTTGAGAAAATCTCTCTGCATTGGACGTTGATCGTGACTAGGCTTTAGGGTCTGATCTCTTAGGATTAGCTTAAGCTATCTTGTAGGTATTTTTATGCTCGCTTTTTGCACTCCTAATGTTCAATAATGTAAAGCAATTGGGTTCATTGCTTCCTGATTTTCCATGAGTGCAATGAAGCATTACGTCATATAGCCACATAAAAAAATACCACCATGCATTTGACTTGTTTCACATGTCCAACAATATGCTCCTACATTCACTGTTGTGTATTTATGTAATTATTGGTCAGATAAATTACATATGGACTATGAGTATATATTTTGAAAACCAATTCAAGATGTATATCAAAGAGCTTGAAAACCAATTGAAGATGTATATCAAGGAGCATGTGGAATGGGGAGAAAATAAACTCTTTGGAACTAGAACATAAGTTAGATATTAACTATTTTGTGCATAAAAATCAAATTTCAAAAATCTTCTATAAAATTCTAAATTTGCATATTTTAAAGATTTTAATCTATGTTTTAATAACATCAAATATTTAACCTATTCTTTAATAACATCATTGATTTCTTTGCAAAAGTCAAACTTATGGTTTCATATGTCCTAAAAATATTTAGTTATAACCACATTATATGTTGACCCCATCCCTGAACAATGCTCAAATACATTCTTGGAGGATGGAAAGGTTGGACATTTCTCATAGCGAAGTGGTTGGGCATATCAAACATCTCGAGTTTTCTACATCGAGCTCTAAAACAACATTTAATGCATTTTGGCATGGGAAACTCGACTAAGTAGAAATTGACAGCTAGATAATGTGCCAGAATAACTTCCCATATAGTTGTACCTCTGGAGGCCTATTTGTTCATTTATTTGTGCCAACCACAAGAGACTTTGCAGGTTGCTCATATATGCCTCTCTAAGTTCGACCAACCTATATATGGTGTAAACAACTAGTGAATTGGGATCGTAGACATGTCAAATTTCATCTCTTTAATCCCTCCTGGCAAAAGTATAACCTGCAAGATTTCTTTTTCTAATTGTAACTTTCTTGGCTCTTACACAAGATGCCAAGGGAGATCCATGCAGTGAGCTCTATAATTTATGTACCCTAAGAGGTCAATAGAGTTTTTTTAATATATGCATGTTTCCATAGTTGAACATTGGAATGAGTCATTGAAAAGCATGTGTGATGAACATAGGAAGATGTTGTATGACTAGCTTCTAGTGAGTATGAACCATTTGCGTGCTTTCGCATTGTTGGTGTCCACTTTTCATATTGGGAAGCATCCATTTGATATTGATCAGGTTAGTAGGTTTTTTGAACATATTTCATATTATTTTTGTTTCTTTGAAGAGATTGAGTTCAAATGTTCACGGGGTTGGGACATAGAAACAACATAATCCTGAATGGGGACTGGGGTTGCACCTAAAATATATGGAATCCAAGATTCTCTCATAATTCATGGAAACCCATTTTTTATATTTTATTTTGGTTTGTTCTAGCACATCCTAGAAAGCCAAAAATATAGTTGGTTTTGGTTTCGAATTGAAAATATGTGAGGATACACTTCTAAACCTATGTTCAACCTTATTAGGGTCACTAGTTTTGTAGTGATTGTTACAGATCCATTTGGGAACATCAATCCAATCATCTAGATTAGTGTTTTAGGGTTCATCAAACCCTAATTTCAGTTGCTACATGCCCTAAACAAGTCACCCTTTTGAATTCCTCCTTCCCAGATAGTTTCATGACTTGAAGACATCCATAAATAGCATCTAGAGGGACCAGTGCATGTAATCCCTTGTAAAGGTGTGTTGTAGAGTAGTTGAGTCCATTGCCAGGGTGCTTTACAGAGCACTTAAGCTTCCTTTCACCTGTGCTGGCGAGAATGAGCGAAATTCACATAGGGTTTGGGGAATATTCTTATCTTTTGGATTCATCTAGAAGGTTCCCTCACTTATCAACTTTTATGAGCTCGAAAATGGATGAGGAATGGGTTAAAGTGCATCCTATCCTCCCATCCCTTTCTCCATGGAACTAATTCTAAGTATGGAAGGCCATTCAATGCCACCATTTATGACAAAACCTCATTCATCTTCCTATAAATTGACCACTCATCTAAGTGATTAGGGATTGGATTATATTGAATTGTAAGCAGATAATGTTGCTATGAGATTTGGCTTTGAAGCAAGTATTGTAATGCTACAAGTTTTTCATGCTTTTGATGTGATGTGGATGGGATCCAAGCTAGTGGAATGGCTTTGAATCAGACACCAATGGTTGTAATTCCTTATTCTATCTAATAAAGTGTTTGAACATTTCTCCCATATGTTTGTATTGTTTCATAATGCTTATATGTTTGAATTGTATATGATTCCTTTCACTTATATTCAATAGATCATGTGCTTTGATCAGTTCTTTGTTTTCTGTTGTGTTTACAGGTACTTCTCAAGCATATTAAGTATGAGAAGGAGCGACAGGATCGATACAAAGGAGACGAGGGGAAAGTGGAACTACAAGTAGGTCTTCTCATCTTCTCATCTTATCTATTGCTTATAGGAAAAGTCTAAAATACTTTAAATTGTTGTTCTAGATACAATTACTTATCTAGGGAATTAATATTTATCCATAGATGCCGAATTCTCCAAAACAATTATGGTTTTGAATTTTTGAGATATATGGTATAAGACTTACTTTACACTGCTAGATTGCTGAGAGATTTTTGCATAAGGGGAGAATTAGAATTAGTGAAATTGGTTTAGTAACAATTGTGACTGCAACCTACCTTGATGAAGGCTTCCTACCTAAGCTTACAGACAATTATTTTATATGCAAGGGAACTGCCACATTTATTGAAGACGTACAACAAGTATGAACTCAATATGGGGAGCTCTATATATAATATATGCCAAATTTTACATTAACTAAATTAATATGCTCGCATTATGAAAACCTTATAAGCATGTTTTATTTAAATTATTTTATTAACATCAGAAGAGTGTAACCTATAAACTGTCTCATAAAATAAAACAAAATTGGTGTAACTTATAATCTCCATGATTGGCATCGACACGAAATGAGAACAAGTTCAACAATCTATTGGGAGTATTTATGAATCATATGTAGTTTCAAACAATGATCTAGTGACTATACAAACCAATATCTACGTGTAGGCAATTTGTCCTCTATTGGAAGTTACCAATCTAATTAAAAAATTCAGAGGTTGAATGGATTCTTCATTGCATTAATTATGATACAGTAGACCTGGGTTTACTCATAGCATATACCTTTTAGCGAGGTAAAGAAACATTCCTATTTTTTTTGAAATACATGATATATTAATACATAAGAAACCTTATACTTATTACGTCAGGGGATTTCCCTTGTAGTTTTGTCTGTTGATTGATTTTTGAAAGACTAAATAAAAACATATACCCATATGGTAGTCCATAGAGGAAAACCTCTAGAGTGGCCAATACCTAAAATTGTAGAACTATAACTAACATGAACATAGGGATGTAAATAACGACGTTGATTGATTATGTATTTTCCTTTTGAATCCCTGCGATAAAAATGGATTGACCTCAGAATTTGTGGGGCGAGGCAAAACACAATTCTGAATCCCTGTGTGAAAATTGATTGGCCTTGAACTTTGGGGAACTGCAATTTGCAATGTTCACATGAAACTCGATGAATATGATCCTTTCCATGTTATATTATTTAACTATATTATAGTTGGAATATGAATGAGGTTGGTGATGTGAGGCGAATTCATTAGGGGAATATTGAGGTCTAAAATGGGCCTCCTAAGAAAAATGTACAACCAAAATAAACTCTATAAGAACCAATAAGATTCAAGATGATGATGTCAACCATAGGGGATGATTCACCATTTTTATAGTAAAAAAGTAAAAATAATAAAAATAATAAAATAATAAAACTACTTTTTCAACTCATATTTTCAACTTATCTCCCTAACGTTTTGCTCAAATTTTGAGCGAGACTACTCATTGGATGCAAAATTTAATTCCTCATCCAAAAAGTACCCATGTTGCATACTTTTGATGAACCCTACTACACAAAAAATGAGAAATACATGAAAAACATGACTAAAATCACATTTTTCATGTATTTCTCATTTTTGTGTAGTAGTGTCCATCGAAAGTATGCAACATGGGCTTTCCTTGGATGAGAAATAAATTTCTTCATCCAATGAGTGTTTCCACTTGAAATTTGAGTAAACCCATAGGGAGAGAAGCTGAAAATACAAGTTGAAAAAATAGTTTTTCCATTTTTCCCTCTAAAATTTGATGATATAATCTAATCTTATTTTATTATTTCGACTATTATTTTATAAATTACTTAGGAGGCCCATTTTAGACCTCAAAATTCCCCTAATGAGAGTATTTATTGAAAAAAGTTGCAAATTCATTCACAATTAAAAAGATAACTTCGAATTTTGTCATTCACCAAGCATATAATAATAAGGTAGTGATGTGAGGCAACATATATATAAAAGAGAAGACATTATTGGTAATTCTTGATTTTGAAAACCTTATAGGCATGTTTTATTTTAATTATTTTATTAACATCATATATATGCACATAGGAGCGTAACCTATAAACTGTTTCATATAATAAAACAATGGTTTATTCAGGCATGCTTGTTGTTGAATATCGCCATAACATTAATGAAAGCATTGAAAATTATGTCATGTGTATATGAAGGAGTAAAGGGAAAATGGGAGGGAACACATGTGAAAACTGAAAATGAAAAGGGTCGGTGTTAATCGTATTTAGCAGATCAGATATATTTTGGAAGATGGGTTTCGTAAAACAACTAGTATGTCTAAGGTTAAATCACGTGCCCATTAGAAGGTTGCCTCCATCTCCTGTAAATCTAGAAAATTTTGAAATCATCGATCTTAGTTACTCTAGCATTATGGAATTACCTCTTATCCTACACAAGCTAGTTCAAACCTTTCATGAGTCTGGTTCTTATATATTATATAAGAATCTCACATAATTTTTATCAATGTTTCCTAAAGGATTAAGGTGATTCTCTAAGGTTGTAAAGGATACAAAAGAACCAAAAAAGTGTGAAAGATACAGAGAATTAATAGACAAAGGAATTCATCTCAATCCTTTATCTATTGAACTAATACAAAACTAATAGTCAAAGGAATTCATCTCAATCTTTGCCAGATTTTTAAAGTGTTTAGAAAGATTTAACTAGAGGTTACGAATTACCAATTAGAGTCAATGCTGCAATTGTTCATTCCAAACCTCCGGCACACTTAAACACTTTGATCGTCATGCTAACTTCACTTGTAGAAGTTCGAGCAAAAAATAACAATTACCATGGTGCAGAGTAGAAAATCACAACACTTCACTTGTAGAAGTTCGAGCATAAAATAACAATTACCAAGGCATAGAGCAGAAAATCATAGTGAAGAGCACAAAAAACGTGCAAGGTGGAGGGCACAAATTGACACAGGCCCGCATGAAATTTTATTGCACTCAATCTTGTCCTTAATTTCCCTCATTTGGATTAATTATCATAAATGTGAAGATATCTACATGGAAATATCCTCTAGATCAAGCAGATCGCCTAAATCCCTTTTGTACCCATTAATAACACAAATCTCATGGCATTACTAACTCATAAAACTACATATATTGTTCTAACATTAATATAGGTGTGTGTGTATATCTATATATATATATATATATATATATATATATATATATATATATATATATATAACGTTATTGTAGAAATATTATATATTCAAACATTCATTTAAATGTATGATTTATATGTTCAAACTAACACATTGTCTGTTAACCACATTAATTTTTGTGTGTTAAGACTTTTTTAACTTCATTCGAATAATCAAAGTGTTTTATATGACAATCCTTTATGACTTGAGAGTTCCAGAAAAGTTTAGGTGTCTGCGTTAGATCTCTATGGAAAGAGAAAATGACATGTGCTTGATGTAAATTTCCAACATATAAAAAATAATCATGGGTTGGATTATGACTATATATGGCTTGACAATTTAAAGAAACCTGTGTTGGATGTTAATTCATTTAATGGCGCTTAAGGCCTCACACGCTAGTTAGCTACTTAATCATTGTTGGGAAATATTAGGAGGATAAGAGTTCTAATCCACAAGATGGAGAAGATCGCCTAAATCCCTTATGTACTCGTAGCATTAATAACACAAATCTCGGTGCATTAATAACTCATAAAACTACATATATTGTTCTAACATTAATAGTGATGATCAACCATTTTTCAATTGGACTCTAAATGTAGATTCTTTTAAACACTCCGAGAAAATTTAAACAAAATGATAAGTCTTCTCTGAAATATTATAAATTTTATTATGAATATTAAATCCATAATTTATATTATATTTTTATTAAAGCCTTGTGATGGAATATTTGGTTTGTTTTATTTTTTAATTGTTTTTTATTTAATATATTATATTTCTTTGTTTACATGATAAAAGATTATCTATATATATATATATATATATATATATATATATATATATATATATATATATCTATATGCCTTTCGAAATTTGAATTTGATTTTAAATGTGAAATTATCAATAACTTGACTTTAAATTAATTTAATCATTTATTTATGAAGATATTATTTATTTATTTATATTTTGAAAATTAATTTAGTAAAGACTATTAATTTTATATATGTACAAGAGTTTAAAAGTAAAAAATAGAATGTGATTACATTATTGATTAAAAAGTTCTAATTATTACCTACTAATCATTTTTTGCAAATATATATATTTATATATATAATGAATGTTATCCTAGAAATATCATATATTCAAACATTCATTTAAATGTATAATTTATATATTTGAACTAATACATTGTTTATTAATCACATTAATTTTTGTGTGTTAAAACTTTTTTAACTTCATTTGACTTATCCAAGTCTTTTATATGACAATCCTTGATGACCTGAGAGTTAGTTTAGGTGATTTCCTTAGATCTCTATGGAAAGAGAAAATGACAAGTGATTCATATAAATTCCCAAACATATAAAAAATAATCATGTGTTCTATTCCGATTATATATGGACTTGAAGATTTAAGGAAACGTGTCCTAGATGTTAATTCATTTAATGGTGAAGAAGGTCTCACAAGATAGTTAGCTAAGTAATCATTGTCAAAAAAATATTAATAAAAAAAGAGTTCTTATTCACTAGATATAACAACATTAATAACACAAATAATCCCACAAATAATTAATCCATTTAATGGTGACAAAGGTCTCATTGTCTAGTTAACTAGGTAATCATTGTCTAGCAAATATTAAGAGGAGAAGAGTTCTAATCCACTACATCATTAATAACACAAATAAATTCCTTCTATACTCGAACATTAATAACACAAATCTAGTAGCATTAATAACTCATAAAACTACATATATTATTCTAACATTAATAATGGTGATCAACTATTTTTCAATTAGACTTTAAAAGTAAATTCTTCTAAAAACTAGAAAATGATAAGCCTTATTTGAAATATTATAAATTTTGTTATGAATATTAAATCCATTATTTTATATTATATTTTTATTAAAGCCTTTTATAGAATATTTAGTTTGTTCTATTTTTTAAATTGTCATTTTTCAATTGGACTCTAAAAGTAGATTATTTTTAACCATAAGGCTAAAGATAGCTTACGGGACAAATTGCTTCTTTCTATGAAGCTTCAAAATAAATGCTCCCATATTCTTGACAAACCCCTCGCTAAATAATTTTAAATCCATAATTTTATATTATATTTTTTTAAAACCTTGTTATGGAATATTTGGTTTGTTTTATTTTTTTAATTGTTTTAATTATTTAATATATTATAATTTTAGGTATAAATATGAAATTGATATATATAATTTATTTGTTTACATGATAAAATATTTTCTTCAAATAAAAATCAAATCATTAAAATTTACAAAGATATATATATTTTGATATTGTATCCCTTTCTAAATTTGAATTCTTTGGTTACTCAATGTTTTTTAAATATGAAGTTATCAATAACTTGACTTTAAATTAATTTAATAATTTGTTTATGATTGGTCAATATTGTCTTAAAATATTATTTATTTATTTTTTAAAATCAAAATAAATTAATTTAGTGCAAGGCTATTAGTTTTATAGATGTGGGAGAATTTATAAAGTAAAAATAGAATATGATTACATTGTTGATTAAAAAGTTCAATTTTTACCTACTAATCATTTTTTCAAACTTTATTGTAGAAATATCATATATTCAAACATTCATTTAAATGTATAATTTATATGTTTAAACTAATACATTCTATGTTAATCACCTTAATTTTTGTGTGTGTTAAATTTTTTTTTTACTTCATTCGAATAATCAAAGTGTTTTATATGACAATCTTTTATGACTTAAGAGTTCCACAAAAGTTTATGTGATTTCCTTAGATTTCTATGAAAAGAGAAAATGAGACTTGCTTCATGTAAATTTACAACATATAAAAAAAATCGTGTGTTGGAATGGACTTCGATTTAATGAAACATGTGCGGGGTGTTAACTCATTTAATGGTGAACAATGGCCTCACATGCTAGTTAGCTAAGTAATCATTGTAGTAAAATATTAAGAAGAGAAGAGTTCTAAGATTAAAAAAGCCGTCCATGATGAGTGATGAAATCCTGCACTCAAGTACATTATTATTTTTGAATTTAAAAATAAATAATTAAATGCCACGTACATGCCATTTACACATGGATTATAATTTAATATTATTATAATTAATAATCATTTTTTCCTAATCAGTAATACCTACTAATCATTTTTTCTATATATATCTATATATCTATATATATAACGTTATTGTAGAAATATCATATATTCAAACTTTCATTTAAATGTATAATTTATATGTTTAATCCTATATGACTTGATAGTTCCTGAAAAGTTTAGGTGACTGCCTTAGATCTCTATGGAAAGAGAAAATTACACATGCTTCATGTAAATTACCAACATATAAAAAAAATCATGTATTGGATTTTGACTATATATAGACTTGACGATTTAAAGAAACATGTGCTCGATGTTAATTCATTTAATGGTGACAAAGACCTCACATGCTAATCATTGAGAGAAAATATTAAAGAGGGAAGAGTTCTAAAATTTAAAAAAAAAGACTCCATAATAAATAATAGAGTCTGCAAAATTTATGATGCCACTCAAGTAAATTATTATTTTTGAATTTAAAAATAAAAAAAATATATGCCACTTACAAATAAATTTAAAAACCTACAGAGACTTGTAGTAGTATTATGAATATGCAACTACCAAATTCATTAAATAAACCTGCATTACAGTACATTTTACAATAACATCTTTAAACTAACCCTAAATTCATTAAATAAACCTATATCACAATACATTTTACAATAACATCTTTAAACTAACCCCAATAGTAACACAGATATATATTAATAATTTTTATTAAAAATATATATATATAATTCTACTTAATAACTTTTATTAAAAAAATATAATTCTACTGTGAGAAATCTCATAAGTGACCAAAATAATAGTGTTCAACGCATTAACAAATGCTTAATCCCCGCGGGGGCCAGGGATAATAATGAACAAAGGGTCGATCTGATCAGTGTTGGAGCTTAGATAGTACCCAACATCATTTGAAGGAGATATTTATGAACAGCGAAATCCCGTGCTGTGCTGTACTGTGCTGACTTTTACAGTGAAACGTTGCATTCTTCACAGTTTTAATCCATGTGCATGCATCGTATTTTTAATGTATATATACTCGGTACATACCTTCATTCTTGAAATATCATCCGTACATAATTTCCTTTATTTTAGTGTAATTTTAGGAGCTGTGGTTCTCCGTGTATATATATAGTTTTCAAAGGTTTATTAATTTCTTTTGAAATTGATAAAAGTGTAAATTTAAGTAGTTGAATTTATATAATTTTAATATAATATATATATAAATAAAATGTTTACTAAAAATTCTAATTTTAAAGCTATACTTCTAATTAAAGAATGAGGAACAACATATACTATAATTTATATAAAGCGATATATATTAAGCAAAGTTATCCTTCAAATTAAAGAATGAGGAACAATGTATACTAAAATTATGAAACTATATATACTCACATAGGATAGAATTTTAATATTTATAAAAACAAAAAAATATATACTTACTTAGGATAGAATTTTAATATTTATAAAAACAAAAAAATATAGAGTTGTTTATCTTAAGATTAGCATCTTGGTTACTGGTTTTCCTAATTTTTTAATGTCATTAGTTGTTGAAGAGAATTGTTTTCTGTTATCTGGTAGATGGAGTTTATGTTGCTCTAGATGGGGTGTCTAAAAAAAATTTTCATCATCGACCTAGTTGCTATTGCATAGTTTACATATTCAGTCCTAGGGTGATTTTTGGTATGCCATATGGGCAACATGCTGTTTTTAGATTATTGTAGCATGTAGGTTGGGATTCCAAGGAGAGAATGTGGAGCCCACCACAACTTTTGCCCTGGGTGCCAAGGGAGGGATATCTACTGATCTCAATGGAATTAGTATAGAGCTTGTGGAAAATTCCATGCCCATTGAGAACAGTAAAGTAAGAGAAGCCAAAACTGGTGTAGTGTCAATTGTTGGTTTTGATGGTGGTTAATCCTTAAACAAGGTTATGCATTTTTATGATTGATGTCTGTATTTAGTTCTACTATTCAACTCATGTTAAGAAGAAATTTTCAAATCAGTTTCATGTTTTTAACTAGCGTGGCAATTGTGTATTCCTGCAACAACAGCCTGTTGTTCCAAGTATTTTACAAGACACCAACCAAGAATTTTTTGAGCAGACATTACACTTATTGGAAACAGTAGCAGACATGTTCTACAATCGCATCTAGAAAATAAACTCTTTATGGTGTCACTCAAGGCCAAAGGGATCTATTTTTATCATGGTAATTAAAAGGAAACCCATCTAGATTTTATTATTGTTAGCTAATCTATATACAAAGTTCAATATTCTAATTCAGATCAAACTATCCTTTTAGCAGCATGGTTTCAAGTTCCAGTAATAAAGGAAAACTAGGGGTTCTTCTTTTGATAGGTTACAGGTTGTAGGTTGAAGGTTACAAGTTACATACTTCTTTCTGCCCTCCCAAAACTTCGACTTTGCCCATGATTTAACAACACTATCAGCACTATGAACTTGAGACGCTTCCTAAATTTTCTAACAAAATCACCAAGGCAGGTACTAGCTGCCATGCAGCCTCCCTTGTTTATGTTTATAATGATATGTTTTGTTTTAGTATTATTGGGTAGAAAATTTGTTAAATAGTGTGGTATGGTTTGTAAGTTTTATTTAATTGTTCTTTATTTTTATTTTTCTGCATAATTATAATTTATATTTAAATTCTCATAGTGTAAATTTCAGGATTTAAGTTAAAGTTATTGTGAGAAATTGTCAACTAGAATATCATAACAATTTACAAATCATATTTTGTTCTTGTTATATATGGTAAACATTGACATTATTCAAATCATTATTTGGATGAAAAATGTTGAGAATTTCAAAGTGTAAAAGAAGGTTATTTAAAATTGTTAACCATTGATTCATTCAAAGTTGACTTGCCTAAAATATAGTTCCTTACAATAACAAAGTGGAAGTCAACATAGAGCTACCTATGAATGAATGAACCAATTTAATAATGTTTTTACTTGTATTTTTTATATTTTTCTCCAAATCTTATATTGTACATGTGTAACATCCCTTTTTGTGGCCCCTTGTTTTGTAAACATGATTAATAATTGTGTAATGCCAATAGGAGGGATCATGATTGGCTGGAAATATTTTGTAAATATAAAAATATGAATAAATTTGATTGGTTGGCCTAAGGGAAAGGGTTGATAGATCCACAGTCTTGGGTGAGTGGAGAGTGATGGTCAAGCGTGGCAGGATGTCCCATCACTAGAAAGTTAGAGACAAAATGATGGGAAGACAATGAGTCATGACGTTGATTCTAGATCTTGATTCCATGGGTGGATGAATAAATACCATGGGTGGATGCCACTTACAATACCATGGGAAAATTCCATGGGTGGATGAATAACATAGGTGGATGAATACCATGGGTGGATGCCACGTTCCATTCGGATAATTCCTCCCTCCTTAAGAAGCAATGGTCCACACTGCATGAAGTTCCCTCCTACGAAGACTTTGTTGAATATGAAGAGTCACTAAAGAGAAGAGGTTTGTGTGGTTAACCCATAACCATGATGAACGAAGATCTGATGATAGAGATGCCCTGTAATGCTTGTGACCGACTGTGATATTAACAATGTGCGCCCTAGAAAATGGACTTCAATGAAGCGTGGGTTTGTGAATGATCCATAACCATGATAAACGAAGATTCGAGGATAGATATACCCTGTAGTGCTTGTGAACAACCATGATAGTAACAATGTGCGGCCTAGCAAATGGAGTTCGATGACAAAATTTTTGTGTGGTTGATCCATAACCATGATGCTGACTGTTGATAAAGTAGAAGGTACCTACATGGTTTGGGGTGGGAGGGCATGTCTCCAAAGAACCCAAGCTGGATGTTGCTATGTTGAAACTGATGAATGTGAAGCAGGTGCCTACTAAAGTGGGGTGGGAGGACACATCTCCAAAGGGAACCCGCTCCGAATGCTACTCCAGATTTAAAATGGACATAATGCGGTCAATATAACTCAGAATCTTTATTATAACCTGTTTTTGGAAACAAAATGATAATTTTGCATCTTCCCATGTGTTTGTAATCCCTGTCTAGACACTTTCGAAACTCATATTCGTGCTGCAACTGTTCCATCATTATAAAAGTTCTAATAAAATAGTTGATTTTAAATCAGTGATATCTCCCTCATTTGAACTCTGATTCAAACAATTGTTGTTTTGGAATTGAGTGATTTTTCGAGAGGAACTCAGATCTATAAACATTTTTTTGAATTCTACATAAAAACTGCAAAAAATGACAGGAGAGTCGTCGTCCATGAATTATCGTAAAAAAAAATTCTACAATATAGTTGATTTTAAATCAGTGATGTCTCCCTCATGCAGACTCTGATTCAACTGATTTATTTTTTGAATTTGGGTATTTTTTTTGTAAGGAATATAGATAGGTTATTTATTTTTGTAAGTTTTGCAACAAAAGTTTCAGATCTATTCTTCAAACTTGTCGTCCAAAAAAATTCCTACAAAAAAATGAAAAAAGAAAAAATTTCCCGCTTTTCCTAAGAAAGTGTTCTGTGGATGTCATAGCACGTGCCTGAAGTTTGTTAAATATTTATGCAAAATTTTGAAACTAAAATTTTCATTAAAGCCTCATTTGCATGGAATTGTAACTTGACTCTAATACCACTCATAAGGATCTTGGGGGGAGGCCCCCAAGATCTGAAAAATTGAAATGCCAGAAGAAAAAGAGGAGAACACCCAATAAAAAAAACAACAAAGAATTTTTTTATTTATTAAAACAGATAAAACTATAAAGGCTACATTGTGGTAGACAACCTGTCCTTTCACAAAATGTGGTTTATTACTTATAACCTTTTTTTGTTACTATACCACATGTAAATTCCATGGGTGGGTAAATACCATGGATGAATGAATACCATGAATGGATATCACAATACCATGGGTGAATGAATACCATGTGTGTATGCCATTTTCAATACCATTAATGGATAAATACCATGGGAGGATGAATACCATGGGTGGATGTCATTTTCCATTCGGATCATCCTTGGTCATGTAGAATAGCTCTTGTAGCTCGCACAATGATCTAGTTCTTTCTCACAGCTACCCCATTTTGTTGTGGGTTTGGGGGAATTGCGAGTTCTCTTTGAATTCCTTCTTTGGCACAAAATTCCTTGAATTCATTTGAAACATACTCACCTCCATTGTAACTCCTAAGAGCTTTCACCTTCTTGTCGATCTCTTTCTCAACTAATGCCTTGAATTCTACAAATTTTGAGAATATCTCATCCTTCTTCGACATGAAGAAAATCCAACACTTTCATGAGAAATCATGATCTAGATTTAAATAGGAATGCAAAAAATTACAAAGATAACCATAAACACAGAGATGTAGTGGAAATAATACTTCATTTCATTAATGTAAAATACTCAAATATGCTTACAAACAGAAATGGAATTAAACCAGCTAGGGTGATGGTAGCTTATCTCTGAGAAGGGATGTGGAGGCTACATGCCTCTGAACTGCCATACAATGAGGCTCAAGTGCCTTTTTATTATTGAACAACAAGAGAAAACCCTAAACAACCAAAACCCTAACCCAAGGAGATGTGACACCAAGAGTTTATGGGCCCCGTTGGGGTGAGTTGGACAGTGAACTTCTCGAGGTCATGACTTGGTGATATTATCTCTGTTTGGCGTGCATGATAACTCGTTGGAAATATCTCTCCAAGGACTACGATGAAAAAGATAATTTTAGAAAAAAATCATTGGCGGTAGATTTCCAAAAAAATGTCGTTTACGGCCTCAAAACGGCTCCGGAAGTTTAGGACCCGAAAAACTGCTAAAAATAGTAAACTGTGCTACAATTAAGGAAACTGAAAATTTGAAAGAAGCAATGATGCGGGTCCAAGTGGAATTGGCAGGTGGCCACCAATATCCACCCGAATCATTCCTCCCCCCTTAGGAAGCAATGGTCCCCATTTCATTGAGTTCCTCCATGAGATGAGGAAACTTCTGCTAAACTTAGTCCCTGGTGAGCCACTTGCCCTAGTGAAGGAGTTGGCCTGCTTTGACAAGTTGATACAGTTGGATATTCTGCTGGCAAGTGTGTTTGAACTATGTGTCCATGATCTGATCAGTTGCAGCTTGTTCCATGCAATATGGATTTAACTCTGTGGGTGTGAGCTGTTCTGCAATGTTGGATGTGTCTAGTAATGGTGGAAAGTATTATCGAAGGTGGTCCACATTGAACATTAGATGCAGGCCAAGGAACAGGGGAATAGTGAGTCTCCCACAACCTTGGTAATGTTGTAAGGACCATATTGGAGTGGTCTGAGTTTTTGATAGGCTCCGGTAAGGCGTTCCTTTTGCAAATGCAACCAGACTTTGTCGCCCACCTGAAACTTGTGTGGCACCCAATGTTGATCATGTCGCTACTTGTACTTGGAATTTTATTTCTCCAGAATATCATGGACCTACTGGAAAATATGTTGGATGTGGTCAATGAAGTTATTTTCCTTATCTATTTCGGACTGGACATGAGTCGAATCTACGTGAGTAGCTGCAAATGGCATGGCCACATAAATGGGACATAGTGGTTGGAATCCCAAGCCCACCTGAAAAGGGTTGTGGCCAGTCAAGCTATGGAGAGCCCAGTTGTAGCTGTACTAAACATAGGGGAGGCTCTTGTCCCATGTGCAGGGATGATTTGAGTTGTACATGCGCAGAATGTGTATGATCATCATGCTGACAACCTCTATCTGGCCATCAGTTTGAGGATGGAAGGCTATGGACTTAGTGATTTTGGTGTCCAGCATCAACCTGAGACTAGACCAAAATGTACTGAGGAACCTTCTATCCCGATCTAAGATGATAGACCGTGGGATCCCAAAGTGTACCCACACTCGTTTAAAGAATAGTTTAGTAGTGGCTTTGGCTGTGATATTCTTCTTGCAGGTCGCCATAATGGCCATCTTCGAGAACCTGTCGACGACCACAAAAACACAGTTGTTTCCATGCTTACTGGAAAGAAGGCCTGACATGTAATCCATGGAGATGGATTCCCAAGGTCAACTAGGGTTAGGCAACGAGGTATAGAGGCATTGCTTCTTGATGGTTGGTTTGGAAATGGCGTAGGTAGTGCATGATCTGATGTACCTCCTGACATCTTGTCAAAGACTTGACCAATAGAAATACTTCTGCAGTATTGCCACCATTTTCTCGACCCTGAAATGCCGAGCAACCTGACTATACTGTGCTTCCCAAATCATCTTGGAATGCTCGCTTGAAGGAACACAAAGGTGACCCAGGTGGCATAACAGGGTATCCTGGAGGTGAAAATTTGGAACATGCTAACCCTCCAAGAGTGTCTAGTATGTGTGGTCGAATTTGGGGTCACTTTTATAAGAAGTGGCCAATCAGAAGTCTCGTGCCCACAAGAGTTGAGCACGGTGGTTAATGCCATGATCGATGGTTGACTTAAGCAATCTGCAACATTATTGGTGCTACCCTTCTTATACTTGATATGCAAATGGAACTGTTGTAGGTATGTGGACCACTTCTGATGGCGATCATTCTACAATTTCCCTTGGGTCTGTATGAACTACAGGGGTCGGTGGTCTGTGGATGACCGTTTCCTTCCCCAAAATGTAATGCTTCCATTGTCAGCATGTCTACACAATGGAATACATCTCTTTGTCATAAGTGGGATACTTCTGGACTATGTCTGAAAGTGTCTCACTGTGATATGCCACTAGATGCCCATGTTGAGTAAGGACTACCCCAATAGCATAGTTAGAGGCATCTGTCTCGACCTCAAATGGTTGTTGCAAGTCTGGTAATGCGAGCACTGGTGTCGAGCAGAGGCAATCTTTCAACTCTGTGAATGACTTCTGTTGAGATTCAGACCAAAAGAATTTTTCTTTTGCTCCTCCCTTGGTTTCTTGACTCAAGGGCCAAGTGATATGAGAAAATCCCAACACTAAACTATGGTACAAGTTGGAAAGACCTAGAAAGCTATGGAGCTGTGTCAGAGTGGTTGGAGATGGCCAATCCCTAATGGCTTGGATCTTAGCTGGAGCCACATGCACCCCCTATTCATCAATAATGTATCCCAGATACTGAACTTGGGTCATGCCAAAAGTGCATTTCTCCAAATTGGCACATAACTTGTGTTGTGACAGTGTTTAGAGAACCTGTCGGATGTGGTGGAGGTTCTCTTCCTAACTCTGGCCAGGATGTCATCCAAGTATGCCACGACAAATGAGTTGGTGAATGGCTACAAGATGTCATCCATTAGCCTCATGAAGAATGTACGAGCATTAGTCAATCTGAAATGCATAACCAACCATTCGAAAAAGCCCTCCTTGAATTTGAAGGCAGTCTTCCACACATCAGAGGGCTCAATTGGTACTTGGTGATATCTTGACTTCAAATCGATCTTGCTGAAATATTTTTCCTCCTTCAGTTGGTCCAGAAGGTCATCAATCCGTGGGATCGGGTACCTATTATAGAAAGTGATCTTATTCAGTGCCCGATAGTCAATACAGAGTCTCCAAGTCCCATCCATCTTCTATACCAACATGATTGGGCTCTCACAGGGTGATGAACTCACACGAATGTGACCTTTCTGCAGTGGTTGTTGAATCTGCCTCTTGATTTCATTGTTCTCTAGAACAGAGCACCGATAGATTGGTACATTGGGGAGCGGTGCACCTGGGGTTAGATCGATGGAGTGCTTGACCTGATAGTGCAGAGGAACCCCTGCGAGGGAGGTGAAGATGTCCTTGTACTCCTCCACGACCTTGTCTATTTGTAGTTGTCATGTGGAGGGGCCCTATCTGGAGGTCGTGGCCACCATCTTCTTCTTTCCTTGAGGGCATATCATCAGGAAAACAAATTTGCCAATTTTGGAAATGAGCTTACTGCATTTTTTTGCAGTAACCAAAGACATGGAGGTAGGCGGTGCTACCTCTGATATCCTGTACAACTTATTTCCCTAAGTAACAATAACAACATGGGGCCTTGATTCATACACAACATGTCACTTCCACAAGTATTGTTGTCCTCATAATACATCACAAACTTCAAGGGGAGCAATGTCACACAATACCTCATCCATAAGGGATATATGTTGTATGGAAGGCGACATTATTGGCTCACGCGAAGATCCCATCCTTGGTGAAGCCACCCGATGGTGTACGGTTGTGGATGTGGTGTGGTCGGTAAGCCCAGCCGCTTCATGACCTCTGCCGAAATGAGGTTATTTTGACTCCCGTTGTCGATAATGAACTGTAGCAGTGTAAGAGCCCTATCCTAGGGTCTTCTAACAAATCTATTTTTGATGAATTTAAACACAATAAGAGGCAATAATTTACCTTCTTACAAGACTTTTAAACAAATAGAATTTTACCATTTACATTCTAATCCTTATAACTTATGGAGAACATTTCATTTTAATAAGTTTACCTGAGAAATCTATAGAGGAATACTTGTACCGGTGGCTGGTGGAGATGCCTTTGAGTTGCTACTCCTGCTGAACGCTCCTCTTAACTGACCCAGCTAGATTTACCTCCTAGACAACTAGGAAATAATTCCTAGCCCAGGAAACCTCCACAAATTCCCCAGCCCTCCGAGCCCAAGTCCAACCAGATGTAGTGTGTGTGTCCAAGATGAATGATCCAGACCAAGATGAATAATATTTCCCTCCTCTAAACAATCCAAGAAACCTCCACAGGTTCCTAGGGTCTCCAAAAATCACAACAAATCCTAAAATCACAACCAATCCCAAAATCATAAGCAAGGCCGAACCTCCCCCTTTTCTCCCTTCCCCCTTCCCTTTTTATACCCTCCCTCTCTTCTCCATCTCAACCACATCTCATTAATGACATTAACTTCTCATTCATCCTTACAGTTGACTTTTCTTCTCCCAAGTAAAGCTAGGAGTACATTTGGAAATGTGACATGAATATAAATTTGGGAAATTAATGGGAGAGGACCATGTCTTCTCCCAAGTAAATATGAAAGTACATTTGGGAATGTGACATGAATATATATATTGATAATTAAATGGAGAGGACTATGTCTTCTCCCATGTAAATATGAGGGTACATTGGGGAATGTGAGATGTAATTAAATGGAGAGGACCATGTCTTCTCCCTAGTAAATGTGAGGGTACATTGGGGAATGTGAGATGAATTTATATATTGATAATGAGTTGGAGAGGACCATGTCTTCTCCCTAGTAAATGTGAGGGTACATTGGGGAATGTGAGATGAATATATATATTGATAATGAGTTGGAGAGTACCATGTCTTCTCCCTAGTAAATGTGAGGGTACATTGGGGAATGTGAGATGAATACATATATTATTTGAAATAATGGAAGGAGACCATATCCTACCTAAGATTCAATTTGAGAAGGTAAGTTGGGAATTTGAATAATAGAAGTCATGAATTTTATGTTAGACCAATATTTCTCAATATTTTCAGATAATGTAAACATTAATAAAATTTGCAGTATAAGATTTAAGTGGGGCATTACATACACTCCTTCAAAAGACTTTGTCCCGAAGTTAGAATGAAAAGATACAAAGAGTTCGAAAGCATAACAAACCAGAGAGAGTTATAGCAGTAAAATTTGATAAGTCAGACAATGACATTACTTCCCATCAAGATTCTCCAACTGATCTATATCCCCCTATCCATCCTAAGCTACTTTCATTCCCAACCTATCCGTCCTCTGCCGTGTTATCAGTGGCAACGACCATACTAACCACTGATAAAACCAACATGGTGGAAGCATCGAATACATCGTCTTAACTTCCCCAGCAGGCAATTGGAAATTGTCATCACACATCTAGGGAAGTGTGTCCACCACTACCCTCCCACAATTCCAGGTTTCAGATACACGGTGGGAAATGCCTCCACCCCTCCTTCAGAATTAGGTTCAACACCCTAATATGGACCACACTACAAAGCTGATTTGACTTGTCATCGAATAATCCAGTCAGGTCATCTTGCCACCTGTCATTTATATTTTACTTGTGTCATAAGAGTGCATATCAAGTAGATACAAAATGTAATAGAATAATGTACATTGTACCTTTCCTCATTGGTCGTCTCGACGTTCCCCAATGGAATAGTAGATCTTCATTATCATATGGTTCTTTCCAATCCGTAGTTTAGTTCTCATCCATGCATATATATAACCACAAAATATATATAGATACATGATCTTAAACATCATGTTTATTAAGCCCAGTGTCCACGTGTCAATTTTTGTTGTTCATACTAGAAATAAATCTTACATCATATAAATCATAATTTCACTAAGTCATTGATTAGACAAATCATATCTATATAAGCCTATACGATGCAACAATAACTCTGACAAGTCATGCACTAGATAAATTGTAACCAAGTAGGTCATACATTTGGTCACACATCCAACATTTCCATCATCAATACCAAATCCATCAATTGCTTTTCACGTGTCCATCCAAATGTATATAATGTTCATAAATAACAACATGGAACTACAAAATAGAACCTTAACATAGGTGGCTATCTACATTAAAATGGGCATCATAAATGCTCATGTGACATCCTTGTGGAACCCCTCAATAACAATTAGAGTTGAAACAAATTCAACTGTCCATCATGGAAAATAGCATTTGAACCCAGATATGCTCTAAGGTGGTACCAAAACCAAAAATAATGGCAAGAAACGGATTAGTGCACTATCAATTCCACTAGAAGGTGCTAGTATAAGTTTTATGCATATAATTTCTTTAAAACCTTAGTGAATATAAAAGTTCCACTCTCCCAATTTGATGGTTTTTCATCTTCCAAACCCATTTAGTTAATCTTGAAAATAAAAGACTCAAAACTTCAGAAACTGTTTCCAACATGATTTTCATACTTTATTTTTTTTGTAATTTGAGACAAATGTCCTCTAAATGTCAAAAGGTTCAAATTTTTTTATATATTTAATCAATGTTTACTAGTACTAAAACAATTTCATGATATATACTGCAGCTCACAATATGACCACACAAATGAGAAATAATTAAATGAATGGAATAATTGCCTTTGCCCTGCTGCTACTAGCATTTCCTTTCTAAATGGCACCACATCTCTGAAGATGCCTACTCCTTTCACAAGTGACCAGTGACCACAAAAGTTATGAAGAAAGTTGAGGGTCCTTTTATCCAAAACTAGAGACACATTATTTTTCATGGCATTTTTATTCAACATTGGAGTAAGGGTAAGAGTGTATTCTAATATTTTCACTGGTCTTTTATAAGCTTCCTTTTCAAAATCCCAAATTCTCTACAAATTGATCTTCTCATTTAATTTAGATCATTAAAAAAAACTATCAGAGTAGGCCTTACACAAGTCCATGGTATTCAATCTATGCTTTTACTAGAAAATTCCACCACTCGTAGAATAATCATTAATGTGACATATAGAATATTTCAACACATCCTAATCTAAATGCCCATGCTTCATAGTCATTTACTTCTCAGACTCGAGATTTGCTATTATGACTTCCTCCATCAAGAATGGAAAATATAATATCTGAAAGATAATCCTACTATCCGAATGGAAAATCTACTATATCTTAAATAAGAATAATGATAATCTACTATCAAGAGAATTAAAAGCCACCATTGTATGTAAAATAGAACTGACTACATTTTTTTTTTTTTTAGATTGGGACATATTTGCAACGAGGAGGAATGGTATGGGATTGGTATATCTAAGCTTCATATAAACTGCTATGCTAAAATTTTTGTCTTATACTATGCCCATAGATGAAGGGAACTTGGAAGAACAGTTCAAGTAGGTATACCAGAACACAAAGAAGGCACACTTGTTTGTCAGGGAGGATCTGAATTTTGAAGATTGATGCAAACCAACACAGGGATGCTGCCACATGTGCTCTCTAGAATGGTCTTCATCATCATGGAAGCAGGAAGAGGGTGCACTTTTCATCAGTACCTTCAATCCGAATGTCAAAATCCTTGTGTACTGAAGGAACTTACTTTAGGCACTCTCTTGTAGCTTACACCCAGTGTAAAGGCACATGTTATGGGTTATTCCTGTAGATATTTTTGAGAGATATATGTAACAGCAGGAGAAGAGAGTTTTCCTTTGGCACTTTTGGGTAGCTACCAAGAAACTTATAAGCAAGAGGTCATTACCTACAGTGAGTCGCTTTTCCCACGACTTCTTCATCGTTGCCGCCTTTATACTTTGAGGTCAATGTTACATTTGTTGTCTCAAGCATCATCAAGACTTTGCATGACAACATGCGATGTATACATGGTGATGGAGAAGTGGCACCTTTGTCTGATCTGTTCTTTGCACATCAAAGGTTTATACAAGCTTGAGTGGAGGTGTGCATACACTCCTAGTGCTAGTTAAAGTTGTCTGCTGTTTGAAGCAGGTGCATTAGAAAAAGTGATTGACATACATTTGGGTTGTAAACTTAAGTCTTATCTAGTGAAACTTTCAGTTGCATTGCACAAGTCGAGCGAACAACACCGAATAACTTTATACCTTATCCATTAAACAAAGCATGTAAAAGGAAAGTTTAAGTTCTATTTAAACATTTTCTAAGTATGATGTTCTGTAAGTTTAAACCACAGTTAACATTGAGTTATAGCAGGCTTCTAGGCAGGACAAGAAGGTCACAGATTAGCCTAAATCTTATCTCTGTGAGTCAAAACATGCAAAGGAGTTATCCCAGCAAATGAGGATAAGATAGATGACAAGGTAAGTGAACAACATATGAGGATAGATATACTAAGAATGTTTCAAATTAGACTTAATTTCAATTTGTCTATTTCAGCAATTTCAAACCCATGCAACTCATGGTCAATGGTAGTGCTATTTAAGGAAAATGTGGTTGCTCCATCTGGAAGGATGCTAAGTTGCTTATCCATATGCATGATGAGTATCAGGAGGAGGATTAGAAAGAAGCTAGTAAGGAGAAATGTTACTATTTCTGGATAGCATGTCAAGTATTTCATGGAGTCATAACTGAGCCTTATCTCTTCCTATTTCTGGTTGACTAGCATATATATGGGGCACGTGAGTTTGAACTAAAGGCAGGCTTCCTATTGTAGATTTGTCTTTATCCATCATTATCTAGAGAACTTACTTACACAAGGAAAACATACTGTGTTGGGGTTGGATTTGCAAAGAGTTGATCTTTGTCTTTGATATTCAATCTTTGTTTTAATCAAAATGCATGGATAATGAATGAAGGTTGGGCACCTGGTCTATAGATTTACTCTTTGTTTTGTGTATCAATCTCTATTATTGATGTTTACAGCCTTCTCATTCAAATCTTATTAAGTCAATTTTATAAGATTGTGTGGGTCTCTCTCCCCTGGTTTTAATGGAATTTTTATGAATCTAAGCAGTTTTCCTTCACCACAAAGGTTTGTAGCTTAGGACATTTGCCCCTAATATGAGTTTGAGTGACCAGGATAGGACTTTTCCTTTGCCCCTAATACCACTTGTAATAACCTACCCTTGAGATACTTTTCCTTTGTTTTTTGTTTTGTTTTTCTGTATACATATACATATATCTCAAGATGTAATTTAGTTGATGGCATACAAGCAAGTAGGTGAAGATATTCCCCTTAACCTTCAACGTTTCCTAATGGACAACGAAGCAGATTTAACCCAACCATTCACCAACAAGTAGGATGCCCTGGAAAGGTATTTCAAAGGAAACCCTAACCCTAAGGTGGTATTAATAAACCCAACAACATTTACTTCAATGGGATCTCATTACTCAATAAACTAGCCAGAAGTTTGCTATGACTCTAGATTAGTATTTGCTGCATGTGACTAGCAAATGCCTAGATCAACTTTATTGTCACTTTGCAGTATGTAATCTCTCACAACTCTAACAGTAATCTAGAACACCAAGATGTTACACATGGGGTACGATAGAAAACTCAACTAGTGTACACAAGGTTTATTTCTTTCAAACAATGTTTTTATATCCAACCAACTAATCCACTGGACAGACTAGAACCATAACAAAATTCTAACCCTTATTTGTAATTATCTGTACATGCCAACCAACAATTTGCAATCTACTAGAACTCAGCCTATCTTCAATATATATATATATATATATATATATATATATATATATATATATATATATATATATATATATATATATATATATATATATATATTACGTGAACCATAGTAGAAAATAAAACCTCAATTGGGTCAACTATAAAAGTTATTGTGTTTATTTTAGTGAACAACGATGAGTAACACATTTCTGATCTCCTCCTATAGACGATACTGTCCATATAGGGTTCATAACGAGAAGGATTACACACATTTGAATAAATTGCATAAAAGTGTCTTGGCATATCTCTGAGTTTAGTTACAAACTACTTGTAACTCATTATTCTTCATATTGCGACAACTATATATATGATGTGTATGATCATACTTTATTTCAAGGACAGAATCTAGCTACAATATTAGTCACAGTTAAGAAATACAAAGAATTGTAATTATTGGTAGCAATACGAATTTTAGCTATTCTGACCTTCCCATAGCCAGATTCAAAAATCTTGAAGCAAGCTAAAAGCTCAATAATAAATCTGAAATCTAACCAACTACCAAAACTAACCCCTGTAAGGGTTAATTGCAACAGTTCGAAAAGATAGTTCATGGACAGTTAAGAGTTGAGAACTCAAGGAATCACTTATGAGCTTGAAAAGAATGTCAATATCGGTTGCTCTACTGACAAATTTAATTTTGATCTTGCTACATAGACAAGGTGAAATAACCTACAATAACATATGATTCCTTTTATCATGATATTTCTTTGGATTAAATATATTTCTAAATAGGTACATATTATCCAGTTACAAACAAATTAGAGTAACTTATCAGGATGGCAAATGCCAAACCACAACTAGCACAGAGGGTTTCTGATAGTGCTAAAAGTTTGTCTAACCATTGCTCCATGAGTCGAAACATTATATCTTGCACATGCTCCTAAAAGTTTTTAACTTGTCCTAGGAAACTTCTCTTTATGAAGTATCGATTTCACATGTTCCCGGGACTTCAAACTCTATACAGAATTCATAGAAAAGTAACTAGGGATGTTGCTTCATCAATGAATTCAATGCGGGGGACCAAGATAAAACATGAACATTACAAGAAGAAAAGAAGAAAATATTGGCTATAAAAACTAATGGGATAACATAATAATTCAGGATAATATCATAAACAAGATAGATGGACCATTAGAGCAGCTGCAACAAAACTCTTTGAGATGTCATCTAACATGTATCGTCTTACATTCTATTTGCCATTGAAAGGAAATTATATAATTGCAGTCATTGGTAATCCTATGGTCATTATCAATTTGTTTAATGATTTGCAGTGTTGTTACATTCACACACTGTTCCCCATGCTTGAGGAGGCTCTTTTGCTTAAACAACATTTTAATCAGATTATTTGTTGCTCTATTTACAGGGAGGAAGACTCTCTCTCTCTCAAGGAGGTTCTTCACAGGCTTTAGGAGTCTGGAAAATCAGTTAACAGGTAGACAGCACCTCCACAAGCTTCTATCACACAAAACTTTCATTGAAGGGCTACAAGTGGATGATTCAGCAAAAACTCAAGAATGATAGTTTTTCCCCAATTTCTTACGGTTTTGTTAAGTTTTTTTTTACGGCTATGTGATATGTAATATCTGGAGTATGTATGAATCTGTATTTTGATATATCGTCTCGATGAAGCTAAAAGCTATAATTTATTTTTTCTTCAGATGGTCTCTCTTGCTGTTGTCAGAGAGATATGATGGACTCAGTGACTGTTTATGCTTATATCTCAGCATGCCATAAACACATGTATATGTAATTTTGTTATCTTTATGAAATTACAACTTTTTTCAAAAAGAAAAGAAAAAAAAACATGTACAACCATACACCAATATGAACATAAATTTTATAAAAATACATGGTAAATTCGTTAAGTAAAACCAACATTAAGTATCTTAAAATATATGTATGAGGCTCACTAACAACAATAGTTTGTCCTAAAAAAAATGGTCAACTTAAAATGATGAAAACAATTACTGAAGGCACCTAAAGTTTTATGTAACAATGAGTTGAAAGAGAATCACATTACCAAGTAAATGATGGTATTATTAGAGATCAATTATGCAAGGTCCAAGAAAAAGGTACTCACACGCAATGTTATCAGAACAGATAGACTAGACCAAAACCAACCCATCCAGACTAGTTCACTCCCCATGGAACAAGACCAATTGGCTGATTACATCCCAAACCAAATTTTAGTCCTGTTCCATCCCAGATTAGACCTTGTCCAATCCTCATCAACTAGTTGTTACCAGCTCTTCAACCAAGGTTTCTAGCTTGTTCTGGCATAATTCTGGTTCGACCCTCGGCCAGTTCTAGTTCCAATAACATTGCTCACATGTAATGAAAGTTGAAATGAGCCAAGCGATGCACCAAGTCAAAGAAAGCCCAAAAAATAACTTATCCATAGTATATCAAGGAAAATATCAGAAATATTAGCTAAATTTGGAAAAAAAAAATAATAGTAGTAATAAAATATCATCAGCAAAAATATGAAGATATTAGCAAAATATTGTAAAATAATGTTATTATCATGAATCATGATACACAAAGGCAATATTATCATCGTGTTGAAAATCTTGTGATGTTGCCTATAATTATCACAATAATGCAACGATTAAATATATGCGAGTGAGACTCTAAAGAATGTGTAAAGGCACTCAATGTTCTAGAATTATAGTTCCCAAATTACACAAAGTAATGAAAAAAAACAATCCCTTAATATGTAGCCCTTCTTTATTTGAATCAGAAAATGATGCACCTGCAACCAATGTTAAGATGAGGTAGTATTGTAACCACTTAAGGGGTTACTAATAGATAACGCACAAGGAGATAAATTTCTTGATTACTTGATATATATGTTATAGCTAGTGTGACTAGTTGACTTCTTCAGAATTATGTACGCCAATAGGATATAAATTCCTTGTCTTCTTGGCATATATGTTATAGCGTGTCACTGGCACAGATTTCAAATACACTTATCCCAGTAAGATATAAATTTCTTGGTTTCTTGACATATATGGTATATATTGTGACCAACAAAGATTTCAAAGACACTTATCCCTTCCCCTACAATTATCGAATTTCAAACCCCTGATGTAAATTGTCAATAAAGAAGATCATTTTTATAATGAATAATCCATGAGTTCACTGTGGATTCAGCCTACATCGCCACGAAGTCTACTACAAATAACAAATGTGTATGTTGAAACATTGATACTGTTTCTTAAATACAAACATATCCAATGTAAGCTTGGAAAAATCAACTATTGAATATGTCAATTATGCCACAAAAGCACCACTACATACAAGGAGGCAACACATTTCCTGTGTATTGGGAATATATTTGTTTCAAATTTAATATGGTTCTGAAATGTTTATGTGTCAATGTTTCTAAAAGCTCTCAAAAGATATTTGTACAAATTGATTTTTAATGCCTTCCTCCTTGGAATTTGACTTGAAATTTTTCAATATCAAAAGGTATCCCTAACCACACAATCTGCCATTAACCACTCTTCTATGTCTCAAAAGTTTAGTTCCTCAACCATGTAAGTTAACCTAAGAGAAAGCGGTATGTTCAAATATATCGATTATGTCATGATATAGTCCACGCTTGGTATGATGTCAAAAGTCTTCACGGACAAACACAAAAAATAAAACCATTTTGTTCATGCAGTTCGAATATGAAGCTTAACTCTAATCAATACCAAACATTTGACAACGCCCACATGAAATTAAATGAGCATGCTTAGATTCTTTTTTTATCAACAAAGGCCAAGCTTTGGCTTTTGAACATCTAACTTTTCTTCAACGGTTTGCAGTATATCGCATTAAAATGTGTGCAAGCAAGTTAGAATTATGATACTAGAGAATACGCCCCATCCATAACGATTTTTCCAGCTTAATCAGATGTACCTATTGCACAAAAGACAGTTGGGGAAGAAAGAATGGACTACTGCAAATGACTATGCTACACCTTCCTACTCATAGTGCTGAGAATTGCACCGTGCGAAATGAACTCGCAACTAAATGTTTAACAACGAAAACCCACATTAGGGTTTTAGAAGATCCCCACATGTTGACTTCTAGGGACGCAAAATACAGCTTAAAACCCATTCAGATGCACACGATAGTAACAATGTGTGAGCAAATGACGATTTACGCAGCATTAGATGAGAAACTGAAGCCCAAACTAGGCATATAATATAAAAAAATAGCTAGAAATTAATAACACCACACATGCATTAAAAGTTTATTTCACAAGCCCGTGATTAAAGCTTAATAGCTACAAGGTCGGAGGTTCAAGCCTTCCTTCTAGTGGTATTTGGGGTTTAGTGGACTTTGGGTCTAGATTTTCAACCAAAGCTCTGTTACCATGTGTAAGAGCTCTATCCTAGGGTCTTCTAACAAATCTATTTCTGATGAATTTAAATGCAATAAGAGACAATAGTTTTCTTTCTTACAAGACTTTTAAACAAATGAAAATTTACCATTTACATTCTAATCCTTATAACTTATGGAGAACATTTCATTTTAATAAATTTACCTGAGTAATCTATAGCGGAATACTTGCACTAGTGGCTGGTGGAGATGCCTTTGAGTTGCTACTCCTGTTGAACGCTCCTCTTGACTGACCCAACTGGATTTACCTCCCAGCCAACTAGGAAATAATTCCTAGCCCAGGAAACATCCACAGGTTCCCTAGCCCTTCAAGCCCAAGTCAACCAGATGTACTGTGTGTGTCCAAGATGAATGATCTAGACCAAGATGGACAACATTTTCCTCCTCTCAACAACCCAAGAAACCTCCATAGGTTCCTAAGGTCTCCAAAAATCACAACAAATCCTAAAATCACAACTAATCCCAAAATCATAAGCAAGGCCCAACCTCCCCCTTTTCTCCCTTCCCCCTTCCCTTTTTATACCCTCCCTTTCTTCTCCATCTCAACCACCTCTCATTAATGTCATTAACTTCTCATCCATGCTTACAGTTGACTTATCTTCTCCCAAGTAAAGATGGGAGTACATTTGGAAATGTGACATGAATATAAAATTGGGAAATTAATGGGAGAGGACTATGTCTTCTCCTAAGTAAATATGAAAGTACATTTGGGAATGTGACATGAATATATATATATTGATAATTAAATGGAGAGGGCTATGTCTTCTCCCAAGTAAATGTGAGGGTACATTGGGGAATGTGAGATGAAATTAAATGGAGAGGACCATGTCTTCTCCCTAGTAAATGTGAGGGTACATTGGAGAATGTGAGATGAATTTATATATTGATAATGAGATGGAGAGGACCATGTCTTCTCCCTAGTAAATGTGAGGGTACATTGAGGAATGTGAGATGAATATATATATTGATAATGAGTTGGAGAGAACCATGTCTTTCACCTTGTAAATGTGAGGGTACATTTGGGAATGTGAGATGAATACATATATTATTTGAAATAATGGAAGGAGATCATATCCTACCTAAGATTTAATTTGAGAAGGTAAGTTGGGAATTTGAATAATAGAAATCATGAATTTTATATTAGACCAATATTTCTCAATATTTTCAGATAATGTAAACATTAATAAAATTTGCAGGATAAGATTTAAGTGGGGCATTACAAGCGGGGAGCCCTTTACCCACATCTGGGTGTGGAAGAGACGCTCCTCCTCCTCTGGATCTTCCGGTTGTTCCTTCTAGATCTTCCTGGTGGCAACAGTGGCGTTGGGCTCTGCATCGATAATCTAATTCCCTTTGTCATTCCCCTTGTTAGGCTCTGACTCAGAGTTGGAACATGCATTTGATTCTAAAACCTTTAGCTCGGCCACCAATGACTGCTTGGCCTGACACTCACTTGTGTTGTGAGTGGAGCTCTTATGGAACTCACACCACTTTCTCATGTTATTTTTTGGCTTCACGATGCTGTTCCTTGCTTGCAGCTTTGGCAGGCTATCTTGGGCCGCCCTGCCTTTGGCACCTTTCCCTTGCTTTGGATTCACAAATCCAAAGTCTTGCTTCTTCTGTTTAAACTTTTTCTCGACCTTGACGACATATTGGTATGCCCTGCCGAGCGAGGAGATGTTCAGGAATTCTATTTCTTCCTGGATGTACCTTTGCAGGCAGTCATGGTATTTGAGTACCAAATGCTGCTCCGAATCCTTGATACCCAACTTTGTGAGAAGGGTATGGAAAATATTGGTAAACTCCGCCATGTCTTGGTCTCTTCCCTGCTGCAACATGGTCCACTTTATTTATTGATCCTCATAGCTTTTAATAGGGTAGTACTTCTCCTTGATGACATCCCAGAATGAATTCGAAGTGGGTGCGACTGAAAATAGTGAGCTTGTACTTTTATCCTTCTGCTCGCAGTAGGTCTCCCACCAGTCCTTGATGTGGGGGGCTACTTTGAGAAAATCAAAAGTAATCTTTTCCCAACTGGAAAAATCATGAACAGAAAAATAACCCTCTACCATATTTAACCATTGATCAATAGAGTCTGCGTCTATCTGACCCTCGCATATGGGGATTTCAAAATTAACTTGTACCTTAAATAGTGTGGCATTTCCAAAGTAGCTATTGGAAGCTGATGCATCGCCCCTGGGTAGCCGCTAAAGGATTTGGTAAAAGTTGTCCATCATCGTGTTCCTTTGTCGCTCAAGGGCTTCTTCGAGCAAGATTTTTATAGGATCTCCTGCTCCCTTGTCTTTCTTTTCATCCGCCATGGGAGGCCGTCAAGATTTGTGAGGCTAGTCTTACAAAGGTTCGACTAGTTCAAGCCCTAACTCCTTATATCCCGACCTTGTTGGGGACATGTAAAGAAAAATAGAGAAAAAATGCAGACCGATCTGATACCACTGATCTGGATTTAAACAAGAACGCAACAAATTATATAGATAACCATAAACATAGAGATGCAAGGGAAATAATACTTCATTTCATTAATGTAAAATACTGAAACATGCTTACAAACAAAAATGGAAATAAACCAGCTAGGGCGATTGTAGGTTATCTCTGAGAACATATGTGGCAGCTACATGCCTCTGAACTACCTTAAAATGAGGCTCAAAGGCCTTTATATTATTTAACAATAAGAGAAAACCCTAAACAACTAAAACCATAACCCAAGGAGATGTGACACCGAGAGTTTATGGGCCCCGTTGGGGTGAGTTGGACAGCCAACTTCCCGGGGTCTTGACTTGATGATATTATCTCCATTTGATGTGCATGATAATCCATTGGAAATATCTCTTCGAGGACTACAACAAAAAAGACAATTTTAGACAAAAAAATCATTCACAGTAGATTTCCAAAAAAGGTCGTTTAGGGCCTCAAAATGGCTCCAGAAGATTAGGACCCGAAAAACTACTAAAAATAGTAAATTGTGCTGCAATTAAGGAAATGAAATACTTAAAGAAGCAATGGTGGGGGTCCAAGTGGAATTGGCAAGTGGCCACCAATATCCACCTGGATCAAATCATCAATAAAAATAATAATATTTATGTCTGGCAATGGAGGCTGTTGAGAAGGGTCCACAAACATCAAAGTGTACTCTCTCCAAGATTGCTTGTACTTTGTTGTGTCGATCATGGAATGTGGATTTTACATACTTCCGCAAGGTACAACCCTTGTACACATCATGTTGCTCAAGTGATCCTTTACGGAGGCCAGTGGTAATTTGCTGCATAATTTTTAAGATGTCATGATTCAAATGGCCCAATCTCCAATTCCAGAGTTCATTGACATCATGACTTTGCACTTCCTCTGCGTTACTGGTAATGCAATGCAATCTTCCACATCAAGTTTATACAAGTTCTTCACATCAACCCCAATCTTCTTCACCTTCCCAGTACCTATGTGTCTTAGAAAGGCTTTCCCTTTACTAAAGATCACACCATAGCCATAGTCTTCCAATATTGCTACGAATTTGAAATTCTTCTTCAAGCCTGGTACAAACATGAAATCTTTGAGGTGAAGAGGGGATCTTGACTCCCTCTTAAAGGTTACTATACCAATCCCGGTAGCGGTGTACCTTCCATTGTCCCTAATCTCAATATGCATCTGGATATATTTCTCCTCTGGGTCACTGAAAAACTCTCTACAACCTGTCATTTCGAATGAGGCACCTAATTCCAAGTACCACACATTCCCCATCACAGTGTTGGCCATGCATGTGATTAGGGTGAAGTCTAACTTGAACTATCAAGCCAATGCTTCACTTTTTGCTCCTCCTAAGTTCTTCTTGCTAGAATGTTTGTGTTGAAACTTTGTAGCATGGTGCTCGATTTCATGACAATTGAAGAATTTTATTTTTGACAAGTCTTTCTTCTTTCCCTTTCCATTCAATGCAAAATTTTCTTCATCCTCTCCCTTGGTTGAACCTCCATCTCTGGTATTTCCCCTAATTTATTCTTATACAAAAGTGGACCATAAGAGTTCTCAATTCAATATTTTTTCCCTTCCATTCACCGAGTCCCAGTAGCTATGACAGCTTTTAGGAAGGCCTAGAAGAGCTAGGCTCACTAGGTCATCTTCTGCAACATTCACATCAAACCCTCCAAGCTCATCCCAAACTTGTGTAAATATGGTGAGATACTACGAAATAGTGTCATTCATTTGCATCTTGATGTTTCGAAGTTTTTATTTGAGTGCCAGTTTTCTATGGTCATTGTTTTTCTCGAATAGATCAGTAAGTGCCTTCCGCATTGTCAAAGGATTTCCTTTTCCATAGAGATTTGAGACAGTGTGGTCTTGTACTCCCTCCAAGATTATTCTCCTGACCTTGGTTACAAATTTCTTCCATTGAGCTACGATTTGGGAATCATTTGATCCTGGTTTTGGAATGTTTGTCTTGACATATTCCAACAATCCATTGTCATCAAGCACTGCCTCCATGTGATCCTTCTAAGCAATGAAATTCGATTTTCCTTTCAAGGCATACTCTAATCTTATTCTGTTGAAGGTCATTGTTCCAACTTTGAAGAAAAATTGTTACATAAAACCTGCAAATTCAAACCTCCTAAGAAACAACTTAGAAATTCTTGTTCTAATGTGAATCCTACTCTGATACCATGTAGAAATATGGTTATAGAATTCAAATTTATCGAGAAATTTAATCTAAATCAAGACACACAATTCTACTATATTTCTCTGTGGAAATTAATTCACAATTTAGAACAACATTCTCAAACATGAATCAATCACATGCACAAGTACACAGATTTATCTGGGGGAAACCAACTGGTAAAAACCCCTTAATGCTTGCATTAATCAGATGAATAAAGAATGTATTACAATTTCTCTCTCTCTCTGAGCTCAACCTGCAAGTGAATAATTGTTCTCTCTTCTCAATGAAAATCATTGACCTAGACTTTGTGAATTTTTGCCTCCAATTAAGCTCCTATTTCCTTGCAAAAATCCTAAGGAATTAGGCCCCTATTTTTTAGGAAATTTCCTCCAATTGATTGTGCAATTACCAATGATTGAACATTGATTGCATGAAACACTTGTACACTCAAGGCTAGTCTACAACTGATGTTACAGTACCTTGGAATCTCCACCATAGCTGAGAAAGTTGAATTCCTTACATGCATGAGCTATTTTTGGTTGATTGATCACTTAAATAAATGATTATTGAGTTAGATTGTTGTCCCATAGCACAACTAACCTCCAACCAGTTCTATCAATAGTTAGAACTAATTTAGCGAAATACAACTGGAAATAACTTAACTGGATTGCTACAAATTAGCAATAAACACATGCAAATTGAACTCCAAGCCCTTAACTTGAATTTACTGAGTTAACCGAGTGGTAAGAGCCATGTCACCTTAGTTAACTACCTCCAAGTTTTCCGTTGATGTGGAAATTTCTATTTTTCTCAATTTGACCAGGGCTAAATCAAATTGAGCCTTTCTTGGTACACTTATAAACACAGAAATATAGGGATAAGAATCACACACCAGAGAGAGAAAGAGAATACAAGGAAAAGTGAAGCTTGAGGAGAGAAAGAACAAGCTGGAGAACTCTTCTAATCATCATTGTTGAGGGTGTGTCCCCATAATTGATGCATGGGAGTACTTGGGTTGTGGTGTCCAAGCTGGAAATATTAGTGGGAGGCTCAACAAATAATTTGGGTGAAGGGTGCTTGTTGAAAGTGGTTGATAAACCACCTATAGAGAAATCTCATACTCCCATAAAGTTGAGAAAGATCCTAGATGAATCTAAGTCTGAATCCCTGAGAGAACACTCCCCTAGACCATGGATCTAGCTTCGGAGTGAGCAACTACAAGAAGGATTTGGTTGTAGTTGGCCTATTATTGGGTGGAGAGTTGAAGTCCCCCTCAGTTGCTAATCTTTCAAAGGTAAGTTGTTCCTTCATGATACATGTATGTATTGTTGCACTTAGATTTTGAACCATAGTAATATGTGAAAAATGTTATTTGAGCACTATGGTTGATGTTGGAGTACTCATACTTGTGTTTTGTAATGAGATGTGTTTTATGAATATGCTTGCATGCTCAGAATGTGAGGGATCTATAAATCCATAAGAATATTGATGTGTTTCGATTAATTTCATGATTCTATAGTCTTGGGTAGGACTCAATGAATTGTTATGAATGGGTTAAAATCGATTATGACCCTTAGAAGGTATTTGTGACTAAAGGCATGAAGAATTCCTATTGTTAATGAGCCTTGTAGTCTCATTGTGAGATTCATGTGACCCTTCATCACGTTCAATTGAATGGGGCACACATGCATGACTTGTTTACCTTTACTCATGCTTGGTTGTGAAAATAATTTTTATGATGTGTTAAGTGTTGGCTATGAGAGAGAGTTGCACATCTTTTTGTAATGCTTTGCAATGGTTATGAAGTAGATTGTCTTAGTTGTGAGGGGAAAGATAAGATTGAATGTTGAGTTTCCCTTAACGATGAGTTGTTTGTGTGTTTATATCATTTTACTATATGATCATGCATGCAAATTGATATTCAAGGCCTATGTGAACTAATCTGGTACTACTGTAATTAGATCTACAAAGCACAGTAGCCATTTATTTGGCTAATAGTAATTCCTGAGTGTCAGAATGAATTCATGTATTACGATTTTTTTCCAAAGGGGAAAAACCAATAATTTTATTCATCTTGAAACAAGGAAAAAAATTACATTCTTCATATATTGAAAGTAGTATATAAGATAAGCCTCTCAACTTATCAGCTAAACGGAAAAAGGATTGAAAAAATTACATATGAACATTTGAAGTTAAGTGTGATTATAATCACTTAAGATCTCTTCCTTGCCTTTGTTTTTTTCCCACTTTCTACCATCCCCCTAAGTTCCTTCAGTGGGTATTTTTGGATCAATTGGAACCATTGCTAGTTCACTTCCTATTTCCTTTGGTGGGGATTTTTTTTTTCTAAGTTTGATCTCTCTTTGTACCCCTCATCCTATCTTCTATATGTGCCTCATTTTTATATTGTTTTGATGCCTGCATCACTTGTGATTCGATGTAATTTTGCATGTGGATTACAATTCCATTCTAGACCTGAGCATCCTCTTTTGCTTGGTTTCGAGGGTTCTCCATGGTCTCTTCTTCTTCTGAGAGGTGGGGACTAGAAGGTTTCCAACCTTTTGATTTGCAAGCCTACCCCTTTTTCTTTCTTTGGGATATTTTTTTCTTGTGGACATGTGTTCTGCAAGTTTCCTGTTTGGTAGCATATTTGGCATATGAATGTTGTGTTTTCATTATCTAATACTTGGGTCCACTAAACATTTTTATGTTGCAGTTGAATGTGATCGAGTAGGAATTTGTTGAGGTTTATTTCTACACAAATTTTGGAGAAGGTAAATATATCTTTCTCTGTTCTTTCGAGGTCTATCTTTTTGAATTTCCCCAAGGCTTTTCTAATTTCCTATAGAACCTTGTGGTGCCAAAAGGGGAGGGGTATATTTGGTAGCCTCACCCATACCATCATTTTTGAGACCGAAATTTTTTTGGCATCAAAATCTAGGAACCAAGGGGTGATGAAGAGCCCAACTCTTCCTGAAAACTAGGGCCCACCATTCAATACTTTCTCTAGGTCTTCTTGAGTATCAAATCGGACAACAAAAAAATCCTTGGAACATAAATATATATCACAGTTGAGGGTCGAGGATGAAAATACCCACTAGTGTAAAGCATTAAATCTAGGTAAGAAACCATTGAGCATGCATATCATATCCTTAGATTGGAGAGAAGAAAAAAGGTATTTTACCTCTAGTATATTAACCACCATGGTAGGAACTTGTTTCATTTGTTCTACAACAGTAGGGTACTAATTTGTATTAAGGCTAATCTACTAGTTTGGAAAAATTTCCTTGCATTGGATCCTTATAGGAGGCAGATCCACTAGAGTTTCTAGGTCCTGGAGCTCCTCCTCATAGCCTTAGGTTCAATATTATGGTAAAGTTCCGTAAGATGTGGTAGTCCCTTATCTAGCCAAAATCCTGCAACATCTTCCCTTCAAAAAGAATGCATTAAGTATTTTCAAGGATGCACAACCTATTTTTTATGCATTGCTTCATATTTTCCACTAAGTTCGAGTCTCGAATCCAGAATAGGGAAGACTTCCTATTTATATTTTTAATGAAGATATTGAAGATTTTCTAATCTCGAAAGCCTCAACCAAATCAGCGCGAAGCCAAGTTTCTTTTAAAATATCCAATGGAAAAAAGTTTGATCAAAATCATATCCATCCACTATAATTGTGGATCTATCTAAATAACAATACCAATTGGCAATGTTTGGTGGAGAAGCAAACCCATCCATATCTAGATTGGTTTTAAAACTTGACTCAAAAAACATGTTTATCAATTATGGAGAAGCCAAAACTTTTCAATAGTGGGTTGAGTTCCTGAAAAAACCCCCCTCGTCTAGAATCATATATCTCATCGCTTATCCTTCTAATATCACAAAGGAGTTTTAGTGTTCTGAGGAAGTGACAGTCATATTGATCCCTCATCCAACCATATCTTTCATTTATCCTCACCTCGAGGGAGACTAAAATTTCCTTTACTAATTGATGGAAACCATTGTTTTCCCTAAATTCATGTCTTACGATTGTGTCTAACTATTGGTGTTTAACTTTTGAATGCATATATATTGCATGGGGAAGTGAATTTTGTTGTTTACATATGTTTTGGGTGAAATTTGGTTCATCGAAGAAACCTAATTACATCCCGGATAGAGTGGAAGAGAACATAGAATGTATCTTAAGATGAAAGGGAATTGCAAATCTATGACAATGGTTTTTGGGTCAAGTCAGAAAGGTTCGGGACTTCGAGCCCATTTACATTTGTAATTATAATGAATGGCCCAAATGATTGAGGGGCCCAAGTGGCCGAAAAGGCTAGGATGGGGGCCCAATCCCAAACTACTCTGGGAGTTCGGGAGTTCTAGGTTGAATGGGTTAGTGCATGGAAAGAGGGTATGAGAGGCCCAAATAGCCAAGGGGCTCGAACAACATGAATAGTTGAGGGCCCAAATGACATAAATGGCCTGTGGTAGGACTAGGCCCAAATTACTTCAATGGTTCAGGAGTTCAGGCTAGTTTTCTTTGTAATCTGAATACTTTTCCCTAATGAGTGAGGGCTTGAAAGACCCAAATGGTCAAAGGAGGGCCCAAGCTCAAACTACTTTTGTAGTTCGAGAGTTTGGGGGTTTGACCTTCATGGGTGTAGTGCACGTTTAATAAGACCAAAGTTCCAAATTCCCTAATATTGGGTGGGGCTGAGTGGAGTTAAGGGTATAAGCTTGTTTGAGGCTCAGTGGATGGTTTGGAAAGCATTTACCTCTTTGGGGCCAAAGACCTGAATTTTCTTCTAACATAGACTTTTCACCAAACACTTTAGGGATCAGTCACGGGGGAAGCTAGGACAAATCATACATGGCTCAGTGGTGTGAAAATGTGAAGACGTGGCACGTAGAGGGCATGCCACGTGGAAGATACTAATGGCTACGTTGGAGAGCCAAAAGGCCCAAAATGATTAACACATGGAACCCTCAGGGAAGGCCACGTGGACAATGTGACTTCAAAAATTGGTCACCTTGGGCTTAATTTTGTGTGATGTCACCTCGGGCTTAAGTTAGCATGATGTCACCTCAGGATGACATCATCTCAGAGCTTGAGGAGAAAGAGAGGTTCCCCTTGGGAAAGAGATGAGGATGGCAGAGGGTAAGAGACAGAAATAATTCTGTCATCAGATGGGAAATATTCCTGTCAACTTGAGACAGAAGGGTTTCTCGTTGTGTTATGGCAAGAGAGGCTAAGGTTAATGAGAGTTGAGATGGGAAGTTCTCACTCCTTTAACATGGATTCAAGTCTATCTCATCTTAGGACACTTTTCAAAATACATGGAGCAGTTTGCCGATGGGGCCCATGCAAAGGGGAAATGTGGAAAATGCCACATGAGATCACCAAATGACATTGCAGTATACATGTTGGCTTAATAGGGTGATGTGGAAGACCAAGGTGAGGTGGGGTTACCATGTGGGCCCCATGTGGGAGGCCACGTGGGTGTCATGTGGTAGGTTTAAAATGGGGTCAAACTTCAAATGTCCATATATTTTGATCCATAAGTCAGATTGACGAAAAGCTTATATCATCACAAATCCCTCGACGAGTTGGATGTTATGGTAGAATTAGTTTTTAAAGAAGTTGGAAATTGAGAAATTTTGTAACCCCATTTCCATAATGAGACCTTATATATTGGGTTAGCATTATGTAACACCTTCTGCTACCAAAGAATAGCCCAATGGGATTGGAGGGTGTGTTACAAAGTGGTATAAGAGTTGAAGATTCAATACTCGAACCTTTGGAGGTAATGTTTGTAGTCTCTGATGTTGTAGTGTAATGCGTTAAGGCATGTTACAAAGCGATACCATCAATCCTGCAACTTTTAAGGAAATGACGAACATCTAGGTTCAGCACTTGGACTAGATGAGATCAAAGGTAGATGAATGAAAAGGAAAGGTTTCATCTAGGACCTTTGAGGCATGATAATTTTTCTTTACTGATGTCATCTGCAATGATTTCTTGCTTGTACAAATGGGTGTTGGTTGTAGCACTGTGATTGATGGCTATGTATTGATTACAAACTATGTTTTGCATGCATATCCATGATAATGTTATAAAGATAAAATATTCTAATATGTTAAATTTCTTTCTAACTAGATTTTGAGATTATAGAGGTCATGGTTGCTATCCTTGGTAAAGACGATGATTTTAATTAATAATGATCATCTTGGTAAAATGTTGAATTCTAACTATTATGGTGGTAGGACTATATATATATATATATATATATATATAGAGAGAGAGAGAGAGAGAGAGAGATTCTCGATTCTTGGAACATGTGATTGACACAAGTTTTAGATGTGTGAACAACAGTAGATGAACATGGCTCAGATCAACATGCATATTTTTAGCAAGACAAGTTAACAAGTTAATTTGTCTGTGTTAATAAACAATAGTTCTATGTGTGTGACAACACATAAGAAGACAATTGTGGAAAGAAGAAAAGCATGGAAAGTGGCATGGTAAAGTGTGACATGGATGAATTCCATCAAGAACAAGAGGGGGGGGGGTACCTTAAAAGAGCAGAAACCTTTAGAAGCTGCAAGGAAGAAAATAGAAGGCTCATTAGAAAGAAAAATGAATAGGAAAGGTTGAACACCATATTGATGCAGAACTTATCTTGCATACAAGGATTGTTGCAACACACTTCAACCTCCCGAGATATGGAAAAATGTCATGTTGATAGGGCCAAAAAGAGGCCTCACAAGTATGAAAAGGAAAAGAAAAAAATTTCATGTTTACATTATGGAGGGAAGCACCTGAAAAGGGATTGTCCCAATAGGTAGAAAAATAAGAAGAGAGACAAGTTCTTGTGAGCTAAGAGTGTGTCACGCTGGAGGAGAGGAGGGAGTACCCATTATGGGAGTTTTGAGTTCTAAAATGGTCCACTTAAGGAAATTATAAAACAATAGTGGAAATAATAAAATAAGATAAGATTACATCATCAAATTTTAGAGGGAAAAAAGAAAAAACTATTTGTTCAACTCATATTTTCAACTTATCTCCGTATGTGTTTACTCAAATTTCGAGCAGCAACACTTGTTGGATGCAAAATTTGATTCATCATCCAAGGAGTACCCATGTTGCATACTTTCGATGGACCCTACTACATGAAAAATGAGAAATAAATGAAAAACATGATTGCAATCACATTTTTTCATGTATTTCTTATTTTTCATCTAGTAGGTTCCATCAAAAGTATGAAACATGGGTACTCTTTGGATGAGAAATTAAATTTTGCATCCAACGAGTACTCCCACTCAAAATGTGGGTAAACTCTTAGGGAGATAAGTTAAAAATATGAGATGAAAAAGTAGTTTTATTATTTTATTATTTTTTAATCTTTTTACTTTTTTACTTCAAAAATGGTGAATCATCCGCCATGGTTGACAACATCATCTTGAATCTAATTGGTTCTTATATATTTTTTTTTGGTTGTACATTTTTCTTAGGAGGCCCATTTTAGACCTCAAAATTCCCCTAATGCCCTCAAGCTCTCAGATATATATATATATATATATATATATATATATATATATATATATATATATATATATATATATATATATATATATATAGCGGTGAAAAATACATTGAATACATAACTCATGGGAATGATTCATTATGGTTTATGGAATGATGCATGTGCTTTTTGTTCCATGATTGGTTTTGTGTTTGTTTTCTTTCTTTTATTATCAGAATTGAGCATGCCATGCTACATTTCTTGTAATTTTGTGTTGTTATTATGAGATTTTTTTTGTCCTTCATTATTTTTCTTTTTCCTTTTTTGTTTTGAGTCTTGACAATTGATGGGTGTGGGAGAAAAAGAAATGGAGCTTTGGGAAAGAGTTGAGAGGACCCCAACAAGAAGTATATGACCTAGATGAAACCCAATGAATGAATAAATGGAAATCAGAAGATGGATGTTAGAACTCTGTAAAATCCTTTCAGGCTATGAAAAGGACTACAGATGTAAACACAAACTACTTTGGGCTAGAAACTGGTCTTTCTAGCTAGAGTGGGCACCCTCACTCAAAAATAAAAAGATTTTAAAGCACAAAATTATAGCAAAGACCAGTTCTGAGAAAGGAATTTTGAAAGTATTTGGTTGAAGTGTGAATGGTCGGATAGGTAATAACACATGATCAATTTAGCCTTTTACTCATTTACTTATGCAAGTAAACCGACAACTATTACAAGGTCTTGTAAGCATGACTTGGGATAAAATGACAAGTTCTATTATAGAGTAGATAAACTAAAAAAGACAAATTCTTCCTCTCCAATAATAAAATTGTTTATATAGGAGAAAGAGAGACAAAATAGAGAAGATAACATGCATGACCATATAGCATTTCATTTGTCACTGAAACATGAAGACAATTGAAAGAGAGCAACTAGATTGAATTATAGATCAATTGAAATCAAATACTCATAAAACATAGAGACAAAAAAGATAATCGAACAGAAAACATAACAAATCCCATAAATCATACTGTAAGAATCCTTGTACACTAAAATTGATAATCCTCAATACATAAACATTGCACCATGAATTGATCACACAAGCATAAATTTCGAAAAATTAACACTAACACATTGTTGAACCATCAACAACCTATTCTGTATTCATTCATCAAAATATATAATTGATACATAGGATCTAAATATGTTTAGTTCCACTGTATCTTCAAACCAACAGAGGATCGGTCTAAAACTAGAACAAAAATAGTAAATTGTTGTTTTTCTAATGCCTTTCCTCAAGACATAAATCATAAAGCAAATTTTTTACATAAAACAATAACAATTTTTTTAATACAAATTAAGTTAATAAGTCTTCGAACTGATCATCATGACTGAAATAGCAAGAAACACAAAAACTGCTTTTCTGATTGTTAAAAAAAACCCGCGTAGCAGTTGCGCAGCACTCGAAACTTTATCCTTCTAGAAATGACACATGGCGAGATGTTAAAGAGGTGAGCTGGACACCACACATGCCTGTTGTGGTAAAAACACAACCCCCCCCATTATTGATGTGTTCACTTCAAATAATGGGGACCCTTTCTATAAAAATTTTGGCTAAACACCTTTTAAGAATTTGTATTTAGTTGATTATCCTACGTTTTTGTTAATTTTTCATTTTCTGTGAATTCTTGTTTTGATTGCTTTGTTAGAATTGATTTTTTATAAGCTTCCCATTGACATTTGTTTTGCCTCATTTGGTCAATTGGTTTGAAAATGGTACTCCTTTGAAGTCTCATCATTTATCTAGCCTGGGTTAAAAATGCATAAAATGTACAATATTGCATTTCGTAAATAAATTAGTTCAATAATGCATTTATTTTAAATATTAACCCCTAGTGAGTTTTTACTAACATTTTTTCATTTTTACCTATACAGCGAAATTATGAAGCAACGTGATTTTAGTAATTTACTCCAATATTTCAAATTGATTACTAATCTTGAAAGCCCAAGATTTCGAAGTGGCTGTAGTTTAATTTTCGCTTTTATTAATGTCGCTGTAGTTTATAAACTAAACTTCATTAAAACAAAACAATATAAAAAAAAAAAATTTAAATCGCATCGAGAGATCGGATCTAATCGCATTGGAGTTTTCATATATTGCAAGTTTAACAAACCCCCATACATCCATTCTCTCGATTACCAATTTCTAGATCATGAAAAGGCACTGAGGCATTTCAAAACTTACACGTACATGGCAAGTTCATTTAGTTTAATATTAAAATAATTTTTATTACCCAATTGGAAGATCGGATCGGAGCTCTCAAATATGCCAAAATTTAAACCCCGACACCTCCCCGATGCCGATTGGCGATAAACAAAAAGTCAATGGGCATTAACTTAAGTTTTTATGTTTGTTTTTAAGTTTCATATGTGACTTTAGTAAGTAAAGGAGGATAGTTATGAAATGGGAATGGAGGTTAGTTTATTTAATATTAAAATAAATATTTAAAATATAAATAATAAATTTTAAATTAATTAAATTAATTAATATATAAAATTTAATTGATTTAATTAAATTAAAATTTAATTATTAATTAGATTAATTTGTTAATTATATTAGTTTGTTAGATTAATCACAGTTTATTAAATGATTAGTTTAGTTAATAATAAAATAGAATTAATTATTAGGTAATTAGAGTCTAATTTAGGATTAGATTTTTGATTAAAAATTATGATTTTTAACCCAATAATAGAAATTCCAGAATTGTGCCAGAATTAACTCATCTACTTTGGAAACTCATAGATTGAGTTTTACTTGGCCAAATGAGGCCCGAGACAGCTCATTAGAAAGATAAAATCAAGGAGAACATTTCTGAGGAGGTTTCACTAACATATTTGTTCAATTATTGGGTCAAAAGTCAGGCAGAAGATCGAGCTCCGAATTTATAAAACAAAATCAATTTTCTGAGTTATTTTCTGCATTTTCATTTGTCCACGCCTCTTCTAATTGCAGATCCATTCATTAATAATATCCTTGGCCAATTAAACCATCCCAGACGTCAATAGAGAACTTATATTTTATTTTGAATTATTTGTTTTATTTGTTTAATTGGATTTGTTTTAAATGCCACCAATGACATTTTGATTTTATTGTTGCATTTTAATTTATTTTGATTTCTTCTTGCAGGAAAACAGTGGAAGAGATATGAAGAAAAATATTTCAATCAATTAGAATGCTCCAACGATTAAAGATTGGAATTTTGAGCAAATAAAAGTAATTAGACAGATTTTTCTTCAACAAACTTTCCTCTCAAGAATTCCTTGGCAAATATTATAAATAGCAGATTGCGGAATGTAATAAAGGACTTCTCTCCTCTGCAATTTTAGACTTCTAAAAGTACTACTATAATAGGAATTTAGAGTTGTAGGAGGGAGGAGAGAAAATCTCAAATCTGGGGATTATTGAGGATTTTCCCTTTGTATCTTGAATTACGCATGAAGGGCAAAGTTTGCGCTATTGTGGCTTTAGCTTTGAAAGTAGAAATTCAAAAAAGGTAAAAATATGTTGGAGACTAGTGACAGAGAAATGGATGCAATAAATTAGTATTTTTAATACCACTGTTTCAAATATCAGTTCCATTTTTATAGTAATAGGAATGTGTCATTTTATTCATGTTTGCGCACTTTTGTCAATATGGGTAATTTGTCTCAATGTCGTTATTATGTATCTCTGTTGTTATCGATTAAATTCTGATTTCTGAGTAACTACTTACTCAGAAATCTGTCTTATAAAACTAATTTATTAAATAGTAGTATGTTGTGAACTATTTCTGCATATTATTGTTTAATTATTGGATTTACTAATTTGATAATCAATATCATTTTGTGAACTACTTCTTGGAATGTTGTTGGTTTATTATTTCAGTTAAAAAGCTTCAATAGGATGTGTTTTGGTATCCATAATATCAGTTAATTGAACTACTTCATTAACTTGATATTCATTATAAACAAGACATGTTTAAATCCCAATACTTTAAATATCTTGCTCTTGGTTGGGTTAGATCTATATCTGCTTAATTGAAATAGGATTACGAATAGTTTCTTTTTACTTGCATTATAGAATGAACTTGCATTTAGATTAAGTTCTACATTTTTTAAGCTCTCTTCTCAAAGAGGCAAAACTTTAATTGTGGCTTGGCTGAACCCAAATCAGTTTAAGGGTCATTCTCTTGCCCGATCAGTAAGAAAAAATGATCTGATATCCTTGTCTATTGGTAGTTAAAGATATATAATAAATCAATAGCGATAGGGAGAAGGTAACTGGACCTAGTTAAACCAGTCGGAGCCACCACACCAAACGGAAAAGGAGTTGCTTTAAGGTCCGGACCGGGTGGTTATCTCCCATTGTTGTTACAACGATTTTCGAAGCATCAACATTTTTGGTGCTAGAAGGAGGGGCTAATACTTTTCGTCAATTAGAGTCTTTTCAATTTTAACGTTTTATTTAAATCATGATAGCTTCTCTTAAGCTTCCAATTTGGAGTTGTATCCATAGATGTGCATCTTCTAATACTTCACCCGAAGTGGTAAGACTCTTATCTCAGAAAACGTTTAATGGTAAGAAAAATTCTTCTGCTTTTAATCAAGTCTTTCAATTTATTCAAAATGTTTCAAATTATGATTTTCAAGGAATTGATGAAAGCATTTTATGCATAATTTTTACTCTTACATTTGCGGCAAAAGCTAGAAGCTGGTGTAGAACTCTTCCGGTTGTCTCAATTCACAGCTGGGATCAATTTGTTACAATATTCGTTTCTAAATTTGACAGCTATGATTATGAACATGTATCTAATAAAATTGAATATTTGCGAAGATTTGAAAATGAGTCTGTTAGAGATTTTAATATTCAATTTCATTTGAACTGTTTAAGATTTAATGTCGAAGATAAACCTACAAAAGAAGAATCACTAGATTGGTTTAAACATATTTGTTCTTTTCCTCTCATTCCCAATCCATATGAAATTAGTTCACGTTTTTTTTCATCCCCTTCCAATATAAACGAGAATTCCAATATGGATGTGCAAATAAATTGTGATGAAGTGGTTTCACAAAGCTTGGAAAATATTTCTAATCAAATGCAAGAAGACAATAGCAGCAATTTTGGAAAAAGAGATGCCTTGAAATCTAAAAGCTACTTTGAGGTAAATTCAGAAAATCAGATTGGAAATCAACAAGTACAAGCAGAAATCAAAATAAATAATAAAATGCAAACTGCTGTACAAATTTCTGAATTTTTCCATGATGAACAAATGCTGAAATCAGAACAACAAAGCAGCCTTCTTCAAGAAAGCGTGAGTACACAAAGGAATGATTTAGAATCTGAAATTTATAATGAGCAGAATGCACAAGAGTTCTCAAATAGAGATATTTTTAAATGCATTGTTTCAAGTTCACATTTTTCCCTTTATCTTGATATTTTTAATAATGGTAATTTTTTTCCTCTTGGTATTAATGATATTTTAGAAAATAAAGAGGATGATTTAAATTAATTACCAATAAGTTTTTATCAAGATAGAGAAACAATTATCGATCATTCTTTTGCCATTAATGAATATGAAATTTTTGTTCTTCCTCGTCCTGACATATTGGATGAGATTGAAAAAAATTCTAGATAATCTTGTGAAGTCATTTATGATAATTACTCTGACATTCAGGATGTTGATTATTTTTCTCAAAAGAATCCTCATGATAAAATTCAAATAACATGTATGAATGAAGGACATTTTAATTTAAAAATTATTTTAACTAATCCTTATTCTAGAGTAGCAAATTATCTTCATGATTTCACCATTCAAGAAAACATTCCAATTTATGATTCATATCATGATCAAGCTCTCATTCCTACTCATAATCATAATTCGTTTTCTAATTCACAAGTTGGAATTTGAAATTACTCAAATTCCATAATTCTAGCCAATCATTGTGAAAAAGAATTTATTTCAAAACAATCTCAATTGTGTTGTAACATTAGTTATAAAAATAGTGATGTCATTTCATTTTTGTTTCCTCACTTATTTTGTTTAAAAATAGATTTTATTTCTAATTTTATTTTTCAGATTTTTGATACTTTACACTGGCATATTAAGCATTTTACTATCAAACATTCAATTGATGCATTGCCCTCTTGGAAAATCGAAGTTTCATATTATAATCACGAGCATCAAAAGCTATTTCAATTTCAATTTCAATTTCAATTTCAATTAATGCTAATATTTTATCAAAAGCTTCTATATTCTCAAAGGCAATATCAACAAGAGAATATATTTTTACAATCTGGCCAGCAATCTAATTCAATTAATAATTTTCAATTGTATTTAACGGTTTTCCATTCATTGTTCATTGACTCATTTGAAAAATATTTGGGAAGTTTTCCTTCAAGGAAAATTGTTAATGGCTTAACATTTGTACATAACACGAACAATTTTTTCCAGGCCTTTGAATTTAAAAGCTCATATCCACAATCTCGCCTGTCATCTCCTCTTTTGAAAATTTCCCAATCATTAATGGAAATCCATCCAGATTTCTATGATCCAATTGGTATTCAATTGGAAAACAAATTTCAAGAGAGAGATTTTAATTAAGTTGCTGACAATAATTGTACATTCTGATTTCATATTTAATTTTCTAAGTTTAATTAGATTTATATTTTTATTACTAACATTTGAACTGTACATACATGCAACAATTAAAATGAGAAAATGGATACATTGGAAATATGACTATACCTAGTCATTTTCATATATATGGTCAGAATAGGAGTAGAATTAATTAATTAATTTTTTTTTTCTCTACAGTTCTGCACATAAAAAATAAAACAAAGCAATCAGCCCTTCTCATACATGTTTAGTGAAAACATTTTCTTCCTATTAGAAAAATTTAATACTTGCTTTCCTTTTTTTAATTTCTTACAACAATACATCTACTCTACCTATTTTGAATAATGTCTTAATTAAATTCAATTAAGGTTGCACTTGGCATTGATCGCTTCAAAGCCACTTTTCTTCATTTCGAGATTTCTTTCTAAGATTTTCTTTTGAAATTTATATGATAAAGGTTTTGAGGATATAAAAGGTTCATGATCTCATTATCCCATGAAATGTATAACTGTCTATGATAATCTTAATTCTAATTCAATCATTATTAGTCAGTCTAACCTTTCATGGTACTCATATGAAGTTCATGTTATCTTCCTTGAAATTTTCTAAGCTGACCTTAAAGATGTCCATTTTGTTGTGTGCACACATTCAAATCTATTTTGATATTTTTCCACAATTAGTGCCTTTATCCCATTTTGATCTTTATTTTATTATTTGATGTTGTGATACGCATCATATTCATTTACTAAAGGAATTATTGAACAATCACTATAACAATACAAATTCTTCTCAAGTTATTCGGAATAAGCAGAGGTAATAAATTGTTGTTTCAATTCAAAAGGGAAGACTATTTTCATATTTATTTCTGGTCAATTTTATATTTCCTGAACATGAATAAACATATTTTATTTAGGCTGATTTCTTACTCCTATTTAAAATAAATAATGAGATGATTTTGAACAAAGGAAAAATTTTGATAAATCGAAGGAAAATTTTGAAGATTCATGAGATAAAAATGACAGAGAATTTCCTTCCAAATATGCATTCACTAGTTCATTTTCATCTATTATTAGTTTCTCTTTTCCTTAGCTTACTTTTGATTCTAGTTTTGTTTCATTTGCAGGCTTTCATTTATTTTCAAAACTTGAAGTAAGCAACAAACCCATTTCAAATTTGCAACAGGGAAATTTTATTTGTAATTCATTAGAATTTGGGAATTTTTAATTTTGCTTTCATTTATCATTTCAATTTTGATTTTCATATTGTCGATACTACGGTGAATAGATATTCGAAATACTATCATCCTGCTCATTTTCGTCAATCATTTCATTCCAATATCACATCATCCACTTCATAACCATTTGTAGCGAGATATTTCATCGGAAGTAGCTTTTAGAATTTTTGATAACAAATTGTTTATAAAATATCTCCGATGTATTACCTCACTCATATGTCATATCACATTTCACATATCAGAGACTTGCAGTTGAATATACTTCCATTATCATGAATCGCCGATCTCTGATAAACGACTTTACCGATATTGCGATGACCACATAATTCCAGATACGATATAAAATTCAAATCAAGTTTATAAAATATCGCGTCCATTCGATCACAATAAAAGTAGGGGCATAATTTTAAAGGGTCGATATCTCGGATCTGAGATGTTATTAAAATCCCATCATAAAGTTATCATGTCCACTCTTCATCGCATATCAACATATCAAGAAGTGTTATATCATGTGCTTAAAATTGTCGATCGCCAATTAGCCACGACATTCATCGCATATCGGCATTGCAAGAATCATATTGTGTTTCATTCAGTACTTAAAGTTTTTCGATCGCCGATTAGCTATGCCATCCATTGCATCGCTGATATTGGCATTTCCAACATGATTATGCTCCGATGTTCCAGTACGCCGATATCGCAATGACTTCATCGCATTTTTATTCATGGCCATACCACTATTATGAATCTCCAATGCATGATGTGTGATGTGCAAAGTATAAATCGCAAGATGCAATGTGCAATGTGAAATTTGCGACATGACTGTCTCTGATCCTAAATATAACATTTCTTTAATAGTGTGATCGCTCCATCTCATCGCACATGTTCTCATCACATGATCTCATATCGGAAATTTACTATTTCAACCTCTGATGCAATAAACTCGAACACATGCCTCTATGTGCAATATGAATCATCTGATAAGGCATTGTGTTAATTTAAAGCGAGCTTGGGTAACCACTATGGTAAGAAAGTAATTGATGACAAATTTGCAGCGTATTCAAATCATTTCAATTTTTCATACATTTCATTTTTAAATATATAATTCCGTAATTTAATAAGAAATTCAAGACCTTTCTATCTTCATATTTAAAGTTCATTATCTTAGATTTGGTCTTAATTCTGGATAATTTATAAAATCATGGAGTTTATATGAAACTTATAATATTTTGAGAAACATTCATTACTGCAAATTCTCATTCTCATTTCTGATGCATTTCTTCTAATTTCAATTCCCTTGAGCACTAAGCATTCCATTTTTACATTTTACTGCTTGCTTTAGTGTAAATAAAATAAATAATGATTTTGGGTTATAGGATTTTAGTTAGTTTGACTTCTTCATGTTTTTAATGTTAATTAAAATAAGAAGTCAGTTCGTTTGGAGAAACTGATACCTTTCAGGTAAGATCAAAAGAAATTATCCAATGGTAAGATTCATGTACCCACTTTCATTAATTTCTATGTCATTAAGTTAGTTTCATTTTTGTTTTTAAAGTAGACTGATATAAAATCTGTTTTGCAGTTCTCCATTTGAAGCTTTCAATTCTCTGTCGGATCATATTTTCATAGTCCTATACTCTTTTCTTAGCTTTATTTCAATAAGCAACGATAATCTTCATCGAAACAGCTACACCAGGAAGTTTCTGAACCTTTGTTTTTTTAAGCATTCATTTTATTAGAAAATGATTAAGAAGATGCTTTGAAACAAGAAAATTGATATCAAACAGAAAGTTTTCATTGTCGCTGAATTTTATCGTCACTACTATCCAAAAAGCCTAAAACACTTACAACCTTGCAAGTTATGATTTTCCTAAATTTCGACATAATACGGATTGATTACATGATTATTTTCTTTTTCTTCATATTGTGGAGACATTGGTATAAACATTCTTGTTTGAGTTTATCTTTCGAAACTTGGATTTTCCTTTCCACTTTTAAAATTTCTTCATTTCTTTTTGTTTGCTGATTTCTTTCTTATTTTAGTATAAGAATTCTTTTCCTTTGATTTTCAGTTTTGATTTTGGTGACTTTGTTATAATTTATATGTAAGGCCTACTTGTTACCTAACAATGGTTGGCATACACAGAGAAAAAATTGTTAATAGTCACTTACTAGCTTTTTCTTAAATCTCTTAGTAAAGTTTGATTTTCTTATTATAAAGGTAGACATACTTAAGGAAGAGATTATCAATCAAAAAGAAGTTGACAAAGTATCATAAACTCTGAAAATTCTTTTTCATCAAAATTGTAATCATTTTGAGATTTCAATACTTTCTTAAGATCTTTTAAATTTCTGTTATCAGCCAAGAAAAGTTATTTATAACCAAGTAAAGACATTTTACAGCAAAGCACCTTTAACTCTAAAATTGTCATTCTTAACTCTTAAGGAGTCTATGATTCTCCCTGTCCCAAAGAGTCTTATTTTTCTAGAGTGTAATCCAAAAATATATTTAAAACTTAAAAGATAAGAGGTCTCATCATGAGCCTGCTTACCATGATCATAGGGGAAAAATAGGCTGACATTACCAACACTGCTAAACAAACTAGGGTAATGGTTTATGATTTCAAACAATTATAAGACAAAGGGTCTCATCACAAGCCAGCTTGTTCAGTCTAATTATAACCAGTGAATGACATTGTCAATTATCTGGCTACCAAATCAAAACAATGACTTTTAAGAACTAAAAAATAAAAATAAAAAAATAAACATATATAAATGGATTTATCTCTAGGTCAATAATTCTTAAAGAGATGGGATTCTGAATCATTGATGATTAAATGGTAACCCTGTCGAGACTATAGATGTTTGCTGGCAACAGTGGCTCTACCCGTGACAAATGAGTATATTTTAAAAGCTAAGCTGTAAAGTGACCCCTGCTTTATCTCTACAACTAATTAAAGACTGATACAGAGTTTTGAAATACTTTAATTTATGAGAAATTTTGAGAAAAATTACAGTTAGATGATTCTTGTTTTTTTTAGGTTAATAAACCTAGTCAAGCATTTCAAGCATAATTATCTCTTCTTTACTTATTTTACTTTAATTTTAGGAAAATATCATTCATATCAAATAGAGATAACTGGTTCTTCTCCTGTGTGTCGCCACTGTTGTGGTAAAAACACAACACCCCCATTATTGATGTGTTTACCTCAAATAATGGGGACCCTTTCTCTAAAAATTTTGGCTAAACACCTTTTAAGAATTTTTATTTAGTTGATTATCCTACGTTTTTGTTAATTTTTCATTTTCTTTGAATTCTTGTTTTGATTGCTTTGTTAGAATCAATTTTTTATAATCTTCCCATTGACATTTTTTTCGCCTCATTTGGTCAATTGGTTTGAAAATGGTACTCCTTTGAAGTTTCATCATTTATCTAGCGTGGGTTAAAAATGCATAAAATGTACAATATTGCATTTTGTAAATAAATTAGTTTAATAATGCATTTATTTTAAATATTAACCCCTAGTGAGTTTTTACTAACATTTTTTCATTTTTACTTATACAATGAAATTATGAAGCATCCGGATTTTAGTAATTTATTCCAATATTTCAAATTGATTACTAATCTCGAAATCCCAAAATTTCGAAGTGGTTGTAGTTTAATTTTTATTTTTATTAAAGTGGTTGTAGTTTATAAGCTAAACTTCATTAAAATAAAACAATATAAAATAAAAATAAAAAAATAAAAAATAAAAATAAAATTTAAACCGCATCGGGAGATCGGATCTAATCGCATTGGAGTTTTCATATATTGCAAGTTTAACAAACCCTCGATACATCCATTCTCTCGATTGCCAATTTCCCGATCATGAAAAAGCATGGAGGCATTTCAAAATTTACACATACATGACAAGTTCATTTAGTTTAATATTAAAATAATTTTTATTACCTGATTGGAAGATCTGATCGGAGCTCTCGAATGTGTCAATGTTTAAACCCCGACACCTCCCCCATGCCGATTGCCGATAAACAAAAAGTCAATGGGCATTAACTTAAGTTTTTATGTTTTGTTTTTAAGTTTCATACATGAGTTTAGTAAGTAAAGGAGGATAGTTATGAAATGGGAATGGAGGTTAGTTTAATTAATATTAAAATAAATATTTAATATTAAAATAATAAATTTTAAATTAAATCAAATTAATTAATATATAAAATTTAATTGATTTAATTAAATTAAAATTTAATTATTAATTAGATTAATTTGTTAATTATATTAGTTAGTTAGATTAATCACAGTTTATTAAATGATTAGTGTAGTTAATAATAAAATAGAATTAATTATTAGGTAATTAGAGTTTAATTTAGGATTAGATTTTTTTATTAAAAATTTTGATTTTTAGCCCAACAACAGAAATTCTAGAATTGTGCCAGAATTAAGTCATCTACTTTGGAAACTCATAGATTGAGTTTTACTTGGCCAAATGAGGCCCAGGATGGCTCATTGGAAACATAAAATCAAGGAGAACATTTCTGAAGAGGTTTCACTAACAGATTTGGTCATTTATTAGGTCAAACATTAGGCAGAAGATCAAGCTTCGAATTTCTGACAAAATCAATTTTCTGAGTTATTTTCTGCATTTTCATTTGTCCAAGCCTCTTCTAATTGCAGATATATTCATTAATAATATCCTTGGCCAATTAAACCATCCTAGACATCAATATAGAGCTTATAATTTATTTTCAATTATTTGTTTAATTATATTTAATTGGATTTGTTTTAAATGCCAGTAATGACATTTTGATTTCATTGTTGCATTTTAATTTATTTTGATTTCTTCTTGTAGGAAAACAGTGGAAGAGATATGGAGAAAAAAATTTCAATCAATGAGAATGCTCCAGCAATTAAAGATTGGAATTTTGAGCAAATAAAAATAATTAGTTAGATTTTTCTTCAACAAACTTTCATCTCAAGAATTCCTTGGCAAATATTATAAATAGCAAATTGCAGAATGTAATAAAGGGCTGCTCTCCTCTGCAATTTTAGACTTCTAAAAGCACTACTGTAATAGGAGTTTAGAGTTGTAGGAGGGAGGAGAGAAAATCTCAGATCTGGGGATTATTGAGGATTTTCCCTTTGTATCTTGAATTATGCATGAAGGGCAAAGTTTGGACTATTGTGGCTTTAGCTTTGAAAGTAGAAGGTCAAGAAATGTAAAGAGATGTTGGAGACCAGGGACAGAGAAATGGATACAATAAATTGGTATTTTTAATACTACTATTTCAAATATCAATTTCATTTTTATAGTAACAAGAATGTGTCATTTTATTCATGTTTGTGCACTTTTGTCAATATGGGTAATTTGTCTCAATGTTGTTATTATGTATCTCTGTTCTTATGGATTAAATTCTGATTTCTGAGTAACTACTTACTCAGAATTTAAGTATTAGGGGTTTACACAGTGCATTATATTAGATATATTTTTTTGGGGATTCAACTGCGTTAAGTAAGTCATTAACGTATGACCATTTCCATGAGAGGTAGTCGTAACTGACTAATTTCTCAAGATTTTTGAATTGTTCACTTAGCACTCATTGCATCGGGTGATGCTCATAGGGGTGAAGAAGTGGGATTGAAACTAGTGAAATGGAAATGGTCATACATTAATGACTTACTTAACGCAGTTGAATCCCAAAAAACAATATCTAATACTTACTCAGAAATCTGTCTTATAAAACTGATTTATTAAATAGTAATATGTTGTGAACTATTTCTGCATATTATTGTTTAATTATAAGATTTACTAATTTGATAATCAATATCATTTCTGTGAACTACTTCCTGGAATGTTGTTGGTTTATTATTTCAGTTAAAAGGTCTCAATAGGATGTGTTTTGGTATCCATAATATCAGTTAATTGAATTACTTCATTAACTTGATATTCATTATAAACAAAACATGTTTAAATCCCAATACTTTAAATATCTTGCTCTTGGTTGGGTTAGATCTATATCTGCTTAATTGATATAGGATTAAGATTAGTTTCTTTTTGATTGCATTATAGAATGAGCTTGCATTTAGATTAAGTTCTACATTTTTTAAGTCCTCTTCTCAAAGAGGCTTAACTTTAGTTGTGCCTTGGCTGAACCCAAATCAATTTAAGAGTCATTCTCTTGCCTGATCAGCAAGAAGAAATGATCTGATATCCTCGTCTATTGGTAGTTAAAGATATGTAATAAACCAATAGCAATAGGGAGAAGGTAACTAGACCTAGTTAAACTAATCGGAGCCACCACACCAAACGGAAAAGGAGCTGCTTTAAGCTCTGGACCTGGTGGTTATCCCCCATTATTGTTGCAGCGATTTTCGACGCATCAACAGTACCCCACGTCACACTCTTTAAAACCTGATAGGTGGCTGTCATCCAGCATGTGTGTGATTATCTGGGCATGGCCTGCGTAATGAGTACGCAACGCCTGTGCAGTGAAATTTCTGCAACTGCTCTCTGAGTGACTTCTAGTCCTCTTAAATGGTATCGTGATACTATATGATGCTCAACATATCAAATTCAACATATTAAAGTACCAGAAACGTAAGAAAAAATTTGAAGATAAGAAATGAGGCTTGGTCACTTCCTTTTTCTCTTGCTTGACACTTTACTGTTGGAAGCCTTGGTACTGGGAGTTTTGGTCTTGGAATCTGGAGTAGTGAAGTCATCTTGCTGAATAAGTGGTGATAAGGTGGGTGTGGCCTTAGTCATGATCTTAAGATCCAATTTAGGCATCTTTATGAGAGGAGGTATCACAACTACTCCTTCATATCTCTTTATGAATCTTCGTGCCTCCTCCAAGCTTTGCCTCATACTTCTCAAATGAGTGTTCAAGACCAAGTTTCTAACATAAAAACTTTTGCATTGTCTCCTTACTCACTGGGACCATTTGAAAAAGTGTTTTCTCCTATCGAGGGTTTTAGATGCTTCTCTAACTTCATGGTCACAATTCTCAAGAATGTGTTTTATTGAATTTTTATAATCTTGATTCTTCTTTCTGAACTATTTCACCCGGTCCTTGGTTTCCTCTAGCTCCTCCAAACACCTTTGATATTCTTTCCACTTGCTGAAAGGGGGTTCTCCAGGAGCTTGATTTATCTACTTCATTTGTTGTACATACCTAAATTTTGACTTGGAAATCCTGACTAATGACCCTTTAGGTTCTACTACAACATTCTTGGTCTGCTCTGTAAAAGAAACATGCTTCCCCTTTCTCTTGAAAATTGATGTTATAGGTGACTTTTACTTGTCCTCTATTGGCTTGACTACTACCTTGAGATCTCTTTTCTTTCTCTTCAAGAACGCTATTCTCATTTGATATTTAGAGAGCACTTATTTCTTCTTAGTAATCTTAGGGCCCTCTTCTTCATACTGAATACCACCTATTCTCGGTGGTCCTATGTGCTCTTCATGGTCTTGCTATACTATTTTTGGGCCCTTGAATTCATCCACTTTGTCATAAATATGTACATCTACTTTCTTGTCTTTAGAAATTTCCACTACTTCTTGAGGGGTTTCCTCTTCCTAGGTCTTTTTCACTCTAGACCTTGTTCTAGGTCTCATCACAAACTCATCTTGCACTGTGTCTTCAATTTTGATTTTAACTTTGGCATGTTGAGCTAATATCACCTACTCTTATGTTTCTTTAACTACCTTTTCATCCTTCATGCTTTGAAATTTATCTTTCTTGCTCAATTTTCCTACAAGTTTCTCACTTGGCTTCTCACCTTCCTTCTTGATGGGTTTCATCTTCATGGCTGAATGGATGTTCTCCTTTTTTGGGTTTTCCTTCATCGACTCCTCCTTATCTGTCTTCATTGATGGTGACCCATATTGTGGCAACAAACCAATACTTGCAAGAAAATTAGACCAAAACATTTTTGTCCAACTGCATGCTTTTAAGATTTTGATTAAAGAAAAATGAAAGAGACTTGAAGCATGATTGTCTTTTTCAATTTGTACTTCAATAGCAATTCTTTCTAAAATCTTGAGCAAAAAATAATGGAGGTTCATTAGCTCATTCTATGTGAAATTTCATAATAACCTGAGATGGTATGATATATTCTATTGAACTTGCCCTCACAGGTGAAGTATCTTTGAATAACCTTCGGAAGTCGACATATTATTCTTGAAGATAAATAATGGGGAAAGTGGAGGAAAACTTGTCTAGAAACTCCAGCTTCACAAACTGTTTGTAAGCTTAAATTTCTAATTCATCCACTTTAAACCACTTCTTCATTGTTTTAAGGAGGTTGGTTGCATCAGCAATAAATTTCTCAGTCAATATAATCTCCAGGTCCCCTAGTTTTACTCTTCCATCTCAGAAATTAAGCGAAAGTACGTTGTCAAATCTTGTGTTGTGACCAATTTTCTGGACCTTTTCACAAAAAATAATGCACCATGAATTTTTAAAGGCCACTATAATGGCATGGGATGATTTCAACAGGCTCAAGGTGGTGGGTTTAGTATGCACAAGGTCTCCACTCTTTTTACTGGTAGCAGGGTCCATCCTATCTCAATACTTGGTAGACTGAATTTGGCTTTAAGCTAAGGCTATGTGTACAGAAACAAAGAAATGAATATGATTAACGGTGACAACACAATTATGCTTCAACAGTTGTGACAGCGAGATGATGACAACGAAGTTTTATGGGGTTGAATACAAGCAAGATAATTTGAGGATTATAAAACAACTGACATGGACCCTTCAGGAAACATTCATCGCCATAACTTCATATCTATAGCAATGTGACAACAAATTCAAAAGCGAAAATTTATTTGTCAAGAAAAACAAAATGTGCACAGTCAATTTTTTTAGCAGGAACAAACACGGTTTTGACAACAATAACTAGGATATATAGCAGTGCGAATTCAAGAAAGGTGACTGATGTCCTACCTCTCCAATCCTTCCAATCTAACTATGTGTGAATAGCTATCTTGACACACAATCCCTCTCTGTGTATAAAAAGACAACTCAATTCTTGAATTCCTCTGTGACCTCTAAACTTCTATGTGATTTCTGCTTTAGAATACGGCCACTTATCCATTTCCCTACAAGAAGAAAGAGTTCATCACTTGTGATGAGTCACGAAGGAAATTTGCAGTCTTTACAATGATTTCAAATAATTTTGCTAATTTAACGAGTTTGACAGTTAACCTGTGTTCCACTTGAAATTCACATGTTAAGGTGATCATTGATTGAGTATTGTATGATGGAAAAAATTTTAGACATAATGGACTTGTAATCAAAGTTCATTGGGGGTGAAAAAAGGACATGAGTCAATCATGGTATGTGATGATGCTAAGGGAAGGGGTATTTAGGCCTAGGTATTTGTAGTTAGGTTAAAATGGTGGTGAGGGTCTAGGCCTAAAATAATAAATATGAATAATTTAAACATTTGGGAATAAGGGAAGATTAATTAGGGAATGAGGGTAAGTAATGTGATGAGGGAAATAGGGGATAGGCAGAGGGGTACATAGAATCTCTAACAAGGGAATAGATTAGAATATTTATGATTAGAATCTCTTCAATATATTTCCTTTGACTGTAGACACATTGACCATATAACCATCATATCATTACCTAATACCTAGACTCAACAATTTATTACAATATTTTCCCATACAATAGACACCCCTTCCCAATGACTAACTTTGATGACCAAAGTGATGACACAACTTATGATGACTCCTTTAGGTAGTGACAGGTCAAATCATGACAGTGAACAAATTTATGGATTTGACCTCCTTTAAAACAACAAAAATTAACTCGAAATACCCTTCGACTAACAAACTAACCTACTCTAACATGTGCTCCATTGGGGATGAAAACCTCCCTGTGAAGTGCCAAGAGTGACACCGCAGACTAATAGCCTTCCCATTGGGAAATATGGTTATAATATGCAAAGATTGATATACATACTCTGAACTAGGAAAATTTACTGACTAGACTGACTATAAATGCCAATAAAAACAACTGACTGACTGACTCAATTATTTATGGTAGTAATTTTTATCGGGAAAACTAGTGTATATTCAGAGCTGATAGTCCCACTAAGATGGGTAGATATCTTAGAAACAAACATATTAAAGTTACTTGTGTTTTCCTTTATGAGAGATAGATGAGAGAGAAGCATAGAGCACCAACCTTAGTCTTTCACTAGTCTCCTTGCTTGTTTCCTCTCTCCTTTGATAGATCTTTCGCCACTCCTTCCTCACTTGTCCCGCTTCAAAGAACACTTTTAGAGCCAAGGTAGCAAAATACCATCAAATCATAGACATCTATAACCATAAATAATGTAGGATCAGATGTACATTAACGATATAAATGCATACACAAACAAGATTCAAAGATATACAGGCATATGGAGGAAAACTCAAATAGCTTTATTGATAGAAGTAGTAGAAGAGAGCATCACAACCAGGCTGTCTCATTCAGCATCATCCTCCAAGCATGAAAGCCCTCTTCACCTCATACAAAGCAAGATCACCCAACAATGTCTTCAAAGAGAAACCAACAACACTTCCTTTCTAATTACAAAATTCCAGCCTCTGGATCTCTTGGATGAGGGATCCATATATAGATGTTTACAGGAGAGTGAGTTAGCTTCTGGGATTTTGATTAGTGTCATTTCACTGATAGTTCTTGGTTCCACTGGGAGATTTCAAATCTCGTACTCATCCCTGGGCGAATTCAGAGAGGCAAGTGTCATATGAGAAGTTTCTAGAAGATTCTCTGGGTTTCCACCTAGCACATTTCTTCTGCCATTTGTCTGCTCTCACTCATCGCACCCTACAGAAGGGCTTTCCAATATGCATCGCACCCTATGCATGGAGCAGTCTGTATGGTCCTATTTTGACCAGTTCTGAGTAGTTTTTCATGGAGAACTTCTGGGAGATGATGTAATCAGCTAACCTTGTTCCTTTAGGGTATGAAACAACACTTTTAGGGGTTTAGAAGCCCTTGGTTTATGGACATATGTGATTGGGATTGCAGTGCCCAAATATGTCTATAACAGTTGCCCCCTAAAGCATGAGGTCGTAAATCTTTTGATATTGGGTGAAATGCTTTATAATGAGGATCCGAGGTTTTCCGAACTTGAAGGTGACCTGTAATAAGATACAATACAATACATTATTTTCACAATATTTTCATGATCTAGCTGAGGTGGGCATTCCCTTGCTCAGCTTTATAAATTCATATTCATGTACATAAGATAGATAATCGTTTGTGTGGCAGACTGATGATTCTGGTAGAGCCATCATCCTTTAGCTTGGATGATTATCTGTGCAGCAATGATGTACATTTGATGTCTTTATTTTCCTGAATATATCGCAGCCCGGATGGATGAAAATAGATCTGAGGTCTTCAAACTTGTTCAATCTTCGCTCGAAGTACAAATTGATCCATGTGAGAAGATGTTCTGATGTCAAACATGGAAAGACATCACCTGATTACCAGCCAATGATGTAAGCTGTTAACAGGTGTGAGAGGAATCACCAATAATGATGATGACCCTCAAGGTACTGTAGTATAATTCATGTGGTGTGAATACATGAGTTGATGTTGAACATCACGTAAAATCTTTTGGTCGAAGGTCATTGATGTAAACCTGTCGCCAGAAGTGAGAAACTTTCCATTGAGGTATGCAAGCTTCAAAGTACTGAAAGGGTTGTTCCTAAGTCAACTTCTTGGATAATGAGCTGATGTCAAAAAGAAGTGACTTGTCATAGGAGGGCCTTAATGAATCCCACATCTATGACATGGAATGGAGCAAATGATTTTGTGGAGGTGAAAACGATCTGATGATACAAGGTTCAAGGTGGCGGTCATGAAAAATGGAGAGTGAAGGTATTGCATCAGATGAGACGTTAGCTAGGTTGGTGAATTCTCTGAGTGACTTCTCTTGAACATACCGGTGACACTGAAATGGATTGGTAGCGTTAAACCCAAGGTGGATGGTGCGGTGGACCAATGGTGATATGACCATTGAACGAAATAACCCAACCTGACTCAATCATGGTGACAGAGTGAAAGTGTCATGTTCAAGAGTGACCTACTACCAATGAAGCTATTCAAGTTTTCTTCCCCTTTTCCCCAGTCATTGTTGACCAGTACCTCTTTAGTTTTGTCAAGCTTGAGGAGGATAACATATGCTTGTTTTATAATTTTCCCTTCAGGCAAATCTTGTCGCTATGTTTTAACGAGCCTAGCGATAGTGAAACTCGCTCTTGTCTGCATGGACAAGTTTGTCGCTATTTTTTTAACGAGTTTAACGACAAAGATAACTCGATCCTTTTCAATTTTAGAGAGTCTAAAAAGGGACATAAAGGCAACTCTAGTGGTCCTTTTTCGTAATGTAATCCCTTAAGTCTAAAAAAGTGTAAAATAATACCAAAGGGATGCCTTTTTGATAGTTTTAACGAGCTGAACAAGACAAGTGCTAGATCTTTTTGTGTAATAATCCCTCAGGTCTAAAGAGATTAAAATCTAGAGGAGGGATAACACTTCTGGTCACTTTAACGAGCCGGAGAGGCCAATTTCTCGATAATCTTTTCATATTTTACAATTCAGATGAAAAGAGCCTAAAGGAGACTCGTTTTTTGAGGAACGAGTGATGTTTTGGATAGCAACTGGTTCCAGGTAAGGTTTGGATGTTGGGTCCCTATAATACTAGTGACTACCCCATTACTATTGTATTTATACCCCTTATTAATATTGTTGTGCCCCTATTTCCCCCATATTGTTATTATTGTGCCCCATAGAATCCCTCTATTCTTATTTTTGTGGCTTTATATTATTATTGTTAGGTCGGCTGGATTATATTGTGACTCCTTAGACTCCTATATATAGAAAGGAGGTTTTGTCATTTCAGTCATCCAAGAATTGTTCATTTATGTAATGTAAAGGAGGTTTCCCCCTCGAAGAGGCTGAATTCTAAGGCGTTGATCTATCTTTTCTATCTTTTCTTGAGCTAGTTTCATAACATTTGGTATCAAAGCTTTGGATTCTAGGGTTTCAGTACTCCAAACAAGTCATCGTGGCATTTTCACTATAACTTTTTTTCTGAGATGTTTCAGAAGTTGCAAAAAAAACCCATTTGAGAAGAAATCACACGGAAGCTTGGGTCCGAATTTCAGAGCTTGTCGCGCTATATTTGTGGAGATATGATCTGAGGAATTTGGTCTTTTTGCAGACTCCTGAATTACATTCCAAACAGGTGATCTGGGGAAAATCATCATAACTTTCTTTCTGAGAATTGGATTGAAATTTCGTAAGAAGGTACAGAAAGAGGAAAGAATTTAGTTTTCGTGTATGTATTTTTCCGAGTCAGAGGTCAAAACAGTGACACGTGGCACTTCATACAAGTTAGCTCTACTGAACTAGTTTATAATCAGGTCACCGTGGGAGATTGTGCATAACTCTTTCTTGGAGAATCCAATTTGGATCAGACTAGTGGCATTGGAAAGAGGACATAGAAGGATGCTACAGGTCACAATTTTAGAACTGGGTGATTCAAAATTACAGAGATACATCAGATTCAATATCAGGCTTCTACAAAGTGAAAAAAGGTGTGTAGTTTTTTTTAAATTTTTGCGTAAGCTTGGTTTGAAGGAATTCAAAGAGCATAGTAAAGCATTATTATCAGTAATTGATGCCCCGAGGAAAGAAAATGCAAACACCTAGTAAGAAACCTAAAATCTCTAGCATGACTTATGAAGAAGAGGAAGAAATGCAACCTGATATAGCAAAATTACGAGACCAAGTGCAACAAGTGTCACTTGCACAAAAAGGAATAGAATTTAAGATGGATGGTTTAAAGAAAGATGTAGAAGCTAAGATGGATAGTTTAAATAAAGGAGTAGAAGCTAAGATGGATTGTTTAAAGAAAGGAGTAGAAGCTAAGATGGACGATTTGAAGATAGATTTGAAGACATACATGGAAGAATTGAAGAAGTTGCTACAAGAAAGGGTCACTAATGGTGAAAGGGTAGTAAAGGAAACTCATGATGAGAACAAAAGAAATGTTAATCATGATTCCATAGACTCTAATGTTGGATTGAAGACCCACCATATTCCAAAAATCGATATGAGGAAGTTTGATGGCAAGGATCCCACAACATGGATATTACAGATGGAGCAATTCTTCGATCTCAATAATGTGTAAAACACACAAAAGGTACGTATGGAAACTTTATATTTGGAACCAAATCAGTTTGTATGGTATCAATGGCTTTGCTCTCGTAAAAAATTTATCACTTGGGAAATTTTTACAGAAGAATTGATAGCACATTATGAAGATACAAAAAGCAACACTTTTTTTAGCCAATTGATAAGTCTCAAACAAAAGGGTTCAATAATGGAGCACATTGAGGAGTTCCAAAAATTGAACATAAGGGTAAAAGATATTTCAGAGGAGCATAGGATTGATGTGTTCATAGGGTCTTTAAAGGATAATATCCAACATGATGTTCGCCTTTGGGACCCTGATTCATTAGAGAAGGCATTCAGGTTAGCAAGAAAAATGGAAAGCAAAATTATGGACACCAGGAAGCATACCACTCACAACTATAAAGACGGAAGTGTTGTTTCCCCTAGTCTTCCACAACCTATAAGGTTGACACCACAACAATTGGAAGAAAAAAGAGCAAAAGGTCTTTGTTACATTTGTGATAGAAAATACACTAAAGGTCATAAGTGTACTGAGAAGAAATTATTCTACATAGATTGTGAAGAGGAAGAAGAAAAGGAGCAAGAAAGCTCAAAAGAAGAGGATATACTCCAGGAACAAAGCCTAGATGAAGAACAAATAAATCCGACCATATCTTGTAATGCATTGGCGGAAATTACCACTCATCAAACCATCAAGATAGAAGGACAAATCAAGAAGAAAAAGGTAATAGTGTTGATTGATTCAGGAAGCACCCACAGTTTTATTCATTGTAAGGTAGCAAAAGAATTGAATTGCTTCTTATATCCAGCACCAGAGTGTCAAGTGATGATTGCACATAGAGGAACAATAAATTTCTCTATAAAGTGCCATAATATCAAGCTATCCATGGGAGAATATGTATTGACTAGCCCAATGCTTTCCATTCCAATGGGAGGTGCTGATGTTGTACTAGGAGTCCAATGGCTACAATCCTTGGGTACAATAGCTTTTAATTTTCAAGAACTTTTCATCAAATTTTCTACGAAAGGAAAGGAAGTTGAATTAAGGGGTATTGCAGGGAAACCGGGAAAGATAATCAGCTCTAATGGTATGACAAAGCTTCTAAAAAAAGAGCAAAGAGGTGTAATTGCACAATTATGTTCGCTAGATGTTTCCACATCGGAATCATCTATTTCTCCAGATCTCCAAAAAATCCTGGACAATCATTCCAAGGTATTTGAGACTCCCAAAGGTCTCCCACCTATGCGTGATCATGATCATGCTATTCATCTGATTCCAGGAAGTGTTCCTCCAAACATCAGGCCGTACAGATATCCCTATGTCCAAAAGAGTGAAATTGAACGTATGGTTGCAGAAATGCTAGAGGCTGGTATAATTCAACCAAGTCAAAGTTCTTTCTCTGCTCCAGTAGTATTGGTGCACAAGAAGGATGGATCATGGTGCATGTGTCCGGATTATAGGGAGCTCAACAAGCTCACTATTAAAGATAAGTTCCCCATTCCTGTCATTGATGAATTACTGGATGAATTGCATGGATCAATTTACTTCACCAAGTTGGATCTTCGTTCAGGATATCATCAAATCAGAATGAAGACTGAAGACATTTTGAAAACAACATTTAGAACTCATGAGGGTCATTATGAATTTTTGGTCATGCCTTTTGGCCTTACCAATGCACCTTCAACATTTCAAGGTTTGATGAATTCAATTTTCAAACCATTCCTTAGAAAATTTGTGTTAGTATTTTTTGATGATATACTAATCTACAGCAAGTCTTGGAAGGATCATGTTGAACATGTTGACAGGGTGCTACAACTATTGGAGGAGAAACAATTATATGCAAAAAGATCCAAATGTTTCTTTGGAGTCCAGGAGGTGGAATATCTGGGTCATATTGTATCTCATGAAGGAGTTAAGGTAGACCCTAGCAAAATTAAAGCCATTAAGGAATGGAAAATCCCCACATCCATAAAGCATCTGCGAGGATTTCTCGGGTTGACAGGGTATTATCGCAAGTTTGTTAAGAATTATGGGAGAATAGCAGCACCTCTAACAACATTATTGAAGAAAGATGCATTTTCATGGACTCCGGAAGCAACAAAGGCCTTTGAACATCTTAAAGAGGCAATGTGCCAAGCACCGGTCTTAGCTACATTGGACTTCACAAAAACCTTTATTGTGGAATGTGATGCTTCAGGAAATGGAATTGGTGTTGTTCTAATGCAAGATGAAAGACCCATTGCTTTTGAAAGTCGTCCAATCAAGGGAAAGTTTTTAATCAAAGCTATTTATGAGAAGGAAATGTTGGCAATACTCCATGCACTTAAGAAACAATGACCCTACCTAATGGGAAGACACTTCAAGGTAAAAACGGATCATGATAGCCTTAAATACTTTTTAGGACAAAGATTATCCTCTGAAGAGCAACAAAAGTGGGTCAAAAGATGTTGGGTTATGACTTTGAAATCATCTACAAAAAAGGGAATCAAAGTGTGGTGGTAGATGCACTCTCAAGAAAGGATGAGGATGTGGAAGCATTGTTGTGCGCCATTTCTATTATCCAACCAGATTGGATAAATGAAGCAAGGGAGGAATGGAATAATGACGAAGAAGTGTGGGAACTTATTTGAAAGTTACAACAAGATTCCAGTATTTCTGATACATTTATTTGGCAAAATGATTTGTTATGGTACAAAGAGCGCTTATACCTCTGTAAGAATTCCCAACTAAAACAAAAGATTCTTATGGAATTGCACATTTCTCCCTTAGGAGGGCACTCGGGATTTCTAAAAACTTACCACAAGGTTAAGAAGGAATTTTTTTGGGATGGCCTTAAATCATATATTCAAAATTTTGTCGTGGAATGTTTGGTTTTCCAACAAAATAAAGTTGAAACAATTAAGACACCGAGTCTATTACAACCTTTATCCATTCCAAGCCAACGTTGGGAGGAGGTTTTAATGGATTTTATCACAAGTTTACCCAAGTCTGAGGGAAAGAGTGTCATCATGGTGGTAGTTGAAAGACTTACCAAGTATGCACACTTTTGTGCATTATCACATCCATTTAAAGCCAATACAGTTTCTACTGAATTTATGGAAACAATTCAAAAGCTACATGGAAACCCAAAGATTATTGTAAGTCAAAGAGATCCCATTTTCATTGGAAATTTCCGGACAGAATTATTTTCTTGTCTTGGTACTCAGTTAGCTCATAGCTCATCTTATCATCCTCAATCTGATGGGCAAACTGAGATAGTAAACAAATGTTTGGAAGTATATCTTTGTTGCTTTGTATATGATAAATAGACACAATGGGTCAAATGGTTGCCTCTGGCTGAATGGTGGTATAACACTTCCTTCCATACAACAACAAAAATGACCCCATTTATGGCACTTTATAGGTATCAACCACCATCCATCACATCATATTTAAGAGAAAATTCTAAGGTTCAGGCAGTGGAACATCACATTGAACATCAACAACAAGTCCTCCAACTCTTAAAGGATAACCTCGTGTTGGCACAGAATAGAGTGAAACAACAGGCAGATCAACATCGCAGTGAAAGAAGTTATGATGTAGGTGATTAGGTATTCCTACGGCTACAACCATATAAGCAAATGTCCCTCAAGCAAGGTAAGAAGGATAATAAATTATCACCAAAGTGTTATGGTCCGTACAAGGTGTTGCAAAAGATTGGTACTATGGCATACAAATTGGAGCTTCCTGTAGCTTCTCGATTGCACCCAGTTTTCCATGTTTGATGTTTAAACAAGGTTATAGGCAACAAGATCCCAGTTCAAACAATATTTCCAGAACTTGACGAGGAAGGAAAAATTATATTGGAACCAAAAGCAGTCACAGAAACAAGAACTTGACAGCTATGAAATCGATCAATTTCAGAGTATCTTATCAAGTGGAAGAACTTATCTGCTGAAGATTCCACATGGGAGGATGAAAATTTTATGCATAAGTATCCATAACTACTCAAGCATTGAGGACAACACTTTTTTGAAGGAGAGGGGCATGTTGGGTCCCTATAATACTAGTGATTACCCCATTACTATTGTAGTTATACCCCTTATTAATATTGTTGTGACCCTATTGCCCCCATATTGTTATTACTCTGCCCCATAGAATCCCTCTATTGTTATTTTTGTGGCTTTATATTATTATTGTTAGGTCGGCTGGATTATATTTTGACTCCTTAGACTCCTATATATAGAAAGGAGGTTTTGTCATTTGAATCATCCAAGAATTGTTCATTTATGTAATGTAAAGGAGGTTTCCCCCTCAAAGAGGCTAAATTATAAAGCGTTGATCTATCTTTTCTATCTTTATTAGCTGGTTTCATAACATTGGAACATTCCAATCACGACAATGCAAAGAAGGTGGCTAATAGAATCACTCATCACAGTTGTTCCTCAAAAGGGTAAACAATCAAATGGAGGTGTATGATCAGCTAAAAAAGAGTGGAGGTGATGGTAAGAACAAGACCAAGGTTCAAAACCTGATAGTCATGCGATCAAAATGGTTATTTACTGGGGGTGGGATTCATTTTTTAATGAGCTTGAACTCTATGGAAACACTTGCTCATTGCTAGGTTTATTTTTTGACGAGCTTGAACTTCATGTAAAACTACTCATGGCGAGGTTTCTTTTTTAACAAGCTTGAACTTTGCATAAAAGTGCTCATGCCAGTTGTATAATAAGGATGTCTCATCAGGTTCATTTTTTAGAGAGCTTGCCCCATGTGTAACTTTGCTCCTAAATGTTTCATTATGCAAGCTAGGAATGATCAACCTACGAGTTTAAATGGTTAAGAGCCTACAAACTACAAAAATAAATGGTCACTTTTCACTTTCATGCAAAAAGGTTTGCATGCCCCTAGGTATAATGAAATAGAGCTTCCAGGTTGCCTTCCAGAAGTTCTTGCATTAGCAAGATTGTTCCATCCGCGCGGCAGATGAAACGCTTCCTCGGCTCTGTCCATCGAAATGGACGAAGGTGATTCTAGCTATAATCACCTAACCTTTGACGAGGGAATCCTTTTCGAGTCTGATCCATTTTCCTAAACAGATAGGATTGTCAAACTAGTCATATTCCTACACGGAAACCTACCTTATATCCGAGGTTTTCCTACCGAAGCAGACCAGGGTGCATGCCTCCTGGGTTTCAGTCACAATCACCGAATCACTCGCGATCATCAGGTGGATGGACTGGAGATTGATGAGACATTCCTTGTGCAAAAAGACCAGTTAGGGATGGCATTTGACTAATAGTTGTGTTTGAACTAGGGAACGAAAGCTGGTTTATGAGTTGGACCACTCTGCCTTCATGTGGAAAACACATCACTCGAAAGAGTGAAGGAACGATAACTCCCATGCTATAAATGTAGTCACGCCCAAGGAGTAGATTGTAGTCTAGAGGTCCTTGAACTAACATCACATTTAGATCAATGGTTTTCCTTCTCAAAGTTATAGGAAAATTTGGAAGGATCCCTAATGGTCAACTAGTTCCTTTTTTGAAGCCTGTCAGATTTCGAATCTCAGGTACAAGTGATGGAAAACCAAGCACTTTCCAAGAAGTTGAGGAAAGGATACTCACAGAAGCCCCTTCATCTATAATAGTACCGAACATGATCATTCTGTAAGCTTGTACTATGATTCGAAATGGTACATTAGATGGTAGGCGGGGTCTGCCTAAAAGATTCCAATCAAAGGAAATGACTAGATTGCTTGGAGGTGGGACCGAATAAACGACTGAATACATCTCTGATAAACTTCCTTCCTATGATAAAGGAATGGGTAGTTTACCCCCATGTTCATCAGAGTCTGTGTTTACGAAAAGAATTTGAACGGTGTCGTTCTCATTCTCTTTAGTGATAGTATCATCTGAAGGTGGGTCCTCTGTAGACAAGATTAGGTTGACTGCCATCTCGACTTGCTGACTTTGGTCCAGTGTGGACTGAGAGGGTTTATCTTCAATGATAGGTGCTTTGACCCACAACAACGGTGTGTCAGTTGGATTTTCTACTAGCAATGGAATCGGCAAGAGTTTCTTGTATCCAGGAGGAAGTCACTGCGGTGATGGATGATGGTTATCCAAGACTCTTTTAGCTTCGTCTAAGAAGGGACAACAGTGGAGGCCATGATCGCCTTCACATAGTCTACAAGGAAATTTGGATCTTCCTTTTTTTCCATTGACTTCGTTTTCACTAGTTGATGATGTGCTCTCAACATGATCATCAGTGGTTGAAGACACTAGATTGTGCAAACGAGAGGACCAGTCCCTTAGGATCTATGGGATATAGGGACAATCTTGATGGTAATGGTCTCCCTTGCAAATGACACATGGAGATTTAGGTTTAGAAGATGCAGTGTGCGGCTTTTCGCCAGATGATGTATGGATGCCCCCTTTTGCTGTTGGGTTCTTCTTCTTCTTCTCCTTCCCTTTCTTCTTCTTCTCAGTTACTTGGTTTTTAGCATTACTAGCTTCACTAAGTGAAGAGGAAGAAGGAGAGGGAGAAACAAATGAAGTATAAGGTGGGGGAGCAACTTCATCTAGTTGCTAATTTGATTGCTGAAGAATTGTGGTGTTTTGAATGATAGAGGTCGAGAAAAGCCATATGGCCAAGCCAATTGTGAGTCCTGAAGGGATAATGTGGCCATGTGTGGAGCACCAACATCCCCCCAAGAGGAGAAGGGACTAGGATTTCGCTTGGTAGACTCCATTTCTCAACCAAAAGACCAACGACGGAACAATGACTTTATTCTGATTAGAATAAATTTTATGACGCTTTGACACAACTTGCTTTTTCAATTTTTAAGAGTCGAGAAAAAGCTAAAGATTACTCTAGTTGCCTTCAATTTTTAATGAGCCTGAAGTGACAAGTGCTCAGATGGACTTTTTCTTTTAAGGAGTCCTAAAAGGAACGAAAGTGAATACTCTATAAATCTAGACAGAGGGATTACCAAACCAATCGCAAAACTATAGAATACTTTTTACGGTACAGCAGTCAATCTTCCCCAATGTTGTGTTCAGTGCATTGCGATTGATAGGGCGATAGACACGGCTTCCTAAGGATAAAGGATGTAGCCTATTGTGGTCTCCCAATATATACTCGACGGTACATGGGAGCACAAGTCCATACTGGCACTTGTCATCTCAAAGAGGAGGAATCACCCAACCTACGATGAAATCGATAGTTACTAGGCTTTACAACATTGGAATACGTCTCTAGCCTAGACTTCTATATGTTGTGCATTAGGTTCCAAAGCGTTTTTATGTTCATTGAGGTTTATTTTACAGTTGATCTTTCTTAAGAAGTTTGCCACTAAGTTTCACCGCATGATGTAGATATACAATTCCTAAATATGCAATCTAAGATGATAAACATTTGTTTACTTTCTTTTTGCAATGAAAATCCTAGCTACTAAGGAAAGAGAAATGAAATTCTTTCAACATAGAGCAGAGAGCACACACTAGATGCACTTTTCCTAAATCAATTTCAGCATGCAATATTAATGAAAATGCACATGCATGTATTGTTTTTCAGTTTCCTTAATGTGAGAATGGCAAAAAGAAAACAAAGTATATATCTGAGCTATTCTCTTTCAAAGTGATAGTACTAACAATTTTCTTTTCAAAAAACGAAAGTAGGGTCACGACGACACTTTGCGATTTTGAATTTAAACTGCTTTCGACACTTGAAATACTAATGATTCCAATAAAATACAATGGAAAAAGTGTGATTGACTGTTCTAAAAGATGAATTCTTTGTAATCCTCTTTTTCTTGACTGAAAACAACACTTGCAACGCTTTCAAATCAAAAGACAACAGTTCAATTAAGCTACTATTTGCACAAGAGAACTGTAAATGACGAAAAATACATAAAAAAAACATTCACAATTCCTTATCAATGCAGGCTGAATAATGCAAAGAAAGATGGTTTCAACAGAGATATATTGATCACAGACAATGAAACTACTAAATAAAGCTGAAGACAATGAAGAAAAAACCAAAATCTGGAGGCAGAACAGTCTCATCTGATTATCGCACCTGTAACATAGGGAAACATGGATGCATCTCACCTATAGCACACGGGAGGTGCGATGCATATAGACTGCCAAGAAGAGACAGTGCGATGGTCCAGGGACGAGACTGAGCTTGGTTTTTTATCACAGTTTGCAACTAAGTTCAGGGATTTGGGATGAGCTAATGATTGTCAATAACACAAAGTATAGGGGCTTATCTAATGAGGTTATTTGAGCTACCACCACGGCACTTAAGATGATTGCAAGCTAGATGTTCAGTTCATAAACCAACCTGAAGATTAACTGAAGCAGCGTTGATCTACTTTGCAGTTGCATAGCAAAGGCAGTTTGAAGGCTAGCTGGATTAACTTCAGGCTCCGTCTGTGGTTTATAAAGAAAACAACAGTAACGAAACAAACAAACTATTCGCTCCCCCGCGAAGTCGCCTTTTTGTTATCGAGAAAACTGGTGTCTATTCAGAGCTACTAGTCCCACTAAGACAGGTAGCTATCTTAGAAACAAACAGATTAAAGTTACTTTTGTTTTCCTTTATGAGAGATATATGAGAGAGAAGCATGGAGCACCAAACTCAGTCTTTCGCTAGTCTCCTTGCTTGTTTCCTCTCTCCTTTGATAAATCTCTCGCCACTCCTTCCTCACTTGTCCCACTTCAAAGAACACCTGTAGAGCCAAGGCAGCAAAATACCATCAAAGCATAGAGATCTATAACCATAAATAATATAGGATCAAATGTACATTAAACATATAAATTCATACACGAACAAGATTCAGAGATATACAAGCATATGGAGGAAAACTCAAATAGATTTATTGATAGAAGTAGTAGAAGAGAGGATTACAACCAGGTTTTCTGATCCAGCATCATCCTCCCAGCATGAAAGCCCTCTTCACCTCATACAAAGCAAGATCACCCGACAATGTCTTCAAAGAGAAACCAACAACACTTCCTTGCTAATTACAAAATTCCAGCCTCTGGATCTCTTAGATGAGGGATCCATATATAGATGTTTATAGGAGACTCAGTCAGCTTTTGGATTTTGATTAGTGTCATTTCACTGATAGTTCTTGGTTCCACTTGGAGATTTCAGATCTCTTACTCATCCCTGGGGGAATTCAGAGAGGTAAGTGTCATATGAGTAATATCTAGAAGATTCTCTAGGTTTCCACCTAGCACATTGCTTTTGCCATTTCTCTACTCTCACTCACCACACCCTACAGAAGGGATTTCCAGTATGCATCGTACCCCCCATGTGTAATAGGTGAGATGCATCGTACCCTATGCATGGAGCAGTCTGTATGGTCCTATTTTGACCAATTCTGAGTAGTTTTTCATGGAGAACTTCTGGGAGATGATGTAATCAACTGACCTTGTTCCTTTAGGGTATGAAACAACACTTTTAGGTGTTTAGAAGCCCTTGGTTTATGGACATATGTGATAGGGGTTGCAGTGCCCAAATATGTCTATAACAGTAACCAGTTAAGATCTTATGGTCTTCAATTCAGGCTTCAAATCTTAACTATAACTACCCACGCTTGCATTATTCAAAATTAAAATGGTACTGAAAATGAAATTATCCTTCAAACTCCAACTTAAGTGAGGAAATGTTTGAGTAGCCTGCCATTCACAGGCCCTACTTTTTATGAAGAATTTGGTATCTACGAATAAATAATAATTCCCTAGATAAGTAGCCATATCTAGAACAACAACTTAAAGCACTTTAACCATTTTCTATAAACGATAGATAAGACAAAGAGAATGAGAAGGCCTACTTGTACTTTCGCTTTCCTCTTGTTTCCTTTGAATCGGTCTTGTCGCTACTTCCTGTACTTAACACGCTTGAGAAGTACCTGTAAACATCAACAGAAGACAAAGAACCAATCAAAGAAAAATATCTATTGATTGCAAGTAAATGGAATCAGATACATTCACACATATAAGCATAATATATCAAGATAAGCATATGGAAAAAGGTGTAAATACTTTATTGAATAGAAGGAAGAACTACAACCATGAGGCTTGATTCGAAGTCACTCCTCCAGCTTTGGTTCCATCCACATCACATCATAAGCATGACATTATGGAAGCATAATGACACTTACAATAGTCTCAATTCTCAAACTAACATTATCTCCTTACAATTCATCAAAGTCCAGCCCTTGATCACTTCGATGAGTGCTCAATTTATAGGAAGATGTAGGAGGTTTTGTCATCAATGAGGATATTGAATGGCCTTCGAAACTTAGAATTAGTTATATGGAGGAAGGGATGAGAGGATATGGTGTATCTTAACTCATTCCTCATCCATTTGCAAGTTCACAGGAGATGATAAGTGTGGGAATCTTCTAGAATGCTTCATAAGATAAGAATATTCCCCAAACCCTATGTGAATTTCACTCAAACGCGCCCAGCACAGGTCAAAGAGGGCTTAAATGCTCTGTAGAGCACCCTGGCATGGACTTAATTGCTCTGCAGCGTACCCTTGCATGGGCATACCTGCGCTGGTCCCTCTATAGGTCACTTTAGGATGTCCTCAGGCCATGAAACTATCTGGGAAGGAGGCATTCAAAAGGTTGAACTGTTTAGGGCATGTAGCAACTAAAATTAGGGTTTGATCAGCTTTCACGTATATCTGATTCCCTTCACTTATATTCAATAAATCGTGTGCTTTAATCAGTTCTTTGTTTTTTGTTATGTTTACGGGTACTTCTCAAGTGTATTAAGTACAGTAAGGAGTGACAGGATCGATACAAAGGAGACGAGAGGAAAGTGGAACCACAAGTAGGTATTCTCATTTTCTCATCTTATCTATTGCTTATAGGAAAAGTCTAAAACACTTTAAACTGTTGTTCTAGATACAACTACTTATCTATGGAATTAGTATTTATCTGTAGATGCCAAATTCTCCAAAACAGTGATGGTTTTGAATTTTGGAGATATATGGTGTAAGAACTACTTTACTAACTGCTAGAATTTTGAGGGATTTCTGCATAAAGGGATAATTAGAATTAGTGAAATTGGTTTAGTAAAAATTGTGACTGCAAAGTACCTTGATGAAGGCTTCCTACCTAATCTTACAGACAATGATTTTGTATGCAAGGGAACTGCTGCATTTATTGAAGATGTACAACAAGTATGAACTCAAGATGGGGAGCTCTATGTATAATATATGCCAAATTTTACATTAACTAAATTAATATGTTGGCATTATGAAAACCTTATAAGCATGTTTTATTTAAATTATTTTATTAACATCAGAAGAGTGTAACCTATAAACTGTCTCATAGAATAAAAAAAAATTGGTGTAACTTATAATCTCCATGATTGGCACCGACACAAAATGAGAACAAGTTCAACAGTCTATTGGGAGTATTTATGAATCATATGTAGTTTCAAACAATGTTCTAGTGTCTATACAAACCAATATCTATGCGTAGCCAATTTGTCCTCTATTGGAAGTTACCAATCCAATTAAAAAATTCACAGGTTGAATGGATTCTTCATTGCATTAATTATGATACAGTAGACCTGGGTTTACTCATAGCATATAACTTTTAGCAAGGCAAAAAAACATTCCTATTTTTTTTTAAATACATGATATATTAATACGTAAGAAACCTTATACTTATTACCTCAGGGGATTTCCCTTGTATTTTTGTTTGTTGATTGATTTTTGAAACACTAAATAAACACATATACCCATATGGTAGTCCATAGAGGAAATCATCTAGAGTGGCCAATACCTAAAATTGTAGAACTAGAACTAACAGGAACATAGGGATGTAAATAATGACGTTGACTGGTTCTGTGTTTTCCTTCTAAATCCTGGTGAAAAAGTGGATTGACCTTAGAATTTGTGGGGCGAGGCAAAACACAGTTCTAAATCCCTGCGTGAAAATTGATCGGCCTTGAACTTTGGGGAACTGCAACTTGTCATGTTCACATGAAACTCGGCAAATAAGATCCTTTCTGTGTTATATTACTCAACTATCTTATAGCTGAAATATGAATGAGGTTGGTGATGTGAGGTGAATTCATTAAGGGAATATTGAGGTATAAAATGGGCCTCGTAAGAAAAATGTACAACCAAAATAAACTCTATAAGAACCAATAAGATTCATGATGATGATGTCAACCATGGGGAATGATTCACCATTTTTGCAGGAAAAAACTAAAAAGATTAAAAAATAATAAAATAATAAAACTACTTTTTTAACTCATGTTTTCAACTTATCTCCCTAACGTTTTACTCAAATTTTGAGAGAGACTACTCGTCAGATGCCAACTTTAATTCCTCATCCAAAGAGTACCCATGTTGCATACTTTCGATGGACCCTACTACACGAAAAATGAGAAGTACATGAAAAACATGACTGAAATCGCATTTTTTACATATTTCTCATTTTTCGTGGAGTAGTGTCCATCAAAAGTATACAACATGGGTCCTCCTTGGTTGAGAAATAAAATTCTTCATCCAATGAGTGTTGCCACTCGAAATTTGAGTAAACCCATAGGGAGAGAAGTTGAAAATACAAGTTGAGAAAATAGTTTTTCATTTTTCCTTCTAAAGTTTGATGATGTAATCTAATCTTATTTTATTATTTCGACTATTATTTTATAAGTTACTTAGGAGGCCCATTTTAGACCTCAAAATTCCCCTAATGAGAGTATATTTATTGAAAAAATTGCAAATTCATTCACAATTAAAAAGATAACTTCGAATTCTGTCATTCACCAAGCATATAATAATAAGGTAATGATGTGAGGTAGCATATATATAAAAGAGAAGACATCGTTGGTAATTCTTGATTTTGACAACCTTATAAGCATGTTTTATTTAAATTATTTTATTAACATCATATATATGCACAGAGGAGTGTAACCTATAAACCGTCTCATATAATAAAAAAATGGTTTATCCAGGCATGTTGTTGTTGAATATCGCCATAACATTAATGAAAGCATTGACAATTATGTCATGTGTATATGAAGGAGTAAAGGGAAAATGGAAGGGAACACATGTGAAAACTGAAAATGAAAAGGGTTAGTGTTAATCATATTTAACAGATCAGATATATTTCGAAAGATGGGTTTCGTAAAAACAACCGGTATGTCTAAGGTTAAATCATGTGCCCATTAGAAGGTTGCCTCCATCTCCTGTAAATCTGGAAAATTTTGAAATCTTCGATCTTAGTTACTCTAGCATTATGGAATTCCTCTTATCCTACACAAGCTGGTTCAAATCATTCATGAGTTTGGTTCTTATATATTATATAAGAATCTCACATAATTTTTAGCAATGTTGCCTAGAGAATTAAGGTGATTCTCTAAGGTTGTAAAGGATATGAAAGAACCAAAAAAGTGTGAAAGATACAAAGAATTAATAGACAAAGGAATTCATCTCAATATTTGCTAGCTTTTTACAGTGTTTAGAAATGTTTAACTAGAGGCTAAGAATTACCAATTAGAGTCAACGCTGCAATTGTTTGTTCCAAACCTAGGGCACACTTAAACACTTTGATCCTCATGCTAACTTCACTTGTATAAGTTCGAGCAAAAAATAACAATTACCAGGGTGCAGAGTAGAAAATCATAGCACTTCACTTGCATAAGTTTGAGAAGAAAATAATAACTACCAAGGTGCAGAGCAGAAAATCATAGCGAAGAGCATAAAAAACATGCAAGGTGGAGAGCACAAATTGACACAGACTGGCATGAAATTTTATTGCACTCAATCTTGTTTTTAATTTCCCTCATTTGGATTAATTATTGTAAATATGAAGATATCTATATGGAGATATCCACCAAATCGAGCAGATCGCCTAAATCCCTTCTTTACTCATTAATAATACAAATCTCATGGAATTACTAACTCATAAAGCTACATATATTGTTCTAACACACACACACACACACGCACACACACACACACACACACACACACGCACACACACACACACACACACACACACACACACACACACACACACACACACACACACACATATATATATATAACGTTATTGTAGAAATATCATATATTCAAATGTTCATTTAAATGTATAATTTATATGTTTAAACTAACACATTATATGTTAACCACCTTAATTTTTGTTTGTTAAAACTTTTTTAACTTCATTCGAATAATCAAAGTGTTTTATATGACAATCCTTTATGACTTGAGAGTTCCAGAAAAGTTTAGGTGTCTGCGTTAGATCTCTATGGAAAGAGAAAATGACACGTGCTTCATGTAAATTTCCAACATATAAAAAATAGTCATGGGTTGGATTATGACTATACATGGCTTGAAAATTTAAAGAAACAGGTGTTGGATGTTAATTCATTTAATGGCGCTGAAGGCCTCACAGGCTAGTTAGCTACATAATCATTGTCCGAAAATATTAAAAGGAGAAGAGCTCTAATCCACATAATCATTGTCCGAAAATATTAAAAGGAGAAGAGCTCTAGTCCACAAGATCGAGCAGATAGCCTAAATACCTTATGTACTCGTAGCATTAATAACACAAATCTCGGTGCATTAATAACTCATAAAACTACATATATTGTTCTCACATAAATAATGATGATCAATCATTTTTCAATTGGACTCTAAATGTAGATTCTTTTAAAAACTCCTAGAAAATTTAAACAAAATGATAAATCTTCTCTGAAATATTATAAATTTTATTATGAATATTAAATCCAGAATTTATATTATATTTTTATTAAAGACTCATTATGGAATATTTGTTTATTTTATTTTTTAATTGTTTTTTATTATTTAATATGTTATATTCTAGGTATAAATATGAAATTGATATATATAATTTCTTTTTTTACATGGTAAAAGATTTTATCTAAATAAATAAAAATCAAATTTTATATATATATATATATATATATATATATATTTATTTATTTATTTATTGATATTATATCTTTTTCTAAACTTGAATTTGATTTTAAATATGAAATTATCAATAACTGGACTTTAAATTAATTTAATAATTTATTTATGATTAGTCAATATTGTTTTAAAATATTATTTATTTATTTATTTATTGAAAATTAATTTAGTAAAAACTATTAATTTTATATGTACAAGAGTTTATAAAATCAAAAATAGAATATGATTACATTATTGATTAAAAAGTTCTAATTATTACCTACTAATCATTTTTTGCAAATATATCTATATATATATATATATATATATATATATATATATATATAGATAGATATATATATAAAATGAATGTTATCCTAGAAATATCATATATTCAAACATTCATTTAAATGTATAATTTATATGTTTGAACTAATACATTGTTTATTAATCATCTTAATTTTGTGTGTTAAAACTTTTTTAACTTCATTTGATTAATCCAAGTCTTTTATATGACCATCCTTGATGACTTGAGAGTTAATTTAGGTGATTGCCTGAGATCTTTATGGAAAGAGAAAATGACAGGCGCTTCATATAAATTCTCAAACATATAATTATTATAATTATGTGTTGGAGCGATTATATATGGACTTGAAGATTTAAGGAAACTATGTCTTAGATGTTAATTCATTTAATGGTGAAGAAGGTCTCACAAGCTAGTTAGCTAAGTAATTATTGTTGGAAAATATTAATAGGAGAAGAGTTCTAATCCACCAGATATAACAACATTAATAACACAAATAATCCCATAAATAATTAATTCATTTAATGGTGACAAAGGCCTCGTTTTCTAGTAGTCTCATTGTCTAGTCAACTACGTAATCATTGTCTGGAAAATATTAAGAGGAGAAGAGTTCTAATCCACTGCATCATTAATAACACAAATAAATTCCTACTATACTCACAACATTAATAACACAAATCTCGCATCATTAATAACTCATAAAACTACATATATTGTTCTAACATTAATAATGGTAATCAACTATTTTTCATTTGGACTTTAAAAGTAGATTCTTCTAAAAACTAGAAAATTTAAGCAAAATGATAAGCCTTATTTGAAATATTATAAATTTTGTTATGAATATAAATCCATAATTTTATATTATATTTTTATTAAAGCCTCCTTATAGAATATTTGGTTTGTTTTATTTTTTAAATTGGCATTTTTCAATTGGACTCTAAAAGTAGATTTTTCTAAAAACTCTTGAGAAAATTTAAACAAAATGATAAGCCTTCTCTGAAATATTATAAACTTTGTTAAAATAAAAATAATAAATAAATTATTTTTAACGTCCACTAGGCTATAGATAGTTTATGGGACAGATTGCTTCTTCATCTTCTTGATGTATTCGACCTTTTTTCTGTGAAGCTTCAAAATAAATGCTCGCACCTTCTCGACAAACCCCTCGCTAAATAACTTTAAATCTATAAAAGTATATTATATTTTTATTAAAACGTTGTTATGGAATATTTGGTTTGTTTTATTTTTTTTAATTGTTTTTATTATTTAATATATTATAATTTTAGGTATAAATATGAAATTGATATATATATATATATATATATATATATATATATATATATATAATTTATTTGTTTACGTGATAAAAGAGTTTCTTCAAATAATTAAAATTTAGAAAGATATATATATTTTGATATTGTATCCATTTCTAAACTTGAATTCTTTGGTTATTCAATGTTTTTTAAATATTAAATTATCAATAACCTTTAAATTAATTTAATAATTTATTTATGATTGGTCAATATTGTCTTAAAATATTATTTATTTATCTTTAAAAATCAAAATATTTTTGAGAGTTGATTTAGTGCAAGGCTATTAGTTTTATATATGTGCAAGAATTTATAAAATAAAAATAGAATATGATTACATCGTTGATTAAATGGTTCTAATTATTACCTACTAATCATTTTTTCAATTCAATTTAATTTTATTATAGAAATATCATATATTCAAACATTCATTTAAATATATAATTTATATGTTTACACTAATATATTGTATGTTAATCACCTTAACCTTTGTGTGCATTAATTTTTTTTTAACTTAATTCGAATAATCCAAGTGTTTTATATGACAATATTTTATGACTTAAGAGTTCCACAAAAGTTTATGTGATTACGTTAGATCTCTATGAAAATAGAAAATGAGACTTGCTTCATGTAAATTTACAACATATAAAAAAAATCATGTGCTGGAATGGACTTGACGATTTAAAGAAACATGTGTTGGATGTTAATTCATTTAATAGTGACAAAGGCCTCACATGCTAGTTAGCTAAGTAATTATTGTAGTAAAATATTAAGAGGAGAAGTGTTCTAAGATTAAAAAAACCCTCCATGTTGAGTGATGGAGTCCTGCACTCAAGTACATTATTATTTTTGAATTTAAAAATAAATAATTAAATGCCACATACACATAGATTATAATTTAATATTATTATAATTAGTAATCATTTTTTCCTAATCAATAATACCTATTAATCATTTTTTCCAAATTTATATATATAACGTTATTGTAGAAATATCATATATTCAAACATTCATTTAAATGTATAATCTATATGTTTAATCTTATATGACTTGATAGTTCTAGAAAAGTTTAGGTGACTGCCTTAGATCTCTATGGAAAGAGAAAATGACACATGCTTCATGTAAATTACCAACACATAAAAAGAATCATGTGTTGGATTCTGACTATATATAGACTTAACGATTTAAAGAAACATGTGGTGGATGTTAATTCATTCAATGGTGACAAAGACCTCCCCTTCTGATCATTAAGAGAAAATATTAAAAAGAGAAGAGTTCTAAAATTAAAAAAAAAACATCTCTAATAAATAACAAAGCCTGCACAATTTATGATGCCACTCAAATACATTATTATTTTTGAATTTAAAAATAAATAATTAAATGCCACTTGCAGATAAATTTAAACACCTACAGACAGATTTGTACTAGTATGACGAATATGCAACTACCAAATTCATTAAATAAACCTATATCACAATACATTTTACAATAACATCTTTAAACTAACTCCAAATTCATTAAATAAACCTATATCACAATACATTTTACACTAACATTTTTAAATTAACCCCAATAGTAACAAAGACCTATATTAATAATTTTTATTTAAAAAATATATAATTCTACTTAATAATTTTTATTAAAAAAAATATAATTCTACTGTTAGAAATCTCATTAGTGACCATACTAATAGTGTTCAACGCATTAACAAATGCTTAATCCCCGCAGGGGCCAGGGATAATCATCAACAAAGGGTCGATCTGATCAGTGTTGGAGCTTAGATAGTAACCAACATCATTTGAAGGCGATAAAGTTTATGAACAGCGAAATGCCGTGCTGTGCTGTGCTGCGCTGTGATGTGCATGCATCGTATTCTTAATGTATATATACTCGGTAGATACCTTCATTCTTGAAATATCATCCGTACGTATATTCTTGAGCTCCGGTTCTCCGTGTATATATATAGTTTTTAAAGGTTTATTAATTTTTTCTATAAAAATGGATAAAAGTGTAAATTTGAATGGTTGAATTTATATAATTTTAATTTTAAAGTTATACTTCAAATTAAAGAACTAGGAACAGCATATGCTATAATTTATATAAAGCCATATATATTAAGCAAAGTTATCCTTCAAATTAAAGAATGAGGAAGAGTATATACTAAAATTATGAAACCATATATACTCAGCTAGGATAGAATTTTAATATTTATAAAAACAAAAAATTATATAGTTATTTATAAATATGAAAGTTTAAAATATTATTAAATGTTATTTTAAGTTTTAAAAAAAAGTTATATTAAGAATAGGATATTTTATGGTTTTGAGGACAAAGTATTTAGGTATTTATGTGATCTCTGATTATATGACAAATAATTAAGCACAAATATATGGTTTTTATCTAAGATTTTTGTTGGTCAAAGAAAATTAGGTGGACATGGTTATGGTTATGGGTGATTCTCTCCTCATCCTCAAAGATAAATGTATAGAAAATAACATGAAAAGGATCAAGGAATCCAGGTCCTATAAGGAGTGTAAATTGAAGATAGGTGAATTAAAGATTAATGGTCAAATCATGTTTGCTATAATTTTGTAATGTTGGATAAAATTTATTAAAAAAATACTAATAAAATTGTGTTGTAAATTTTGTATTTTGTTGTGCTATTTTTCTAAAAATTCACCTAAAAAACTCTCTTTTTGTTGCTTGTATATATTGTAATCTGGAAAATCATGTATTTCTATTTGGAAAAAAAACCAATTAAAAACTTTTAATAAATATTACCTGCCAAAAATTATATAATAGAAATAGTCGTTTTAGTTTAAAATCAAAAAATAAAATAAAATATTATTAATATTAATTAAAAATATCATTAATATTTTTAATATCTTTTGCGATATTAATTAAAGATATTACTTATTAAATTAATATATTTAATTTAATTTAATGGAAAAATTAAAATATTATTAAAAATTATATTATTAAATTTTAATTAAAATAAATCTGAGAAAATAAAACATTTAGATTCCTTTCGTTATAAAACCATTTATAAGTACACATACTTCACATAGGTTATTTGTTAAAAATACGGTTAATCTACTTATATATTTAAATATAAAAAAAATTAATTATATATTTTATATTAATTATATATTTTATAAATTGAGTTAAAATATTTATGGTGTTCTCTTTCTATAGATTTATTTACTCTTCAAAATGGTTAATATATAATTAGTTATTTATGTTTATACTGATATGTTTTTTTAGTATTATTGGATAGAAAATTTGTTAAATAGTGTGTATGGTTTGTGAGTTTTATTTAACTGTTTTTTATTTTTATTTTTCTGCATAATTATAATTTATATATAAATTCTCATAGTGTAGATTGCTAAATTTAAGTTAAAGTTATTGTGAGAAATTGTTAAGTAAAATATCATAACAGTTTACAAATCATATTTTGTTCTTGTTATATATGGTAAACATTAAAATTATTCAAATCATTATTTGGATGGAAAATGTTAAGAATTTCAAGTGTAAAAGAAGGTTATTGAAAATTGTTAAGAATTGATTCATTCAAAGTTGACTTGCCTAAAATATAGTTCCTTACAATAACAAAGTAGAAGTCAACATAGATCTACCTATGAATGAATGAACCAATTTAATAATGTTTTTACTTGTATTTTTTATATTTTTCTCCAAATCTTATAATGTACATGTGTAACATCCCTTTTTGTGGCCCCTTGTTTTGTAAACATGATTAATACTTGTGTGATGCCAATAGGAGGGATCATGATTGGCTGGAAATATTTTGTAAATATAAAAATATGAATAAATTTGATTGGTTGGCCTGAGGGAAAGGGCTGATAGGTCAACAGTATTGGGTGAGTGGAGAGTGATGGTCAAGTGTGGTAGGATGTCCCACCACTAGATAGTTAGAGACAACAATGATGGGAAGACAATGAGTCGTGACGTTGATTCTAGATCTTGATTCCATGGGTGGATGAATACCATGGGTGGATGGATAAATACCATGGGTGGATGAATACCATGGGTGGATGCCACTTACAATACCATGGGCAAATTCCATGGGTGGATGAATAACATAGGTGGATGAATACCATGGGTGGATGCCACATTCCATTCGGATCATTCCTCCCTCCTTAAGAAGCAATGGTCCCCAGTGCATGAAGTTCTCTCCTACGAAGACTTTGTTGAATATGAAGAGTAACTAAAGAGAAGAGGTTTGTGTGGTTAACCCATAACCATGATGAACGAAGATCTGATGATAGAGATACCCTGTAATGCTTGTGACCAATTGTGATACTAATAGTGTACGGCCTAGCAAATGGAATTTGATGAAGTGTGGGTTTGTGAATGACCCATAACGATGACAAATGAAGATTCGTGGATGGATATACCCTGTAATGCTTGTGACCAACCGTGACAGTAACAGTGTGCGGCCTAGCAAATGGACTTCGATGACAAGAATTTTCTGTGGTTGATCCATAACCATGATGCTGACTGTTGATAAAGTAGAAGGTACCTACATAGTCTAGGGTGGGAGCGCATGTCTCCAAATAACCCAAGCCGAATGTTGCTATGTTGAAACTGATGAATGTGAAGTAGGTGCCTACTAAAGTGGGGTGGGAGGACACGTCTCCAAAGGGAACCCGCTCCAAATGTTGCTCTAGATTTAAAATGGACATAATGTGATCAATATAACTCCAAATCTTTATTATAACCTTTTTTTGGAAAGAAAATGATAATTTTGCATCTTACCATGTGTTTGTATTCCCTATATAGACACTTTCGAAACTCATATTCGCGCTGCAATTGTTCCATCATCATAAAAGTTTTAAGAAAATAGTTGATTTTAAATCAGTGATACCTCCCTCATTTAAACTCTAATTCGAACAATTGTTCTTTTGAAATTGAGTGATTTTTAGAGAGGAACTCGGATCTATAATCATTTTTTTGAATTCTACATAAAAACTGCAAAAAATGATAGGAAAGTCGTTGTCCATGAATTATCGTCAAAAAAAATTCTGCAATATAGTTTATTTTAAATCAGTGATGTCTCCCTCATTTAGACTTTGATTCAGCTGATTTGCTTTTTGAATTTAGGTATTTTTTTACAAGGAATCTAGATCGGTTATTTACTTTTGAAAATTTTGCAACAAAAGTTTCAAATCTGATCTACAAACTCACTGCCCAAAAAAATTCCTACAAAAAAATGAAAAAAGAAATTGTTTTCCCGCTTTTCCCAAGAAAGTGTTATGTGGATGTCATAGCACGTGCCTGAAGTTTGTTAAATATTTATGCAAAAATTTGAAACTAAAATATGCATTAAACCCTCATTTGCATGGAATTGTAACTTGACTCTGATACCATTGATCCAGATCTTTGGGGGAGGCCCCCAAGATCTGAAAAATTGAAATGCCAGAAGAAAAAGAGGAGAACACCCAATAAAGAAAACCACAAAGAATATTTTTATTTATTAAAATAGATAAAACTATAAAGGCTACATTGTGGTAGACAACCTGTCCTTTTACAAAATGTGACTTGTTACTTGTAACCTTTCTTTTGTTACAATGCCACATGTAAATTCCATGGCTGGGTAAATACCATGGATGAATGAATACCATGGGTGTATACCACAATACCATGGGAAAATACCATGGGTGAATGAATACCATGGGTGTATGCCACTTACAATACCATGAATGGATAAATACCATGGGCAGATGAATACCATGGGTGGATGTCATTTTCCATTCGGATCATCCTTGGTCATGTAGAATAGCTCTTGTAGCTCCCATAATGATCTAGTTCTTTCTCACAGCTACCCCATTTTATTGTGGGCTTTGGGGAATTGCGAGTTCTCTTTGAATTCCTTCTTTGGCACAAAATTCCTTGAATTCATTTGAAACATACTTACCTCCATTGTAACTCCTAAGATATTTCACCTTCTTGTCGGTCTCTTTCTCAACTAATGCCTTGAATTCTACAAATTTTGAGAATATCTCATCCTTCTTCGACATGAAGAAAATCCAACACTTTCATGAGAAATCATGATCCAGATTTAAACAGGAATGCAACAAATTACAGAGATAACCATAAACACAGAGATACAGCAGAAACAATACTTCATTTCATTAATGTAAAATACTGAAATATGATTACAAACAAAAATGGAATTAAACCAGCTAGGGCGATGGTAGCTTATCTCTAAGAAGGGATGTGGCGGCTACATGCCTCTAAACTGCCTTACAATGAGGCTTAAGGGCCTTTTTATTAGTGAACAATAAGAGAAAACCCTAAACCTAAGGAGATGTAACACCAAGAGTTTATGGGCCCCATTGGGGTGATTTGGACAGCCAACTTCCCGGGGTCGTGACTTGGTGATATTATCCCTGTTTGATGCGCATGATAACTCATTGGAAATATATCTCCAAGGACTATGACGGAAAAGAGGATTTTAGATAAAAAAAATCTTTGGCTGTAGATTTCCAAAAAACGTCATTTAGGGCCTCAAAACGGCTCCGGAAGTTTAGGACCCGAAAAACTACTAAAAGTAATAAATTGTGCTACAATTAAGGAAACTGAAAAACTGAAAGAAGCAATGGTGGGGGTCAAAGTGGAATTGGTAGGTGGCCACCAATATCCACCTGGATCATTCCTCCCCCCTTAGGAAGCAAGGGTCCTCATTGCATTGAGTTCCTCCATGAGATGAGGAAACTTCTACTGAACTTGGTCCCTGGTGAGTCATTCACCCTGGTGAAGGAGTTGGCCTGCTTTGACAACTCGATACAGTTGGATATTCTGCTGGCAAGTGTGTTTGAACTACGTGTCCATGATCTGATCAGTTGTAGCTTGTTCCATGCAATCTGGATTTAACTCTGTGGGTGTGAGCTGTTCTACAATGTCGGATGTGTCTAGTAATGGTGGAAAGTATGGTTGAAGGCAATCCACATTGAACATTGGGTGTAGGGCAAGGAATGGGGGAATGGTGAGTCTCCCACAACCTTGGTAATGTTGTAAGGACCATATTAGAGTGGTCTAAGTTTCTGATAGGCTCCGCTAAGGCGTTACTTTTGAAAATGCAACTAGAATTTGTCACCCACCTGAAACTTGTGTGGCACCCAATGTTGATCATGTCACTACTTGTACTTGGCATTTGATTTCTCCAGAATGTCATGGACCTGCTAGTGAATATATTGGATGTGGTCAATGGAGTTGTTTGCCTTATCTATTTCAGACTGGACATGAGTCAAATCTGCATGACTAGCTGCAAATGGCATGGCCACATAAATGGGACATAGTGGTTGGAATCCCAAGCCCACCTAAAAAGGGTTGTGGCTAGTCGAGTTGTAGAGAGCCCGATTGTAGCTGTGCTGAACATAGGGGAGGCTCTTGTCCCATGTGCATGGATGCTTTGAGTTGTACATGCACAGAATGTGTACGATCATCTTGCTGACAACCTCTATCTGGCCATTAGTTTGAGGATGGAAGGTTGTGGACTTAGTGAGTTTGGTGTCCAACATCAACCAGAGATTGGACCAAAATGTACTAACGGGCCTTCTATCCTGATCTGAGATGATAAACTATGGGATCCCAAATTGTACCCACACTCATTCAATGAATAGTTTAGTAGTGGCTTCGCTGTGATATTCTTCTTGCAGGCCACCATAATGGCCATCTTCGAGAACTTGTCGACGACCACAAAAACACAGTTGTTTCCATGCTTACTGGAAGGAAGGCCTGACATGTAATCCATGGAGATGGATTCTCAAGGTCCACTAGGGTTAGGAAACGGGGTATAGAGGCATTGTTTCTTGATGGTCGGTTTGGATATGGCGCAGGCAGTGCATGATCTGTTGTACTTCTCGACACCCTGTCGAAGATTCAACCAATAGAAATACTTTTGTAGTATTGCCACTGTTTTCTCGACCCTGAAATGCCCAGCAGCCCAACTATAGTGTGCTTCCCAAATCATCTTGGAATGCTCACTTGAAGGAACACAAAGGTGATCCAGGTGGCATAATAGGGCATCCTGGAGGTGAAAATCTAGAACATGCTGACCCTCCAAGAGTGTCCGGTATTTGTGGCTGAATTCTGGGTCACTTTTGTAAGAAGTGGCCAATCAGAAGTCTCATGCCCACAAGAGCTGAGCACAGTGGTTAGCGCCATGATCAACGGTCAACTGAGGCAATCTACAACATTATTGGTGTTTCCCTTCTTATACTTGATATTCAAATGGAACTATTGCAGGTATGTGGACCACTTCTTATGGCGATAATTCTGCAAATTCCCTTGGGTCTCTATGAACTGCAGGGGTCAGTGGTCTGTGTGGATGACCGTTTCCTTCCCCAAAATGTAATGCTTCCATTGTCAACATGCCTACACAATGGAATACATCCCTTTGTCATAAGTGGGATACTTCCGGACTGTGTCTGAAAGCATCTCACTGTGATATGCCACTGGATGCCCATGTTGAGTAAGGGTTGCCCCAATAGCATAGTCAGAGGCATCTATCTCGAACTAAAATGGTTGTTTCAAGCCTGGTAATGAGAGCACTTGTGCCGAGCAGAGGCAATCTTTCAACTCTGTGAATGCCTTCTGTTGAGATTCAAACCAAAAGAATTTTTCTTTCGCTCCTCTCTTGGTTTCTTGATTCAAGGGCCAAGTGATATGAGAAAATCCCAACACGAACCTACGGTAGAAGTTGGCAAGACCTAGAAAGATATGGAGCTGTGTCAGAGTGGTTGGAGATGGCCAATCCCAAAAGACTTGGATCTTGGCTGGATCCACATGCACCACCTATTCATCAATAATGTATCCTAGATACTGAACTTGGGTCATGCCAAAAGTTCATTTCTCCAAATTGGCACATAACTTGTGTTGCCGCAGTGTTTAAAGAACCTATAAGATATGGTGGAGGTTCTCTTCCCAACTCTGGCTAAAGATCAGGATGTCATCCAAGTATACCACTACAAATGAGTTGGTGAATGGCCGCAAGATGTCATCCATTAACCTCATGAAGAATGTATGAGCATTCGTCAATCTGAAAGGCATAACAAACCACTCAAATAGGCCCTCCTTGGATTTGAATGCAGTCTTCCACACATCGGAGGGTTTGATCGGTACTTGGTGATATCCTGACTTCAAATCGATCTTGCTAAAATATTTTTCTCCCTTCAGTTCGTCAAGAAGGTCATCAATCCATGGGATCGGGTACCTATTACAGACAATGATCTTGTTCAGTGCCCAATATTCAATACAGAGTCTCCAAGTCCCATCCTTCTTCTGTACCAACATGATTGGGCTCCCATAGGGTGATGAACTCAAATGGATGTGACCGTTCTACAACAGCTGCTGAATCTGCCTCTTGATTTCATTGTTCTCCAGAACAGAGCACCGATAGATTGGTCCATTGGGGAGTGGTGCACCTGGGATAAGATCAATGGAGTGCCTGACTTGACAGTGTAGAGGAACCCCTGCAGGGGAGGTGAAGATGTCCTCATACTCCTCCACGACCTTGTCCATCTATAGTTGTCGTGTGGAGGGGCCCTGTCTAGAGGTCGTGGCCACTGTCTTCTTCTTTCCTTGAGGGTGTATCATCAGGAAAAAAAATTTCCCAATTTTGGAAATGAGCTTACTACATTTTTTTGTAGTAACCAAAGAGATGGCGGTAGGCAGTGCTACCTCCGATATCCTGTACAACTTGTTTCCCTATGTAACAATAACAGCATGGGGCCTTGATTCATACACAACATGTCACTTCCACAAGTATGGTTGTCCTAATAATACATCACAAACTTCAAGGGGAGAAATGTCACACAATACCTCATCCGTTAAGGGATTGATGTTGTATGGAAGGCAACAATGTTGGCTCACGTGAAGATCCCATCCTTGGTGAAGCCACCCGATGGTGTACGGTTGTGGATGTGGTGTTGTTGGTAAGCCCAACCGCTTCACGACCTCTACCGAAATGAGGTTCCTTTGGCTCCCGCTCTTGAAAATGAACTGTAGCGGTGTAAGAGCCCTATCCTAGGGTCTTCTAACAAATGTATTTCTGATGAATTTAAATGCAATAAGAGGCAATATTTTAAATTCTTACAAGACTTTTAAACAAATAAAATTTTACCATTTACATTCTAATCCTTATAACTTATGGAGAACATTTCATTTTAATAAATTTACCTAAGTAATCTATAGAGAAATACCTGTACTGGTGGCTGGTGGAGATGCCTTTGAGCTACTACTCCTGCTGAACGCTCCTCCTAACTGACCCAGCTGGATTTACCTCCCAGCCAACTAGGAAATGACTCCTAGCCCAGGAAACCTCCAGAGCTTCCCTCGCCCTCTGAGCCCATGTCCAAGTAGATGTAGTGTGTGTGTCCAAGATGAATGATCCAAACCAATATGAACAATATTTCCCTCCTCTCAACAACCCAAGAAACCTCCACAGGTTCCTAAGGTCTCCAAAAATCACAACAAATCCTAAAATCACAACCAATCCCAAAATCATAAGCAAGGCCCAACCTCCCCGTTTTATCCCTTCCCCCTTCCCTTTTTATACCCTCCCTCTCTTCTCCATCTCAAACACCTCTCATTAATGTCATTAACTTCTCATCCATTCTTACAGTTGACTTCTCTTCTCCTAACTAAAGCTAGGAGTACATTTGGAAATGTGACACGAATATAAATTTGGGAAATTAATAGGAGAGGACCATGTCTTCTCGCAAGTAAATCTGAAAGTACATTTGGGAATGTGAGATGAATATATATATTGATAATTAAATGGAGAGGACTATGTCTTCTCCCAAGTAAATGTGAGGGTACATTGGGGAATGTGAGATGTAATTAAATGGAGAGGACCATGTCTTCTCCCTAGTAAATGTGAGGGTACATTGGGGAATGTGAGATGAATATATATATTGATAATGAGTTGGAGAGGACCATGTCTTCTCCCTAGTAAATGTGAGGGTACATTGGGGAATGTGAGATGAATATATATATTTTGATAATGAGTTGGAGAGGACCATGTCTTCTCTCTAGTAAATGTGAGGATACATTGGGGAATGTGAGATGAATACATATATTATTTGAAATAATGGAAGGAAACCATATCCTACCTAAGATTCAATTTGAGAAGGTAAGTTGGGAATTTGAATAATAGAAATCATGAATTTTATATTAGACCAATATTTCTCAAAATTTTTAGATAATGTAAACATTAATAAAATTTGCAGTATAAGATTTAAGTGGGGCATTACATATACCCCTCCTTCAAAAAATTTCATCCCAAAGTTAGAATGAAAAAATACCAGGAGTTCGAAAGCATAGCGAACCAGAGAGAGTTATAGTAGTAAAATTTGATAAGTCAGGAAATGACATTACTTCCCATCAAGAGTGTCTAACTGATCTATATCCCCGTATCCATCCTAACCTACTTTCGTTCCCACCCTATTCATCCTCTGTTGCTTTACCAGTGGCAACGACCATACTACCCACTAATAAAACTGACATGGTGGAAGCGTCGAATACATCGACTTAACTTCCCCAAAAGGCAACTAGAAATCGTCATCACATGTCTAGGGGAGCGTGTCCACCACTGCCCTCCCACGATTCCAGGTTTCGGAGGATAGACGGTGAGAAATGCCTCCAGCCCTCCTTCAGAACTAGGGTCAACACCCTAATACAGACCACACTACAAAGCTGGTTGGACTTGTCATTGAATAATCCAGTCATGTCATCTTGCCACCTATCATTTGTATATTACTCGTGTCATAAGAGTGCATATCAAGTAGATACCAAATGTAATAGAACAATGTACATCATACCTTTCGTCATTGGTCGTCTTGACCGTCCCCAACGGAATAGTAGATCTTGGTTATCATACAGTTCTTTCCAATCTGTAGTTTAGTTCTCATCCATGCATACATATAACCACAAAATAGATATAGATACATGATCTTAAACATCATGTTTATTAAGCCCAGTGTCCACGTGTCAATTTTTGTTGTTCATACTGGAAATAAATCTTACATCATATAAATCATAATTTCACTAAGTCATTGATTAGATAAATTATATCTATATAAGCCTATACGATGCAACAATAACTCTGACAAGTCATGCACTAGATAAATTGTAACCAGGTAAGTCATACATTTGGTCATACATCCAACATTTCCATCATCAATACCAAATCCATCAATTGATTTTCATGTGTCCAACCAAATGTATATAATGTTCATAAATAACAACATGAAACTACAAAATAGAACCTTAACATAGGTGGCTATCTATGTTAAAATGGGCATCATAAATGCTCATGTGACATCCTTGTGGAACCCCTCAATAACAATTAGAGTTGAAACAGATTCAACTGTCCATCATGGAAAATAACATTTGAACCCAGATATGCTATAAGGTGGTACCAAAACCAAAAATAATGGCAAGCAATGGATTAGTGCACTATCAATTCCACTAGAAGGTGCTAGTATAAGTTTTATGCATATAATTTCTTTAAAACCTTAGTGAATATAAAAGTCCCACTTTTCCAATTTGATGGTTTTTCATCTTCCAAACCCATTTAGTTAATCTTGAAAGTAAAAGACTCAAAACTTCAGAAACTATTTCCAACATGATTTTCATACTTTATTTCTTTTGTAATTTGAGAGAAATGTCCTCTAAATGTCAAAAGGTTCAATTTTTTTTTATATATTTAATCATTGTTTACTAGTGCTAAAGCAATTTCATGATATATACTGCAACTCACAATATGACCAGACAAATGAGAAATAATTAAATGAATGGAATAATTGCCTTTGCCCTGCTATTATTAGCATTTCCCTTCTAAATGGCACCGCATCTCTAAAGATGCCTACTCCTTTAACATGTGGCCAGCGACCAAAAAAGTTGCAAAGAAAGTTGAGGGTCCTTTTACCCAAAACTAGAGACACATTATTTTTCATGGCATTTTTATTCAACACTAGAATAAGCGTAAGAGTGTATTCTAATATTTTCACTGGTCTTTTATAAGCTTCCTTTTTAAAATCCCAAATTCCCTACAAATTGATCTTCTCATTTAATTTAAATCACTAAGAAAAACTATCACAGTTAGCCTTACACAAGTCCATGGTATTCAATCCATGTTTTTACTAGAAAATTCCACCACCCGTAGAATAATTATTAATGTGACATATAGGATATTTTAACACATCCTAATCTAAATTCCCATGCTTCATAGTCCTTTACTTCTCAGACTCGAGATTTGTTATTATGACTTCCTCCGTGAAGAATGACAAATATAATATTTGAAAGATAATCCTACTGTCTAAATGGAAAATCTACTATATCTTAAATAAGAATAATGATAATCTACTATCAACAGAATTAAAAGCCACACTCGTATGTAACATAGAATTGACCACATTTTTTTTTTTAGATTGGGACACATTTTCAGCGAGGAGGAATGGTATGGGACTAGTATATCTAAGCTTCATATAAACTGCTATGCTAAAATTTTTGTCTTATCGTATGCACATAGATGAAGGGAAGTTGGAAGAACAGTTCAAGTAGGTATACCAGAACACAGAGAAGGCACACTTGTTTATCAGGGAGGATCTAAATTGTGAAGATTGATGCAAACCAGCACAAGGATGCTACCACATGTGCTCTATAGAAAGGTCTTCATCATCATGGCAGCAGGAAGAGGGTGCACTTTTCATCAGTGCCTTCAATCCAAATGTCAAAATCCTTGTGTATTGAAGGAACTTACTCTATGCAATCTCTTATAGCTTACAGCCAGCGGAAAGGCACATGTTAGGGGCTACTTGTGTAGATCTTTTCGAGAGATATATGTAACAACAGGAGAGAGAAATTTCCTTTGTCACTTTCGGGTAGCTACCAAGAAACTTATAAGGAAGAGGTCATTACGTACAGTGAGCTGCTTTTCCCACAGCTTATTCATTGTTGCCACCTTTATACTTTGAATTAATGTTGCATTTTCTATCTCAAGCCTCATCAGGACTTTGCATGACAACATGCGATGTATATATGGTGATGGAGAAGTGGCACCTTTTTCTGATTTGTTCTTTGCACATCAAAGGTTTATACAAGCTTGAGTGGAGGTGTGCATACACTCCCAGTGCCAGTTAAAGTTGTCTGTTGTTTGAAGCAGGTGCGTTAAAGAAAGTGATTGACATGCATTTGGGTTGTAAACTTAAGTTTTATCTAGTGAAACTTTCAGTTGCATTGCACAAGTGGAGGGCACAATACCTACCTTATCCATTAAACGAAGCATGTAGAAGGGAAGTTTAAGTTCTATTTAAATATTTTCTAAGAATGATGTTCTGTAAGTTTAAACCACAATTAGCATTGAGTTATAGTAGGCTTCTAGACAGGACAAGAAGGTCACAAATTAACCTAACTCTTATCTCTGTGATTCAAAACATGCAAAGGAGTTATCCCAGAAAACGAGGATAGGATGGATGACAAGGTGAGTGAACAACATATGAGGATGGATATTTTGAGAATGTTTCAAATGAGACTTAATTTCAATTTGTCTATTTCAGCAGTTTCAAACCCATGCAGCTCATGGTCAATGGTAGTGCTATTCAAGGAAAATGTGGTTGCTCCATCAAGTTGCTTATCCATATGCATGATGGGTATCTGGAGGAGGATTGAAAGCAACTAGTAAGGAGAAATGTTACTATTTCTGGACATCATGTCAAGTATTTCATGGAGTCATAACTGTGCCTTATCTCTTCCTATTTCTAGTTGACTAGCATATATACGAGGCACATGAGTTTGAAGTAAAGGCGTGCTTCTTATTGTGGATTTATCTTTATCCATAATTATATAGAGAACTTACTTACACAGGGAAAACATACTGCGTTGGCGCTGGGTTTGCAAATAGTTGATCTTTGTCTTTGATATTCAATCTCTGTTTTCATCAAAAGGCATGGATAATGAATGAAGGTTGGGCACTTGGTCTATAGATTTCCTCTCTGTTTTGTGTATTGATCTCTATTATTGATGTTTGCAGCCTTCTCATTCAAACCTGATGAAGTCAATTTTATAAGATTGTATTGGCCTCTCTCCCCTTGTTTTAATGGAATTGTTATGAATCTGAGCAGTTTTCCTTCACCACAAAGGTTTGTAGCTTAGGACATTTGCCTCTAATATGAGTTTGAGTGACCAGGATAGGAATTTTCCTTTGCCCCTGATACCACTTGTAACAACCTACCCTTAGGATCAACATTACTGGCATTTTTCAGTATGTAATCTCTCACAACTCTGACAGTAATCTGGAACACCAAGATGTTACACATGGGGTACGATAGAAAACTCAACCAATGCACACAAGGTTTATTTCTTGCAAACAATGTTTTTATATCCAACCAACTAATCCACTGGACAGACTAGAACCATAATAGAATTCTAACCCTTATTTGTAATTATCTGTACATGCCAACCAACAATTTGCAATCTACTAGAACTCAGTCTATCTTCAATATATATATATATATATATATATATATATATATATATATATATATATATGTATATGTATATATTGCCTGAACCATAGTAGAAAAATAAAACCTTAGTTGGGTCAGCTATAAAATTTATTGTGTTTATTTTAGTGAACAAGGATGAGTAACTCATTTTTGATCTCCTCCTATAGACAATACTATCCATATAAGGTTCATGACGAGAAGGATTACGCACCTTTGAATAAATTGCAGAAAAGTGGCTTGGCATATCTCTGAGTTTAGTTACAAACTACTTGTAACTCATTAGTCTTCATATTGCCACAACTCCATATATGATGTGTATGATCATACTCTGTTTCAAGGACAGAGTCTAGCTACAAGAGTAGTCACAGTTAAGAAATACAAAGAATTGTAATTATTGGTAGCAATACCAGTTTTAGCTATTCAAACCTTCCCATAGCCAGATTCAAAAATCTCGAAGCAAGCCAAAAGCTCAATAATAAATCTGAAATCTAACCAACTATTAGAACTAACCCCTGTAAGGGTTAATTGCAACAGTTCAGTAAGATAGTTCATGGACAGTTAAAAGTTGAGAACTCAAGGAATCACTTATGAGCTTGAAAAGCATGTCAATATTTGTTGCCCTACTAACAAATTTAGTTTTGATCTTGCTACATGGACAAGGTGAAATAGCCTGCAGTAACAGATGATTTCTTTTATCATGATATTTCTTTGGATTAAATATATTTCCAAAAAGGTACATATTATCTAGTTACAAACAAATTAGAGTAACTTATCACGATAGAAAATTCAAAACCACAACTAGCACAGAGGGTTTCCGATAGTGCTAAAAGTTTGTCTAACCATTGCTCCAAGAGTCCAAACATTTGATCTTGCACATGCTCCTAAAAGATTTTAACCTATCCTAGGAAACTTTTCTTTATGAACTATCGATTTCACATGTTCCCGGGACTTCAAACACTATACAAAATTCATAGAAAACATAACTAGGGATGTTGCTTCATCAATGAATTCGATGCGGGGGACCAAGGTAAAACGTGATCATTACAAGAAGAAAAGAAGAAAATATTGCCTATAAAAACTAACGGGATAACATAATAATTTAGGATAATATCATAAACAAGATAGATGCACCATTAGAGCAGCTACAAGAAAACTCTTTGAGACGTCATCTAACACATACTATCTTACCTTCTATTTTCCATTGAAAGGAAATTCTATAACTATAGATCTTTGGTAATCCTATGGTCATTATCAATTGGTTTAATGATTTGCAATGTTGTTACATTCACACACTTTTCCCCATCCTTGAGGAGGCTCTTTTGCTTAAACAATGTTTTAATCAGATTATTTGTCGCCATATTTACAGGGAGGAAGACTCTCTCTCTCAAGTAGGTTCTTCACAAGCTCTGGGAGTTTGTAAAATCAGTCAACAGGTAGACAACACCTCCATAAGCTTCTATCACATAGAACGTTCATTGAAGGGCTATAGGTGGATGATTCAGCAACAACTCAAGAATGATAGTTTTTCCCCAGTTTCTTACATTTTTGTCAAGTTTTTTTTTTTTACAGCTATGTGATATATAATTTCTGGAGTATGTATGAATCTGTATTTTGATATATAGTCTCGATGAAGCTGAAAGCTATAATTTATTTTTTGTTCAGATGGTATCTCTTGCTATTGTCAGAGAGATATGATGGACTCAGTGACTATTTATGCTTATATCTCAGCATTCCATAAGCACATGTATATGTAATTTTTTTATCTTTATGAAATTACAACTTTTTTAAGAAAAACAAAAAAAAAAAAAAAAACAAAAACAAAAAACAAAAAAAAAACAACAAAAAAAAACAAAATAAAGACACAGCCATACACCAATATCAACATAAATTTTATAAAAATTCATGGTAAATTCATTAAGTAAAACTAGCATTAGGTATCTTAAAATATATGTACTAGGCTCAGTAACAACAATAGTTCATCCTAAAAGAAATGGTCAACTTAAAATGATGAAAACGATTACTGAAGGCACCTAAAGTTTTATGCAACAATGAGTTCAAAGAAAATCACATAACCAAGTAAACGACGGTATTATTAGAGATCAATTATGCAAGGTCCAAGAAAAAGGTACTCACACGCAATGTTATCAGAACAGATAGACCAGACTAGAACCAACCCATCCAGACTAGTTCACTCCCCATGTAACAAGACCAATTGGCTGATTACATCCCAAACCAAATTTCAGTCATGTTCCATCCCAAAGCATACCTTCTCCAATCCTCATCAACCGGTTGTTACCAGCTCTTCAACCAAGTTTTCCAGCTTGTTCTAGCATAATTCTGGTCCAACCCTCAGCGAGTTTTGGTTCCAGTAACATTGCTTACATGTAACGAAAGTTGAAATGAGCCAAGGGATGCACCAAGTCAAAGAAAGCCTAGAAAATAACTTATCCACAGTATATCAAGGAAAATATCAGAAATATAAGCTAAATTTGGAAAAATAATAATAATAATAATAATAAAATATAATCAGTAAAAATCTGAAAATATTAGCAAAATATTGTAAAATAATGTTATTATCATGAATCATGATACACAAAGGCAATATTATCACTACGTTGAAAATCTCGTGATGTTGCCAATAATTATCACAATAATGCTACAATTAAATATATGAAATTGAGACTCTAAATAATGTGTAAAGGCACTCAATGTTCTAGAATTATAGTTCCCCAAATTACACAAAGTAATGAAAAAAATTTTCCTGTAATATGCAGCCCTTCTTTATTTGAATCAGAAAATGATGCACCTGCAACCAATGTTAAGATGAGGTAGTACTGTAACCACTTAAGGGGTTACTAACAGATAACACACTAGGAGATAAATTTCTTGATTACTTGATATATATGTTATAGCTAATGTGACTAGTTGACTTCTTCAGAATTATGTAAGCCAATAGGATATAAATTTCCTGTCTTCTTGACATATATGTTATAGTGTGTCACCGACACATATCCCAATAGGATATAAATTTCTTGGTTTCTTGACATATATGGTATAGATTGTGAGCAGCAAAGATTCCAAAGACACTTATCCCTTCCCCTGCAATTATCTAATTTCAAAACCTTGATGTAAATTGGCAATAAAGAACAACATTTTTACAATGAATAATCCATGAGCTCACTGTGGATTCAGCCTACATCACCACAAAGTCTAGCACTAACAACAAATGTGTATGTTGTAACATTGATACTGTTTCTTAAATACAAACATATCCAAAGTAAGCTCGGAAAAATCAACTATTGAATATGTCAATTATGTCACAAAAGCACCACTACATACAAGGAGGCAATGCATTTCCTGTGTATTGGGAATATATTTGTTTCAAATTTAATATGGTTCTGAAATGTTTATGTGTCAATGTTTCTAAAGGCTCTCAAAACATATTTGTACAAATTGATTTTTGATGCCTTCCTGCTTCGAATTTGACTTGACATTTTTCAATATCAAAAGGTATCCCTAACCACACAATCTGCCATTAACCACTCTTCCGTGTCTCAAAATTTTAGTTCCTGAACCATGTAATTTAACCTAAGAGAAAGTGGTATGTTCAAGTATATTTATTATATCATGATATAGTACACGCTTGGTATGATTTCAAAAGTCTTCACGAACAAACACAAAAAATGAAGCCATTTTGTTCATGCAGTTCGAATATGAAGCTTAACTCTAATCAATACCAAACATTTGACAACACCCACATGAAATTAAATGAGCATGCTTAGATTTTTTTTTTTATCAACAAAGGCCAAGGTTTGGCTTTTGAACATCTAACCATTCTTCAGTGGTTTGCAGTATATCACATTAAAATGTGTGCAAGCAAGTTAGAATTATGATACTACAGAATAGGCCTTGTCCATAACAGTTTTTCCAGCTTAATAAGTTGTGCATATTGCACAAAAGATAGCTGGGGAAGAAAGAACGGCCTACTGGCAATGACTAAGCTACACCTTCCTACTCATAGTACTGAGAATTTCACTGTGCGAAATGAACTCACAACTAAATGTTTAATAACAAAAACCCACATTAGGGTTTTAGAATATCCCCACGTGTTGACTTCTAGGGACTCAAAATACACCTTAAAACCCATTCAGATGCACACCGTAGTAACAATTTGTGAGAAAATGACAATTTACACGGCATTAGATGAGCAATTGAAGAACAAACAAGGTATATAATAAAAAAAATAGCCATAAGTTAATAATACCAGACATGCATTAAAAGTTTATTTCACAAGCTCGTGATTAAAGCTTAACAGCTACAAGGTCGGAGGTTCAAGCCCCCTTCTAGCACTATTTGGGGTTCAATGGGCTTTGGGTCCAGATTTTGAACCAAAGCTCTGATACCATGTGTAAGAGTAAGAGCCCTATCCTAGGGTCTTCTAACAAATCTATTTCTAATGAATTTAAATGCAATAAGAGGCAATAGTTTACTTTCTTACAAGACTTTTAAACAAATAAAATTTTACCATTTACATTCTAATCCTTATAACTTATGGAGAACATTTCATTTTAATAAATTTACTTGAGTAATCTATAGAGGAATACCTATACCGATGACTGGTGGAGATGCCTTTGATCTGTTGCTCCTGCTAAACACTCCTCTTGACTGACCCAACTGGATTTACCTCCTAGCCAACTAGGAAATAATTCCTAGCCCAGGAAACCTCCAGATGTTCCCTAGCCCTTCGAAACTCTAGATGTAGTGTGTGTGTCCAAGATGAATGATCCAGACCAAGATGGACAATATTTTCCTCCTCTCAACAACCCAAGAAACCTCCACAGGTTCCTAAGGTCTCCAAAAATCACGACAAATTCTAAACTCACAACAAATCCCAAAATCATAAGCAAGGCCCAACCTCCCCCTTTTATCCCTTCCCCCTTCCCTTTTTATACCCTCCCTCTCTTCTCCATCTCAACCACCTCTCATTAATGTCATTAACTTCTCATCCATCCTTACAGTTGACTTCTCTTCTCCCAAGTAAAGTTGGGAGCACATTTGGAAACGTGACATGAATATAAAATTGGGAAACTAATGGGAGAGGACCATGTCTTTTCCCAAGTAAATCTAAAAGTACATTTGGGAATGTGAGATGAATATATATATATATTGATAATTAAATGGAGAGGACTATATCTTCTCCCAAGTAAATGTGAGGGTACATTGGGGAATGTGAGATGTAATTAAATGGAGAGGACCATGTCTTCTCCCTAGTAAATGTGAGGGTACATTGGGGAAGGTGAGATGAATTTATATATTGATAATGAGTTGGAGAGGACCATGTCTTCTCCCTAGTAAATGTGAGGGTACATTGGAGAATGTGAGATGAATATATATATTGATAATGAGTTGGAGAGAACCATGTCTTCTCCCTTGTAAATGTGAAGGTATATTGGGGAATGTGAGATAAATACATATATTATTATGAAATAATGGAAGGATACCATATCCTACCTAAGATTCAATTTGAGAAGGTAAGTTGGGAATTTGAGTAATAGAAATCCTGAATTTTATATTAGACCAATATTTCTCAGTATTTTTAGATAATGTAAACATTAATAAAATGTACAGGATAAGATTTAAGTGGGGCATTACAAGCAGGGAGCCCTTTACCCACATCTAGCAGTTGAAGAGACGCTCCTTGTCTGGATCTTCGGGTTCTTCCTTTTGGATCTTCTTGGTGGAAATGGTGGCATTGGGCTCTGCATCGATAATCTGCTTCCCTTTGTCATTCCCCTTGTCGGGTTCTGACTCAGAGTCAGAACATGCATCTGATTCTGAAAACTTTAGCTCGGCCACCAATGACTACTTGGCCCGACACTCACTTGTGTTGTGAGTGGAGCTATTATGGAACTCGCACCACTTTCTCATGTTATTTTTTGGCTTCGTGGCACTATTCTTTGTTTGTAGCTTTGGCGGGTTGTCTTGGGCCACCCCGCCTTGGCTTTGTCCTTTGTTCTACAGTTTGGGAGCACCTTTCCCTTGCTTTGGATTTGCATATCCAAAGTCTCGCTTATTTTGTTTAAACTTTTTCTCAACCTTGATGACATATTGGTATGCCCTACCAAGCGAGGAGATGTTCAGGAATTCTATTTCTTCCTCGATGTACCTGTGCAGGTAGCCATGGTATTTGAGTACCAAATGTTGCTCCGAATCCTTGATACCAAACTTTGTGCCAAGGGTATGGAAAATATTGGTAAACTCTGACACGTCTTGGTCCCTTCCCTGTCGTAGCATGGTCCACTTTATGTATTGATCCTCATAGCTTCTGACAAGGTAGTACTTCTCCTTGATGACATCCCAGAATGAATTTCAAGTGGGTGCAACTGAAAATAGTGAGCCTGTACTTTCATCTTTCTACTCACAGTAGGTTTCCCACCAGTCCTTGATGTGGGGGGCTGCTTGAGAAGATCAAAAATAATCTTTTCCCAACTGGAAAAATCATGAACAAAAAATAACCCTCTAACATATTTAACCATTTATCGACAACATCTGCATCTATCTAACCCTTGAATATGGGGATTTCAAAATTCACTTGTACCTTAAATGGTGTGGTGTTTCCAGAGTAGCTATTGGAAGTTGATACGTCGCCCTTAGGTAGCGCTAAAGGATCTGGTCAAAGTTGTCCATCATTGCGTTCCTTTGTCACTCGAGGGCTTCTTTGAGCAAGATTTTTATAGGATCTCCTGCTCCCTCGTCTTTCTTTTCATCTGCCATGGGAGGCCATCAGGATTTGTGAGGCTAGTCTTGCAAAGGTTCGACATGTAAAGAAAAATAGAGAAAAAATGTAGACCTTTCTGATACCACTGATCCAGATTTAAACAAAAACACAACAAATTATAGAGATAACCATAAACACAAAGATGCACCAGAAATAATACTTCATTTCATTAACGTAAAATACTGAAATATGCTTACAAACAGAAATGGAAATAAACCAGCTAGGGTGATTGTAGCTTATGTCTGAGAACAGATGTGGCAGCTACATGCCTCTGAACTAACTTACAATGAGGCTCAAGGGCCTTTATATTATTGAACAATAAGAGAAAACCCTAAACAACTGAAACCCTAACCCAAGGAGATGTGACACCAAGAGTTTATGGGCCCCTTTGGGGTGAGTTGGACAGCCAACTTCCCAGGGTCGTGACTTGGTGATATTATCTCCATTTGATGTGCATGATAACCCATTGGAAAGATCTCTTCGAGGACTATGATGGAAAAGACAATTTTAGACAAAAAATAATTGACAGTAGATTTCCAAAAAAACGTCGTTTAGGGCCTCAAAACGGCTCTAGAAGTTTAGGACCCGAAAAATTGCTAAAAATAGTAAACTGTGCTACAATTAAGGAAATGAAATACTGAAAGAAGCAATGGTGGGGGTCCAAGTGGAATTGGCGGGTGGCCACCAATATCCACCTGAATCAAATCATCAATAAAAATAACAATATTTATGTCTGGCAATGGAGGTTGTCGAGAAGGGTCCACAAACATCAAAGTGTACTCTCTCAAAGATTTCTTGTACTTTGTTGTGTTGATCATGGAATGTGGATTTTACATACTTCCCCAAGGTAAAACCCTTGTACACATCATGTTGCTCAAGTGATCCTTAGGGAGGCCAGTGGTATTTTGCTGCATAATTTTTAAGATGTCATAATGCAAATGGCCCAATCTCCAATTCCAGAGTTCACTAACATCATGACTTTGCACTTTCTCTGCGTTACTGGTAATGCAACGCAATATTCAAAATCAAGTTTATACAAGTTCTTCACATGAACCCCAATCTGCTTCACCTTTCCAGTACCTATGTGTCGTAGAAAGGCTTTCCCTTTATTAAAGATCACACCATAGCCACAGTCTTCCAATATTGCTACTAGTGCGAAATTCTTCTTCAAGCCTGATACAAACATGAAATCTTTGAGGTGAAGAGGGGATCTTGACTCCCTCTTAAAGGTTACTATACCAATCCCGATAGTGGTGTACCTTCCATTGTCCTTGATCTCAATATGCATCTGGATATATTTCTCCTCTGGGTCATTGGAAAACTCTTTACAACCTGTCATTTGGAATGAGGCACCTGATTCCAAGTACCACACATTCCCCATCACAGTGTTGTCCATGCATGTGATTACAGTGAAGTCTAACTTGAACTATCAAGCCAATACTTCACTTGTTGCTCCTCATCAGTTCTTCTTGCTAGAATGTTTGTGTTGAAACTTTGTAGCATAGTGCTCGAATTCATGACAATTGAAGAATTTTATTTTGGACAAGTCTTTTTTCTTTCCTTTTCCAACCAATGCAAAATTTTCTTCATCCTCTCCCTTGGTTGAACCTCCATCTTCGGTATTTCACCTAATTTATTCTTATACCAAATTGGACCATAAGAGTTCCCAATTCAATATTTTTTCCCTTTCATTCACTGAGTCCTAGTAGCTATGACAGCTTTTAGGAAGGCCTAGAAGAGCTAGGCTCACTAGGTCATCTTCTGCAACATTCACATCAAACCCTTCAAGCTCATCCCAAACTTGTGTAAATATGGTGAGATAATACGAAATAGTGTCATTCATTTTCATCTTGATGTTTCGAATTTTTTATTTGAGTGCTAGTTTTCTATGGTCATTGTTATTCTTGGAAAGCTTAGTAAGTTCCTTCCGCATTGTCAAAGGATTTCCTTTTCTATGGAGATTTGAGACAATGTGGTATTGTACTCCCTCCAAGATTATTCTCCTCAGCTTGGCTACATATTTCTTCCACTGAGCTAGGATTTGGGAATCATCTGATCCTGGTTTTGGAATGTTTGTCTTGACATATTCCAACAATCCATTGTCATCAAGCACTGCCTCCATGTGATCCTTCTAAGCAATGAAATTCAAGTTTCCTTGCAAGGACTACTCTAATCTTAGTCTATTGAAGGTCATTGTTCCAACTCTGAAGAAAAATCGCTACATAGAACCTGCAAATTTGGACCTCCTGAGAAACAACTTTGAAATTCTTGTTATAATGTGAATCCTGCTCTAATACCATGTAGAAATATGGTTATAGAATTGCAATTTCTCGAGAAATTTAATCTAAATCAAGACACACAATTCTACTCTATTGCTCTATGGAAATTAATTCACAATTTAGAACAACATTCTCAAACATGAATCAATCACATACACAAGTACACAGATTTATCTAAGGGAAACCAACTCGTAAAAGCCCCTTAAGAATGCTTGCATTAATCAGATGAATAAAGAATGTATTGCAATTTCTTTCTCTCTCTGAGCTCAACCTGCAAGTGAAATTGTTCTCTCTTCTGAATGAAAATCGTTGACCTAGACTTTGTGAATTTCTGCCTCCAGTTGAGCTCCTATTTCCTTGCACAAATCCTAAGGAATTAGGCCCCTAATTTTTAGGAAATTTCCTCCAATTGATTGTGAAATTACCAATGATTGAACATTGATTGCATGAAACACTTGTACACTCAAGGCTAGTCTACAACTGATGTTACAGTACCTTGGAATCTCCACCATAGCTAAGAAATTTAAATTCCTTACATGCATGAACTATTTTTGGTTGATTGATCACTTAACTAAATGATCATTGAGTTAGATTGTTGTCACACATCACAACTAACCTCCAACTAGTTCTATCAATAGTTAGAACTAATTTAACTAAATACAACTGGAAATAACTTAACTGAATTGCTACAAATTAGCAATCAACACATGCAAATTAAACTCCAAGCCCTTAACTTGAATTTACTGAGCTAACCGAGTGACAAAAGCCATGTCACCTTAGTTAAATACCTCCAAGTTGTCTGTTGATGTGGAAATTTCTAAGTTTCTGAATTTGGCCAAGGCTAAATCAAATTGAGCCTTTATTGGTACACTTATAAACATAGAAATATAGGGAGAAGAATCACACATCAGAGAGAGAAAGAGAATACAAGGAAAATTGAAGCTTGAGGAGAGAAAGAACAAGTTGGAGAACTCTTCTATTCATCATTGTTGAGGGTGTGTCCCCATAATTGATGCATGGGAGTACTTGGGTTGTGGTGTCGAAGCTGGAAATATTAGTGGGAGGCTCAACAAATAAGTTGGGTGAAGGGTGCTTGTCAAAAAAGGCGTTGATAAATCACCTATAGAGAAATCTCATACTCCCATAAAGTTGAGCAAGATCCCAGCTGAATCTAAGTCTGAATCCCTGAGAGAACACTCCCCTAGACCTTGGATCTAGCTCAGGAGTGAACAACTACAAGAAGTATTTGGTTGTAGTTGGCCTATTATTTGGTGGAGAGTTGAACTCTCTCCCTTGGTGGCTAACCTTTCAAAGATAAGTTGTTTCTTCATGATCCATGTATGTATTGTTGCAATTAGATTTTGAATCATAGTAATATGTGAACAATGGTATTTGAGCACTCTAGTTGATGTTGGAGTACTCATACTTGTGTTTTGTAACGAGATGTGTTTTATGAATATGCTTGCATGCTTAGAATGTGAGGGATCTATAAATCCATAATAATATTGATGTGTTTCGATTAATTTCATGATTCTCTAGTCTTGGGTAGGACTCAATGAATTGTTATGAATGGGTTAAGATCAATTATGACCATTAGAAGGTATTTGTGACTAAAGGCATGAAGAATTCCTATTGTTAATGAGCCTTGTAGTGTCATTGTGAGATTCATGTGACCCTTCATCATGTTTAATTGAATGGGGCACACATGCATGACTTGTTTACCTTTACTCATGCTTGGTTGTGAAAATAATTCTTATGATGTATTAAGTGCTTTCTATGAGAGAGAGTTACACATCTTTGTGTAATGCATTGCAATGGTTATGAAGTAGATTGTCTTAGTTGTGAGGGGAAAGATAAGATTGAATGTTGATTTTCCTTTAACGATGAGTTGTTTGTGTGTTTATATCATTTTACTATATGATCATGCATGAAAATTGATATTCAAGGCCTATTTGAACCAATCTGGTACTACTATAATTAGATCTACAAAGCACAGTAGCCATTTATTTGGCTGATAGTAATTCCTGAGTGTCAGAATGAATTCATGTATTGTGATTTTTTTCCAAAGGGGAAAAACCAATAATTTTATTCATCTTGAAACAAAGAAAAAAATTACATTCTCCATATATTGAAAGCAGTATGTAAGATAAGCCTCTCAACTTATCGGCTAAATGGAAAAAGGATTGAAAAAATCACATATGAACATTTGAAGTTAAGTGTGATTATAATCATCTAACTTCTCTTCCTTGCCTTTGTTTTTTTTCACTTTCTACCATCTCCCTAAGTTTCTTCAGTGGGTATTTTTGGATCAGTTGGAACCATTGCTAGTTCAATTCCTATTTCCTTTGGTGGGGATTTTTCTTTTCTAAGTTTGAGCTCTCTTTTTACTCCTCATCCTATCTTCTATATGTGCCTCATTTTTCTATTGTTATGATGCCTGCATCACTTGTGATTCGATGTCATTTTGCATGTGCCTTACAGTTCCATTCTAGACATGAGCATCCTCTTTTGCTTGGTTTGGAGGGTTCTCCATGGTCTCTTCTTCTTTTGAGAGGTGGGGACTAGAAGGTTTCCAACCTTTTAATTTGCAAGCCTACCCCTTTTTCTTTTTTGGGATATTTTTTTCTTGTGAACACGTGTTCTGCAGGTGTCCTGTTTGGTAGCATATTTGGCATATGAATGTTGTGCTTTCATTATCTAATACTTGGGTCCACTAAACATTTTTATGTTGCAGTTAAATGTGATCAAGTAGGAATTTGTTGAGGTTTATTTCTACACGAATTTTGGAGAAGGTAAATATACCTTTCTCTGTTCTTTCGAGGTCCATCTTTTTGAATTTCCCCAAGGCTTTTCTAATTTCCTATAGAACCTTGTGGTGCCAGAAAGGAAGGGGTATATTTCGTAGCCTCAACCATACCATAATTGTTGAGACCACAATTTTTGTGGCATCAAAATCTAGGAACCAAGTGGTGATGAAGAGCCCGACTCTTCCCCAAAACTAGGGCCCACCATTCAGTACTTTCTCTAGGTCTTCTTGAGTATCAAATTGGACAATAAAAAAATCCTTGGAACATAAATATATATCACGGTTGAGGGTCCAGGATGAAAATACCCACTAGTGTAAAACATTAAATCTAGGTAAGAAACCATTGAGCATGCATATCATATCCTTATATTGGAGAGAATAAAAAAGGTATTTTACCTCCGGTATATTAATCACCATGGTAGGAACTTGTTTCATTTGTTCTACAATAGTAGGGTACTAATTTGTATTGAGGCTAATCTACTGGTTTGGAAAAATTTCCTTGCATTGCATCCTTATAGGAGGTAGATCCACTAGAGTTTCTAGGTCCTGGAGCTCCTCCTCATAGCCTTAGGTTCAATATTATGGAAGAGTTCCTTAAGATGTGGTAGTCCTTTATCTAGCCAACATCGTGCAACATCTTCCCTTAAAAAAGAATGCATTAAGTATTTTCAAGGATGCATAGCCTATTTTTGATGCACTGCTTCATATTTTTCCCTAAGTCCGAGTCTCAAATCTAGAATAGGGAAGACTTCCTATTTATATTTTTAATGAATATATTGAAGATTTTCTAATCTCGAAAGCCTCAACCAAATCAACACGAAGCCAAGTTACTTTTAAATTTCCATTGTAAAAAAGTTTGATCACAATCATATCCATCCACTATAATTGTGGATCTATCTAAACAATAGTACCAATTGGCAATGTTTGGTGGAGAACCAAACCCATCCATATCTAGATTGGTTTTAAAACTTGATTCAAAAAACGTGTTTATCAATTATGCAGATGCCAAAACTTTTCAATAGTGGGTTGAGTTCCCGAAGAAACCCCCCTCATCTAGCATCATATATCTCATCGCTTATCCGGCTAATATCACAAAGGAGTTTTAGTGTTCTGAGGAAGTGTAAATCATATCGATCCCTCATCCAACCATATCTTTCGTTGATCCTCACCTTGAGGGAGACTGAAATTTCCTTTACTAATTGATGGAAGCCATCGTTTTCCTTGAATTCATGTCTTATATTGTGTCTAACTATTGGTTTTTAACTTCTGAATGCATATTTATTCCATGGAGAAGTGAATTTTGTTGTTTACATATGTTTTGGGTGAAATTTGGTTCATCGAAGAAACCTAATTACATCCCGAATAGAGTGGAAGAGAACATAGAATATATCTTAAGTTAAAAGGGAATTGCAGATCTATGACAATTGTTTTTGGGTCAAGTCAGAAAGGTTTGGGACTTCGAGCCCATTTAAATTTGTAATTATAATGAATGGCCCAAATGACCGAGGGGCCCAAGTGGCCCAAAAGGCCAAGATGGGGACCCAATCCCAAACTACTCTAGGAGTTCGAGAGTTCTAGGTCGAATGGGTTAGTGCATGGAAAGAGGGTCTGAGAGGCCCAAATAGCCAAGGGGCTCGAACAACATGAATATTTGAGGGCCCGAATGACATAAATGGCTTATGGGAGTGTTGAAGCCCCGAAAATCGGGTCTACAACAGGGGGGATACCCGCCCGGTCTGGACCTTGGTTGGCAACTCATTTTCTGTTTGGTATAGTGGGTCTGACTGGGGATATGGGACCAGTTTCCCAATTTGTGTGTGTATGTGAGAAAGATCTAATATTTTTGTTTCTAACAGTTTCTAAATGGAATACTTCTACTCTAATTCTAATCTAATAATAAAGAAACTATATTCTAATGACAGAAATATGTAAATCTACGCTAACGCGGGGTGATTTTCTTCTATGTGATCTAAAATGATTTCAAACAACAATTGGTAATAAAGATCATTCAGCTATTATGAGAAAAAAAAATCAATGAAGATGAACCACTTCGTATAAGAAGTTAGACGAAATAGTTGTGAAAAACATATCGCATAATGAGCTACTCATACACTAAGCATAAATAAATAGCTATCGTCGTACAAAAGTGCCAAATGATAACTCAGGCATTCATACATTAATATATATATATATATATATATATATATATATATATATATATATATATATATATATATATATATATATATATATATATATATATATATATAACTGAAATGAACATCACTTTAACACAAGGCAGAAATAGTTAAGAGATAGAAATACCATTTATAACTAGTCCTACTCATGAGCTTCAAGTAATCACAATTTATCTCTTGTTGATCAAATATCTACTAAGAGTACAAAAGTGCAACATCAGTAGTAGATATCAAATGCAAACATTAATAAATCATGTTCCATTCATTCATCAAAACCTCCTCAGAGGGTACAAAAGTGCATGTTCTGGGGATAAGTTTTTGATAAATTTCAGGACCCTTCTCTAAATGCATGAGAAGGGTTTAAATACTACTAAACTAATTCTAAAAATAAATTATTACAAAAATGTAGGATGTGGTTTAAATGACCGTCCTCTTTTTAAGAAAAAAAAAAAAAAAAATTAAAGCTAAAATTAAATATAATACTAAACTACTTCTGTATTTGGTCCTTGAAATCGCATGCATACAGCATCTGTTTGAGCAGAGTCGGCTGGCTGACTTCCGCTTTTAGTTGAGTTGAGTATATAGAATCGACAAGCGCTGGCACCATCTTTTCAGCCGAATTGATGATACACATAATAGTCATCCATTGGCTATGTGGCTTAACCAAGTAAGCCCAGTAATAATCCCAGTTTAACTTGGTTAACCCTTGAATTGCTTGTGCCTTTTCTTGAGCGATTTGTTTCCAATCTGCCTGTAGTTTTACTTTCTTGTGATTTTCGGGACTTGTAGGTGGCTGAGCAACTAACAGCTTTCCTTTATTAGAAATTTCTCTCAGCGATGCGCGATTAGCGGCATTAGAAACTGCCTCTGTTTCTTGATCCGGGTTTCCTTGATGCGTTTTTCGCCTTTTGCGCTTTTTCCTTCCAACAGATATAAAGTTCAATATTTGTAAACATAATACTTCTGTGAACTCTTGACATTGAGTCTTAAACTGTTTGTTTCTCATTTCTACATTGTCCAGTATCCACTTCACCATGTCTGTATATGGGAGTATTTTTGGCCTTGCTGCTATCCGATGTAAGAATGAGCAAGCTAGCCCTTAAAGGGACGCTTCTGAAGAACCATTTGAGCCCGCACTAGCAACTACATCCATTACCCTGGGATTTTCCTCTTCGAGAAGATTATACATGCCTTCCCACGCAGCTATTCCCGCGTCTCTGTTACAGGCCGTGTCTGTATATAAGGGCGCCATCTCCTTTTCTTCTGAGCTCGGGGCTTTGCCTCTCTTTCCCATTTCAACCTACGTAATGCTTTGTATCGGCCTCTGTCCTCCATTCCTGCAATTCACGAGTGAAGCGAAAATGAATGACAAGGAAGTGTGATGGGAAAAGTTTTAAATTCTGCAGACATATCAAGCATACCACCTTACGTGAAATGATTCTTTCGATAAGCATGCACCCATAATCCATTAAAACTGGCAACTACCTCATTTATTAGCATTAAAGTGCATAACCAGGTGTCAGCTTAAGGAAAATATTTTTCTTGAATAACGTGCCCGAAAGATCTGCGATGAAGCGATTTTTCGATTTGCTTCGCAACATCGTAGATTGCAACATAGAAAAATCGCAATATCGCATAATCGTAATATCACAATATTGATTGCTCGTGACATCGCATTATAGTATTATCGCTGCATCGCGAAATCGCAATATCGCATCATCGCAAAATCGCAATTCGCAGAAATGTTATGTATGATAGACTTCATTAACCTGTTTTCTACGATATGCAATTTTGCGATCGGTGTCATCGCATATCGGAAAAATTATGTGTTTTAATGCAAGCTATGCTGAATGCGATGCAATATTTGTTCATTATTTCATATCGCAATCTCGCAAATGTTGGAAGAGTGCTTGCAAGGTGGCGCCTCGTTATCTTATGCGATGCAATATTTCCTTAGGAAAGATTCTATTTTACCTTATCATAAAACTTAGCTTTTTTGGATTTTCCAAGGGGGTTTCCTAAGTTTAAGATGGTAATTTTATTCAAAAAGGAAATTTAAACACTACTTTGATTTTTTAGATTTTTAACTAAGGGTCTCCACTTATTTAGTATTAGCGATAACACTAAATAAGGAGGGGGATTGTTGCTGGCCACAACAATTGGCGATTCACTTGGAAGAACTAGTTATCTCTGCTGCTTTTTGAATTTTCAGAACTTCCAAAACAGAAAATTTTCCAGAAAGTTAAACTTTATTATAGAAAGATAAAGTACATAATATTCTAGCCTGTCAATGACATTTTGTTTCAAATATTTTCAACTTTTTGATTATTTGCTTCCTCAAGCTAATCCTTGTATTTACATCAGTCATTACTTGGCTTGTAAAGATAAAACAAAGACTTATTTGTAAATCAATTTTAAACATGCTCATTTCTCGTAGGTAGAGCCTCTGCTGCCAGCAGGCGTTTATAGCCTCGACAGGGTTACCTGTTACCCAGCAATGATCATGTATCCTACTTAAAGAAACCCACAATTCTCAAAGAAGAATCCATATCCACATGTATTAGTTTAATTTTTCTTTTTTATTCTTAAAGAGCAATGTCTTGGTTTGATGGCCAATTTATGATAAAGTCATTCATTGATTTATAACTTCGTTGAACAAGCTGGCTCATGACGAGACCCATTTCCTTTTGATTGCAACAACCTTGAGTCTTTGCCCTATTGTGGTATGCAGTATTGGCAAAGTCAGCAAGTTATAATATCTGTGATTATGATAAGCCAGCTCGTGATGAGACCTCTCACTCTTTAAGACAAAGTGTATCCTTGGATTGTTCCTCTGAAAGTTGTGATTTCCTTAGTAGGGAGGAAGTCATGTTTTCCTTAAGATAGCTCTAGATGACAATAGTAGAGTTTTTGGAAATAGCTGTTCTACAGAGAATCTTTATTTTGTTATTGATACCTTTCATTGCACTGATATAAAGAAATTTCTCACTAAAGGTTGTTTTCATCAAATTTTTATGAAGTTGAAACTAGTATCATATCTAGGCTAGAGTTTTTAACTGTATCTTTTAATAATAAAGATCAATTTTCCAAATGATTTGTTATTTATACAAGCGAAAGATCAAAATTTGAAAGAGAATTGGTGTCTTTTTCATGAATCTCAAAAGTGACCATTCACAACTGGTTTTATTATGAAAAGAAAAACAACTATTCTACAAAAATAGAAGACTGATCTTCTATGGAAAATATTTCTTGAGAATTTGACCATTAACAGGTAAATAATCTTTCTTCCCTGCTAAATCTTGTAACCTGAAGGTTGATGGACCTATGATTTCTACAATTTGAAAAGGACCAAGCCATATTCTTTGAAATTTTGTATGTTTGCCCTTTTCCTCATGAGCCTTGTCCCATTTTAAAACTAAATATCCTATCTGAAAATCTTTTTTGGATACCATATTGGAATCAAAAGAGGCTTTCACCAATGCTTGATGATGATTGTGAGTAATCTTAGCCCTTTCTCGTTGTTCTTCTAATTTAATTAATTCCAGCTGCCTAAGTTGTAAAGAAGAAGTTGGTACTTCCTCAATGTATTGAACTAAGGCTAAAGAGGGAATTGCCAGATGCGTTGGAAGAACCACTTCTTTCCCATAAACTAAATTAAAGGGAGAAGTGCCAATAGAGGCTTTCTGCATTATTCGGTCTGCCCATAAAGCATATATTAAAGATTTATGCCAATTTTTATGATTTTGGTCAATGGTTCGCTTGATGATTCTAATCAAGTTCTTATTTGTGGACTCGGCTAAACCATTGCCTTGTGGATAGTAATTGGCAGAATATTTAAGTTTGAAACCTCTTTTGAGTGCAAACTCAGTCATTGCATTACCAGAAAAGTATGATGCATTATCAAACATTAAAGTGGAAGGCAATCCAAACCTGGTGATTATGAACTGATCTATAAATTCAATGATATTTTCAGCATTAGCCATGTTGAGTGGAACTGCTTCTACCCATTTAGTAAAGTAATCTGTCGCTGTGATGATGTATCTATGTTTTTTAGAAGAATGAGGAACGATCTCACCTATTATGTCCAATCCCAGCTGATTGAAAGGTTGTTCGATGGTAACTAGTTGCAGTGGCAAGGATGGTTTCTTTTGTCTTCCGGTAGCAGTTTGATAGGCTTGACATTTTCTTACATAGTTATGTGCGTCTTTGAATAATGTGGGCCAATAGTAGCCTGCGCATAAAATTTTGTGAGCAGTTGCATCTCTAGCATAGTGTCCACCTACTGGCCCATCATGGAGTTCCTGCAAAACTTTTTCAGCTTCAGTTTTCTCAAGACATCTAAGTAGAACAGAATCATAATTTATTCTGAAAAGAACGTCATTTACAAGTTCATATTGTTTGGCTTTTAATCTCAGGGCTCTTTTCTTTGTGTGATCAAGGTTTGGAGGAGCATATCCATTCTTTAAATAATAAATAATATCAACATATAATGACTCAGCATCGTTTAGGCTTACCTCGTTTACTTGCACCTCTTCAGATGGATTTTCAGGCATTAGCGATGCTCCTGCCAGCAATTTGCAAAAGCCTTGACCTTTTACAATGTTTGCTAGTTTGATTTCAACATCATATTCTTGTAAAGCAGTAACCCAATTTGCCCTTTTCTCACCCACATCCTTCTGTACTAGAAGATTTCTTATTGCTGGAAATGGTACTATGATCTTGGTATGTGTTTTGAGTAAGAAAGGTCTGAAATATTTAATTTCTTTAAAAACAACATAAGATTGCTTTTCCACATCTGAAAAATTAAATTCAGCGCCTTGTAAATTGGAACTGAAAAAAGCAATTGGGGCTTCCACCTTCTCTTGATTTGCTTGAGTGAGTCTCGTAGCATATGATTTATCTGAGGCAAAAGTGTACAAAATAAAAGGATCGGAAAAATTTGGAGTTGTTAACGATGGAGCATTGATAATGGCTTGTTTGATCAGGTTGAAAGCCTCATGTTCGTATTGGCCCCATTTAAAGTTTGCGTTCTTTTTAATCATGGCTTGTAGAGGAGACACAATTCTAGAAAAATCTGGAACGAATCTCTTTGCAAAGTTGACCCTGCCAAGGAAATATTGCATGGCTTTCTTATTGTGAGGTAGGGGGACTGCAGAAATTTCATTGATTCTATCAAGATCAATGTGAATTCCAGATTTTGACACTATGAATCCTAGAAGCTTTCCTTCACTTAATGCGAAAAAGGATTTTTTTCAGGTTAAGCGAAATTCCATACTTTAAACAATGTTGGAAGATTTGTTTTAAATCCCTGAGGTGGTTGTTTTGTTTCTTGGAATAAATAATGATATCATCCAAATAGATTACTACTGATTTATTAACTAACCCTTTAAATGTGATGTCCATGGCTCTTTGAAATGTGGCACCCGCATTAATCAAACAAAATGACATCTTTTGATATGCGTATGTGCCCCATTCAGTTCTGAATGCAGTTTTCAACTGATCGTCGGGATGTACCAGCACTTGGTTGTATCCTGAGAATCCATCCAAGAATGACATTAGTTCTGAGCCCGCAACTACCTACAATATTTGTTCCATGGGAGGTAAAGGAAAAAAATCCTTTTGGCAAGCCTTGTTAAGGTTTCGGAAGTCAATGCAGATTCTGATATCTCCGTTTTTCTTTTAACAGGTACCATATTGGAGACCCATTTAGAATGTTTAACGGGAAATATTATTTTGGCTTTCAATAACTTGTTGAGTTTAGTTTTAATTTGATTTTCTAAATTTGGATGGATCTTTCTCAACTTTTGTTCGACAGGTTTTTCATTATCAATCATTGGGATAGTATGTTGGACGATGGAGGTGTCGTACGTTTTGAGTTCATCGTAAATCCACGCAAAGACACTTTTGTATTGTTTCAAGAGACAGATATAAGCTAATTTCTCTTCAGGGGCTAGGCCAAGGCCTAGGTTGATGTTCTGTGGTTTAGCATCATTTCCTAGATTTACCAATTCATAATTCAAAGTTGAACTTTGGAGTTTTGAATTGGTAGATCTTTTAAATCATAAAGGTCTTCTAATTTGACTACCGATTTAGGTATAGCATTTTTATTACTATCATGTTGCAATTGTTGGTCATGTTGGTCTTCGTCAATTATTTTATTGGTGTAGGATCCTTAGATGTGAGAAAACTCACAATATTAGGATCGTCATTGAAAATTCTCCAATTGATGATGTTATCAGGGATAGATGGTCTAAAAATTAACTCAATTGAAAATCGGTCAGGGCTAAAATCTTCTGAAGGAATGAGCTTGGAAGCTACATTGGCAAAGAGGTCTGCGCTAACATTCTGGAGTCTGGGAATTGATGAAATATTAAATGCTATAAAATGTTCAGTCAGATCTTGAACTAAAGATTGGTAATGCTTTAAATGAACTGATAAACAGTGTATAGTATTGTGTACCTATCTGACTATTATTTCAAAATCTCCGAAAAATTGCAGATATTCGACACCTAATCCGATTGCCTTGTATAGGCCTTGGACTAGAGCTTTGTATTCTATGGTATTGTTGGTGCACTCGAATTCGAGTTTGCAAGTTAACATGGTTTTATCTCCCTCTAGGCTTACTAATACACATCTTGCTCCTGCTCCTTCGTTAGACTTAGAACCATCAAAAAATAATTTCCAAAACAAAGATTTATTGACAGGACTATCTATAAAATTAATGCATTTAGAACTATCTGTTTGAGAAAAATTTTCTACTTGAGACAAAACAGAATGTTCTAAGTAAGGTGAAGTATGAGCATTAAAATTTTAAAGAATCTACTGAATAATTGCCAATGATGTTAGAATTATATGCTACTAGTTCATTTTCTCCCTCGAGTTCTGTTACTATGTATTTCTGATGTCGTTCACGTTCAACTTTTATTTGGTTGGGTTTACCATTATAAGGCAGCCGCATATGTGACCAGTCAGTTGCAAAGTATCCATGAAGTTTTTCTGACCAATCTCTACTAAGAATTAAGCCATAAAATTCAGGAATATCAGCGACTAAAATGTCGATAACTTGACATACCTTTGGATTGGATGACAGCCTTATGGTAACCTGATTTAACTCACCAATCACTTCAACTTGTGATCGATCTAGCTGAACTATGCACACAGCGGATTTCTGCGGTTGAACATTCAATTTTGCACAAATTGATCTCGGCAAAATATTTGATGAAGCTCCAGAATCCACTAAGCAATTATGTACATTTTTATTGAAAATTTCATAAGTAAGGAGAAATGGGGGAGTATGCGATCTCGATCTTCCTCCAATTAATGCGATATCGTTTGGATCAACTTTATTTATCGTATTAGTTGGAGGTCTTCCCATGTCTTGTGAAGCTTGAGAGATTACAGTAGCAGGTAAAGGTGCAACTAGCACAGCATGTAATTATTTTAAAAGTACTTTCTGCTGGTGTTTTAACTTGCTCAATTCAAAAAGAGTAATGTTTTCCCTAGTCTTTTTCATGTCTTCAACAATTTTATACTCCATTTCATCCGAAACAATTAGTGTTTTAGATGGAGTACATTTGTTTGTTTGGATTGGGCTGGTTTGAGTCACTTTAGGTGATGTTTTCTTGGCTGTGACTTTATCCTTAGTCATCGAGCTTACGCTCTTTGGCTTAGGTGTAGGCTGACGAGGATCAAGTTGATTTCTGCGAAGAGTACTAACCGGGAATACCTACTGATCTTCCTCACTTGGGAGGATGAAATCCCACATACCTTGTAATTCTATAACTTCCTCTTTATCGGTATGCTCTTCAGTAGCGTTTTCCTCTTCCTCTTCTTCTGATTAAGCATTTGAAATAGCGTTAGGGGGTTTGGAATCAGTTGAAGGATTTCTTTTAAAAGGCCTGTATGGCTTTTTAGAAGAAGTTTCTGCTACCTGTTTCATAATGTTGACCATTTCGTTAGACATGGTCTTAAAAAGTTTTTGTAATCCTTCTAAATCGAATAGATCTTTCGGTTTTTTCTTCTTGGGATCTTCTTTGAAAGAGACGTTCTTAGATTTTCGTTCATCCATCGCATTTTTCTTTTCTAAGGCCGTAATACGTTTCTCTACTGTAATTGCTTCTTTCATATTTTCAACTAAGGTTGTTTTGTTAGCCCTATCAACAAAGAGTGCTAAGTTTTATGGTAAAGCAGTAATATACCATTCACATCACACTTCTTCACTAGGCTGAGAAGCAGTAGGTATTTTGTTTAGAATTTTATTGAAATGGAAATTGAAATCTTTGATAGGTTCTCTTGACTCAGTTCTAAGATTAGATGATTCATTGATCAAGGTCACTGTAGACATTTCCTCACCAAACTTGGTCAGGAATTTTTCTTGGAAGATATCCCAACTAGTAATAGATCTAGATGGTAACGAGAAGTACCATGATCCGGTTGTTCCTTGCAAACTATAAGGAAAAAGTTGAACAACAACATCCTCATTGGTAACTCCATTGAGATTTATGGACAACATAAAGTTATATGTTCTTCTGCTAGCATGCCTGCCTCAGGGTTAAACTTAGGCAACAATTTTTCAGGATGGGTCGGTCTTTGACTCAAGGGTGTAGGCATTAAGACTGCCCCTGGATTATTCCACGGAGATTGGGCCATTGCTGAACTACTAACGGAAGAAAGTGCAGAAGATGATCCTTGTGGTTGAGAAGATGAGGATATTATGACTCCAGATGTTTGAGAAGGAGTTGAGGAAGTTACAATAGGCTGATGGACAATGATCTGAAGTGGAGGAGTGGATGGTTGACTTCGCGGTGAAGAGGTTGAGATGGATGATGATGATGAAAGAGTCTCACTATCGGATCCTTTAGGAGACTTCCTTGCTCTCTTCCTAGAAGGTAGAGGTAATTCGGTTGGCTGAATACCAAAATTTTCACTCTTTAACCTGGTAAGAGGATGAGCAGGGTTGTATTTCGAAGTCACGCTGCCTTGAGATTTATCTCATTTCTGAGAAGATATAGAAAATCCTTGAAGTTTGTGAATCAAAGATTCAACTTCAGGAGGTTCAATAGTAGATTTTTCTGAAATGTCAGGGTTTGTAGCAGCGGCTGTTGATCCAATGACTTCTAACTTTGGATTTAAGGTTTTCGAATGCAATGGAGAAGTCGGAGGAGATGGTGAGGGTGATTTACTCTCAGAATGGTATTTAGATTTGGACTTGCTTGCCATTCATAGTTCGGGGCCCTCCTTCTAGCGCCAAATATGTTGAAGCCCCGAAAATTGGGTCTACAAGAAGGGGGATACCTGCCCGGTCCGGACCTTGGTTGGCAGCTCCTTTTCCGTTTGGTATAGTGGGTCTCACTGGGGATATGGGACCAGTTTCCCAACTTGTGTGTTTATTTGAGAAAGATCTAATATTTCTATTTCTAACAGTTTCTAAATGGAATACTTCTACTCTAATTCTAATCTAATAATAAAGAAACTATATTCTAATGACAGAAATACGTAAATATACACTAACCCGGGGTGATTTTCTTCTATGCGATCTAAAATGATTTCAAACAACAACTGGTAATAAAGATCATTCAGCTATTATGAGAAAAAAAGTCAATGAAGATGAACCACTTCGTATAAGAAGTTAGATGAAATAGTTGTGAAAAACATATCGCATAATGAGCTACTCATACACTAAGCATAAATAAATATCTATCACCATACAAAAGTGCTAAATGATAACTTAGGCATTCATACATTAATATATAAATAACTGAAATGAACATCACTTTAACACAAGGCAGAAATAGTTAAGAGATAGAAATACCATTTATAACTAGTCCTACTCATGAGCTTCAAGTAATCACAATTTATCTCTCCTTGATCAAATATCTACTAAGAGTACAAAAGTACAACATTAGTAGCAGATATCAAATGCAAACATTAATAAATCCTGTTCCATTCATTCATCAAAACTTCCTCAGAGGGTACAAAAGTGCATGTTCTGGGGATAAGCTTTTGATAAATTTTAGGACCCTTCTCTAAATGCATGAGAAGGGTTTAAATACTACTAAACTAATTCTAAAAATAAATTATTACAAAAATGTAGGATACGGTTTAAATGACTGTCCTATTTTTAGGAAAATAAAACAAAATTAAATCTAACACTAAACTACTTCTATATTTGGTCCTTGAAATCGCACGCATGCAGCATCTGTTAGAGTAGAGTCGGATGGCTGACTTCCGCTTTTCGCTGAGCTGAGTAAACAGAATCGACAAGCGATGGCGCCATCTTTTCGGCTGAATTGATGATACACTTAACAGTCATCCATTGGCTATGTGGCTTAACCAGGTAAGCCCAGTAATAATCCCAGTTTAACTTGGTTAACCCTTGAATTTCTTGTGCCTTTTCTTGAGCACTTTGTTTCCAATCTACCTGTAGTTTTACTTTCTTGTGATTTTCAGACTTGCAGGTGGCTGAGCAACTAGCAGTTTTCGTTTTTTAGAAATTTTTCTCAGCAATCGCGCATCGGAAACTACCTCTGTTTCTCGATCCGGGTTTCCTTGATGCGTTTTTCGCCTTTTGCACTTTTTCCTTCCAATAGATATAAAGTTCAATATTTTTAAACATAATACTTCTGTGAACTCTTGACATTGAGTCTTAAACTGTTTGTTTCTAATTTCTGCACTGTCCAGTATCCACTTCACCATGTCTATATATGGGAGGATTTTTTTCCTTGTTGCTATCTAGTGTAAGAATGAGCGGGCTAGACCTGAAAGGGACACTTGTGAAGAACCATTTGAGCCCGCGCTAGCAACTACTTCCATTACCCTGGGATTTTCCTCTTCGAGCAGATTATACATGCCTTCACACATAGCTATTCCCGCATCTCTGTTACAGGCCATGTCTGTATATAAGGGCGCCATCTCCTTTTCTTCTGAGGTCAGGGATTTACCTCTCTTTCCCATTTGAACCTGCATAATGCTTTGTATCGGCCTCTGTCCTCCGTTCCTGAAATTCACGAGTGAAGCGAAAATGAATTACAAGGAAGGGTGATGGGAAAATTTTTAAATGCCACAGACATATCAAGCATACCACCTTACATGAAATGATTCTTTCGATAAGCACGCACCCAATCCATTAAAACTGGAAACTACCTCATTTATTAGCATTAAAGCGCATAACCAGGTGTCAGCTCAAGGAAAATACTTTTCTTGAATAACGCGCCCGAAATATCTTCGATGAAGCGATTTTGCGATTTTCTTCGCAACATCGCAGATTGCAACATAGAAAAATCTCAATATCGCATAATCACAATATCGCAATATTGATTGCTCGTGACATCGCATTGTAGTATTATCGCTGCATCGCGAAATCGCAATATCGCAACATCACAAAATCACAATTCTTAGAAATGTTATGTATGACAGACTTCGTTAACATGTTTTCTGCGATATGCGATTTTGCGATCGGTGTTATCGCATATCGACAAATTTAAGTGTTTTAATGCAAGCTATGCTGAATGCGATGCAATATTTGTTAATTATCGCATATCGCGATCTTGCAAATGTTGGAAGAGTGATTGTAAGGTGGCGCCCCGCTATCTTATGTGATGGCCTAATGAGTGAGGGCTTGAAAGACCCAAATGGTCAAAGGAGGGCCCAAGCTTGAACTACTTTGGTAGTTCAAGAGTTTGGGGCTTTGACCTTCATGGGTGTAGTGAATGTTTAATAAGACTAAAGTGTCAAAGTCCCTAAAGGGTGGGGCCGAGTGGAGTTTAGGGTCTAAGCTTGTCCAAGGCTCAGTGGAGGGTTTGGAAAGCATTTCCCTATTCGGGGCCAAAGACCTGAATTTTCTTATAACATAGAATTTTCACCAAACACTTTAGGGATCAGTCAGGGGGGAACCTAGGACAAATCCATCATGGCTTAGTGGTGTACAAATGAGAAGATGTGGCACGTAGAGTGCATGCCACGTGGAAGATACTAATGGCTATTTTCGAGAGCCAAAATGCCGAAAATCATTAACACATGGAACCCTCAGGGAAGGCCACATGGACAATGTGACTTCAACAATAGGTCATCTCGGGCTTAAGTTAGTGTGATGTCAACTTAGGATGACATCATCTCAGAGTTTGAGGAGAAAGAGAGGTTCCCCTTGGGAAATGGACGAGGATGGCAGAGGATAAGAGATATAAATAATTCTGTCATCATATGAGAAATAGTCATGTCAACTTGAGACAGAAGGGTTTCTCATTGTGTTATGGCAAGAGAGGCTAAGGTTAATGAGAGTCAAGATGGGAAGTTCTCCCATCCTTTAACATGGATTCAAGTCTATCTCATCTTAGGACGCTTTTCAAAATACATGGAGCAATTTGCCAATGGGGCCCGTGCAAAGGGGTAATGTGGAAAATGCCACATGAGATCACCAAATGACATTGTAGTATACATGTTGGTTTAATAGGGTGATTTGGAAGACCAAGGTGTGGTGGGGTTACCATGTGGGCCCCATGTGGGAGGCCACGTGGGTGTCATGTGGTAGGTTTAAAATGAGGTCACACTTCAAATTCCCATATATTTTGATCCATAAGTCAGATTGATGAGAAACTTATATCATCACAAATCCCTCGATGAGTTGGATGTTATGGTAGAATTAGTTTTTAAAGAAGTTGGAAATTGAGAAATTTTGTAACCCCATTTCCATAATGAGACCTTATATATTGGGTTAGCATGATGTAACACCTTCTGCTACCTGAGAATAACCCAATGGGGTTGAAGGGTGTGTTACAAAGTGGTATAAGAGTTGAAGATTCAATACTCGGACCTCTGAAGGTAACGTTTGGGGTCTCTGATGTTCTAGTGTAATGTGTTAAGGCCTATTACAAAGTGATACCAGCAATCCTGCAACTATTAAGGAAACGACGAACATCTAGGTCAAGCACTTGGACTAGATGGGATCAAAGGTAGATGAATGAAAAGGAAAAGGTTTCATCTAGGACCTTTGAGGCATGATATTTTTCTTTTACTGATGTCATTTCCAATGATTGTTTACTTGTGAAAATGGGTGTTGGTTGTAGCACTGTGATTGATGGCTATGTCTTGATTACAAACTATGTTTTGCATGCATATCCATGATAATGTTATAAAGATAAAATATTGTAATATGTTAGATTTCTTTCTAACTAGATTTTGAAATTATAGAGGTCATGGTTGCTATCCTTGGTAAAGACGATGATTTTAATTAATAATGATGGTCTTGCTAAAGGGTTGAATTATTTATATATATATATATATATATATATATATATATATATATATATATATATATATATATATATATATATATATATATATATATATATATATATATATATATATATATATATATATATATATATATATATATATATATATATATATATATATATATATATATATATATATATATATATATATATATATATATATATATATATATATATATATATATATATATATATATATATAGATATAGATATATATAGATATATATATATATATATATATCTATATATATATATATATATATATATATATATATATATATATATCTAGAGATAGATAGATAGAGAGAGAGAGAGAGAGAGAGAGAGAGAGAGAGAGAGAGAGAGAGAGAGATTCTTGATTCTTGGAACATGTGATTGACAGAAGTTCTAGATGTGTGAACAACAATAGATGAACATGGCTCAAATCAACATGCATATTTTTAGCAAGACAAGTTAACAAGTTAATTTACTTGCGTTAATAACTAACATTTCTGTGTGTGTGACAACACATAAGAAGACAATTGTGGAAAGAAGAAAAGCATGGAAAGTGGCATGGTAAAGTGTGACATGGACGAATTCCATCAAGAACAAGAAAGGGGGGGGGTTCCCTTAAAAGAGCAGAAACCTTTAGAAGTTGCAAGGAAGAAAATAGAAGGCTCATTAGAAAGAAAAATGAATAGGAAAGGTTGAACACCATATTGATGCAAAACTTGTCTTGCATACAAGGATTGTTGCAACACACTTCAGCCTCCCGAGATATGGACAAATGTCGCGTTGATAGGGCCAAAACGAGGCCTCACAAGGATGAAAAGGAAAAGAAAACAATTTCATGTTTCCATTATGGAGGGAAGCACCTGAAAAGGGATTGTCCCAATAGGCAGAAAAAGAAGAAGAGGGACAAATTCTTGTGAGCTAGTAGTGTGTTACACTAGAGGAGAGGAGGGAGTACCCATTAGGGGAGTTTTGAGCTCTAAATTGGGCCTCCTAAGGAAATTATAAAATAATAGTGGAAATAGTAAAATAAGATAAAATTACATCATCAAATTTTAGGGGGAAAAAAGAAAAAACTATTTGTTCAACTCGTATTTTCAACTTATCTTCGTATGGGTTTACTCAAATTTCGAGCGGCAACACTTGTTGGATGCAAAGTTTGGTTCCTCATCCGAGGAGTACCCATGTTGCATACTTTCGATGGACCCTACTAAATGAAAAATGAGAAATACATGAAAAACATGATTGCAATCACATTTTTTTAGGTATTTCTTATTTCGTCTAGTAGGTTCCATCAAAAGTATGAAACATGGGTACTCCTTGGATGAGGAATTAAATTTTTCATCCAACGAGTACTCCCGCTCAAAATGTGGGTAAACGCTTACGGAGATAAGTTAAAAATATGAGTTGAAAAAGTAGTTTTATTATTTTATTATTTTTTAATCTTTTAACTTTTTTACTTCAAAAATGGTGAATCATCCCCCATAGTTGACATCATCATCTTGAATCTAATTGGTTCTTATAAATTTTATTTTGGTTGTACATTTTTCTTAGGAGGCCCATTTTAGACCTCAAAATTCCCCTAATTCCCTCAAGCTCTCAGATATACATATATTTATTTCTTGAAAGGTTCCCCATGAACTCTTTTGAGGGGCATTGAAATATATATATATAGAGCGGTGAAAAATACATTGAATACAGAACTCATGGGAATGATTCATTATGGTTTATGGAATGATGCATGTGTTTGTGTTCCATGATTGGATTTGTGTTTTGTTTTCTTTCTTTTATTATCAAGATTGAGCATGCCATGCTACATTTCTTGTAATTTTGTGTTGCTATTATGATATTTTGTTGTCCTTCATTCTTTTACTTTTTCCTTTTTTGTTTTGAGTCTTGGCAATTGATGGGTGTGGGAGAAAAGAAATGGAGCTTTGGGAAAGAGTTGAGAGGAACCCAACAAGAAGTATATGACCTAGATGAAACCCAATGCATGAATAAATGGAAATGAGAAGATGGATGTTAGTACTCTATAAAATCCCTTCAGGATGAGCAAAGGACTACAAACGTAAACACAAACTGCTTTGGGCTAGAAACTTGTCTTTCTACCCGGAGTGGGCACCCTCACTCAAAAATAAGAAGATTTTAAAGCACAAAATTATAGCAGAGACCAGTTCTGACAAAGGAATTTTGAAAGTATTTGGTTGAAGTGTGAATGGTCAGATAGGTAGTAACACATGATCAATTTAGCCTTTTACTCGTTTACTTATGCAAGTAAACCGAAAACTATTACAAGGTCTTGTAAGCATGACTTGGGATAAAATGAAAAGTTATATTATAGAGTAGATAAACTAAAAAAGGGCAAATCTTTCCTCTCCATTAAGAAAATTGCTTATATAAGAGAAAGAGAGAGAAAATAGAGAAGATAACATGCATGACCATATAGCATTTCATATGTCACTGAAACGTGAAGACAATTGAAAGAGAGCAACTAGACTGAATTATAGATCAATTGAAATCAAATACTCATAAAACACAGAGAGAAAATAGAATAACCGAACATAAAACATAACAAATCCCATAAATCATATCGTAAAAATCCTGGTACACTGAAATTGATAACCCTCAATACACAAGCATTGCACCATGAATTGATCACACAAGCATAAATTTCAAAAAATTAACATTAACACATCATTGAACCATCAACAACCTATTTTCTATTCATTCATCAAAATATATAATTGATACATAAGATCTAAATATGTTTAGGTTCACTATATCGTCAATCCAATAGAGGATCAATGTAAAACTCAAACAAAAATAGTAAGTTATTGTTTTTCTAATGTTTTTCTAAGACATAAATCATAAAGAATATTTTTTCCTTAAAAAAACAAAAATTTTAATACAAATTAACTTAATAAGTCTTCGAACTGATCATCATGACTGAAATAGCAAAAAAAACAAAAACTGCTTTTCTGATTGTTAAAAAAAAACCCGCATAGCAGCTGCGCAGCACTTGAAACTTTATCCTTCTAGAAATGACACATGGCGAGATGTTAAGGAGGTGATTTGGACACCACGTACCCCAAGTTAGACTCTTTAAAACCTGACAGGTGGCTATCATCCAGCATTTGTGTGATTGTCTAGGCATGGCCTACGTAGCAAGTATGCAACACCTGCGCAGTGAAATTTCTGCAACTGCTCTCTGAGTGCCTTCCAGTCCTCCTGAATGCTATCATGATAACTATATGATGCTCAACATATCAAATTCAACATATTAAAGTACCAAAAACTTAAGACAAAATTTGGAAATAAGAAATGAGGCTTGGTCACTTCCTTTTTCTCTTGCTTGACACTTACTGTTGGAAGCCTTGGTACTGTGAGTTTTGGTCTTGGAATCTAGAGTAGTGAAGTCATGTTTCTCAATAAGTGGTGATAAGGTGGGTGTTGCCTTAGTCATGATCTTAGGATCCAATTTAGGCATCTTCATGAGAGGAGGTATCACAACTACTCCTTCATATCTCTTTATGAATCTTCGTGCCTCCTCCAAGCTTTGCCTCATACTTCTCAAATGAGTGTTCAAGACCAAGTTTCTAACATAAAAACTTTTGCATTGTATCCTTACTCACTAGGACCATTTGAAAAAGTGTTTTCTCCTATCGAGGGCTTTAGATGCTTCTCTAACTTCATGGTCACAATTCTCAAGATGTTGGGTCCCTATAATACTAGTGATTACCCCATTACTATTGTAGTTGTACCCCTTATTTATATTGTTGTGCCCCTATTACCCCCATGTTGTTATTTCTGTGCCCCATAGAATCCCTCTATTGTTATTTTTGTGTCTTTATATTATTATTGTTAGGTCGGCTGGATTATATTGTCACTCCTTAGACTCCTATATATAGAAAGGAGGTTCTGTCATTTGTATCAGAAAAGAATTATTCATTTATGTAATGTAAAGGAGGTTGCCCCCTCAAAGAGGCTGAATTCTAAGGTGTTGATCTATCTTTTCTATCTTTTCTTGAGCTGGTTTCATAACATTTGGTATCAGAGCTTTGGATTCTAGGGTTTCGCTGCTCCAAACAGGTCATCGTGGAATTTTCGCTATAACTTTTTTTCTGTGACGTTTCAGAAGTCGCAAAAAAACCGATTTGAGAAGAAATCGTGCTGAACCATGGGTCCAAATTTCAGAGCTTTTTGCATGATATTTGCGGATATATGATCTGAGGAAGTTGGTCTTTTTTCAGACTCCTGAATTACATTCAAAACAAGTCACCTGGGAAAAATCGTCATAACTTTCTCTCTGGGGATCGGATTGAAATTTCGTAAGAAGGTAAAGAAAGAGGACAGACTGTAGTTTCTTGTATGTGTAGGTCAGATTCAAAGGTTGAAATAGTGACTCGTGGCACGTCGTACAAGTTCGCTCTACTGAACTAGTCTAAAAGCAAGTCACTGTGGGAGATTTCACATAACTCTTCCTTGGAGAATCCAATTTGGGTCAGACTTGTGGCATTAGAAAGAGGAAGCAAAAGGCTACTATAGGTCACAATTTCAGAACTGGAAGATCTGAAATTACAGAGGTACATCAAATTAAATATCAAGCTTCTATAAAGTGAAAAAAGGTGTGTGTTTTTTTTTAAATTTTTGTGTAAGCTTGGTTTAACGGAATTCAAAGGGCATAGTAAAGCATTATTATCGGTAACTGATGCCCCGAGGAAAGAAAATGCAAACACCTAGTAAGAAACCTAAAAGCTCGAGCATGACTCATGAAGAAGAGGAAGAAATGCTACATGATATATCAAAATTACAAGAACAAGTGCAAAAAATGTCACGCTCACAAAAGCTAACAAAAGCTAAGATAAGTGGCATGGAATCTAAGATAAATGGCGTGGAATCTAAGATAAATGGTGTGGAATCTAAGATAAATGGCATGGAAGCTAAGATGGATGATTTGAAGACAGATTTGAGAACAGACTTGAAGACATGGCAGATTTGAAGACAGATTTGACAAATTTTCTACAAGAAATACTTACTAATGGTGAAAAGTTTGTAAAGGAAACTCATGATGTGAAAAAAAGTAACGTTAATCATGATTCCATAGATGCTAATTTTGGATCGAAGACCCACCATATTCCAAAAATCGATATGAGGAAGTTTGATGGCAAGGATCCCGCCACATGGATATTACAGATGGAGCAGTTCTTCGATCTCAATAATGTGCAAAACACACAAAAGGTACATATGGAAACTGTATATTTGGAACCAAATCAGTTTGTATGGTATCAATGGCTTTGCTCTCATAAAAATTTATCACTTGGGCAATTTTTACGGAAGAATTGATAGCACATTATGAAGATAAAAAAAGCAACACTTTTTTTAGCCAATTGATAAGTCTCAAACAAAAGGGTTCAGTAATGGAGCACATTGAGGAGTTCCAAAAATTGAACATAAGGGTAAAAGATATTCCAGAGGAGCATAGGATTGACGTGTTCATAGGGTCTTTAAAGGACAATATCCAACATGATGTTCACCTTTGGGAACCTGATTCATTAGAGAAGGCATTCAGGTTAGCAAGAAAAATGGAAAGCAAAATTATGGCAACCAGAAAGCATACCACTCACAACTATAAAGATGGAAGTGTTGTTGCCCCTAGTCTTCCACAACCTATAAGGTTTACACCACAACAATTGGAAGAAAAAAGAGCAAAAGGGCTTTGTTACAGTTGTGATAGAAAATACACTAAAGGTCATAAGTGTGCTGAGAAGAAATTAAATTCTACATAGATTGTGAAGAGGAAGAAGAAAAGGAGCAAGAAAGGTCAAAAGAAGAAGATATACTCCAGGAACAAAGCCTAGATGAAGAACAAATAAATCCGACCATATCTTGTAATGCATTGGCGGGAATTACCACTCCTCAAACCATCAAGATAGAAGGAAAAATCAAGAAGAAAAAGGTAATAATGTTGATTGATTCAGGAAACACCCACAATTTTATTCATTGTAGGGTAGCAAAAGAATTGAATTGCTTCCTATATCCAGCACCAGAGTGTCAAGTGATGATTGCAAATGGAGGAACAATAAATTGCTCTGGAAGGTGCCATAATATCAAGCTATCCATGGCAGAATATGTATTGACTAGCCCAATGCTTTCCATTCCAATGGGAGGTGTTGATGTTGTACTAGGAGTCCAATGGCTACAATCCTTGGGTACAATAGCTTTTAATTTTCAAGAACTTTTCATCAAATTTTCTACGGAAGGAAAGGAAGTTGAATTAAGGGGTATTGTAGGGAAACCGGGAAAGATAATCAGCTCTAATGGTATGACAAAGCTTCTTAAAAAGGAGCAAAGGGGTGTAATTGCACAATTATGTTCGCTAGATGTTTCCACATCAGAATCATCTATTTCTCCAGATCTCCAAAAAGTCCTGGAAAATCATTCCAAGGTATTTGAGACTCCCAAAGGTCTCCCACCTATGCGTGATCATGATCATGCTATTCATCTGATTCCAGGAAGTGTTCCTCCAAACATCAGGCCGTACAGATATCCCTATGTCCAAAAAAGTGAAATTGAACGTATGGTTGCAGAAATGCTAGAGGCTGGTATAATTCAACCGAGTCAAAGTTCTTTCTCTGCTCAAGTAGTATTGGTGCACAAGAAGGATGGATCATGGCGCATGTGTCTGGATTATAGGGAGCTCAACAAGCTCACTATTAAAGATAAGTTCCCCATTCCTGTCATTGATGAATTACTGGATGAATTGCATGGATCAATTTACTTCACCAAGTTGGATCTTCATTCAGGATATCATCAAATCAGAATGAAGATTGAAGACATTTCGAAAATGGCATTTAGAACTCATGAGGGTCATTATGAATTTTTGGTCATGCCTTTTGGCCTTACTAATGCACCTTCAACATTTCAAGGTTTGATGAATTCAATTTTCAAACCATTCCTTAGAAAATTTGTGTTAGTATTTTTTGATGATATACTAATCTACAGCAAGTCTTGGAAGGATCATGTTGAACATGTTGACAGGGTGCTACAACTATTGGAGGAGAAACAATTATATGCAAAAAGATCCAAATGTTTCTTTGGAGTCTAGGAGGTGGAATATTTGGGTCATATTGTATCTCATGAAGGAGTTAAGGTAGACCCTAGCAAAATTAAAGCCATTAAGGAATGGAAAATCCCCACATCCATAAAGCATCTGCGAGGATTTCTTGGGTTGACAGGGTATTATCGCAAGTTTGTTAAGAATTATGGGAGAATAGCAGCACCTCTAACAACATTATTGAAGAAAGATGCATTTTCATGGACTCCGGAAGCAACAAAGGCCTTTGAACATCTTAAAGAGGCAATGTGCCAAGCACCGGTCTTAGCTACACCAGACTTCACAAAAACCTTTATTATGGAATGTGATGCTTCAGGAAATGGAATTGGTGCTGTTCTAATGCAAGATGAAAGATGAAAGACCCATTGCTTTTGAAAGTCGTCCAATCAAGGGAAAGTTTTTAAGAAAAGCTATTTATGAGAAGGAAATGTTGGCAATACTCCATGCACTTAAGAAATGGCGACCCTACCTAATGGGAAGACACTTCAAGGTAAAAACGGATCATGATAGCCTTAAATACTTTTTAGAACAAAGATTATCCTCTGAAGAGCAACAAAAGTGGGTCACAAAGATGTTGGGTTATGACTTTGAAATCATCTACAAAAAAGGGAAGCAAAATGTGGTGGCAGATGCACTCTCAAGAAAGGATGAGGATGTGGAAGCATTGTTGTGCGCCATTTCTATTATCCAACCAGATTGGATAAACGAAGCAAGGGAGGAATGGAAGAATGATGAAGAAGTGTGGGCACTTATTCGAAAGCTACAACAAGATTCCAGTACGTCTGATACATTTAGCTGGCAAAATGATTCATTATGGTACAAAGATCGCTTATACCTCTGTAAGAATTCCCAGCTAAAACAAAAGATTCTTATGGAATTGCACACTTCTCCCTTAGGAGGGCACTCGGGATTTTTAAAAACTTACCACAGGGTTAAGAAGGAATTTTTTTGGGATGGCCTTAAATCAGATATTCAAAAGTTTGTGGCGGAATGTTTGGTTTGCCAACAAAATAAAGTTGAAACAATTAAGACACCGGGTCTATTACAACCTTTATCCATTCCAAGCCAACGTTGGGAGGAGGTTTCAATGGATTTTATCACAGGTTTACCCAAGTCTGAGGAAAGAGTGTCATCATGGTGGTAGTTGACAGACTTACCAAGTATGCACATTTTTGTGCATTATCACATCCATTTAAAGCCAGTACAGTTTCTACTGCATTTATGGAAACAATTCAAAAGCTACATGGAAACCCAAAGATTATTGTAAGTGATAGAGTTTCACTGGAAATTTTTGGACAGAATTATTTTCTTGTCTTGGTACTCAGTTAGCTCATAGCTCATCTTATCATCCTCAATCTGATGGGCAAACTGAGATAGTAAAAAAATGTTTGGAAGGATATCTTCGTTGCTTTGTATCTGATAAACAGACACAATGGGTCAAATGGTTGCCTCTGGCTGAATGGTGGTATAACACTTCCTTCCATACAGCAACAAAAATGACCCCATTTATGGCACTCTATGGGTATCAACCACCATCCATCACATCATATTTAAGAGAAAATTCTAAGGTTTAGGCAGTGGAACATCACATCGAACATCAACAACAAGTCCTCCAACTCTTAAAGGATAACCTCGTGTTGGCACAAAATAGAATGAAACAACAGGCAGATCAACATCGCAGTGAAAGAAGTTTTGATGTAGGTGATTGGGTTTCCTATGGCTACAACCATATAAGCAAATGTCCCTAAAGCAAGCTAAGAAGGATAATAAATTATCACCAAAGTATTATGGTCCGTACAAGGTGTTGCAAAAGATTGGTACTATGGCATACAAATTGGAGCTTCCTGCAGCTTCTCGATTGCACCCAGTTTTCCATGTTTCATGTTTAAAGAAGGTTATAGGCGACAAGCTCCCAGTGCAAAAAATATTGCCAAGAACTTGATGAGGAAGGAAAAATTATATTGGAACTGGAAGCAATCACAGAAACAAGAACTCGACAGCTACGAAATCGAGCAATTTCAGAGTATCTTATCAAGTGGAAGAACTTATCCGCTGAAGATTCCACATGGGAGGATGAGAATTTTATGTAGAAGTATCCAGAACTACTCAAGCGTTGAGGACAACACTTTTTTGAAGGAGAGGGGCATGTTGGGTCCCTATAATACTAGTGATTACCCCATTACTATTGTAGTTATACCCTTATTTATATTGTTGTGCCCCTATTACCCCCATGTTGTTATTTCTGTGCCCCATAGAATCCCTCTATTGTTATTTTTGTGGCTTTATATTATTATTGTTAGGTCAGCTGGATTATATTGTGACTCCTTAGACTCCTATATATAGAAAGGAGGTTTTGTCATTTGTATCAGAAAAGAATTATTCATTTATGTAATGTAAAGGAGGTTGCCCCCTCGAAGAGGCTGAATTCTAAGGCGTTGATCTATCTTTTCTATCTTTTCTTGAGCTGGTTTAATAACACAAGAATGTGTAGTATTGAGTTTTTATAGTCTTGATTCTGCTTTCTGAATTGGTTCACTTGGTCCTTGCTTTCCTCCAGCTCCTCCAAACAACTTTAATATTCTTTCCACTTACTGAAAGGGGCTTCTCTAGGAGCTTGATTTATCTACTTCATTTGTTGTACATTCCCAAATTTGGACTTGGGAAATCCTGACTGATGACCCTTTAGGCTCTACTACAACATTCTTGGCCTACTCTATAAAAGAAACATGCTTCCCCTTTCCCTTGACAATTGATGCTATAGGTGACTTTTACTTGTCCTCTGTTGGCTTGAATGCTATCTTGAGATCTCTTTTCTTTCTCTTAAAGAATGTTATTCTCATTTGATATTTAGAGAGCACTTATTTCTTCTTAGTCATCTTAGGGTCCTCTTCTTCATACTGCATACCACCTATTTCCGGTGGTCCTATGTGCTCCTCATGGTCTTGTTGTACTATTTTTGGGCCCTTGAATTCATCCACTTTGTTATAAACATGTACATCTACTTTCTTGTCTTCAAAAATTTCCACTACTTCTTGAGGGGTTTCCTCTTCCTAGGTATTTTTCAATCTAGACCTTGTTCTAGGTCTCATCACAAACTCATCTTGCACTATGTCTTAAATTTTGATTTTAACTTTGGCATGTTGAGACGATGTCACCTGCTCTTATGTTTCTTTAACTACTTTTCATCCTTCATGCTTTGAAATTTAGCTTTCTTTCTCAATTTTCCTACAAGTTTCTCACTTGGCTTATCACCTTCCTTCTTGATGGGTTTCATATTCATGGCTGAATGGATGTTCTCCTTTTTTTTGTTTTCCTTCTTCGACTCCTCCTTATCTGTCTTCATTGATGGTGACCCATATTGTGGCAACAGATCAATACTTGCAAGCAAATCAGACCAAAACATTTTCGTCCAACTGCATGCTTTAAGATTTTGATTAAAGAAAAATGAAATAGACTTGAAGCATGATTGTATTTTTCAATTTGTACTTCGATAGCGATTCTTTCTAAACTCCTGAGCAAAAAATAATGGAGGTTCATTGGCTCATTCTCTATGAAATGCCATAATAACCTCAGATGTTATGATATATTCTATTGAACTTGCCCTCACAAGTGAAGTATCTTTGAATAACCTTTAGAAGGTCAAGATATTATTCTTGAAGATAAATAATGGGGAAAGTGGAGGAAAACTTGTCCAGAAACTCCAACTTGACAAACTGTTTGTAAGATAAAATGTCTAATTCATCCACCTTAAACCACTTATTCATTGTTGTAAATAGGTTGGTTGCATCAACAATAAATTTCTTAGTCAATACAATCTCCACGTCCCCTGGTTTTACTCTTCCATCTCGGAAATTAAGAGAAAGTACGTTTTCAAATATTGTGTTGTGACCTATTTTCTAGACCTTCTCACAAAAAAGAATGCACCCTGTATTTTCAAAGGCCACTATAATAGCACTAGATGATTTCAATAGGCTCAACGTGGTGGGTTTAGTATGCACAAGGTCTCCACCCTTTTTACTGGTAGCAGGGTCCATCCTATCTCAATACTTGGTAGACTAAATTTGGCTTAAAGCTAGGGCTATGTGTATAGACACAAATAAATGAAATGATCAACGGTGACAACACAATTATGGTTCAATAGTTGTGAAAGTGAGATGATGACAACACAGTTTTATGGGGTTGAAAACAAGCAAGATAATTTGAGGATTATAAAACAACTGACATGGACCCTTCAGGAAAATTTCATCGCCATAACTTCATATCTATAGCAATGTGACAACAAATTCAGAAGCGAAAATTTATTTGTCAAGAAAAACAAAATACGCATAGTAAAAAAGTTTAGCAGGAACAAACATGGTCTTGATAGCAATAACTAGGATATATAGCAGTGCGAATTCAGGAAAGGTGACTGACTTCCTACCTCTCCAATCCTTCCAATCTAACTATGTGTTGATAGCTATCTTGACACACAATCCCTCTCTATGTATAAAAACATAGCACAATGCTTGAATTCCTCTATGACCTCTAAACTTCTCTACGATCTCTGCTTTAGAATACGACCACTTATCCCATTCCCTACATGAAGAAAGAGTTCATCACTTGTGATGAGTCACGAAGGAAATTGGCGGTCTTTACAATGATTTCAAATAATTTTGCTGATGTAACGAGTTTGACAGTTAACCTGCATTCCACTTGAAATTCACATGCTAAGCTGTTCATTGATTGAGTATTGTATAATGGCAAAAATTTTAGACATAATGGATTTGTAATCAAAGTTCATTGGGGGTGAAAAAAGGACATGAGTCAATCATGGTATGTGATGATACTTAGGGAATGGGTATTTAGGCCTAGGGATTTGTAGTTAGGTTAAAATGGGGCTGAGGGTCTAGGCCTAAAATACTAAATATGAATAATGTAAGCATTGGGGAATAAGGGAAGATTAATTGCGGAATGAGGGTAAGTAATGTAATGAGGGAAATAGGGGATAGGCAGAGGGGTAAATATAATCTATAACAAGCGAATAGATTAGAATATTTATGATTACGATCTCTTCAATATATTTTCTTTGACTATAGACACATTGACTATATAACCATCCTATCATTACCTAATACCCAGACTCAACAATTTATTACAATATTTTCCCATACAATAAACATCCCTTCCCAATGACTGACTTTGATGACCAGAGTGATGACATAACTTATGATAACTCCTTTAGGTAGTGACAGGTCAAATCATGACAACAAACAAGTTTATGGATTTGACCTCCTTCACAAACTAACCTACTCTAACATGTGCTCCATTGGGGATGAAAACCTCCCTGTGAAGTGCCAAGAATGACACCACAGACTAATAGCCCTCCATTGGGAAATATGGTCATAATATGCAAAAATTGATATATAGAGTCTGAACCAGGAAAATTTACTGACTAGACTGACTGTAAATGCCAATAAAAACAACTGATTGACTGACTCAATTATTTATGGCAATAACCAGTTAAGATCTTATGGTCTTCAATTCCGGCTTCAAATCTTAACTATAAATACCCATAGTTGCGTTATTCAAAACTAAAATTTTATAGAAAATGAAATTATCCTTCGAACTCCAACTTAAGTGAGGAAATGTTTGAGCAGCCTGCAACTCACAGGCCCTGCTTGTTATGAAGAATTTGGTATCTACGGATCAATACTAATTCCCTAGATAAGTAACCATATCTAGAACAATAGTTTAAAGCACTTTAACCTTTTTCTATAAGCAATAGATAAGACAAAGAGAAAGAGAGGGCCTACTTGTACTTTTGCTTTCCTCGTGTCTCCTTTGTATCAGTCTTGTCGCTCCCTCCAGTACTTAACATGCTTGAGAAGTACCTGTAAACATCAACAGAAGACAAAGAACCAATCAAAGAAAAAGATCTATTGATTACAACTAAATGGAATCAGATACATTCACACATATAAGCATCATATATCAAGATAAGCATATGGAAAAAGGTGTAAATACTTTATTGAATAGAAGGAAGAATTACAACCATGAAGCTTGACTCGAAGTCACTCCTATAGCTTTGGTTCCATCCACATCACATCATAAGCATGACATTCTCGAAGCATAATGACACTTACAATAGTCTCAATTCTCAAAATAATATTATCTCCTTACAATTCATCAAAGTCCAGCCGTTGATCACTTAGATGAGTGCTCAATTTATAGGAAGATGGAGGAGGTTTTGTCATCAATGAGGGTATTGAATGGCCTTCCAAACTTAGAATTAGTTCCATGGAGGAAGGGATGAAAGGATAGTATGTATCTTAACTCATTCCTCATCCATTTGTGAGCTCATAGGAGATGATAAGTGTGGGAATCTTCTAGAAGGCTTCAGAAGATAATATTATTCCACAAACCCTATGTGAATTTCGCTCAAACTCGCCCAACGCAGGTCAAAGAGGGCCTAAGTGCTCTGTAGAGAACCCTGTCATGGACTTAACTACTATGCAGTGCACCCTTGCATGGGCCTACCTGTGCTGGTCCCTCTAGAGGCCATTTTAGGATGTCTTCAGGCCATGAAACTATTTGGGAACGAGGCATTCAAAAGGTTGACCTATTTAGGGCATGTAACAACTGAAATTAGGGTTTGATGAACTTTCACTTATGTCCGATTCATTTCACATATATTAAATAAATTGTGTGCTTTGATCGGTTCTTTGTTTTCTATTGTGTTTATGGATACTTCTCAAGCATATTAAGTATAGGAGGAGCGACAGGATCGATACAAAGGAGATGAGAGGAAAGTGGAACTACAAGTAGGTCTTCTCATCTTCTCATCTTATCTATTGCTTATAGGAAAAGTCTAAAACACTTTAAACTATTGTTCTAGATACAGCTACTTATATAAGGAATTAGTATTTATCTGTAGATGCCAAATTCTCCAAAATAGTGATGGTTTTGAATTTTGAAGATATATGGTATAAGACCTACTTTACTAACTGCTATTGCTGAGGGATTTCTCCATAACGGGAGAATTAGAATTAGTGAAATTGGTTTAGTAAAAATTGTGACTACAACCTACCTTGATGAAGGATTCCTACCTAAGCTTACAGACAATGATTTTATATGCAAGGGAATTGCCACATTTATTGAAGACGTACAACAAGTATGAAGTCAAGATGGGGAGCTCTATATATAATAGATGCCAAATTTTACATTAACTAAATTAATATGCTCGCATTATGAAAACCTTATAAGCATGTTTTATTTAAATTATTTTATTAACATCAGAAGAATGTAACCTATAAACTATCTCATAGAATAAAACAAAATTGGTGTAACTTATAATCTCCATGATTGGCACCGACACGAAATGAGAACAAGTTCAACAGTCTATTGGGAGTATTTATGAATCATATGTAGTTTCAAACAATGGTCTAGTGACTATACAAACCAATATCTATGTGTAGGCAATTTGTCCTCTATTCGAAGTTACCAATCCAATTAAAAAATTCACAGGGTGAATGGATTCTTCATTGCATTAATTATGAGACAGTAGACCCGGGTTTACTCATAGCATATACCTTTTAATGAGGTAAAGAAACATTCCTATTTGTTTTAAAATACATGATATATTAATACATAAGAAACCTTATACTTATTATGTCAAGGGATGTCCCTTGTAGTTTTCTTTGTTGATTGATTTTTGAAACACTAAATAAACACATATACCCATATCGTAGTCCACATAGGAAAATCTCTAGAGTGGCCAATACATAAAATTGTATAACTAGAACTAACAGGAACATAGGGATGTAAATAATGACGTTGATTGATTATGTATTTTCCTTATGAATCCTAGTGATAAAAATGGATTGACCTCAGAATTTATGGGGCGAGGCAAAACACAGTTCTAAATCCCTCCGTGAAAATTGATCGGCCTTGAACTTTGGGGAACTACAATTTGTCATGTTCACACGAAACTCGGCGAATACAATCCTTTCTGTGTTATATTATTCAACTATATTATAGTTGAAATATGAATGAGGTTGGTGATGTGAGGTGAATTCATTAGGGGAATATTGAGGTCTAAAATGGGCCTCCTAAGAAAAATGTACAACCAAAATAAACTCTATAATAACCAATTAGATTCAAGATGATGATGTCAACCATGGGGGATGATTCACCATTTTTGCACGAAAAAAGTAAAAAGATTAAAAAATAATAAAATAATAAAACTACTTTTTCAACTCATATTTTCAACTTATCTCCCTAACGTTTTACTCAAATTTCGAGCAAGACTACTCGTTGGATGAAAAACTTAATTCCTCATCCAAAGAATAACCATGTTGCATACTTTCGATGGACCCTACTACACGAAAAATGAGAAGTACATGAAAAACATGACTGAAATCACATTTTTCACATATTTCTCACTTTTCGTGTAGTAGTGTCCATCGAAAGTATGCAACATGGGTCCTCCTTGGTTGAGAAATAAAATTCTTCATTCAATGAGTGTCGCCACTCAAAATTTGAGTAAACCCATAGGGAGAGAAGTTGAAAATACAAGTTGAAAAAATAGTTTTTTCATTTTTTCCCTCTAAAATTTGATGATGTAATCTAACCTTATTTTATTATTTCGACTATTATTTTATAAATTACTTAGGAGGCCCATTTTAGATCTCAAAATTCCCCTAATGAGAGTATAGTTATTGAAAAAATTGCAAATTCATTCACAATTAAAAAGATAACTTCAAATTTTGTCATTCACCAAGCATATAATAATAAGGTAGTGATGTGAGGCAGCATATATATAAAAGAGAATACATGGTTGGTAATTCTTGATTTTGAAAACCTTATAAGCATGTTTTATTTAAATTATTTTATTAACATCATATATATGCATAAAGGAGTGTAACCTATAAACCGTCTCATATAATAAAACAATGGTTTATCTAGGCATGTTGTTGTTGAATATCGCCATAACATTAATGAAAGCATTGAAAATTATGTCATGTGTATATGAAGGAGTAGAGCGAAAATGGGAGGGAACACATGTGAAAAATGAAAATGAAAAGGGTCGGTGTTAATCGTATTTAACAGATCAGATATATTTCGAAAGATGGGTTTCGTAAAAATAACTGGTATGTCTAAGGTTAAATCGTGTGCCCATTAGAAGGTTGCCTCCATCTCCTGTAAATCTAGAAAATTTTGAAATCCTCGATCTTAGTTAATCTAGCATTATGGAATTACCTCTTATCCTACACAAGCTGATTCAAACCATTCATGAGTTTGGTTCTTATATATTATATAAGAATCTCACATAATTTTTAGCAATGTTGCCTAGAGAATTAAGGTGATTCTCTAGGGTTGTAAAGGATACGAAAGAACCAAAAAATGTGAATGATACAGAGAATTAACATACAAAGGAATTCATCTCAATCCTTTATATATCGAACTAACACAGAACTAATAATAAAAGGAATTCATCTCAATCTTTGCTAGCCTTTTATAGTGTTTAGAAATATTTAACTAGAGGCTAAGAATTACCAATCAGTGTCAACGCTGCAATTGTTTGTTCCAAACCTATGGAACACTTAAACACTTTGATCCTCATGCTAACTTCACTTGTATAAGTTCGAGCAAAAAATAACAATTACCAGGGTGTAGAGTAGAAAATCACAGCACTTCACTTGCAAAAGTTTGAGTAGAAAATAATAATTACCAAGGCGCAGAGCAAAAAATCATAGTGAAGAGCACAAAAAACGTCCAAGGTGGAGAGCACAAATTGACACAGACCCGCACAAAATTTTATTGCACTCAATCTTGTTTTTTATTTCCCTCATTTGGATTAATTATCGTAAATGTGAAGATATCTACATCGAGATATCCACCAGATTGAGCAGATTTCCTAAATCCCTTCTGTACTCATTAATAACACAAATCTCATGGCATTACTAACTCATAAAACTACATATATTGTTCTAACATTAATAATGATGTGTGTGTTTGTCTATATATATATATGTATATATATATAACGTTATTGTAGAAATATCATATATTCAAACATTCATTTAAATGTATAATTTATATGTTTAAACTAACACATTGTCTGTTAACCACCTTAATTTTTGTGTGTTAAAACTTTTTTAACTTCATTCGAATAATCAAAGTGTTTTATATGACAATCCTTTATGACTTGAGAGTTCCATAAAAGTTTAGGTGTCTGCTTTAGATCTCTATGGAAAGAGACAATGACACGTGCTTCATGTAAATTTCCAACATATAAAAAATAATCATGGGTTGAATTATTACTATATATGGCTCGACAATTTAAAGAAACATGTGTTGGATGTTAATTCATTTAATGGTGCTTAAGGCCTCACACGCTAGTTAGCTATGTAATCATTGTCCGAAAATATTAAGAGGAGAAGAGCTCTAATCCACAAGATCGAGCAGATCGCCTAAATACCTTATGTACTCGTAGCATTAATAACACAAATCTCGTTGCATTAATAACTCATAAAACTAAATATATTGTTCTAACATTAATAATGATGATCAATCATTTTTCAATTGGACTCTAAATGTAGATTCTTTTAAACACTCCGAGAAAATTTAAACAAAATGATAAGTCTTCTCTGAAATATTATAAATTTTATTATGAATATCATCTCCATAATTTATATTATATTTTTATTGAAGCCTCATTATGGAATACTTGTTTATTTTATTTTTTAATTATTTTTTGTTATTTAATATATTATATTTTAGGTATAAATATGAAACTGATATATATAATTTCTTTGTTTGCGTGATAAAAGATTTTCTCTAAATAAAATTCTATATATATATCTATATATATATATATATATTATATATATATATATATATATATATATATTATATCCATTTTTAAACTTATCAATAACTTGACCTTAAATTAATTTAATAATTTATTTATGATAAGTCAATATTCTCTTAAAATATTATATATTTATTTATTTTTTGAAAATTAATTTAGTAAAAGCTATTAATTTTATATATGTACAAGAGTTTATAAAGTAAAAAATAGAATATGATTACATTATTGATTACAAAGTTCTAATTATTACCTACTAATCATTTTTTGCAAATATATATAACGAATGTTATCATAGAAATATCATATATTCAAACATTCATTTAAATGTATTAAAACGAGTACATTAGTTTATGCTAGAACTAATACATTGTTTATTAATCACTTTAATTTTTGTGTGTTAAAACTTTTTTAACTTCATTTGATTAATCCAAGTGTTTTATATGACAATCCTTGATCACTTGACAGTTAATTTAGGTGATTGCCTTAGATCTCTATGGAAAGAGAAAATGGCAGGTGCTTCATATAAATTCCAAAACATATAAAAAATAATTATGTGTTGGATTGCGATTATATATGGACTTGAAGATCAAAGGAAACTATGTCCTAGATGTTAATTCATTTAATGGTGAAGAAGGACTCACAAGCTAGTTAGCTACGTAATCATTGTCGGAAAATATTAATAGGAGAAGAGTTGTAACCCACGAAATATAACAACATTAATAACGCAAATAATCCCACAAATAATTAATTCATTTAATGGTGACGAAGGTCTCATTGTCTAGTAGAGTCTCATTGTCTAGTTAACTACGTAATCATTGTCTGGAAAATATTAAGAGGAGAAGAGGAAAATATTAAGAGGAGAAGAGTTCTAATCCACAGCATCATTAATAACACAAATAAATTCCTTCTATACTTGCAACATTAATAACACAAATCTCGCAGCATTAATAACTCATAAAACTACATATATTGTTCTAACATTAATAATGGTAGTGAACTATTTTTCATTTGGATTTTAAAAGTATTCTTCTAAAAACTAGAAAATTTAAGCAAAATGATAAGCCTTATTTGAAATATTATAAATTTTGTTATGAATATTAAATACATATTTTATATTATATTTTTATTAAAGTCTTGTAGAATATTTGGTTTGTTTTATTTTTAAAATTGTCATTTTTCAATTGGATTCTAACAACAGATTCTTCTAGAAACCCTTGAGAAAATTTAAACAAAATGATAAGCCTTCTCTGTAATATTATAAATTTTGTTAAAATAAAAATAATAAATAAATTATTTTTAACCACGAGACTAAACATAGATTATGGGACAAATTGCTTCTTCATCTGCTTGATGTATTCGGCCCTTTTTATGTGAAGCTTCAAAATAAATGCTCCCAGCATCTCGACAAACCCCTAGCTAAATAATTTTAAATCCATAATTTTATATTATATTTTTATTAAAACGTTGTTATAGAATATTTGGTTTGTTTTATTTTTTAATTGTTTTTATTATTTAATATATTATAATTTTAAGTATAAATATGAAATTGATATATATAATTTATTTGTTTACATGATAAAATATTTTCTTCAAATAAAAATTAAATTATTAAAATTTACAAGGATATATATATTGATATTGTATCCCTTTCTAAGCTTGAATTCTTTTGTTACTCAGTGTTTTTAAATATGAAATTATCAATAACTTGACTTTAACTTAATTTAATAATTTATTTATGGTTGGTCAATATTGTCTTAAAATATTATTTATTTAATTTTAAAAATCAAAATATTTTTGAAAATTAATTTAGTGCAAGGCTATTAGTTTTATATATGTGCGAGAATTTATAAAATAAAATAGAATATGATTACATCATTGATTAAAAGGTTCTAATTATTACCTACTAATCATTTTTTCAAACTTTGTTGTAGAAATATCATATATTCAAACATTCATTTAAATGTATAATTTATATGTTTAAACCAATACATTGTATGTTAATCACCTTGATTTTTGTGTGTGTTAATTTTTTTTTAACTTCATTCGAATAATCCAAGTGTTTTATATGACAATCTTTTATGACTTAAGAGTTTCACAAAAGTTTATGTGATTGCCGTAGATCTCTATGAAAAAATGAGAGGTGCTTCATGTGAATTTACAACATGTAAAAAAAAATCATGTGTTGGAATGGACTTATGATTTAAAGAAACATGTGGTGGATGTTAATTCATTTAATGGTGACAAAGGCCTCGCATGCTAGTTAGCTAAGTAATCATTGTAGTAAAATATTAAGAGTAGAAGAGTTCTAAGATTAAAAAAACCCTCCATGAGGGGTGATGGAGTCCTGCACTCAAGTACATTATTATTTTTGAATTTAAAGATAAATAATTAAATGCCATGTACACATAGATTATAATTTAATATTAGTAATACCTACTAATCATCTTTTTCAAATTTATATATATATAGTTATTGTAGAAATATCATATATTCAAACATTCATCTAAATGTATAATTTATATGTTTAATCCTATATGACATTATAGTTCCAGAAAAGTTTAGGTGACTGCCTTAGATCTTTATGGAAAGAGAAAATGACACATGCTTCATGTAAATTACCAACATATAAAAAAAAATCATGTGTTGGATTCTGACGATTTAAAGAAACATGTGCTGGATGTTAATTCATTTAATGATGACAAAGACCTCACCTGCTAATCACTGAGACAAAATATTAAGAAGAGAAGAGTTCTAAAATTAAAAAAAAAAAAACCTCGATAATAAATATTAGAGTCTGCACAATTTATGATGCCACTCAAGTATATTATTATTTTTGAATTTAAAAATAAATAATTAAATGCCACGTACAACTAAATTTAAAAGCCTATAAACAGACTTGTACTAGTATTATGAATACTTGCCAAATTCATTAAATAAACCTGTATCACAATACATTTTACAATAACATCTTTAAACTAACTCCAAATTCATTAAATAAACTTATATCACAATACATTTTAAAACTAAAACAATAGTACCGAAAATATATATTAATAATATTTATTAAAAAATAATATATTTCTACTTAATAATTTTTATTAAAAAAATATAATTCTACTTTGAGAAATCTCATAAGTAACCAAACTAATAGTGTTCAACGCATTAACAAATGCTTAATCCCCGCGGGGCCTGGGATAATAATGAACAAAGGGTCGATCTGATCAGTGTTGGAGCTTAGATAGTGCCCAACATCATTTGAAGGAGATATTTATGAACAGCGAAATCCCGTGCTGTGCTGTGCTGACTCTTACAGTGAAACGTTGCATTCTTGACAGTTTTAATCCATGTGCATGCATCGTATTTTTAATGCATATATACTCGGTACATACCTTCATTCTTGAAATATCATCCGTACATAATTTTCTTTATTTTAGTGTAATTTTAGGAGTTGTGGTTGTGCGTGTATATGTATAGTTTTTAAAGGTATATTAATTTTTTTTATAAAAATGGATAAAAGTGTAAATTTGAGTAGTTGAATTTACATAATCTTAATATTATATTTAAAGAAGGGGAGGGGCTAGTTTCCATAAGCTTTATTGGTTCTCTTTTTTTTAATATATATATACAAATCAGCCACAAACTCGCATCTGACACATCTGTCACATTATACAAGAAACTGATATGGTGCATCGTAGCTCCACAAAGCGGGACTCAATCACACGTGGGGTGCGTCGCAGCCGACTGCCCCACCGTTGAACCATGCACTCGCATGCATATAATTTTAATATTATATATATATATATATATATATATATATATATATATATATATAATGTATACTAAAAATTTTAATTTTAAAATGATATTTCAAATTAAAGAATGAGGAACAATGTATACTAAAATTATGAAACGATATACACTCAGCTTGGATAGAATTTTAATATTTATAAAAATTGTTTATAAATATGAAAATTTAAAATATTAATAAATGTTATTTTAAGTTTAAAAAATAGTTGATAGTCATGTAGATGAGATTTGAGATGACTCGTGCGGGAGATTAGCTAGGGTTATAGGCTTTTTCAGAGGTTGTTCTCCATGGAAGGATGCAAAGGAGGGAGCTCCACTCCCTCCTACAAGCACGTTGTGGCTAGCAGAGGTAAAAAACCAACAGAATATAATAGAGGTCCTTCAGAAGGTAGGAAAAGGATCAGCGAAGAGGAACAAGATGGTACTAAATCAAGGGAGAATAATAGCACTAAAGACAATGAGGAAGAAAACAAAGAACAGGGAACAAAAGACAAAGCGAAAAAGGGACCATGTAAACCCAAAGCCACAATCACACATAGAGTAGTTTTAAATGATCCCGCTCTGCAGATGCATAGGGACCACATGCAGACATATGTAATCATTTATAAATTCATGGGATTATGGCCGAGTGAAATAGATTTACAAACATGGATTAAATACCACTGGAAGCGAAAATGAAGCATAGACCTACATCTTGGGTCACAGGGATTCTTTACTATGGTCTTTGCAAATATTGGAGATAAGGACAGAGTGTTTGAAGGAGGGTCCTACTTCTATGTAGCAGCAGGCCTTTACATGCGACCATGGATTATGAATTTTGTCCCAGAGCCTGAGAATTTTACCTCGGTCCCGGTTTGGGTTAGACTCTACTCTCTACGTCTTGATTACTGGAAAACAGAATTCTTATCTGCCATAGGAAATAAGTTAGGGCATTTTGTCAAAGATTTTGAGGCCACTAGAAGGGGAAAATATACTTCCTTTGCAAGAATATGTGTGGAGATGGATCTCTTTGGAGCTCTACCGGATGAGGTAATCTTGGAAGTGTTTGATGAAGAATGGGTGCAAACAGTGGATTATGAACATATTCCATTTAGATGTCGCAAATGCCATGAGCATGGGCACCTATTTAGAGACTACCCTCTCAGTAAAATAGAAAACAAGAGTAAAGCTAACACCATGAAAGATACTGAAAGCTTTCACAAAGTGGTACATAAAGGAAAATGAGGCAAAAAGGGGTCGAAGCTACACCAAACAGAAGGGCAACAGGCCAGTCAGAACAGGTTCCAAGTACTAGAAGAAGAAGAAGAGATAACAAAAGCAGATCAGGCAAAGGGAGGAAGTCCAGTGGAGGAGGAGAATGAAGAAGATGGTGAACAAACACAAGATATTAATAAACAAAAAGAAACTATGATGAGTGATACAGAACTGAAGATGGACAAAGAAATGAACCAAAGTGAGATGGAGATGGAGGACCACGAACTACAGGAGATTCTTGATAAAGAGAGCCTAGATCTGGAAGGATTCTTGAAACAAGGAACCAGGGAGGGGGTAGACTCGTTACCTCCAAAGGAGTTCAATCGAGTTTAGTAGTTGTTTATACGGAAAACCGAAACCAAAGGGCTGGATAAGCAAATAAACAATGAAAGGTAGGGTAGCGATGTGTGAAAACTATGAAAACCACACCAAGATTAGCACACAGAAACCCGAGAAAGAAAAGAGGCAGGAAAAAGCAAAATGAGCTATTGATGGAATGTGGAAAGCTAATGATAGATTCAGGTAAGATGAAGGAGCTAACCAACTACTCCTTTACAAACCTTTAATAATGAAGTTTAATTCTTGGAATATTAGGGGTCTAGGCAGTAAAAGAAAACAAAGATTACTTAGTAATAGAATGAAACAAGCAGCACTAGATGTGATCTTCATCCAGGAAACTAAATGTTCCATTCAAAAAATAAAAGAAATTCATAGCAAATGGCTCAACCGATTTTAGTTTCTGGAAGTCAAACAAAGAATACAGCAGGAGGCATACTCACTATTTGGAACCCCCAAAAAATTGGTATTATTGATGCTGAGGAATCTAGGGATTATTTATCGGTGTTCATTCAACCTGTGGGAGATAACGAAACCTACCTGGTCACGAATTTATATGGCCCCCAAAGAATAGATGGTAAACTCAAGTTTCTAGATTCTCTGGAGGATCTCAAAGATAGATATGCAGGGATACCATGGATCTTGGGGGGTGATTTCAACATGATCAAATCACTTTCAGAGAAAAAAGGGGCACCACAATTCTAAGTAAAGATTCTTTGGCATTTCAAACTTTTATAGACGATATGAAGCTAGTGTACATTGTCACAAGTAATGGTATCTTTACTTGGAACAATAAAAGAGGAGGAGAGTCTCAGGTGGCCTCAAAACTAGATAGATTCATAATCTCATAGGAACTTATGCTTAATGACAAGGAAATGGTAGCAAGAGTTCTCCCCTTTGGAGGTTCAGATCACTGGCTGGTTCAACTAGAGGTTCAAGGCATTGGTACCCGAGGAATATGCCTTTTAGATTTGAGAATATCTGGCTCTCCCACCCAGATTTCATTAGCAACATTGCCAACTGGTGGTCAGAATATTTGAATATTCAAGGCACAAGAATGTTCCTTCATCAAAAAAGACTAAAACATATTAAGCTCACACTCAAATATTGGAACAAGAATGAATATGGCAATATTTTTGAAGAAAAAAAATCTGTTGAAGGTAAAATGCAAGAACTCAACCAAGCCCTTATCATGGATGGCTTTGACCAGTCAGAAGTGATCATCTCACCAAATATCATCAATACTGGGAGAATTTATGTAAATAAGAGGAAATATTTTGGAGACAGAAATCTAGAGTTCAATGGCTAAAAGAAGCAGAACGTAACACTAGATTTTTCCATAGATCCACTATGGCGAATAGAGCTCATAATAGGATTTCTTCAATCAAGGACGAAGGAGGTAACTTCTCAATTCTCATGAAGAAATAGAAGTTGTGCTAGTTTAGCACTTTCGAGGTATAGCAAAGGAAACCTGTTCAGATATAGAACATTCCATCAGGGACTTAACAAGACATATACCTAGTTTGGTGTCTAGAGAGGACAATTTCAACCTTAATAGGCCAATGACTGAAGAGGAGGTTAGTGAGGTCCTCAAAGAAATGGAGAATGGTAAGGCACCAAGCCCGGATGGTTTCAATGTAGATTTCTTTAAAGCTTGCTGGAATATAGTCAAACATGATATTTTGAATGTAGTAGAAGATTCCAGGATTAATAGAACTATTTTGAAGGCGCTAAATACTTCCTTCATCGCCCTGATCCCTAAATAGGATTTGGCTCAAACTCCTGACAAGTTTAGACCCATTGCTTTGTGCAATGTGGTTTACAAGATAATATCCAAGGTTGTGGCCAATAGACTCAAACCTCTTCTTCCTACCCTAGTTTCTATGGAACAATCTTGATATGTGGAAGGTAGACAAATTCTTAATAACATCATTCAAACACATGAGGTGGTACACTCTCTGGCTAGCAATAGGAAGGCTAGAATGATCATGCAATTGGACATAGCCAAAGCTGATGATATTCTGAATTGGACCTATATCAAGAAAGTTCTTATTGCTTTTGGGTTCGATCACAACTGGGTCAGATGGGTCATGGCCCTGATTACTTCTTCCAGCTTTTCAATTTTGGTTAATGGTTCTCCCTCGGAGACTTTTATTCCTTCAAGAGGTCTCAGGTAGGGAGACCAACTCTCTCCCTTTCTCTTCATCCTCATGAGGGAAGGACTGGGCCGGTCTAGCAAGCATGCAAAAGAAGTTGGTAAGATCAAAGGTCTCCAACTTTCTGATAATTGACAGACCTTGACTCATCAACAATTTGTTGATGATACCATGCTACAAGGAATCCCCATGGTCAAGGAAGCTCTTGTGTATAAGCAAATCCTAAGTGACTTTGCCATGGCTTCAAGTATGGAAGTTAATCTCTCCAAATCTAAGATTTTTTTCTTTAATACTAATATTTCTATTCAGAGGAATATCGCCAGAATTCTTGGCTTTCAAAGGGAGATCCTCCCATCAAAATATTTGGGAGTTCCTCTAACTGCGAAACCTTTACAAGAGAGCATCTGGGAGCCGGTGATTAATAAGTTACAAGATAAAATCAAGAAATGGGCTACTAGATCTTTAAACTTGGCTGGTAGGTTGGTGCTTATAAAGGCTGTCCTTCAATCTATCCCAGTCTTCATGCTATCAACTCTCCCAACACTAAAAGGAATCCTGCAAAAATTCAAAACCATTCAAAGAGACTTTCTTTGGGGCAAGGGGGAAGAAAGAAAGAAATGGGCCTTGGTAGCCTGAGAAAAAATCTGCAAACCTAAAAACCATGGGGGTCTTGGATTGGATGATCCTAAGATTCTAAGCAAGGTTTTAGGGGCAAAATTATGGTGGTGCTGGGTAAAAGACCTAGAGGCTCAATGGGCTATTATTTGGAAAGAAAAATATGCCAGCTCTCAGTAAAATAATGATCACATAAGGATGTCTAGAAATATAAAGGGCTCTCATATTTGGAATAAGGCCTGGGAGAACAGGGGCTTAGTACAAGAAAACAGCTTCTGGGAAATCAGAGAGGGAGACTTAGTTTTATTCTGGGAGGATAAATGGCAACAAGAACCTATTCTGTTAAAAGAGGATTTGGGGGACCTCAAGGAAGAGACAGATACTAAAGGGCTATTTAAGGTAAATGATTTTTGGGACCAAACCAACAACATAGGAAAATAGAGAACCTAAAGGAACTTTGATTTTAGAGATGACAACCCCATGAAAGCTAAAGTAGAGACACTAATAAAAATGTTAGAACAAAGGAAGATTTTAGTGTCAGAGGGGCATGACGAACTGAGATGGGGCAACAATAATGAGGGTACCTTTAATCTTAAGGAGGCAAAACTCCTACTCCTTGATCTAGCTTCCCATGTTTCGGATAGGATTTGGCAAGACCTATGGAGTCATCAAGGCTGGATGAAAATTAAACTCTTCATGTGGTTGGTTCAGCATAGGAAAATTTTGACCTGGGATAACATTCGGAAGAGCAGTGTCCTGGGGCGTTCCAGATGCCAGCTCTGTGAAGCCCAAGAGGAAACAATGGAGCACCTTCTCAACAATTGCACCTTTACCTCCAGGTTGTGGGATTATTTTGCCACCATTTTCCAACAGACTGATAGGGACAAAGGGAGTATTATCAACACCCTAACCAACTGGAGAAGAAATTTTTTAGATTATGAAGTTCTTGGCTCAGCATGGGCTCTTACGCCAAGCTTCACTATATGGAATGTATGGAAAGAAAGGAACAATAGAATCTTCAAGAATGAAAAGAAGCCTTCCCAACGCCTTTATGAGCAGATCTTAAAACAACTTAAGGAGATGGTTGGCACTATCGTGCGATATCTCCCTAAGAACCCTCCTTCAGCAGCAGAATTTAGGATTCTCAGTCAGCTAGGTTTGTAGGGACTTATTCCTCAGGGCCTGGATAGGAAGGTAATAACAATGGAATCTAAGCAAGATTTCTCGCATCCTCCCCCTAAAGGTTTTTTGAAATAAAACATTGATGGGGCTTCAAAAGGCAACCCGGGAAATGCTGGTTGTGGAGGGGTGTTAAGGGATGAGAATGGAAGTATTCTTTTCATCTTCTATTGCCATTCAAGAAGAGCCACCAACAATATGGTAGAATTAATGGCTATGGAGCAATGTTTAGATTTCCTGGAACAGGATAACCACCAAAATGTGATTGTTGAAGCTGATTCAGAGTTAATCATTAAATCGGTCAAGAGAATCAGTAGGGGTACGAAGCTGGAAAAAGCCTCAAGAAACTGGAGGCTAATCCAAGTCTTTCAATGGATTCAACGTCACCTCCAGTGCCTTCAAATAGTAAGTTTTAAACATGTGTGAAGAACGGCCAATAAATTGGTGGATCTTCTGGCCAATCAAGGAGTGATTTGCATAGAAAATAGGGTTGCGATGAGTTGGCAAGAGTTGCCTCAGAACATATTAAAGTCAAAGTGTAACAACCAAGCAGATGAAGATAGTATGGTGTTTCAGAACAGAACCATGGAGGTGGGGTCCAGAGGACTCAGTTTCTTTATGATTAGCGGTTTTTCACAGTCGGGTCTTTAGTGGGTTGCAGGCCATTGTCGACCTTTACAACCCAAGTAAGTACAATCATAGAGGCTCCAGGTGGTAGTAGCTCGAGAGACTCTGTTTTTGGATGATCGATAGGATGGCGGGAGTCACATCTTTCATGGGTTCAGGTAGAGTAGATGTAGCGAGAGGCCGGAATTCAGGAACTCTCGGTAGCCTCAAAACCCTGGGCTTTCCTTCTTTGATCGCAATACCATATCTAGGGCAGTTTTTTAGTGATCGTAGGCCTTGCAAGTGGGATGTGGTTTTTCCGAAATAGGAGTGATTCCATTCAGCAAGCTACACATGGCATATGGGTTGGATACAATACTGCCCTCACCGCATGCTATTGTCCGGTGATGTAGGCCTATGTGCTATGATCCTCAACCGTCAGATTAAGCAAGGTGGATCTACAGTTGGGATCGATTGAGCATGTTGGTGGGTCCATGTGGGTAAGCATCTTGCTTCTAAGTACTACGAAATCCGCCACAACCATTGGATTGGGTGAGGTGGGTCGACGGCTGAGATTAGAGATGCAAGTCAGGAAATGGCGGGAGGCGTTCATGCATTTTATTCTTGGCGGGATGCAAAATATTCTTGGTGGGAATCATTTTTTGTTCGTTCTATAGGTTCACGGGTTTGTGAGTGATTCAGACAGGAAATCCTTATAGATTGGTACATTTGTTCCTCTTCGAGTATGAGTCTTTATTCTTGTTAGCTGGCTTCAACATTGTTTTGCTTTCGAGAGTCTAGAGGTTTTGTTTGTAGGGGTCAAGGCTTTCGCGTTTGGCCCAATAATAGATAGAGATTGGTTTTTTCCTTGGTCCACAGCTCCTCGTGGAATGTTGTATTTTATGTATTTTACTTAATGATTAATGAACTAGAAGGTTCAACTCTTGCTTTAGCAAAAAAAAAGTTTAAAAAATAGTTATATTAGGAGTAGAGTATTTTACGGTTTTATGGAGGATGAAGTATATAGGTATTTATGTGACCTTTGATTATATAACAAATAATCAAGCACACATATATGGTCTCTACCTAAGATTTTTGTTGGTCAAAGAAAATTAGGTGGACATGGTTATGGTTATGGGTGATTCTCTCCTAATCCCAAAGATAAATTTATAGAAAACAACATGCAAAGAATCAGGGAATCCATGTCCTATAAGGGGTGTAAATTGATGATAGGTGAATTAAAGATTAATGGTCATATCATGTTTGCTATAATTTTGTAATGATGGATAAAGTCTATTAAAAAAAATCCTAATAGAATTGTGTTGTAAATTTTGTGTTATGTTGAGCTATTTTTATAAAAATTCACCTAAAAAAACTCTCTTTTTGTTGCTTCTATATATTATCATCTGGAAAATCATGTATTCCTATTTGAAAAGAAAAACAATTAAAAACTGTTAATAAATATGACCCACCAAAAATTATATAATAGAAATGCTCTTTTTAGTTTAATATATATATATCTATATATATATATATATATATATATATATATATATATATATATATATATATATATATATATATATAGTTAATATTAATTAAAAATATCATTAATATTTTTAATATCTTTTAGGATACTAATTAAAGATATTACTTATAAAATTAATATATTTAATTTAATTTAATGGAAAAATTAAAATATTATTAAATTTTAATTAAAATAAATATGAAAAATTAAACATTTAGATTCTATCGTTATAAAACCATTTACAAGTAGAGATAATTCACATAGGTTATTTGTTAAAAATACGGTTAATCTATTTATATATTTAAATATAAAAAGAGATTAATTATATATGTTATAAATTGAGCTAAAAATTTTATGGTGTTCTCTTTTTATAGATTTATTTACTATTCAAAATGGCTAGGGACTATAGTAATCAGAAACCACAATGTTAATATTAATTGAGTTGTCATTGAGCTGCTTGTTACCACCAGTTCGTGGATTATAATGAAAGTTTTTTAGATACATAATCATTTACTATCTTATTTGGCCTCTTCCCGAGGCGGGGAGGCAAAAACTTAGGTTATATATATTTATGTTTTTCTTATCATTGATAGATCAGCTATAGATCAGCTTAATGCTAGCATTAATGCTAGGCATTTAATGCTTGGGATTGGGATGTTCTCTGATATCATGCATGCCTAATGCTTGGGATGTTCAATTGTCTTATTTTAGATAGACAGGTGGTCTGTGTGGCCTGCATGAAGATGAGTGTGGCGAGAGGAAGATGCACATGGCAAGAGGCGAGGAGGGTTGCATGAAGACATGCATAGTGAGAGGAGAGTTTCCTTGCAACATCTATGGGTACCAAAACTGCAACCATTACCTTTTTGTCTGCAACAACTATGGATACGGAATTCAAATGTCTCTGCAACAACTATGGATGTTGAATTGTTGTGCAACAGATATGGATACCGAATTGCGGCCAAATCATGCTGGAGTTTCCTCAACATTTAATCTGTCACTTTGATTCCTTCTATATCGGGCAGAAGACACCAGTGCTTTCTCAAAATGATCAACTGAAGGTAGGCAACAAGTATTTCCTTCTGCCTTACAATTTGTTTGGGTCTCCGTTATCGCTTGTATCATTGGCTTCCTTAATATCACAAATGGCCCATAAATTTCCTAACTCTCCCACTGCTGGCATATCATCCCCCTTGTGCAATATTTGACATGAGGATGCTCTTTATCAGTCGTTTGAAATAGAGAATTCCAACGTCAAGGGGGGCCCCTAGATTAGAGTGTCTGCAGACTTTATTACAAAGATTATGAAGGATGGGAGGTTAAACCCCATTAAGGGAAGCCTTGCAGTGGTCAGAGGTTTGGTAGATGATAAGCTCCCTGGTCTCTACAATACACCGCAATTGCAGAAATATTATGCACAGTCGGTCAGGACAAGACGCCAATCATGGAAACCCAAGCTTGAGAGTACAATGGAAAAGGAGAGAAGTGGAAGAGACACTACTAACGAGTAGCTGGCGAGGGCAAGGGACCAACCAAAATACTGCAACAACGTAGGAGAATGGAGGCAAGAAACTGTTATAAGAAAACATGTACCAAAACATTACCTTGATAAAGATGTTGGTTTGTTTGAACCACAAATGTTTGTGGAGTTGTCAAATACAGAGGAGTGCTCTCGGGCTCGATTGCTCAGTAAGCCAAGGAAGAAACCTAGATAGTCACTATCACCTGAGTGAGCGTACCCTGCCCTACCTGAAAGGCACTACCGGAATTCTCACCTGAGCCATGAATACTGCCCTAGAGGGGAAACAACATGCCCTGCCCCGAATGATTTTATATTAGCAAGCAGTGGCGAGATCTATGAAAGTGGAAAATGAAGATGGAAACTATTATCCTCCTCTTGTAACTCATGATGTTGAATTGGGCATTCAACATAGATGCAGAATGTCCGTTTGATCTAGATTATGTCCATCAATTGCCATTGGACAAGTTGTATTGCAAAACAAATTTTAATAAATTTGGTTGCTGCCAGGCATTTCAGAGCCTACTCGATGTAGGGTTAGCTCAGTATTTGAAAGAGGAATCAATTTTCGAATTTCCCAGTAATGACTCCATTGTCTCTTGTCTCAAAACATATCAACAACAACTCGACTTGGTGGCAAACTGTTTCGGCCAGAACATATTTGATTATGTTTTGAGCCCAGAGCTTTGTGTCGACATACAGACTAAGCAGGACTAGATTAGCAAATTGAAAAATACTTCTTTGGAATCAGCCTATAAAGGCGATCTCTCAGAACTGGGCTCCTGTCCCCAATGCATGCAAAGTGGAACTGCCATTAACTCAAGCTCCTCCTCTGTGGTGAGATACAATGAACAAGGTGAGATAAAACTAGAATGGTTACCACCTGCTCAGTAAAAGTGTTTTCTGCCTAATTTTCTCCATCTCTTTTACCTCAAACCTTAATGGTGAGGGCACGTTCAGTGGTGATGGCACGTGTAATACATGCAGCAGATTTTAATAAGTGTTATCTCTCCTGTCAAAATGGCCAGGTTATTAGTCGGGCTCAAACTTCATAGAGCACCTCCTAACCTATAAGTGTTATACCTCCCATGCAACCTGCCTTATATTCCACCTTATTTCTCTACTGCTCTTCGACCTGGCTTGGTTAGCTCTTCTGCCCTGCTTCTGGTTTCCATCCTTCTATAAGCGTGATTGCCCAATATGCATGCATATGGGAATAGACAGGTACATGTGCATATGCAGTGTGGCAGCATCATGAACGTAACCATGTGCTCTCTCCATCCAGTTGACCATTGCTCTCCATCCAGTTGACCATTGGGGCAGTTTCAGATATATTGAGAATGGGATAGTAGAGAATAAGATGCTTTGGCATGTTTTCTAGGTTATTATGGTTGCTGTGAGAATCACGCTATATTGCCACTTTAACCCTTCTCAGGTTTCAATCTGCCTACTCACAGATGTTAGCCTGATGCAACGTTAGGTGGCCTACTTTAGAGCTTGCATGCTATGTTACGGAGACAGAGGTGTAACGTTAGGTGGCCTACTTTAGAGCTTGCATGTTATGCTATGGAGAGAGAGGAGAGAGAGGTGTAAGGCACATGGCCCTCATGTAGGGCCCACAAGGTGGATCAATGTTCTGATTTTCATTTTTATTCTTATTGAAATCATTTGAATTTCTTATCTTTATTTTAAATTTGAACTTATTATACAATTTGCAGGGATTGTCCTATTTCACGTTCTAACCAGCATGGAGTTCATATGTTTATAAATATCCTCTCCTCTACCCTTAACCAAAGGTTGTGCGTGAGGTTTCACAGAGGGAGGGAATTTATGGAGCTGGGCACCAACAACTTCATTGTGCACAGGTAGTTCTTGGATTTTCAAAATCCCTTTAACTAGTTTCATGCATTTATTTTCAGCAATATACAAGTTTAGCATTTAGGATCATTAGGATTTTAATAATGGAGCGTACATTGTGCACAGGTAGTTCTTGGATTTTCAAAAGCCCTTTAACTAGTTTCATGCATTTTTTTCAGCAATATACAAGTTTAGCATTTAGGATCATTAGGATTTTAATAATGGAGCGTACGTCTGCTAAGATCCTCGATTTGAATTCCGGCCATCAACCCTTTTCAAATGAAGATGATACCCCTTTAACAAGCCCAAGTTTGGTGGCCTCTGCAACAAACCCTAATTTCATTGGCGCTTTGGATGGCTCGTTGCTTGTGATCCTCATGGCATTCTTAAATGAGGCAAGGTAAAAACTGAGGTTCCATGGCTCTTAGACTCAGAATATGTTTCTTATTTTAACATAGGTTCTACCAAAAAATAGCAAGGATTGAAGACTACTCAAGCACAGATTTCATTTTGAAAGTCTCGTCTCTGAAGAGTTTTCCTTCTTAGAGATAGGCACTCTGCAGAACTACTTTTTAAACATTTTTATTTGCTTCTCTTCTTATGTACATGCTTTCCATCTTCTGAAAGCATAGTCCAGTTAGATCTATATCAAGTATATGAACAGAATAAAAGTGGGGGGGGAAATTTCTTGTTCTCTAAAACAATTCAAAATATTTGTAGTTTATTAATTTAATAATGCATTCATACCTCATCTAATTGGATTGCAGTATCTATCATCTTATTTATCTCTCATCATCATATTTATAAATAAAGAAATGGCTTTACTTTGCTGACTCTTTTTCTTCATCTTACTTTGCTGACTGTTTTTCTTCATCTCAAATGTATATAGTGGACTTTTTTCCATAAAATTAACTGGAATTCATCCTCTACATTTATATCCCATTTTCTGTCTATGTACACTGGCTATGGCATTGATGTTTGAAATTCATAATCATGCCATTGGAAGAGTGCAAATGTTGTTTCCTAGTCCTTTTTCTAGACATGGCACCTGAATTTTCTCTTAGGGTTCTGCACAGTGCCTGATGCTTAGTGGTGTAGAAGGAAAAATGAATCTTCGAGTGTATGGAAGTAGTTGAGAGGAGAAATTTAGAAGAAAATATATATATATATATATATATATATATATATATATATATATATATATATATATATATATATATATATATATATATATATATATATATATATATATTTAAATGATCAATAACTTCTCTGTTTAGATGATAGATCCAAGAAGGAGTCGAGATGCTCGTGAACATAACTCCTGGTCCATATATATATATATATATATATATACATACATATACATATACATATACATATACATATACATATACATATACATATACATATACATATACATATACATATACATATACATATACATATACATATATATATATATATATATATATATATATATTTAAATGATGAATAACTTCTCTGTTTGGATGATAGATCCAAGAAGGAGTCGAGATGCTCATGAACATAACTCCTGGTCCTACAACGATTATGCAGGTTTGGTTTTCTCTCTTTTTTGATCTGTTATTTTTTAGTAATACTATTTAATAACTTCACCTACATTCTTTTATTCCTGGATTTGAAAATTTAAATCCTTCAATTGTTAGGCATGCTAATGACCTTACTTCCAATTTTGTTTCTTTTAACTGTAAAATCTATGCATTAGAAAACCTAAGCCATCTGGGCTGTTAAAGCTTGGTAATTAGATTCTGATGAAGTGATCAATAACATTGTAGGTTTTATATACGTCTTCCCCTTTCTTTTATTGTCTTCCTATTGCTTCATTTACTATTTACTCGAAGTCTCCAATAAGATAGAAATTGCTTGATTTTTTTTCGGCATGTGTACTACAAACCCCATTGTTGCAACATATTTCATGTACTACAGAGTGCCACACATTTTACCAATTATTTGTCTCGAGTACCATGGCCAAGATCAGCTCAACAGGCTTCTTTGTATCGCTATCGATGATGGTCATTGGCACCATCATTTATCTTAGATTGTGGACTGTGGAAGCTAATCTTGATCCCACTGATCCAAGAATAGATAGGTAAGCTCTCTACCCAAATCATTTAATTTGATATCTAGGATATCTTGTTCCATTTTTATGGATGGGATACTAGTAATTTTTATATGATTGCCAATGCACATGATCGGAATATTAGGAAATATTATTAAAAATAATGGTAGACAATGGATCTCTGCATCAGTTGTCTCTATATATATATATGTGGAAGAGGGCATTTACTGGGGCTTAATTTTATTTTATCATTCTGAAAATGCTTCTGGATAATGGAGTATAGGGCTAGCTATATACTTTCAATGCATCATGATGATGAGGGTTCAGGATTATGTGTTGTGGGTTTTATTGTACACTTTCATCATTAAATCTCCAACTGTAAATACATTTCATCTCAGGTGTAGTGCACTTCTTGGAATGATTGTTCATTCACAGTTCTTTCTCTATTTTAAAAGGAATCCTTAAACAAGGTTATGCATTTTGATGATTGATGTTTGTATTTTGTTCTACTATTCAACTCATGTTCAAAAGGAGATTTCAAATCAGTTTCATGTTTTTAACTAGCATGGCAATTGTGTATTCTTGTGACAACAGACTATTGTTCCAAGTATTTTACGAGACAACAGCCAAGAATTTTTTGAGCAAACATTAAACTTATTGCAAACAGCAGTAGACATGTTCTACAATCGAATCCAGAAAATCAACTCTCTATGGTGTCACTCAAAGCCGAAGGGATCTATGTTTATCATGGTAATCAAAAGGAAACCCGTCTAGATTTTATTATTGTTAGCTAATCTATATATAGCAATAGTCTAATTCAGATCAAACTATCTTTTTAGCAGCATGGTTTCAAGTTCCAGTGATAAAGGAAAACTAGGGGTTCTTCTTTTGATAGGTTACACGTTGTAGGCTGAAGGTTGGATGTTTAAAGGTTCAAGGTTACAAGTTACATATTTATTTCTGCGGGACTTGTTGGACTTGGAAAAAGAGAGGCTCCTGTTGAAAGCCTCTTGGCTTAAAGATAATGGCTTCTGACAGAACCCAAGCTAGGTGAGGATGGACAAAGTTTATCAATAGTGTGTACTAATCTTAATGGGGAAGGTGTGACCATCGCTTGCCTTCTTTCTCTGAAGTGAAATTTTCAGTCATATGGTTGGGTTCTCTCTCTAAGATTACCACCATTGCTTGTTGGATTCGAGATGATCGGGTGGGCATAGCAAATCTGAATAGGACGTGCTTACCATTCATATATCCTTTGATTCCTTCTTTCGAGACAGTGATTAGTTGGATCATGGTGAGGAACGGATTGCCAGGATCATAAAGATTTGTTATAAATATAAATTCCCTTCCTCTTTGGTTTATGAACACAATTTTTAAGCTTGTTCCTGCTTTAATAGGTGAAGATAAATATATCAGCCCTTAAAGACATCAAGGATGACATGGAGTTTTCTTCAGCACTAGTTAAGGAAGAATCAGTGGTGGTACTGCCAGGTATTTGCAACACATTTTCCTCTAGCAGTGTGCACACAATAAAGCTTGCTAGACAACACTTGGGTTGACACCTACTTGGCATTGACAGATTGTCTGGCAAGAAAACATAGCCTAATGGAGTGTATATGCTCATTAAGTAACCAACGTAGATATGGCTTCCAAATGTATGTCTTCAAAATATTATGATATCGGCTCCTTCTGACTATCCGAGACAGTATGTCTCACTCTCTCCTTTCTTCTGTTGTATGCTTGTATCATATACTATACTGTGATTTGTTATCATTTTTTGTCTTGTCTTTGAAGTTATTTTTGCATTTATAATTAGTGGTACTCAAGCAGGTCTTAAGATTAGCATCTTGGTTACTGGTTTTCCTAATTCTTTAATGTCATTAGTTGTTGAAGAGAACTGTTTTCTATTATCTGGTACATGGAGTTTATGTTGCTCTAGATGGGGTGTCTAAAAAAATTCTTCATCATCGACCTAGTTGCTACTGCGTAGTTTAAATATTCAGTCCTAGGGTTATTTTTGGAATGCCATATGGGTAGCATGTTGTTTTTAGATTGTTGTAGCATGTAGGTTGGGATTCTAAGGAGAGAATGTGGAGCCCACCACAACACTTGCCCTGGGTGCCAAGGGTGGGATATCTACTGATCTCAATGAAATTAGTACAGAGCTTGTGGAAAATTCCATGCCCATTGAGAACAGTAAAGTAAGAGAAGCTAAAACTGGAGCAGTGTCAATTGTTGGTTTCGATGGTGGTTAATCCTTAAACAAGGTTATGCATTTTCATGATTGATGTCTGTATTTAGTTCTACAGTTCAACTCATGTTAAGAAGAAATTTTCAAATCAGTTTCATGTTTTTAACTAGCATGGCAATTGTGTATTCTTGCGACAAGAAGCTGTTGTTCCAAGTATTTTACGAGACACCAACCAAGAATTTTTTGAGCAGACATTACACTTATTGGAAATAGCAGCAGACATGTTCTACAATTGAATCGAGAAAATCAACTCTTTATGCTGTCACTCAATGCTGAAGGGATCTATGTTTATCATGGTAATTAAAAGGAAACCCATCTAGATTTTATTATTGTTAGCTAATCTGTATACAACAATAGTCTAATTCAGATCAAACTATCCTTTTAGCAGCATGGTTTCAAGTTCCAGTAATAAAGGAAAACTAGGGGTTCTTCTTTTGATAGGTTACAGGTTGTAGGTTGAAGGTTGGATTTCTAAAAGTTCAAGGTTACAAGTTACATACTTCCTTCTGCCCTCCCAGAACTTCAGCTTTGCCCACGATTTGACAACACTTCCAACACTATGAACTTGATATGCTTCCTAACTTTTCTAACAAAATCGCCAAGGCAGGGACTAGCTGCCATGCAGCCTCCCTTATTTATGTTTATAATGATATGTTTTGTTTTAGTATTATTGGGTAGAAAATTTGTTAAATAGTGTGGTATGGTTTGTGATTTTTATTTAATTGTTCTTTATTTTAATTTTTCTGCATAATTATAATATATATATAAATTCTCATACTGTAGATTTCGGGATTTAAGTTAAAGTTATCGTGAGAAATTGTTAACTAGAATATCATAACAGTTTACAAATCATATTTTGTTCTTGTTAGATATGGTAAACATTGAAATTATTCAAATCATTATTTGGATGGAAAATGTTGAGAATTTCAAAGTGTAAAAGAAGGTTATTTAAAATTGTTAACCATTGATTCATTCAAAGTTGACTTGCCTAAAATATAGTTCCTTAAAATAACAAAGTAGAAGTCAACATAGATCTACCTATGAATGAATGAACCAATTTAATAATGTTTTTACTTGTATTTTTTTATATTTTTCTCCAAATCTTATAATGTACATGTGTAACATCCCTTTTTGTGGCCCCTTGTTTTGCAAACATGATTAAAAATTGCGTGATGCCAATAGGAGGGATCATGATTGGTTGGAAATATTTTGTAAATATACAAATATGAATAAATTTGATTTGTTGGCCTAAGGGAAAGGGCTGACAGATCCACAGTCTTGGGTGAGTGGAGAGTGATGGTCAAGCATGGCAAGATGTCCCACCACTAGACTGTTAGAGACAACAATGATGGGAAGACAATGAGTCATGACGTTGATTCTAGATCTTGATTCCATTGGTGGATGGATAAATACCATGGGTGGATGCCACTTACAATACCATGGGAAAATTCCATGGGTGGATGAATAACATAGGTGGATGAATACCATGGGTGGATACCATGTTCCATTCAGATCATTCGTCCCTCCTTAAGAAGAAATGGTCCCCAGTGCATGAAGTTCCCTCCTATAAATACTTTGTTGAATATGAAGAGTCACTAAAGAGAAGAGGTTTGTGTGGTTAACCCATAACCATGATGAACGAAGATCTGAAGATAGAGATACCATGTAATGCTTGTGACTGACTGTGATACTAACAGTGTGCAGCCTAGCCAATGGACTTCGATGAAGTGTGGGTTTTCGAATGATCCATAACCATGAAAACCAAAGATCCGAGGATATATATACCCTGTAATGCTTCTGACCAACCGTGATAGTAAGAGTGTGTGGCCTAGCAAATAGACTTCGATGACAAGAATTTTGTGTAGTTGACCCATCACCATGATGCTGACTGTTGATAAAGTAGAAGGTACCTACATAGTCTGGGTTGGGAGGGCACGTCTCCAAAGAACCCAAGCCGGATGTTCCTATGGTGAAACTGATGAATGTGAAGCAGGTGCCTACTAAAGTGGGGTGGAAGGACACGTCACCAAAGGGAATGCACTCCGAATGCTGCTCCAGATTTAAAATGGACATAATGTGATCAATATAACTCAGAATCATTATTATAACCTATTTTTGGAAACAAAATGATAATTTTCCGTCTTCCCATGTGTTTGTAATCCCTATCTAGACACTTTCGAAACGCATATTCGTGCTGCAACTATTCCATCATCATAAAAGTTCTAAGAAAATAGTTGATTTTAAATCAGTGATATCTCCCTCATCTAAACTCTGATTCGATAATTTGAACATAATTTCATTATATTTATGGTTTATTTTTATTTAATAAAAAACTAGCCTAGATTCATTTTAACTCTGGAACTATCAAGTGCTTAAAGGGACGAAATATCTTAAGAGACAAACTTCTCTTTTGAATGAAAAACTTGAAAAAAACATTTCAATCTCCAAAGAGTCGATCCTCTCAACTTTTATAAATTAATGTGGATCTAAGAATATATATATATATATATATATATATATATATATATATACATATACATATATACATATAGATAGATATCTATGCTTGCTTTTAAATAGTATACATTACATAAGAAAACTTTTGGCAATACCATGGACTATCAAAACCTGGATATATATATATATATATATATATATATATTGCTTGCTTTTAAATAGTATACATTACATAAGAAAACTTTTGGCAATACCATGGACCGTCAAAACCTGGATCCGAAAACCACCAACCATTTAAATAAATTTATTTTAAATTTAATTAACTTTATTTTAAATTTAATTTATTTTATTTTATTTTATTTTGAATATTTGACTTATCCATTGCTTTTATTTTTAATTGTTATGTCTTTATTTTGACTAATTCAAAATGTTTATATGATAACATCTCTTCTATAAATGCAAATTCCTTAAATATAATCAATTTATTTATTAAACATTTAAAACACACTAAAAATAATCTAATGAACATGTGCTGGTTCTTCATATAAGCTTTGTTGATCTAAAAATTCACTTATATTCTATTTTAATGTTATGATATATAACTAAAATGTATAATATTAGCCAAGTTATTTTGTCTCTACAAAAACATAGTAAAGGCTTTTGTTTATTTGCTTTGTGTAAAAGTGTTCTCTCGGGATTGAAAGCATTATTTACAATCCTATAAATAACAAATAACGCTCTACCAACATATGGCTAAAGAAGTTGCAAATAAAAACCATGTATTAAATGTAATTACATTATTGTAACGTAATTCAATTGTCTATGCAACCTATTTATTGTGCTAATCTAAGAAAAAGATATTACACTAAACCAACTAACAACTTGGTAGTTTTATTTTCTATAGTCATTCATTTTGGATTAAAGATTGCAAGTAGAGATAGAGATGATAAATCACAACTTTAATATAAAGTGTTTTCAAATATTTTTTAATTAAAAATCTGTAAAAAATTAAAGATTATTTACATGTTCATTAAATCTATCCCTAGTATTAGCCATGTCGAACTAATTTTTAGTTTATGTTCGTAAAACTATTACGTAATATATATTATTATGTTATATTATTATAGCGTAATAATCAACAAAGGAAATTCTAATTATATAGCTATATTTTAAATAATCAATTGAGAAAAGATAAAGATTATTTAAATGGAGAAAAAGATAAATTAAAGATTCATTAAACTAAATTTAATGAAAATGTGGTTAGCCCTTTGATTGATTGTTAATTTAAATATGAAACTAATCTTATTATAATGGTATAGCAATAAAAAGGAAAAAAGGATGTAAAGTTTATATAAACTAATTTTAATGTTTAGGATATAGTTAACTTTAATATTTATGAATACCTCGAAATATGAAAGTCATCTAATGGTGAAACGTTACCGATACAGAAATTCGTTGAAATGGAAACCATTCTAAAAATAAAATGACCAATAAAAATCAAATCAATTGGGCATATGCTAATGATGAGTTTATATTGTATCTAAAATACAAGTCCCTTAGATATCACTAATGTAAATAAACAATAAAAATGTGCTTTCACATTCTATGTATAAAATGTAGGAGTGTAAAATGCAAATCCATGATAGAAAATTATTGAAATTAAAAATCTTCACACTTCAAATTAAATATGGCGATGTCAAAATGTGATGATTCTAATAAAAAAATATAAAAAAGAGTAACAAAACTCTTCAAGCTTAGCATTCTACATATAATATATAGAAATGCAAAATTGCGAAAAAGAGAAAGAAATCCTAAAAAACTAAAATACAAAAAAGAGAAAGAAATCCTAAAAAACTAAAATATACATTCCATAATAGATGCAAAATATGAAACAATATATAAAATGGTAAACAAGATTTTTAGAAATACATTTTTAATTAAATATTTTATTTTTTAAATTAATTAAATAATAAATATTATTAATTAAAAAATAAAATATCTTAATGATAATAGCAATAATCAAAATAAGAATCTTTGAAATTAATAATGTGTATTTTAGCGTTGCTAGTGTTTGAAATTAAAAAAGCAAAAGGAATGGTATTGCCACCATGTCACTTTTGTTTTCTATAAATTTAAGCCACTTTTATTTTTTATAAATTTAGTTTTTGTTACTGGTGGGCAGTTATCTGGATTTAGTTTAGATATTTGGATTTAGTTTAGATATTTGTTTCATATTAAAAGTCGTGTAATGAATTAGTCCAATGGCAAGAATGTAGTTAAATGTAAAGTTAAGGAAATTGTTTTATATTTGGATTTTTAGTTTTAATAAGTTTCAAAACATTTTAGGTGAGGTGAGGATAGTTGATAAAAATAAATAAAAAATAAAAATTCAGAATATAAATAAAGAAATTATTAAATTAAAAGTCAAATCATTGTTAAATTGAAAATAAAAGAAATTTAACTTAAAATATTAATAAAATATTATATTTTGTTGTCCAAGTTTGTTTAGTGCTCGAAGACAAAAAAATTAACTCATGAATGGAGCTTTTCATATGCCAAGCAGAGAGTTGTCAAAGGCCAAGGGGCGATCCACGCATAAGTTACCCAAATATAGGCATTGTTACGGTGGCGACGTGTAAGTTTCATAAGCTTCTTGGATGAGCTATCGTTAGAGTTTTGGATGCTGGTATTGCTTACAGCATGCCAATAACTCATTACCAATGACCCGTGAAACTTTAGCAAATTCATTCAGCGCCTCTCCAATTCACGCAGACAATTTATATTAGATATTGTTGGCAGAAGCAAAACCTAATGGTATTTTCTGGATGGCTCAGAAGATCACCTTCTGTTCGGACACATCGCCTATAATTATTCTCGTTGGTGTGGATGCAACTGTCACTACTACCACATTCTTCTTAGTCAACGATGTAATATTCTCTCTTCTCTCTGCTCATCATTTTTTGCAATTAAAATTTCAATCCCGAAAGGTCCCAAAATCATAGCTGGAAGAAAATAAAAAACCTCAAGATTTCAAAAAATCTCTCTACTTTGGACGTTGGTCATGACTACGCTTTAGGGTCTGATCTCTTAGGATTATCTTAATCTATCTTGTAAGTATTTTATGCTCGTTTTCTACACTCCTAATGTTCAATAATGTAAAGAAATTGGGCTCATTGCTTCCAATGAAGCATTACAGCATATAGCCAGATAAAAAACACCACCATGCGTTTGACTTGTTTCACATGTCCAACAATATATTCCTACATTCAATGTTGTGTATTTATGTAGTTATTGGTCACATAAATTACATATTGACTATGAGTATATACTTTGAAAACCAATTGAAGATGTCTATCAAGGAGGGAGCATGTGTAATTAGGAAAAAATGAACTATTTGGAAACTAGAACATAAGTAGGATATTAATTATTTGCGTATAAAAATCAAATTTCAAAAATCTTCCATAGAATCCTAAATTTGCATATTTTAAAGATTTTAACCTATGTTTTAATAACATTAAATATTTAACCTATTCTTTAATAACATTATTGATTTCTTTGCAAAAGTCAAACTTATGTTTTCGTATGTCCTAAAAATATTTAGTTATAACCACATTATATGTCGACCCCACCACGCTTTTACCCCTGAACAACACTCAAATACATTCTTGGAGGATTCGAAGGTTGGACATTTTGCATAGCCAAGTGGTTGGGCATATCAAACATCTCGAGTTTTCTATATCGAGCTCTAAAACAACATTTAATGCATTTTGGCATGGGAAACTCGACTAAGTAGAAATCGACAGCTCGATAATGTGCCAAAATAACTTCCCATATAGTTGTACCTCTGGAGGCCTATTTGTTCATTTATTTGCGCCACCCACAAGACACTTTGCAGGTTACTCATATATGCCTCTCTCACAGGCAGGAGAGGAATAAGTTCGACCAGCCTATATATGGTGTAAACAGATAGTGAATTGGGATTGTAGACATGTCAAATTTCATCTCTTTAATCCCTCCCGGCAAAAGTATAACCTGTGAGCTTTCTTTTTCTATTTGTAACTTTCTTGGCTCTTACACAAGACGCCAAGGGAGATCCATGCAGTGAGCTCTATAATTTTTGTATCCTGAGAGGTCGATAGAGTTTTTTAATTTATGCATGTTTCCATAGTTGAAGATTGGAATGAGTCGTTGAAAAGCATGTGTGATGAACACAGGAAGATGTTGTATGACTAGCTTCTAGTGAGTATGAACCATTTGCGTGCTTTTGCATTGTTGGTGTCCACTTTTCATATTGGGAAGCATCCATTTGATATTCATCAGGTTAGTAGGTTTTCTGAACATATTTCATATTATTTTTGTTTCTTTGAAGAGATTGAGTTCAAATGTTCATTGGGTTGGGACATAGAAACAACATAATCTTGAATGGGGATTGGGGTTGCGCCCAAAATAAATGGAATCCAAGATTCTCTCATAATTCATGGAAACCCATTATATATTTTTTATTTTGGTTTGTTCTAGCACATCCTAGAAAGCCAAATATATAGTTGGTTTTGGTTTCGAATCGAAAATATGTGGGGATACAATTCTGAACCTATGTTCAACCTTATTAGGGTCACCAGTTTTGTAGTGATTGTTACAGATCCATTTGGGAACATCAATCCCATCATCCAGATCAGTGTTTTAGGGCTCTTCAAACCCTAATTTCAGTTGCTACATGCCCTAAACAAGTCACCCTTTTGAATGCCTCCTCCCCACACAATTTCATGACTTGAAAACATCCAGAAATAGCCTCTAGAGGGACCAGCGTAGGTAATCCCTTGTAAAGGTGCACTGCAGAGCAGTTAAGTCCACTGCCACGGTGCTTTGCAGAGCACTTAGGCTTCCTTTCACCTGTGCTAGCGAGAATGAGTGAAATTCACATAGGGTTTGGGGAATATTCTTATCTTTTGGATTCATCTAGAAGGTTCCCTCACTTATCAACTCCTATGAGCTCGAAAATAGATGAGGAATGAGTTAAGGTGCATCCTATCCTCCCATCCCTTTCTCCATGGAACTAATTATATGTATGGAAGGCCATTCAATGCCACCATTTATGACAAAAACTCCTTCATCTTCCTATAAATTGACCACTCATCTAAGTGATTAGGGGTTGGATTATATTGAATTGTAAGGAGATAAAGTTGCTATGAGATTTGGCTTTGAAGCAAGTATTGTAATGCTACAAGTTTGTCATGCTTTTGATGTGATGTGGATGGGATCCAAGCTGAAGGAATGGCTTTGAATCAGACACCAATGGCTGTAATTCCTTCTTCTATCTAATAAAATGTTTGAACCTTTCTCCCATATGTTTGTATTGTTTCATAATGCTTATATGTTTGAATTGTATCTGATTCCTTTCACTTGTATTCAATAGATCATGTGCTTTGATCAGTTCTTTTTTTTCTATTGTGTTTATAGGTACTTCTCAAGCATATTAAGTATGGGAAGGAGCGACAGGATCGATACAAAGGAGACGGGAGGAAAGTGGAACTACAAGTAGGTATTCTCATCTTCTCATCTTATCTATTGCTTATAGGAAAAGTCTAAAACACTTTAAATTGTTGTTCTAGATACAGTTACTTATCTAGGGAATTAGTATTTATCTGTAGATGCCAAATTCTCCAAAACAATGATGGTTTTGAATTTAGGAGATATATGGTATAAGAATTACTTTACTAGCTGCTAGATTGCTGAGAGATTTTTGCATAAGGGGAGAATTAGAATTAGTGAAATTGGTTTAGTAACAATTGTGACTGCAACCTACCTTGATGAAGGCTTCCTACCTAAGCTTACAGACAATTATTTTATATGAAAGGGAACTGCCACATTTATTGAAGACGTACAACAAGTATGAACTCAAGATGGGGAGCTCTATATATAATATATGCCAAATTTTACATTAACTAAATTATTATGATCGCATTATGAAAACCTTATAAGCATGTTTTCTTTAAATTATTTTATTAACATTAGAAGAGTGTAACCTATAAACTATCTCATAGAATAAAAAAAAATTGGTGTAACTTATAATCTCCATGATTGGCACCGACACGAAATGAGAACAAGTTCAACAGTCTATTGGGAGTATTTATGAATCATATGTAGTTTCAAACCATGGTCTAGTGACTATACAAACCAATATCTATGCGTAGGCAATTTGTCCTCTATTGGAAGTTCCCAATCCAATTAAAAAATTCACAGGGTGAATGGATTGTTCATTGCATTAATTATGATACAGTAGACCTAGGTTTACTTATAGCATATACCTTTTAGCGAGGTAAAGAAACATTCTTATTTTTTTTGAAATACATGATATATTAATACATAAGAAACCTTATACTTATTACATTAGGGGATTTCCCTTGCAGTTTTATCTGTTGATTGATTTTTGAAACACTAAATAAAAACATATACCCATCTGGTAGTCCATAGAGGAAAACCTCTAGAGTGGCCAATACCTAAAATTGTAGAACTAGAACTAACAAGAACATAGAGATGTAAATAATGACGTTGATTGATTTTGTATTTTTCTTTTGAATCCTGGAGATAAAAATGGATTGACCTCAGAATTTGTGAGGCGAGGCAAAACACAGTTCTGAATCCCTGCATGAAAATTGATTGGCCTTGAACTTTGGGGAACTGCAATTTGTCATGTTCACATGAAACTCGGCGAATACGATCATTTCTGTGTTATATTATTCAACTATATTATAGTTGAAATATGAATGAGGTTGGTGATGTGAGGCGAATTCATTAAGGGAATATTGAGGTCTAAAATGGGCCTCCTAAGAAAATTGTACAACCAAAATAAACTCTATAAGAACCAATGAGATTCAAGATGATGATGTCAACCATGGGGGATGATTCACCATTTTTGCAGTAAAAAAGTAAAAAGATTAAAAAATAATAAAATAATAAAACTACTTTTTCAACTCATATTTTCAACTTATCTCCCTAACATTTTACTCAAATTTCGAGTGAGACTACTCGTTGGATGCAAAATTTAATTCCTCACCCAAAGAGTACCCATGTTGCATACTTTCGATGGACCCTACTACACAAAAAAATAGAAATACATGAAAAACATGACTAAAATCATGTTTTTCATGTATTTCTCTTTTTTCGTGTAGTAGTGTCCATTGAAAGTATACAACATGGGTTCTCCTTGGATGAGAAATAAAATTCTTCATCCAATGAGTGTTGCCACTCGAAATTTGAGTAAACCCATAGGGAGAGAAGCTGAAAATACAAGTTGAAAAAATAGTTTTTCCATTTTTCCCTCTAAAATTTGATGATGTAATCTAATCTTATTTTATTATTTCAACTATTATTTTATAATCTACTTAGGAGGCCCATTTTAGACCTCAAAATTCCCCTAATGAGAGTATATTTATTGAAAAAAGTTGCAAATTCATTCAAAATTAAAAAGATAACTTCGAATTTTGTCATTTACCAAGCATATAATAATAAGGTAGTGATGTGAGGCAACATATATATAAAAGAGAAGACATCTTTGGTAATTATTGATTTTGAAAACCTTATAGGCATGTTTTATTTAAATTATTTTATTAACATCATATATATGCACATAGGAGTGTAACCTATAAACCGTTTCATATAATAAAACAATGGTTTGTCCAGGCATGCTTGTTGTTGAATATCGCCATAACATTAATGAAAGCATTGAAAATTATGTCATGTGTATATGAAGGAGTAAAGGGAAAATGGGAGGGAACACATGTGAAAACTGAAAATGAAAAGGGTCGGTGTTAATCGTATTTAGCAAATCAGATATACTTCGAAATATGGGTTTTGTAAAAACAACTGGTATGTCTAAGGTTAAATCGTGTGCCCATTAGAAGGTTGCCTCCATCTCCTGTAAATCTAGAAAATTTTGAAATCCTCGATCTTAGTTACTCTAGCATTATGGAATTACCTCTTATCCTACACAAGCTGGTTCAAACTATTCATGAGTTTGGTTCTTATATATTATATAAGAATTTCACATAATTTTTAGCAATGTTTCCTAGAGAATTAAGGTGATTCTCTAAGGTTGTAAAGGATACGAAAGAACCAAAAAAGTGTGAAAGATACACAGAACTAACAGACAAAGGAATTCATCTCAATCCTTTATCTATTGAACTAACACAGAATTAATAGTCAAAGGAATTCATCTCAATATTTGCTAGCTTTTTACAGTGCTTAGAAATATTTAACTAGAGGTTAAGAATTACCAATCAGAGTGAACGCTGCAATTGTTTTTTCCAAACCTACGGCGCACTTAAACACTTTGACCTCATGCTAACTTCACTTGTAGAAGTTCGAGCAAAAAATAACAATTACCAGGGTGCAGAGTAGAAAATCACAACACTTCACTTGTAGAAGTTCGAGCATAAAATAACAATTACCAAGGCGCAAAGCAGAAAATCATAGTGAAGAGCATAAAAAATGTGCAGGGTGGAGGGCACAAATTGACACAGGCCCGCACAAAATTTTATTGCACTCAATCTTGTTTTTAATTTCCCTCATTTGGATTAATTATCATAAATGTGAAGATATCTACATGGAAATATCCACCAGATTGAGCAGATCGCCTAAATCCCTTTTGTACTCATTAATAACACAAATCTCATGGCATTACTAACTCATAACACTACATATATTGTTCTGACATTAATAATGGTGTGTGTGTATATATATATATATATATATATATATACGTTATTGTAGAAATATCATATATTCAAACATTCATTTAAATATATAATTTATATGTTCAAACTAACACATTGTCTGTTAACCACCTTAATTTTTGTGTGTTAAGACTTTTCTAACTTCATTCAAATAATCAAAGTGTTTTATATGACAATCCTTTATGACTTGAGAGTTCCAGAAAAGTTTAGGTGTCTGTTAGATCTCTATGGAAAGAGAAAATGACACGTGCTTCATGTAAATTTCCAACATATAAAAAATAATCATGGGTTGGATTATGACTATATATGGCTTGACAATTTAAAGAAACATGTGTTGGATGTTAATTCATTTAATGGCGCTTAAGGCCTCACACACTAGTTAGCTACTTAATCATTGTCCGGGAATATTAAGAGGATAAGAGTTCTAATCCACAAGATGGAGCAGATCACCTAAATCCCTTATGTACTCGTAGCGTTAATAACACAAATCTCGGTGCATTAATAACTCATAAAACTACATATATTGTTCTAACATTAATAATGATGATCAACCATTTTTCAATTGGACTCTAAATGTACATTATTTTAAACACTCCGAGAAAATTTTTACAAAATGATAAGTCTTCTCTGAAATATTTTAAATTTTATTATGAATATTAAATCCATAATTTATATTATATTTTTATTAAAGCTTTGTCATGGAATATTTGGTTTGTTTTATTTTTAATTGTTTTTTATTATTTAATATATTATATTTCTTTGTTTACATGATAAAAGATTATATATATATATATATATATATATATATATATATATATATATATATATATCCCTTTCTAAACTTGAATTTGATTTTAAATGTGAAATTATCAATAACTTGACTTTAAATTAATTTAATAGTTTATTTATGAAAATACTATTTATTTATTTATATTTTGAAAATTAATTTAGTAAAGGCTATTAATTTTATATATGTACAAGCCCACGGGGCTTTGGATTGAGGGTGAATGGGTGCACTGTTAAGGCACTCCTTGCGATAGGTCACCGGTTCAAATCCCCCTTGGGTACTTAGGTAGTCTTAACTTAAAAAAAATAAAAAAATAAAAAAATAAAAAAAAAAAATATATATATATATATAGAGAGAGAGAGAGATATATAGATATATATATGTACAAGAGTTTAAAAGTAAAAAATAGAATATGATTACATTATTGATTAAAAAGTTCTAATTATTACCTACTAATCATTTTTTACAAATATATATATAATGAATGTTATCTTAGAAATATCATATATTCAAACATTCATTTAAATGTATAATTTATATATTTGAACTAATACGTTGTTTATTAATCACTTTAATTTTTGTGTGTTAAAACCTTTTTAACTTCATTTGACTTATCCAAGTGTTTTATATGACAATCCTTGATGACTTGAGAGTTAGTTTAGGTGATTGCCATAGATCTCTATGGAAAGAGAAAATGACAGGTGCTTCATATAAATTCCCAAACATATAAAAAATAATCATGTGTTGGATTCCCATTATATATCGACTTGAAGAATTAAGGAAACATGTCCTAGATGTTAATTCATTTAATGGTGAAGAAGGTCTCACAAGCTAGTTAGTGAGTAATCATTGTCAAAAAATATTAATAAGAGAAGAGTTCTAATCCATGAGATATAACAACATTAATAACACAAATAATCCCACAAATAATTAATCCATTTAATGGTGACAAAGGTCTCATTGTCCAGTTAACTACTTAATCATTGTCTAGAAAATATTAAGAGGAGAAGAGTTCTAATCCACTACATCATTAATAACACAAATAAATTCCTTCTATACTCCAACATTAATAAGACAAATCTAGCAGCATTAATAACTCATAAAACTACATATATTGTTCTAACATTAATAATGGTGATCAACTATTTTTCAATTAGAATTTAAAAGTAAATTCTTCTAAAAACTAGAAAATTTAAACAAAATGATAAACCTTATTTGAAATATTATAAATTTTGTTATGAATATTATATCCATAATTTTATATTATATTTTTATTAAAGCCTCGTTATAGAATATTTAGTTTGTTTTATTTTTTAAATTGTCATTTTTCAATTGGACTCTAAAAGTAGATTATTCTAGAAACCCTTGAGAAAATTTAAACAAAATGATAAGCCTTCTTTGAAATATTATAAATTTTGTTAAAATAAAAATAATAAATAAATTATTTTTAACCACAAGGCTAAAGATAGCTTGTGGGACAAATTCCTTCTTCATCTACTTGATGTATTCGGCCCTCTTTCTGTGAAGCTTCAAAATAAATGCTCCCAGATTCTTGACAAACCCCTCGCTAAATAATTTTAAATCCATAATTTTATATTATAATTTTTTTTAAACCTTGTTATGGAATATTTGGTTTGTTTTATTTTTTTAATTGTTTTAATTATTTAATATATTATAATTTTAGGTATAAATATGAAATTATATATATATATATATATATATATATATATATATATATATATATATATATATATATATATATATATAATTTATTTGTTTACATGATAAAAAAAAATCTTCAAATAAGAATCAAATTATTAAAATTTACAAAGATATATATATTTTGATATTGACTTGAATTCTTTGGTTACTCAATGTTTTTTAAATATGAAATTATCAATAACTTGACTTTAAATTAATTTAATAATTTATTTATGATTGGTCAATATTGTCTTAAAATATTATTTATTTATTTTTTAAAATCAAAATAAATTAATTTAGTGCCAGGCTATTAGTTTTGTAGATGTTCGAGAATTTATAAAGTAAAAATAGAATATGATTACATCATTTATTAAAAAGTTCTAATTATTACCTACTAATCATTTTTTCAAACTTTATTGTAGAAATATCATATATTCAAACATTCATTTAAATGTATAATTTATATGTTTAAACTAATACATTGTATGTTAATCACCTTAATTTTTGTGTGTGTTAATTTTTTTTTAACTTCATTCAAATAATCCAAGTGTTTTATATGACAATCTTTTATGACTTAGAGTTTCACAAAAGTTTATGCGATTTCCTTAGATCTCTATGAAAAGAGAAAATGAGACTTGCTTCATGTAAATTTACAACATATAAAAAAAATCATGTGTTGGAATGGACTTCGATTTAATGAAACATGTGCCAGATGTTAATTCATTTAATGGTGAACAGAGTCCTCGCATGCTAGTTAGGTAAGTAATCATTGTAGTAAAATATTAAGAGGAGAAGAGTTCTAAGATTAAAAAAGCCATCCATGATGAGTGATGAAGTCCTGCAATCAAGTACATTATTATTTTTGAATTCAAAAATAAATAATTAAATGCCACATACACATGGATTATAATTTATTATTATTATAATCAATAATCATTTTTTCCTAATAGTAATACCTACTAATCATTTTTTCTAAATTTATATATTATATCTATATATATATATATATAACGTTATTGTAGAAATATCATATATTCAATCATTCATTTAAATGTATAATTTATATGTTTAATCCTATATGACTTGATAGTTCCCAAAAAGTTTAGGTGACTGCCTTAGATCTTTATGGAAAGAGAAAATGACACATGCTTCATGTAAATTACCAACATATAAAAAAAAAAAAAAAATCATGTGTTGGATTCTGACTATATATAGACTTGACGATTTAAAGAAACATATGCTAGATGTTAATTCATTTAATGGTGACAAAGACCTCACCTGCTAATCATTGAGAGAAAATATTAAGAAAAAAAGAGTTCTAAAAAAAAAAACTCCATAATAAATAATAAAGTCTCCACAATTTATAATGCCACTCAAGTACATTATTATTTTTGAATTTAAAAATAAATAATACAAATAAATTTAAAAACCTATAAAGACTTGTACTAGTATTATGAATATGCAACTACCAAATTCATTAAACAAACCTGCATCACAATATATTTTACAATAACATCTTTAAACTAACCCCAAGTTCATTAAATAAACCTATATCACAATACATTTTACAATAACATCTTTAAACTAACCCCAATAGTAACACAGATATATATTAATAACTTTTATTAAAAATATATATATAATTCTACTCAATAATTTTTAATAAAAAAAATATAATTCTACTGTGAGAAATCTCAGAAGTGACCAAAATAATAGTGTTCAACGCATTAACAAATGCTTAATCCCCGCGGGTCGACCTGATCAGTGTTGGAGCTTAGATAGTACCCAACATCATTTGAAGGAGATATTTATGAACAGCGAAATCCCGTGCTGTGCTGTGCTGTGCTGACTTTTACAGTGAAACGTTGCATTCTTCACAGTTTTAATCCATGTGCATGCATCGTATTTTTAATGTATATATACTCGGTATATACCTTCATTCTTGAAATATCATCCGTACATAATTTCCTTTATTTTAGTGTAATTTTAGGAGCTGTGGTTCTCCGTGTATATATATAGTTTTTAAAGGTTTATTAATTTTTTTTTTAAATGGATAAATGTGTAAATTTAAGTAGTTGAATTTATATAATTTAATATTATTTATTTATATATATATATATATATATATAATAATAATAATAATGTATACTATACTTCTAATTAAAGAATAAGGAACAACATATATTATAATTTACATAAAGCTATATATATTAAGTCAAGTTATCCTTCAAATTAAAGAATGAGGAAGAGTATATATTGAAATTATGAAACGATGTATACTCAGCTAGGATAGAATTTTAATATTTATAAAAACAAAAAATATATAGTTGTTTATAAATATGAAAATGTAAAATATTATTAAATGTTAGTTTAAGTTTAAAAAAAACTTATATTAAGAATAGGGTATTTTATGGTTTTAAGGAGGACGAAGTATTTAGGTATTTATATGATCTTTGATTATATGATAAACAATTAAGCACAAATATATGGTCTTTACTTAAGATTTTTGTTGGTCAAAGAAAATTAGGTGGACATGGTTATAGTTATGGGTGATTCTCTCCTAATTCCCAAAGATAAATGTATAGAAAACAACATGAAAAGAACGAGGGAATCCATGTCTTAAAAGACTTCAACAATGAAGCAGAAAAGTATGATAATAAGGGGTGTAAATTGAAGATAGGTGAATTAAAGATTAATGGTCAAATCATATTTGCTATAATTTCGTAATGATGGATAAAGTCTATTAAAAAAATCCTAATAAGATTGTGTTCTAAATTTTTTGTTTCTTCGAGCTTTTTTTTTAAATTCACCTAAAAAATTCTCTCTTTTTGTTATTTATATATATTGTCATCTGGAAAATCATGTATTCTTTTTTCCCAAGGAAAAATCCTAATCTTTCATTATTTTTGAAAAATTACTTTGCAACATATGCATCGTTGGCCAATGGCCATCTCTGTGTATCTCGAAAATCATGTATTCTTATTTGGAAGGAAAAACAATTAATTTTTTTTAATATATGACTTAAAGTATTATTAATATTAATTATTAATATCCTTAATATCTTTTAAAACATTAACTAAAGATATTACTTATTAAATTAATATATTTAATTTAATTTAATAGAAAAATTAAAATATTATTAAAAATTATATTATGAAATTTTAATGAAAATAAATATGAAAAAATAAAACATTTAGATTCTATCGTTATAAAACCATTTATAATTTTCAATTTAATTGGTCCACTATAAAGAAATTAATGAGTAAAGTATCTGGTAAAAAGTGTTAGATTTACATAGATGTTAAAAAAACATTAATAAGTAGATTTACATAGATGTTAAAAAAACATTAATAAGTAGAGATAATTCACAGAGGTTATTGGTTAAAAATACAGGTAATCTATTTTTATATTTAAATATAAAAGAGATTAATCATATATGTTATAAATTGAGTTAAAATTCTTATGGTGTTCTCTTTTTATAGATTTATTTACAATTCAAAATGGTTAATATATAATTTGTTATTTAGATTTATAATGATATGTTTTGTTTTAGTATTATTGGATAGAAAATTTGTTAAATAGTGTGGTATGGTTTGTGAGTTTTATTTAATTGTTTTTTATTTTTATTTTTTTCGGATAATTATAATTTATATATAAACTTTCATAGTGTAGATTTGGGAATTTAAGTTAAAGTTATTGTGAGAAATTGTCAAGTAGAATATCATAACAGTTTACAAATTATATTTTGTTCTTGTTATATATTGTAAACATTGAAATTATTCAAATCATTATTTGGATGGAAAATGTTGAGAATTTCAAAGTGTGAAAGAAGGTTATTTAAAATTGTTAACTATTGATTCCTTCAAAGTTGACTTGCCGAAAATATAGTTCCTTAAAATAATAAAGTAAAAGTCAACATAGATCTACTTATGAATGAATGAACCAATTTAATAATGTTTTTACTTGTATTTTTTATATTTTTCCCCAAATCTTATAATGTACATGTGTAACATCTCTTTTTGTGGCCCCTTGTTTTGTAAACATGATTAATAATTGTGTGATGCCAGTAGGAGGGATCATGATTGGCTGGAAATATTTTGTAAATATAAAAATATGAATAAATTTGATCGGTTGGCCTAAGGTAAATGGCTGACAGATCCACAGTCTTGGGTGAGTGGAGAGTGATGGTCAAGCGTGGCAGGATGTCCCACCACTAGACAGTTAGAGACAACAATGATGGGAAGACAATGAGTCATCACGTTGATTCTAGATCTTGATTCCATGGGTGGATGAATACCATGGGTGGATGGATAAATACCATGGGTGGATGAATACCATGGGTGGATGCCAGTTACAATACCATGGACAGTTAGAGACAACAATGATGAGAAGACAATGAGTCATCACGTTGATTCTAGATCTTGATTCCATGGGTGGATGAATACCATGGGTGGATGGATAAATACCATGGGTGGATGAATACCATGGGTAAATTCCATGGGTGGATGAATAACATAGGTGGATGAATACCATGGGTGGATGCCATTCCATTTAGATCATTCCTCCGTCCTTAAGAAGCAATGGTCACCAATGCATGAAGTTCCCTCCTACGAAGCCCTTGTTGAATATGAAGAGTCACTAAAAAGAGGAGGTTTGTGTGGTAAACCCATAACCATGATGAACGGAGATCTAATGATAGAGATACCCTGTGATGCTTGTGACTGACTGTGATACTACCCTGTAATGTTTATGGCCAACTGTGATACTAACACTGTGCAACCTAGCAAATGGACTTCGATGAAGTGTGGGTATGTGAGTGACCCATAACCATGACAAATGAAGATCCGAGGATAGATATACCCTGTAATGCTTGTGAACAACCGTGATAGTAATAGTGTGCAGCCTAGCAAATGGACTTCGATGACAAGAATTTTGTGCAGTTGATCCATAACCATGATGCTGACTGTTGATAAAGTAGAAGGTACTTACATAGTCTTGGGTGGGAGGGCACGTCTCCAAAGAACCCAAGTCGGATGTTGCTATGCTGAAATTGATGAATGTGAAGCATGTGCCTACTAAAGTGGGGTGGGAGGACACGTTTCCAAAGGGAACCCACTTCGAATGCTGCTCCAGATTTAAAATGGACATAACACGGTCAATATAAGTAGAATCTTTATTATAACCTGTTTTTGGAGACAAAATGATAATTTTGCATCTTCCCATGTGTTTGTAATCCCTATATAAACACTTTCGAAACCCATAATCACGGTGCAACTGTTCCGTCATCATAAAAGTTCTAAGAAAATAGTTGATTTTAAATCTGCGATATCTCCCTGATCTGAACTCTGATTTGAACAGTTTTTTTTTTGAAATTGAGTGATTTTTCTAGAGGAACTCAGATCTATAATCATTTTTTTGAATTCTACATAAAAACTACAAAAAATGATAGGAGATTCATCGTCCATGAATTGTCGCCATAAATATTTCTGCAATATAGTTGATTTTAAATCAGCGATGTCTCCCTCATCTGGACTTTGATTCAGCTGATTTGCTTTTTGAATTAGGGTATTTTTTTGCAAGGAATCTAGATTGGTTATTTATTTTCATAAATTTTGCAACAAAGGTTTCAAATTGGATTTGCAAACTCACTGCCCAAAAAAATTCCTACAAAAAAATGAAAAAAAAAAAGAAAAAAAATTCCTGCTTTTCCCAAGAAAGTGTTCTTTGGATATCACAGCACATGCCTGAAGTTTTTTAAATATTTATGCAAAATTTTGAAACTAAAATATGCATCAAACCCTCATTTGCATGGAATCGTAACTTGACTCTGATACCACTAATCTAGATCTTGGGGGGAGGCCCCCAAGATCTAAAAAATTGAAATGCCAAAAGAAAAAGAGGAAAACACCCAATAAAAAAAACCACAAAGAATTTTTTTATTTATTAAAATAGATAAAACTATAAAGGCTACATTGTGGTCGACAATCTGTCCTTTTACAAAATGTGACTTGTTACTTATAGCCTTTTTTTGGTTGCAATACCACATGTAAATTCCATGGGTGGGTAAATACCATGTATGAATGAATACGATGGGTGGATGTCACAATACCATGGGAAAATACCATGGGTGAATGAATACCATGGTTGTATGCCACTTACAATACCATGGATGGATAAATACCATGGGCGGATGAATACCATGGGTGGATGTCATTTTCCATTCAGATCATCCTTAGTCATGTAGAATAGCTCTCGTAGCTCCCATAATGATCCAATTCTTTCTCACAGCTACCCCATTTTGTTGTGGGTTTTGGGGAATTTCCAGTTCTCTTTGAATTCCTTCTTTGGCACAAAATTCCTCGAATTCATTTAAAACATACTCACCTCCATTGTAACTCCTAAGAGTGTTCACCTTCTTTTCGGTCTCTTTCTCAACTAGTGCCTTGAATTCTACAAATTTTTAGAATATCTCATCCTTCTTCAACATGAAGAAAATCCAACAATTTCTTGAGAAATCATCAATAAAAATAACAATATTTATGTCTTGCAATGTAGGCTATCGAGAAGGGTCCACAAACATCCAAGTGTACTCTCTCCAAGATTGCTTGTACTTTGTTGTGTCGATCATGGAATGTGGAGTTTACATACTTCCCCAAGGTACAACCCTTATAGACATCATGTTGCTCAAGTGATCCTTTAGGGAGGCTAGTGGTAATTTGCTGCATAATTTTTAAGATGTCATGATGCAAATGGCCCAATCTCCTATTCCATAGTTCATTGACATCATGACTTTGCACTTTCTCTGCATTACTGGTAATGCAGCACAACCTTCCACATCAAGTTTATGCAAATTCTTCACATGAACCCCAATCTGCCTCACTTTCCCAGTAGCTATGTGTCTTAGAAAGGCTTTCCCTTTACTAAAGATCACACCATAGCCACAGTCTTCCAACACTACTACGAATGTGAGATTCTTCTTCAAGCCTGATACAAACATGAAATATTTGAGGCAAAGAGGGGATCTTGATTCCCTCTTAAAGGTTACTATATCAATCTCGATAACGTTGTACCCTCCATTGTCCCTGATCTCAATATGCATCTGGATATATTTCTCCTCCGGGTCATTGAAAAACTCTCTACACCCTATCATTTGGAATGAGGCACCTGAGTCCAAGTACCGCACATTCCCCATCACAGTGTTGGCCATGCATGTGATTAGGATGAAGTCTAACTTAAAATATCAAACCAGTGCTTCACTTGCTGCTCCTCCTGAGCTCTTCTTGCTAGAATTTTTGTGTTGAAACTTTGTAGCATAGTGCTTGAATTCATGACAATTGAAGAATTTTATTTTGGATAAGTCTTTCTTCTTTCCCTTTCCAACCAATGCAAAATTTTCTTCGTCCTCTCCCTTGGATGAACCTCCATCTCCGATATTTCGCCTAATTTATTCTTATACCAAATTGGACCATAAGAGTTCCCAATTCAGTATTTTTTCCTTTCCATTCACCGAGTCTCGGTAGCTATGACAACTTTTAGGAAGGCCTAGAAGAGTTAGGCTCACCAGGTCATCTTCTGCAACATTCACATCAAACCCTCTAAGCTCATCCTAAACTTGTGTAAATATGGTGAGATACTACGGAATAGTGTCATTCTTTTGCATCTTGATGTTTCGAAGTTTGTGTTTGAGTGCCAGTTTTCTATGGTCATTGTTATTTTGAAATAGCTCAGTAAGTGCCTTCTGCATTGTCAAAGGATTCCCTTTTCTATGGAGATTTGAGACAATGTGGTCTCATACTCCCTCCAAGATTATTCTCCTTGCCTTGGCTACATATTTCTTCCATTGAGCTAGGATTTGGGAATCATTTGATCTTGGTTTTGGAATGTTTGTCTTGACATATTCCAACAATCCATTGTCATCAAGCACTGCCTCCATGTGATCCTTCTAAGCAATCAAATTTGAGTTTCCTTGAAAGCCATACTTTAATCTTAGTCTGTTGAAGGTCATTGTTCTAACTTTCAAGAAAACTCGCTACCAGAACCTACAAATTCGGACCTCGTGAGGAAAAAACTTCGAAATTCTTGTTCTAATGTGAATCCTACTCTGGTACCATGTAGAAATATGGTGATAGAATTTCAATTTCTCGAGAAATTAAATCTAAATCAAGACACACAATTCTATTGTATTGCTCTATGGAAATTAATTCACAATTTAGAACAACATTCTCAAACATGAATCAATCACATACACAAGTACATAGATTTATCTAGGGGAAACCAACTGGTAAAACCCCCTTAAGCATGCTTGCATTAATCAGATGAATAAATAATGTATTACAACTACTTTCTCTCTCTGAGCTCAACCTGCAAGTGAATAATTGTTCTCTCTTCTCAATGAAAATCGTTGACCTAGACTTTGTCAATTTCTGCCTCCAGTTGAGCTCCTATTTCCTTGCACAAATCCTAAGGAATTAGGCCCCTATTTTTTAGGAAATTTCCTCCAATTGATTGTGCAATTACCAATGATTGAACATTGATTGCATGCAACACTTGTACACTCAAGGCTAGTCTACACTGATGTTACATTGCCTTGGAATCTCCACCATAGCTGAGAAATTTGAAATCCTTACATGCGTGAGCTATTTTTGGTTGATTGATCACTTAACTAGATGATCATTGAGTTAGATTGTTGTCCCACAGCACAACTAACCTCCAACTAGTTCTATCAATAGTTAGAACTAATTTAACTAAATACAACTGGAAATAACTGAACTGGATTGCTACAAATTTGCAATCAACACATGCAAACTGAACTCCAAGCCCTTAACTTGAATTTGCTGAGCTAACCCAGTGACAAGAGCCATGTCACCTCAGTTAACTACCTCCAAGTTTTCTGTTGATGTGGAAATTTATAATTTTCTCAATTTGACCAAGGCTAAATCAAATTGAGCCTTTCTTGGTACACTTATAAACAAAGAAATATAGGGAGAAGAATCACACACTAGAGAGATAAAGAGAATATGAGGAAAAGTGAATCTTGAGGAGAGAAAGAACAAGTTGGAGAACTCTTCTATTCATCATTGTTGAGGGTGTGTGCCCATAATTGATGCATGGGAGCACTTGGGTTGTGGTGTCCAAGCTGGAAATATTAGTGGGAGGCTCAACAAATAAGTTGGGTGAAGTGTGCTTGTCGAAAGGGGTTGATAAACTACCTATAGAGAAATCCCATACTCCCATAAATTTGAGCGAGATCCGAGCTAAATCTAAGTCTGAATCCCTGAGAGAACACTCCTGTGGACCATGGATCTAGCTTGGGTGTGAACAACTACAAGAAGGATTTGGTTGTAGTTGGCCTATTATTGGGTGGAGAGTTGAAGTCCCTCCCTCAGTTGCTAATATTTCAAAGGTAAGTTGTTACTTCATGATCCATGTATGTATTGTTGCACTTAGATTTTGAATCATAGTAATATGTGAAAAATGGTATGCGAGCACTATGGTTGATGTTGGAGTACTCATACTTGTGTTTTGTAATGAGATGTGTTTTATGAAGAAGCTTGCATGCTTAGAATGTGAGGGATATATAAATCCATAAGAATATTGATGTGTTTCGATTAATTTCATGATTCTCTAGTCTTGGGTAGGACTCAATGAATTGTTATGAATGGGTTAAAATCGATTATGACCCTTAGAAGGTATTTGTGACTAAAGGCATGAATAATTCATGTTGTTAATGAGCCTTGTAGTCTCGTTGTGAGATTCATTGGACCCTTCATCATGTTTAATTGAATGGGGCACACATGCATGACTTGTTTACCTTTACTCATGCTTGGTTGTGAAAATAATTATTATGATGTATTAAGTGTTGGCTATGGGAGAGAGTTGCACATCTTTATGTAATGCTTTGCAATGGTTATGAAGTAGGTTGTCTTAGTTGTGAGGAGAAAGATAAGAGTGAATGTTGAGTTTCCCTTAACAATGAGTTGTTTATGTGTTTATATCATTTTACTATATGATCATGCATGCAAATTGATATTCAAGGCCTATGTGAACCAATCTGGTACTATTGTAGTTAGATCTACAAAGAACAATAGCCATTTATTTGGCTGATAGTAATCCCTGACTATCAGAATGAATTCATGCATTGTGATTTTTTTCCAAAGGGGAAAAGCCAATAAGTTTATTCATCTTGAAACAAGGAAAAAAATTACATTCTCCATATATTGAAAGCAGTATGTAAGATAAGCCTCACACCTTATCAGCTAAATGGAAAAAATATTGAAAAAATTGCATATGAACATTTGAAGCTAAGTGTGATGATAATCACTTAACTTCTCTTTCTTGCCTTTGTTTTTTTGCACTTTCTACCATCCCCCTAAGTTCCTTCAATGGGTATTTTTGGATCAATTGGAACCATTGCTAGTTCACTTCCCATTTCCTATGGTGGGGATTTTTTTTTTTTGAGTTTGAGTTCTCTTTGTACCCTCATCTTATCTTCTATATGTGCCTCATTTTTCTATTATTCTGATGCCTGCATCACTTGTGATTCAATGTCATTTTGCATTTGGATTACAGTTCCATTATAGACCTGAGCATCCTTTTTTTCTTCGTTTGGAGGGTTTTCCATGGTTTCTTCTTCTTCTGAGAGGTGGGGACTAGAAGGTTTCCAACCTTTTGATTTGCAAGCCTACTCCTTTTTCTTTTTTGGGGATATTTTTTTTCTTATGGACATGTGTTCTGCAAGTGTCCTATTTGGTAGCATATTTGGCATATGAATGTTTTGTTTTCATAATCTAATACTTAGGCCCACTAAAAATTTTTATGTTGTAGTTGAATGTGATCAAGTAGGAATTTGTTGAGGTTTATTTCTACACAAATTTTGGAGAAGGTAAACATACCTTTCTTTGTTCTTTCAAGGTCCATCTTTTTGAATTTCCCCAAGGTTTTTCTAATTTCCTATAGAACCTTGTGGTGCCAAAAAGGGAGGGGTATATTTGGTAGCCTTACCCATACCATAATTTTTGAGACCACAATTTTTGTGGCATCAAAATCTAGGAACCAAGGGTGATGAAGAGCCCAACTCTTCCCCAAAACTAGGGCCCACCATTCAGTACTTTCTCTAGGTCTTCTTGAGTATCAAATTGGACAATGAAAAAATCCTTGGAACATAAATATATATCACAGTTGAGGGTCTAGGATGAAAATACCCAATAGTGTAAAGCATTAAATCTAGGTAAGAAACCATTGCGCATGCATATCATATCCTTAGATTGGAGAGAAGAAGAAACGTATTTTACCTCTAGTATATTAACTTCCATGGTAGGAACTTGTTTCATTTGTTCTACAATAGTAGGGTACTAATTTGTATTGAGGCTAATCTACTAGTTTGGAAAAATTTCCTTGCATTGCATCCTTATAGGAGGCAGATCCACTAGAGTTTCTAGGTCTTGGAGCTCCTCCTCATAGCCTTAGGTTCAATATTATGGTAGATTTTCTTAAGATGTGGTAGTCCTTTATCTAGCCAACATCCAGCAACATCTTCCCTTCAAAAAGCAGGCATTGAATATTTTGAAGGATGCGCAACCTATTTTTGATGTACTACTTCATATTTTTCACTAAGTCCGAGTCTCGAATCCATAATAGGGAAGACTTCCTATTTATATTTTTAATGAAGATATTGAAGATTTTCTAATCTGAAAAGCCTCAACCAAATCAGCGTGAAGCCAAGTTGCTTTTAAATTTCCAATGGAAAAAAGTTTGATCATAATCATATCCATTCACTATAATTGTGGATCTATATAAACAATACTACCAATTGGCAATGTTTGGTGGATGATCTGAAATCACCTATAAATGACCTCAGTGAATTAATGAAGGTATTACAGAATCATGTACTGGGGTGTGCCTATGTTATTTTATGCAATGGATCGATAAGATTGCGAAATACACAAACACTGAAACAGTAAGAGAAACACAGTAAGAAAACACATAAACACAACAAATTTAATAAGGAGTTCACCCAATCCTCCTAGGCTATGTCTCCTAGTCCAGCCTTCAGTGGTGGCCTTTCTATTGTGTCTTAAAGCAAAATTTTTTACAATAAGCAGCTCAATTTGATTCTCACTTTAACAGATGATGATTAGTAGGATTGTACTTGGATTCCCCAAGTCTCTAGAGTACATAGACTCCCTTACTGAATCTCGACCTCAACTAGTCTCAGTGGTATGAGTCCAATTTGGTACTCAATACCTGACAGGTATACACAGAAGAGTTGCTTGAACCTCTCAAGCCTTCTCTGGAGTTCACAGACTCTTGGACTATCTCTGTCTCTGTCTGCTCGATGTTGCCTTTTCTCTGCAGGTTACTCAGCTTCTCTGTTCTCTTCAATTCACTTCTTTCTTGCCTTTCGGCTTTCTTCTTCTCTTTCTCTACCTCTTTTCCTACTCTCTGCCTATTCGTGGCTTAAAGCCAATCTACTCGCTGACTAGTCATTTCCGCTTCCCGGCTCTTTGGATCTCCTGCCTCTGTCCACTTGAATTCCCCTGCTCTGCGTCATCATCATTGTGTAACGCTTCACAGAGAGGTGGCCACTTGTTTTCTCATGAACTCAGTGTCAGTTCTCTTTGAACGGTCATTATTTCCGTTGCTCCAAGATTGCCCATGAAACTGATTCCTTTGCCAACTCATCGGTCATACCGGACCTCAAATCTTATATGACTCAGCCTATTTCCCCGTCGAATCTAGTCATCCATCGGATCATTTCTCCATCGTTGATCTGGAGCCTCGAAATCCTAGGGTCTCCGTCCATATCGCATGGGTAAGTAGCATGAACTTTACCCGCGTGATGTGAGCAGTTTCCTCTCTCATCCGTTGGACGCGTGTCACCCAGTGTATGGCATCGAGCAGGACTTGGTTGAACCCGCTTACTGCTTGAAGCCCTTCTGATATCCTTCTAGTTTTAGCACAGGACCCGCCTTCTAACAAAAATGGTGATTCCCATACAGTTTTATGCTTTTCCTCGTGACTGAGCACTTGGGGGCTTTCCTTCACTGAGGGGGACGCCCTGTGATACGCGATTAGTGCTTTATCGCTAATCGTGTATTAGAAACTGCCTCTGTTTTTGGATTTGGCCTCCCATTTGTCAATTTGTGCCAGTGTGCGATCACCATGGGCCAACTGTCTGCACACTTTGACTGAGGGTCCTCGTTGTTCCGTGCTGACCACAAATTTCCATTTTTTAGAGGTTATTTATGATAAGCTCAATATCCATAAGATTTTGAAGCTTGATATAATTGAAGCAGTCATGAAAACTTAGAGAATGTTTAAGGATCCAATTCAAATCATGGCCTTCCCACTAAAAAAACTTTTGGACGACCAAAAGTTGGTTTTCAAGCATCGACTAAGTGAGGGTATAGATGTCTCACTTGTCCAATCTCTATCCATTTTGTACTACTTGGCTTTGAACCCTTGATTCCAATCGTTAGGTACTCAAAATATCCCCTGCACATCATCCTCACCTTTCTATCCAGAACTGTATCTTCCTGCAATTCATTAAGATACTCAGGTAATAGATCATCAATAAAAGGCAATTGACTCTTCTCTTCGGGATCTTCAATTAATGAAGGTTCAAATAGTCTCAAGCTGTCTGCGTTAACGACTGAGTAGATGTGCATGTAAGCTGGTAAATCAAGGCGAAAAGCATTCTCACCAATTTTCTCAAGTATCTTGAAAGGTCCATACCTTATTGGCTTTAGCTTTTTACCTTCACCTTGCAATCTGTCTTTGCTGATATACAGCCAGAACTGATCATCAACTTGGAAACTATGCTCCATCTGATGCTTGTCATACCTTACCTTGTACTTGGCTTGGCTCTTTTCCAGCTGTTCCTGTACTGCTTGGTGAACCTCTTGGATTTGTTCAATGAACTTAGTCGCCTTGCATCACTGTGTCCATCAACTGCTATGTCTTTAACAAAGACAAAATCCAAGGGAGACCTTGGTGTGAAACTAAAACAAGTCTCAAAATGATATCTCTATGTAGAAGAATGTTTTGCTCGGTTGTAAGCATACTGCACATAACGCAAATGTTCATCCCAAGGTTTGGGATGCTTGCTGCAATAACCTCTGAGAAACTGGATCATTGTCCTCCTGACCACTTCTATCTGGCCATCTGTCTGTGGATGAAAGGTTGTGCTCTTCTTCAGTTTTGTGTCCATCAGTTCCCATAGACTCGACCAAAACTTCCCAACAAATCGGGTGTCTCGATCAGATATAATGGAAGTGGGTAATCCAAAATGAACCCATACATGCTGAAAGAACAACTTTGCAGTTTGCTTAGCTGTAATTTTTTTGTTACAAGGTATCAAAACACACATTTTGCTGAACCTATCCACAACAACATATAAATAGTCATGACCTTTCCTAGATTTAGGCAGTCCTCCAACAAAGACCATGGAAGTACTTTCTCAAGGATGAGAAGGAACTGGTAGTGGAGTGTACAAGCCTAGTTTTCTATTGCTGGGCTTGCTTTTAGCACACATGGTGCACCCTCTTACATATCTAGAAACTATCTCATTCATTTTTGGCCAATAACAAAATCTTTGCAGCGGTGCAACTGTTTTACTTACCCCAAAGTGACCTGATATTAGAGAAGTGTGTGCTTCTCGAATTATCTTTACTCTTTCAGTTTGTGGAATGAATATCTTCCCACAATGATACAAGAGTTGGTCCTTAATGTGATAATCCAATTCTTCTACTCGTTTTCCTTGACTTAAAGTTGCATATACATCTTTAAAATCTATATCTTGAGCATATTGTTCAATGTAGCTTTCATGCAATACTAAGTTATGCTTAAGTATAGTAGATGCATTTATAATTGGTCTAGATAACATATCTGCAACTGTATTGTGTATGCCCTTTTTATATCTGATGACTAAATGAAACTGTTGTAGAAAACCAATCCATCTATAGTGTCTTGATTGCTACAACTTAGTTTGGGAGTGTAGATATTGAAGTGGTTGATGATCAGTATGTATAACTGTCTCTTTTCCCATTAAGTAATATTTCCACTTTTTCACACTCTGTACTAATGCATACAATTCTTTATCATATGTGGGATAGTTAACTACTACAGAATTAAATGTCTTTGAATGATAACATATGGGTTTACCGTGTTGTATCAACACTGCTCCCATGGCATAGTCACTAGAATCTGTTTGGATCTCAAATGGTCTTTGAAGATCGGGTAGTGCTAGTACTGGTGTTGTAATAATCTTTTCTTTCAAGGTGTCGAAGGCTTTCTGCTATTTTCTTCCCCACTGAAACACCTTGTTCAATCATGTTAAAGCATGTAAGGGAGTTCCAATTAAGGAAAAGTTAGAAATGAACTTTCTCCAATATTGTGCTGCTCCTAAGAAGCTTCTAACATCTATAGCAGATTTGGGTTTAGGCCAATTTACAATGACTACCACCTTAGAGGAATCTATCTTCAATTCACCACCCCCTATATATGTCCCAAATAATTTAAAGATATTTTTCCAAATTCACATTTTGAGAGTTTAAAATAAAGTTTTTCTCTTTTCAAAACATCTAGTGTCTGCTTAACATGCTTTAAATGTTCTTCCCACATTTTGTTGAATATAAGAATTTCATCCAAATATACAATAACAAAATCATCAAGAAAATGTCTGAGTACATCATTCATTATTCTCATGAAATTAGCAGGAGCATTAGTTAAGCCAAAAGGCATAACCAGCCACTCATACAATCCCTTCTTTGTTTTGAAAGCAGTCTTCCATGCATCTTGTTCTACAACTCTGACCTGATGATATCCACTATGCAAGTCTAACTTGGAAAAATAAACAGCTTCCTTTAACTGATCTAATAGATCATCTATGCGAGGAAGGGGATAACGATTTTTTATTGTTATCTTATTCAGTGCTCGGTAATCAATGCACATTCTCCATGAGCCATATTTCTTTTTCACCAAAATGATTGGAGACCCACATGGTGATGTGCTAGGTTTGATGAACTCCTTCTCGAGAAACTCCTGCACCTACTTCTTGATTTTTTCATTCTCTAAAGCAGACAACCTGTACATTCCTATATTAGTCAATGGAGCATCTTGCTGCAAATTAATATCATGCACTGTTTCCTTTTTGGGTGGCAAACCTTTATATTCTTGAAACAAGATATCATATTATGAAACAACTTTTTCTAAATCAGCTTGCTATTTAGCATCACAGCCCTCAAATACATTGGTTTTATCAGGTTTCTTTTCCTTTACAACCATCAGTAAAAATTGTTTGCATGAATTTACAATTCGTTTCATCTGCCCTGAGTTTATGAGAGTATAATTATTCTTGAGCTTATGAGCTCTGACAATATATTCAATTCCATCTTTAACGAGGAGATACTTGTTCTCAGCTCTATAGAAAATAGCTTTTCTATCATACAAGTAGGGACTTTCTAAAACAATTCCACATATATCCAAAGGAACTATATCTAATTCAACCTCATCTACAAATGCTGACCCAAAATAAAATTCAAGTTTACATTGTCTAGTCACTTGTAGTTGTGCTTTATCACTTAACCAACCTAATGGGTATGGTTTCTTGTGAGGTGTAGTCAGTAATCCCAACTTCTTTACAATTGCTTCAAAAATTAAATTTACTTGTGAGCCACTATCAAACAAAGTATCAATCTTTTGATGATTGGAAATAACTCGAATATGGAAAAGCTCATGTCTTTTTCTCTCATTTTCTTCATTATTAGTAGATTGTGTAGAATTACTAGTAGATGCTTCAGAATTTTCACCTTTTATACTTGTGGCTGCAATGGTTGTTTCATCTCATGAGTCTGACCCCAAATCTTTCTGAATAGTTGTAGCATTCTTCTTCTTCTTGCCCTCAAAATTCTTAGGTCTCAGCTTCAGATGTAGGATCCAATAGTGCTCATCATCATGCCCATCCTTCTTACAGTGAGTGCATAAGACTTTCTTTTCTGTGCAGTATTGGCCTTCCTCTCTTTCCATTTTTGTTTTCTTTTCTCCTTATTCTTTCTTGCAATGGGCTTGGATGATCCCCCAACTTCTGGGTTCCCATTCTTTCCTCTAACTTCTAGATGCATAGCTTGAACAGATACCTCATCTATACTAGTGGGATTAAACATGAGGATAGTGTGCCTCATGTAGCTGTGTAGACCACCTATTTACTTCAACAGAGTCTCAGGTGATTCTAATGAAATTACTAGAATCAAAGCTCTTTTCCTAAATTCTTGGGTGTAACATTGTACACTTTTCCCTTTCAATTGGCGAAGAGTTTCCCAGCTCATCATGGCTTGCTACATGTAAGCTAGTGGATAGAACTACTTTTTGATTGCAGAAACAAATTCACTCCAAATAGAAAGAATCTTACCATGTTTCTTCATGTCAGCTTGTGTCTTGCCTTCCCACCATACCAAGGCAGTGCCTCCAAGGCGTAGGTTGGCCAGCTAAATCTTACTCTTGTCTGAGTTGATACTCTGCACTCTGTAATAAACATCAATCTGTCTGACCCAATTATCCAGCTTCTCTACATTCAACTCTCCATCATATATTGGTAAATCAAATTTAATATCTAATTTAATCAAAGATGTCTTCTTTTTATGTTTAGGGCTATTAGGAGGTGTGAGAAAGTTTTCTTCTTTCCCTTTGCCTTTTGAGTGGTCATGGAGGAGAGACTCTTCTTCTCATTTATCTTGTTTGGAGCCTGATGAATCTTCATCTTTATGTTTCCTAAAGTCCCTATACATTTCCTCTACCATGGACCTCATGGCCAGGAAACTATCTATAAATTTGGCTCTGGTCCCAAGGGACTTTCTTCTGACATTTTCTTCTGAGGATAGACTCTTCCAATTTCTGGGTTACTTTCAACCAACTCTCCTTCTCCTAATTTAAGCTTTGATCTAGTTAGCATTCAATAACAAAAATCCAGCACAAGCGTGTCTAACCTTAACAACCTAGAGCTCTAATACAACTTCATCTGAAATCACCCATAAATGACCTCAGTGAATTAATGAAGGTATTATAGACTCGTGTACTAAGGTGTGCCAATGTTATTTTATGCAACGGATCGATAATATTGCGAAATACACAGACACTAATACAGTAGGAGAAACAAAGTAAGCAAACACATAAACACAACAAGTTTAATAAGGAGTTCACCCAATCGTCCTAGGCTACGTCTCCTGGTCCAACCTTCAGTGGTGGCCTTTCTATTGTGTCTTAAAGTAGAGTTTTTTACAATAAGGAGCTGAATTTGAGTCCCACTTTAATAGGTGATGATTAGTAGGATTGTACTTGTATTCCCCAAGTCTCTGGAGTACACAAACTCCCCTTACTGAATCTCTACCTCAACTGGTCTCACTGGTATGAGTCCAATTTGGTACTCAATACCTGACAGGTATACACAGAAGATTTGCTTGAACCTATCAAGCCTTCTCTAGAGTTCACAAACTCTCTGACTCTCTCTGTCTTTGTCTGCTCGATGCTGCCTTTGCTCTGCAGGTCAGCCCGGCTTCTCTGTTCTCTGCAATTCACTTCTTTCTTGCCTTTTGGCTTTCTGCTTCTCTTTCTCTGCCTCTTTTCCTGCTTTCTATCTATTTGTGGCCTAAAGCCAATATGTTCCCTGATTGTTTGTTTCCGCTTCCTAGCTCTCTGGATATCCTGCCTCTGTCTGCTTGAATTCCCCCACTCTACGTCATCATCACTGTGTAACACTTCACAGAGAGGTGGCCACTTGTTTTCTCATGAATTGAGTGCCAGTTCTCTTTGAACGGTTGTTATTTCTGTTGCTGTAAGATCGCCCAAAAAACTGATTCCTCTGCCAACTCATTAGTCATACCAGACCTCAAATCTTATATGACTCAACCTATTTCCTCATCGAATCCAGTCATCCATCAAATCATTTCTCTGTCGTTGATCTAGAGCCTCTAGATCCTATGGTATCCGTCCATATCACATGGGTAAGTAGCATGACCTTTACCCACACGATGTGAGCGGTTTTCTCTCTCATCTGCTAGACGCGTGTCACCTAGTGTATGGCATCAGGCAGGACTTAGTTGAACCTGCTTACTACTTGAAGCCCTTCCTATATCGTGCCGGTTTTAGCACGGGACCCGCCTTCTGACAAAATCAGCGATTCCCGTATGATTTTATGCTTTTCCTTGTGACTGAGTGCTTTGGGGTTTTCCTTCACTGAGGGGGACGACCTGTGATTAGAACTTGCCTCTGTTTTTGGATTTGACCTCCTGTTTGTCAATTTGTGCCAGTGCATGGTCACCATGGGAAACGGTCTATGCGCTTTGACCGAGGGTCCTCGTTGTTCCGTGATGACCACAAATTGCCATTGTTTAGAGGTTATTTCTAATAAGCTCGATATCCATAAGATTTTGAAGCTTGAAATAATTGAAACAATCATGAAAGCTTAGAGAATGTTTAAGGATCCAATTCAGATCAATGGAGAACCAAACCCATCCATATCTAGATTGGTTTTAAAACTTGACTCAGAAAACATGTTTATCAGTTATGGAGATGAAAAAACTTTTCGATAGTGGGTTGAGTTCCTGAAAAACCCCCCCTCGTCTAGCATCATACATCTTGTCTCTTGTCCTTCTAATATCAAAAAGGAGTTCTATTGTTCCGAGTCATCCAACCATATCTTTCGTTGATCCTCACCTTGAGGGAGACTGAAATTTCCTTTACTAATTGACTGAAACCATTGTGTTCCCCCAATTCATGTCTTATGATTGTGTCTAATTATTGGTGTTTAACTTTCGAATGCATATTTATTGCATGCAGAAGTGAATTTTGTTGTTTACATATGTTTTGGGTGAAATTTGGTTCATCGAAGAAGCTTGATTACATCCCGGATAGAGTGGAAGAGAACATAGAATATATCTTAAGTTAAAAGGGAATTGCAGATCTATGACAATGGTTTTTGGGTCAAGTCAAAAAGGTTTGGGACTTCGAGCCCATTTACATTTGTAATTATAACGAATGGCCCAAATGACCGAGGGGGCTGAGTGGCCCAAAAGGCCAGGATGAGGGCCCAATCCCAAATTACTCTGGGAGTTCGGCAGTGCCAGGTTGAATGGGCTAGTGCATGGAAAGAGGGTCTGAGAGGCCCAAATGGACAAGGGGCTTGAACAACATGAATAGTTGAGGGCCCGAATGACATAAATGGTATGTGGTAGGACTAGGCCCAAACTACTTCGATGGTTCAAGAGTTCAAGCCAGTTTTCTCTGCAATCTCAATGCTTTTCCCTAATGAGTGAGGGCTTGAATGACCCAAATGGTCAAAGGAGGGCCCAAGCTCGAACTACTTTGGTAGTTCGAGAGTTTGGGGGTTTGATCTTCATGGGTGTAGCACATGTTTAATAGGACCAAAGTGCCAAAGTTCCTAATATTGGGTGGGGTCGAGTGGAGTTTAGTGTCTAAGCTTATTCGAGGCTTAGTGGAGGGTTTGGAAAGAATTTTCCTATTAAGGGCCAAAGATCTAAATTTTCTTATAACATAGACTTTTCACCGAACACTTTAGGGGTCAGTCACGGGGGAACCTAGGAAAAATCCTACATGGATCAGTGGTGTGCAAGTGAGAAGATGTGGCACGTAGAGGGCATGCCACGTGGAAGGTATTAATGGCTATGTTGGAGAGCCAAAAGGCCCAAAATGATTAACACATGGAAGCCTTAGGGAAGGCCACGTGGACAATGTGACTTCAAAAATAGGTCATATTAGGCTTAAGTTAGCGTGAAGTCACCTTGGGATGACATCATCTCAGAGCTTGAGGAGAAAGAGAGGTTCCCCTTGGGAAAGGGACGAGGATGGCAGAGGATAAGAGACAGAAATAATTCTATCGTCAGATGGGAAATATTCATGTCAACTTGAGACAACAGGGTTTCTCATTGTGTTATGGCAAGAGAGGCTAAGGTTAATGGGAATCGAGATGGGAAGTTCTCCCATCCTTTAACACGGATTCAATTCTATCTCATCTTAGGACTCTTTTCAAAATACATAGAGCAGTTTGTCGATGGGGCCCGTGCAGAGGCGTAATGTGGAAAATGCCACATGAGATCACCAAATGATATTGCAGTATACATGTTGGCTTAAGAGGGTGATGTGGAAGACCAAGGTGAGGTGGGGTTACCATGTTGGCCCCATGTGGGAGGGCACATGGGTGTCATGTGGTAGGTTTAAAATGGGGTCAAAATTCAAATGCCCATATATTTTGATCCATAAGTCGGATTGAGGAAAAATTTATATCATCGCAAATCCCTTGTTATGAAACCAGCTCAAGAAAAGATAGAAAAGATATATCAACACCTTAGAATTCAGCCTCTTCGAGGGGGCAACCTCCTTTACATTACATAAATGAACAATTATTGGATGATTCAAATGAAAAAACCTCCTTTCTATATATAGGAGTCTAAGGAGTCACAATATAATCCAGCCGACCTAACAATAATAATATAAAGCCACAGAAATAACAATAGAGGGATTCTATGGGGCACAAAAATAACAATATGGGGGTAATAGTGGCACAACAATATAAATAAGGGGTATAACTACAATAGTAATGGGGTAATCACTAGTATTATAGGGACCCAACATGCCCCTCTCCTTCAAAAAAGTGTTGTCCTCAACGCTTGAGTAGTTCTGAATACTTTTGCATAAAATTCTCATCCTCCCATGTGGAATCTTCAGCGGATAAGTTCTTCCACTTGATAAGATACTCTGAAATTGATCGATTTCGTAGCTATCGAGTTCTTGTTTCTGTGACTGATTCCGGTTCCAATATATTTTTTCCTTCCTCATCAAGTTCTGGCAATATTGTTTGAATTGGGAGCTTGTCGCCTATAACCTTCTTTAAACATGAAACATGAAAAACTGGGTGTAATCGAGAAGTTGCAGGAAGCTCCAATTGGTATGCCATAGTACCAATCTTTTGCAACACCTTGTACGAACCATAATATTTTGGTGATAATTTATTATCCTTCTTAGCTTGCTTTAGGGACATTTGCTTATATGGTTGTAGCCGTAGGAATACCCAATCACCTACATCAAAACTTATTTCACTGCGATGTTGATCTGCCTGTTGTTTCATTCTATTTTGTGCCAACACGAGGTTATCCTTTAAGAGTTGGAGGACTTGTTGTTGATGTTCGATGTGATGTTCCACTGCCTAAACCTTAGAATTTTCTATTAAATATGATGTGATGGATGGTGGTTGATACCCATAAAGTGCCATAAATGGGGTCATTTTTGTTGCTATATGGAAGGAAGTGTTATACCACCATTCAGCCAGAGGCAACCATTTGACCCATTGTGTCTGTTTATCAGATACAAAGCAACGAAGATATCCTTCCAAACATTTGTTTACTATCTCAGTTTGCCCATCAGATTGAGGATGATAAGATGAGCTATGAGCTAACTGAGTACCATGACAAGAAAATAATTATGTCCAAAAATTTCCAGTGAAAATGGGATCTCTGTCACTTAAAATAATCTTTGGTTTCCATGTAGCTTTTGAACTGTTTCCATAAATGCAGTAGAAACTGTACTGGCTTTAAATGGATGTGATAATGCACAAAAGTGTGCATACTTGGTAAGTCTGTCAACTACCACCATGATGACACTCTTTTCCTCAGACTTGGGTAAACCTGTGATAAAATCCATTGAAACCTCCTCCCAACGTTGGCTTGGAATGGATAAAGGTTGTAATAGACCCGGTGTCTTAATTGTTTCAACTTTATTTTGTTGGCAAACCAAACATTCCGCCACAAATTTTTGAATATCTGATTTAAGGCCATCCCAAAAAAATTCCTTCTTAACCCTGTGGTAAGTTTTTAAAAATCCTGAGTGCCCTCCTAAGGGAGAAGTGTGCAATTCCATAAGAATCTTTGGTTTTAGCTGGGAATTCTTACAGAGGTATAAGCGATCTTTGTACCATAACGAATCATTTTTCCAGCTAAATGTATCAAAAGTACTGGAATCTTGTTGTAGCTTTCGAATAAGTGCCCACACTTCTTCATCATTCTTCCATTCCTCCCTTGCTTCGTTTATCCAATCTGGTTGGATAATAGAAATGGCACACAACAATGCTTCCACATCCTCATCCTTTCTTGAGAGTGCATTTGCCACCACATTTTGCTTCCCTTTTTTGTAGATGATTTCAAAGTCATAACCCAACATCTTTGTGACCCACTTTTGTTGCTCTTCAAGGATAATCTTTGTTCTAAAAAGTATTTAAGGCTATCATGATCCGTTTTTACCTTGAAGTGTCTTCCCATTAGGTAGGGTCGCCATTTCTTAAGTGCATGGAGTATTGCCAACATTTCCTTCTCATAAATAGCTTTGCTTAAAAACTTTCCCTTGATTGGACGACTTTCAAAAGCAATGGGTCTTTCATCTTGCATTAGAACAGCACCAATTCCATTTCTTGAAGCATCACATTCCACAATAAAGGTTTTTGTGAAGTCCGGTGTAGCTAAGACCAGTGCTTGGCACATTGCCTCTTTAAGATGTTCAAAGGCCTTTGTTGCTTCCCGAGTCCATGAAAATGAATCTTTCTTCAATAATGTTGTTAGAGGTGCTGCTATTCTCCCATAATTCTTAACAAACTTGCGATAATACCCTGTCAACCCAAGAAATCCTCGCAGATGCTTTATGGATGTGGGGATTTTCCATTCCTTAATGGCTTTAATTTTGCTAGGGTCTACCTTAACTCCTTCATGAGATACAATATGACCCAAATATCCACCTCCTGGACTCCAAAGAAACATTTGGATCTTTTTGCATATAATTGTTTCTCCTCCAATAGTTGTAGCACCCTGTCAACATGTTCAACATGATCCTTCCAAGACTTTCTGTAGATTAGTATATCATCAAAAAATACTAACACAAATTTTCTAAGGAATGGTTTGAAAATTGAATTCATCAAACCTTGAAATGTTGAAGGTGCATTGGTAAGGCCAAAAGGCATGACCAAAAATTCATAATGACCCTCATGAGTTCTAAATGCCGTTTTCAGAATGTCTTCAATCTTCATTCTGATTTGATGATATCCCGAACGAAGATCCAACTTGGTGAAGTAAATTGATCCATGCAATTCATCCAGTAATTCATCAATGAAGGAATGGGGAACTTATCTTTAATAGTGAGCTTGTTGAGCTCCCTATAATCCGGACACATGCGCCATGATCCATCCTTCTTGTGCACCAATACTACTGGAGCTGAGAAAGAACTTTGACTCAGTTGAATTATACCAGCCTCTAGCATTTCTGCAACCATACGTTCAATTTCACTTTTTTGGACATAGGGATATCTGTACGGCCTGATGTTTGGAAGAACACTTCCTGGAATCAGATGAATAGCATGATCATGATCACGCATAGGTGGGAGACCTTTGGGAGTCTCAAATACCTTGGAATGATTGTCCAGGACTTTTTGGAGATCTGGAGAAATAGATGATTCCAATGTGGAAACATCTAGCGAACATAATTGTGCAATTACACCTCTTTGCTCCTTTTTTAGAAGCTTTGTCATGCCATTAGAGCTGATTATCTTTCCTGGTTTCCCTGCAATACCCCTTAATTCAACTTCCTTTCCTTCCGTAGAAAATTTGATGAAAAGTTCTTGAAAATTAAAAGCTATTGTACCCAAGGATTGTAGCCATTGGACTCCTAGTACAACATCAACACCTCCCATTGGAATGGAAAGCATTGGGCTAGTCAATACATATTCTCCCATGGATAGCTTGATATTATGGAACTTTCCAGAGCAATTTATTGTTCCTCCATTTGCAATCATCACTTGACACTCTGGTGCTGGATATAGGAAGCAATTCAATTCTTTTTCTACCCTACAATGAATAAAATTGTGGGTGCTTCCTGAATCAATCAACACTATTACCTTTTTCTTCTTGATTTTTCCTTCTATCTTGATGGTTTGAGGAGTGGTAATTCCCGCCAATGCATTACAAGATATGGTCAGATTTATTTGTTCTTCATCTAGGCTTTGTTCCTGGAGTATATCCTCTTCTTTCGACCTTTCTTGCTCCTTTTCTTCTTCCTCTTCACAATCTATGTAGAATAATTTCTTCTCAACACACTTATGACCTTTTGTATATTTGCTATCACAACTGTACAAATCCCTTTTGCTCTTTTTTCTTCCAATTATTGTGGTGTCAACCTTGTAGGTTGTGGAAGACTAGGGGCAACAACACTTCCGTCTTTATAGTTTTGAGTGGTATGCTTCCTAGTTGCCATAATTTTGCTTTCCATTTTTCTTGCTAACCTGAATGCCTTCTCTAATGAATCAGGTTCCCAAAGGTGAACATCATGTTGGATATTATCCTTTAAAGACCCTATGAACACATCAATCCTATGCTCCTCTGGAATATCTTTTACCCTTATGTTCAATTTTTGGAACTCCTCAATGTGCTCCATTATTGAATCCTTTTGTTTGAGACTTATCAGTTCGCTAAAAAAAGTGTTGCTTTTTGTATCCTCATAATGTGCTATCACTTCTTCCATAAAAATTGCCCAAGTGATAAATTTTTTACGAGAACAAAGCCATTGATACCATACAAACTGATTTGGTTCCAAATATATAGTTGCCATACGTACCTTTTGTGTGTTTTGCACATTATTGAGATCGAAGAATTGCTCCATCTGTAATATCCATGTGGCAGGATCCTTGCCATCAAACTTCCTCATATCGATTTTTGGAATATGGTGATTCTTTGATCCAACATTAGCATCTATGGAATCATGATTAACCTTTCTTTTCTTCTCATCATGAGTTTCCTTTACTACCTTTTCACCATTAGTAAGTATTTCTCGTAGAAAATTTGTCAAATCTGTCTTCAAAACTGCCATGCATGTCTTCAAATTTGTGTTCAAATCTATCTTCAAATTATCCATCTTAGCTTCCATTCCATTCATCTTAGCCTCCACGCCATTTATCTTAGCTTCTGTTAAATTTTGTGAGCGTGACATTTGTTGCACTTGTTGTTGTAATTTTGATATATCATGTAGCATTTCTTCCTCTTCTTCATGAGTCATGCTAGAGCTTTCAGGTTCCTTACTAGGTGTTCACATTTTCTTTCCTCGGGGCACCATTTACTGATAATAATGCTCTACTATGCCCTTTGAATTCCTTCAAAATAAATATTCAAACCAAGATTAAGCAAAAATTTAAAAAAATCTACACACCTTTTTTCACTTTATAGGAGCTCGATATTGCCTCTGATGTATCTCTGTACTTTCCAATCATCTAGTTCTGAATTTGTGATCTGTAGTAGCTCTCTGTGTCCTCTTTCCAACGCCACTAGTCTGATCCAAATTGGATTCTCCAAGAAAGAGTTATGCACAATCTCCCAAGATGACCTGATTATAGACCTTTCCAGAAGAGCGAACTTGTATGAAGTGCCACGTGTACAATTTTCGACCTTTGGTTCTAAAAAATATATACAAGAAACTACAGTCTGTCCTCTTTCTTTGCCGTCTTACGAAATTTCAATCTGATACCCAGAGAGAAAGTTATGACGATTTTCCCCAGGTCACCTGTTTTGAATGTAATTCCGGAGTCTGCAAAAATACCAACTTCCTTAGATCATATCTCCGCAAATATCGCACTAAAAGCTCTGAAATTCGGACCCAAGGTTAAACGTGATTTCTTCTCAAATGGGTTTTTTTTGCGACTTCTGAAACATCACAGAAAAAAGGTTATAGTGAAAATGACACGATGACCTATTTGGAGCAGCGAAACCCTAGAATCCAAAGCTCTGAAACCAAATGTTATGAAACCAGCTCAAGAAAAGATAGAAAAGATAGATCAACGCCTTAGAATTCAGCCTCTTCAAGGGGGAAACCTCCTTTACATTACATAAATGAACAATTATTGTATGATTCAAATGACAAAACCTCCTTTCTACATATAGGAGTCTAAGGAGTCACAATATAATCCAGCCGACCTAATAATAATATAAAGCCACAAAAATAAAAATAGAGGGATTCTATGGGGCACAGAAATAACAATATGGGGGTAATAGGGGCACAACAATATAAATAAGGGGTATAAATACAATAGTAATTGGGTGATCACTAGTATTATAGGGACCCAACATCCCTCAACGAGTTGGATGTGATGGTAGAATTAGTTTTTAAAGATATTGAAAGTTGAGAAATTTTGTAACCCCATTTCCATAATTAGACCTTATATATTGGGTTAGCATGATGTAACACCTTCTGGTACCCAAGAATAACCCAATGGGGTTAGAGGGTGTGTTACAAAGTGGTATAAGAGTTGTAGATTCAATACTTGGACCTCTGGAGGTAAATTTTTGGGTCTCTGATGTTGTAGTTTAATGTGCTAAGGCCTGTTACAAAGTGATACCAACAATCATGCAACTATTAAGGAAACGACAAACATCTAGGTTCACCACTTGGACTAGATGGGATCAAAGGTAGATCAATGAAAAGGAAAAGGTTTCATCTAGGACCTTTGAGGCATGATATCTTTTTTTACCGATGTCATTTCTAATGATTGATTTCTTGTGCAAATGGGTGTTGGTTGTAGCACTGTGATTGATGGCTATGTATTGATTACAAACTATGTTTTACATGCATATCCATGATAACATTATAAAGATAAAAGACTCTAATATGTTAGATTTCTTTCTAATTTGATTTTGAGATTATAGAGGTCATTGTTGCTATCCTTGGTAAAGACGATGATTTTAATTAATAATGATGGTCTTGGTAAAAGGTTGAATTCTAAATATTATGGTGGTAGGACTATAAACATATATATATATATATATATATATATATATATATATATATATATATATATATATATATATAGAGAGAGAGAGAGAGAGAGAGAGAGAGAGAGAGAGAGAGATTCTTGATTCTTAGAACATGTGACTAACACAAGTTCTAGATGTGTGAACAATAGTAGATGAACATGGCTCAAATATACATGCATATTTTTAGCAAGACAAGTTAACAAGTTAATTTGTTTGTGTTAATAAATTAACAGTTGTGTGTGTGTGACAGCACATAAGAAGACAATTGTGGCAAGAAGAAAAGCATGGAAAGTGGCATGGTACATTATGACATGGATGAATTCCATCAAGAACAAGAAAGGGGGGGGGTCCCTTAAAATAGTAGAAACCTTTAGGAGTTGCAAGGAAGAAAATATAAGGCTCATTAGAAAGAAAAATGAATAGGAAAGGTTGAACACCATATTGATGGAGAACTTGTCTTGCATACAAGGCTTGTTACAACACACTTCAACCTCCCGAGATATGGAAAAAAGTCATGTTGATAGGGCCAAAACGAGGCCTTGCAAGGATGAAAAGGAAAAGAAAACAATTTCATGCTTCCATTATGAAGGGAAGCACCTAAAAAGGAATTGTCCCAATAGGCAGAAAAATCAGAAGAGGGACAAGTTCTTGTGAGCTAACAGTGTGTCACACTAGAGGAGAGGAGGGAGTACCCATTAAGGGATTTTTGAGGTCTAAAATGGGCCTCCTTAGGGAATTATAAAATAATAGTGGAAATAATAAAATAAGATTAGATTACATCATCAAATTTTAGAGGGAAAAAAAGAAAAAACTATTTGTTCAACTCGTATTTTCAACTTATCTCCGTATTGGTTTACTCAAATTTCGAGTGGCAACACTTTTTGGATGAAAAATTTGATTCCTCATCCAAGGAGTACCCATGTTGCATATTTTCGATGGACCCTACTACATGAAAAATGAGAAGTATATGAAAAACATGATTGCAATCACGATTTTTCATGTATTTCTTATTTTTCGTCTAGTAGGGTCCATTGAAAGTATGAAACATGGGTACTCTTTGGATGAGGAATTAAATTTTGCATCCAATGAGTACTCCCACTAAAAATGTGAGTAAAATATTAGGGAGATAAGTTAAAAATATCAGCTGAAAAAGTAGTTTTATTATTTTATTATTTTTTAATCTTTTTACTTTTTTACTCCAAAAATTGTGAATCATCCCCCATGGTTGACATCATCATCTTGAATCTAATTGGTTCTTATAAATTTTATTTTGGTTGTACATTTTTCTTAGGAGAACCATTTTAGACCTCAAAATTCCCCTAATGCCCTCAAGCTCTCAGATGTACATATATTTATATGTTGAAAGGTTCCCCATGAACTCTTATAAGGGGCATTGAAATCTCAAATATATATATACATATATATAGCGGTGAAAAACAAATTGAATACGTAACTCATGGGAATGATTCATTATGGTTTATTGAATGATGCATGTGTTTTGTGTTCCATGATTGGATTTGTATTTTGTTTTATTTCTTTTATTATCAAAATTGAGCATGCCATGCTACATTTCTTGTAATTTTGTGTTGCTATTATGAGATTTTGTTGTCCTTCATTCTTTTTCTTTTTCCTTTTTTGTTTTGAGTCTTGATAATTGTTGGGTGTGGGAGAAAAAGAAATGGAGCTTTGGAAAAGAGTTGAGAGGAACCCAACAAGAAGTATATGACCTAGATGAAACCCAATGCATGAATAAATGGAAATGAGAAGATGGATGTTAGCAATCCGTAAAATCCCTTCAGGCTGAGAAAAGGACTACAGACGTAAACAAAAACTGCTTTGGGATAGAAAATGGTATTTCTAGCTGGAGTGGGCTCCCTCACTCAAAAATATAAAGATTTTAAAGCACAAAATTATAGCAGAGACTAGTTCTGGCAAAGGAATTCTGGAAGTATTTGGTTGAAGTTTGAATGGTCGGATAGGTAATAGTACATGATCAATTTAGCCTTTTACTCATTTACTTATGCAAGTAAATTGACAACTATTACAAGGGCTTGTAAGCATGACTTGCGATAAAATGACAAGTTGTATTATAGAGTAGATAAACTAAAAAAAGACAAATTCTTCCTCTCCAATAAGAAAATATTGTTTATATAGGAGAAAGAGAGACTAAACTTAGAAGATAACATGCATGACCAAATAGCATTTCATTTGTAACTGAAACGTGAAGACAGTTGAAAGAGAGAAACTAGACTGCATTCTAGATCAATTGAAATCAAATACTCATAAAACACAGAGAGAAAATAGAATAAAAAAACAGAAAACATAAAAAATCCCATAAATCATACTGTAAGAATCCTTGTACACTGAAATCGATAACCCTCAATACATAAGCATTGCACCATGAATTGATCACACAAGCATAAATTTTGAAAAATTAACACTAACACATCATTGAACCATCAACAACCTATTCTGTATTCATTCATCAAAATATATAATTTATACATAGGATCTAAATATGTTTAAGTTCACTGTATCTTCAATCCAACAGAGGATCGGTCTAAAACTGAAACAAAAATAGTAAATTGTTGTTTTTCTAATGCCTTTCCTCAAGACATAAAGCATAAATCATCTTTTGTCCTTAAAAAAAACAACAATTTTAATACAAATTAACTTAATAAGTCTTTGAACTGATCATCATGACTGAAATAGCAAAAAACACAAAAATTTCTTTTTTGACTATTAAAAAAAAACCCGCGTAGGAGCTGCACAGCACTCGAAACTTTATCCTTCTAGAAATGACACATGGCGAGATGTTAAGGAGGTGAGATGGGCACCACATGTACCCCATGTAAAACTCTTTAAAACCTGGCAGGTGGCTATCATCTAGCATGTGTGTGATTGTCTAGGCATGGCCTGTGTAGCAAGTACGCAGCGCCTCCATAGTGAAATTTCTGCAACTGCTCTCTGAGTGCCTTTTAGTCCTCTTAAATGCTATCATGATACTATATGATGCTCAACATATCAAATTCAACATATTAAAGTACCAAAAACTTAAGACAAAATTTGAAAATAAAAAATGAGGCTTGGTCACTTCCTTTTTCTCTTGCTTGACACTTTACTGTTGGAAGCCTTGGTGTTGGGAGTTTTGGTCTTGGAATCTGAAGTTGTGAAGTCATGTTGTTCAATAAGTGATGATAAGGTGGGTGTCACCTTAGTCATGATCTTAGGATCCAATTTAGGCATCTTCATGACAGGAGGTATCACAGCAACTCCTTCATATCTCTTTATCAATCTTCGTGCCTCCTCCAAGCTTTGCCTCATACTTCTAAAATGAGCATTCAAGACCAAGTTTCTAACATAAAAACTTTTGCATTGTCTCCTTACTCACTGGGACCATTTGAAAAAGTGTTTTCCCTTATCGAGGGCTTTAGATGCTTCTCTAACTTCATGGTCACAATTCTCAAGAATGTGTTGTATTGAATTTTTATAATCTCAATTCTGCTTTCTGAACTGGGTCACCTGGTCCTTGCTTTCCTCTAGCTCCTCCAAACACCTTTGATATTCTTTCCACTTGCCAAAAGGGGGTTCTCTAGGAGCTTGAGCTATCTACTTCATCTGCTGTACATACCCAAACTTGGACATGGAAATCTTGCCTGATGACCCTCTTAGCTCTACTACAACATTCTTGGCCTAATTTGCAAAAGAAACATGCTTCCCCTTTCCCTTGACAATTGATGCTATAGGTAACTTTTACTTGTTTTCTGTTGGCTTGACTACTACCTTGAGATCTCTTTTCTTTCTCTTCAAGAACGTTAGACTCATTTGATATTTAGAGAGCACTTATTTCTTCTTAGTCATCTTAGGCTCCTCTTCTTCATATTGCATACCACCTGTTTCCAGTGGTGCTATGTACTCCTCATGGTCTGGTTGTACTACTTTTGGGCCCTTGAATTCATCCACTTTGTCATAAAGTTTTACATCTAATTTCTTGTCTTCAGAAATTTCCCCTACTTCTTCAGGGTTTGCCTCTTCCTAGGTCTTTTTCACTTAAACTATTGCTCCCTTTAGAATCTATGTAAAGAAAATATGGTGACAGGTCTTCCAATGGTATCTTGCAGAGATGGTGTTTGTTCTGGATGTGTACTCAAAAAACATCATCGGGATAGTTTTGAAAAGCATGCCTCTTGGCACGCCTCAGCACCTTTACAGCTTGTGCATAGTGATTTATGTGGTCCACTTCCAGTTGTTTCATTCTCTGGCTACAAGTATTTCTTAACTTTCATTGATGATTTCTCCAGACGCACTTGGGTATACTTCTTAAAACTCATGATTGAAGTATTTAACATGTTCTTGGTCTTTAAGGCCTTTGTTGAAAAACAATTTGGACATCAAATTCTTAAGCTAATATCTGATAATGGTGGAGAATATGTTAACAACAAATTCATCAACTTTTTCAATGAGAATGGAATTCAAATGCAACATAATGTTCCATATAATCCACAACAAAATGGTGTAGCTGAAAGGAAGAATCACACCTTAAAGGAAATAGCTAATTGTATGCTTTAATCTAAAGGACGTACTCTCAATTTTTGGGCAGAACCAATTAACTGTGCAAATTACATAACAAATCACACTCCTACTAAGGTTTTAAAGAATATCACTCCAGAAGAAGCATGGAGCTCAATTAAACTAGATGTAAGTCACTTTCGTATTTTTGGAAGTGAAGCATGGGCCCATATTCTAGATGAGAAATATAAAGCTTTAGAACCTAAGAGTGAAAAATGTATTTTTGTGGATATTGTGAAGATGTCAAAGGATATAGACTTATTCCACTTAAGTCAAAGAATGTTATCATTAGAAGAGACGTAAAGTTTGTTGAAAATATATCGTCCTACGAGAATAGTTCGGCGAATGTGCCATCTCTCTCTATCTCTTATACTTTTGAAAATATTTCTTCTTCAGATGATGAAAGCGACAATGACAATCCTCCCCCACCTTCTCAGGATCCTCCTTTAGCTCCCTAGCTTCCAAAATGGGTCTGTGATACTCGGGATGCAGGAGGTGCTCTTACCGGTGATCCTAAAGATCAGCAGCGTACACGTTCTCAGTTCAATAGAGCCTCTTCTTTACTGGCTTAAGCTTCAACAAATTATGATCTTGACACCTTTGCAGAAGCTTCAGGCCATCTAGATTGGGACACAACTATGAATGAAGAATACCGTTCATTATTGGAAAATGATACATGGGATCTTGTTCCTCTACCAAAGGGACGAAAACTTGTTAGATGCAAATGGGTTTACAGAACCAAGTATGGACTAGATGGAAACGTTGATAAACATAAAGCTTGTCTTGTTGCTAAGGGTTTTTCACAAGTTGAAGGCATTGACTATACTGAAACCTTCTCCCCTGTTGCCAAAATGAACTCTATCTGCCTTGTTCTTTCCCTTGCTGCCTCTTTGAAATGGGAAGTCCTTCAAATGGATGTTAAATCTGCCTTCTTGCATGGGGACATGCATGAAGAAATCTATATGGAACAACCTACTGGCTTTATACAAACAAACTCCAGCCTTGTATGTCGGCTTAAGAAATCCCTTTATGGTCTCAAGCAAGCTCCTCAGGCTTAGTATGCCAAAATGGATAGCTTTCTTTTAGAAACTGGCTTTTCTAGGTGTCATTCTGGCAATACTGTCTACAACAAGAAAGTGGGAAAGTCTCTTATCATTATTGTTCTTGATGTTGATGATCTTATCCTTACTGGTAGTGATCCCAACCTTATAAAACATGTGAAGTCCAGCCTCAAAAGGAAGTTTGAAATGACAGACTTGGGACATTTGCATTATTTTCTTGGTCTTCAAGTCTTGCAATCTAAGGAAAGTATTTCCCTTTCCCAGTCCAAGTATTCCTGTGATCTTCTACGCCATTTTCACATGGAAGACTTTAAGCTAGCCCCTTCTCCCTTTTAGTCTGGAGCTAAACTTTCAGTCACTTGTACTTCCCCTGAATTTGATCCTACCTTATACTGTCAACTTGTAGGAAAACTTTTGTATTTGACCCATACTCATCCTGACCTTTCCTTTGTTGCTGGCCTTATTGCCCGGTTTATGCAAAACCCACATGAGAGTCATTGGAAAGCAACTAAAAGAATACTTCATTATGTTCGAGGTGCAGTTCAGTTTAGGATTCATTACAGCGCAAAAGCATCTCCTCTATTGGTTGGTTTCACTGATTCTAATTGGGGTGGTGACCCTGATGATCGAAAGTCTAATGCAGGTTATGTGTTCACTCTTGGTTCAGGACCTATTACATGGGTTTGCAAGAAACAAAGTTCCATTTCTCTTTCTTCAGTAGAAGTAGAGTATCGTGGTGCCGTAGAAGCTAGTAAGGAAGCCTTGTGGCTTCGTCAGATCCTGTCAGAGTTTGGCTTTTAGTAGCAGCATCCGACTACACTTTGGTGTGATAATCAAAGTGCCATTCAACTATGCAAAGATCCAGTCCAACATTAGCACAACAAACACAATGAACTGCACATGCACTTCATCAGAAAGCTCACTCATGACCATGTTCTTGAAGTGAAATATTGTTCAACAGATGATCAAGTTGCAGACATGTTTACAAAGGCTCTCACAGAGGTTAAGTTTACTAAACTCTTATTTATGGTTGGAGTTCAGGAAGTTGTCACTAAGGGGGGATAGGCTCTAATGCCTCCTTCCTTCTCCTATTGTGTCATATTTGTACATCCTTCAATCCTATCCCAAGTTTTTCTTAAGGGGGGATGTTAGGATATTCCGACACATAGGAAATAGTTAAGTATAACTTGGTCTAGTGTAGAGTTAGGTAAAGTGTGTTTCTTTACTATGTACTTCTGTGTTAGGGTCCCACCCTAACCCCCTTATTTATGTAATGGGATCACGTCATAGTCAAGAGTCAATAAAGCCCATATTGATAATTGTAATTGGTTAATCCGCAATTAATGACGGAACCACAGTTAGTTGCAAATGGGCTGTAGTATTAGATAGATGGTATTAATAAAACCCACGGTATTGGCCTGTGGTATTGCATGTATGAGTCATATATAAAGGATAGAGACTCCCTGCGAGGAGCATCGTGTCTTACTTTTGTAGTCGAGCTCTGCTCCATTGGAGGTTCCCCCTCGAAGAGGCAAGTGAACATTACTCTCTGAATAATAAAATCATTACTATTCTGTGTTCTTGGTATCTTTTCTTCGCATATTTTGTATTTGGGTATCATTTTGCAGGTTAAGAGCATAACAAGTGGTATCAGAGCACTTTCCAGGGCCGGTGGGATCTCCATTTCTTAGCAAATTTTTTTTTGGCTAGAGATGTGTTCCGACATCTTTAAACCACGGGATCTATCGTTGAGCGCATAAACTTGTGGATTTGTGGAGGCATGCATGCAGGAAATACAAGAGGTGGTCACCTCTGTTGGACTCCCTTGTAACCCCTGTGGGTACTGTTATAGACATTTTTGTGCCTAACAGCATGAAGCATGAAATGTCAATAATCTGAGGGATCCAAAGTCCCTAAACATGTTGTTCCTACCCCTAGAGGAACAAGGTCAGCAAACCACAGCACTGAAAATCAGTTCTCCACCTGAAAACACTCAAAAACAAGCTATTTCTGGATCATGTCAGCTGCTCCACTGAGCATCTGCGCTGAATGTCAACTGCTCCACTCTGTACCTGCGCTGAATGTCAAAAGAAATGAAGGCTACCTGCGCTGGGCGAGATTGGCCAAGTGGCACAGTCATTCTGCAAGGTGTCAATTTCCAAGGAAGCTTCCAAACTGACACTTGGGTCAAGGAATTCGCCTTGTGATGAGTAAGAGGGTCTTGATCTCCAAGTGGAAGCAAGAATCTCCAAGTGGACTCAAGAACTGAAGTTTAACTGAAGTGGGAGAGGACACTAGTCAGCTTCATGTCAGTCTCAAGCTGACTCATCCTTTCTCCAAATCTCCTATATATAGAGCTCTCTCATGAGGTCTAGGGAAGCTGGAATTTTGTGCAAGTAAGGAAGTGCTGTTGGTTTGTGCATAGAACTATTGGGTGATTGCTTTGAAGGAGGTGAAGAGGAGATTTCTTTCTGCTGGGAGGTGTTGCTGGATTGGGCCTATTATGGTTGTAACACTCTCAGAACTTTACTTCTTCTATTAATAAAGTATTTGAGGTTCTTCTATATGCATGTGTCTCTATGGTGAATTGATGCTTGTATATTTGATTTATTCTAATCCTTGAATCAGTTATGGATGTATGCTTCTGGTAGTTTCCTTTCTTTGTGCTTTTACAGGATCTTTGTGTAGCTGGGCCGGTGAAAGAGCAAGGAGCTAGGAGCAAGCAGCAAGAGGGAAGATTGGATCAACCATTAGCGGAAGATAACGGTTAGTGGATTCCTTTTCTTTTCTCTCTCTCATCTCATAAATAAGTAATCTTGAATAGCTTTGCATTCAGTTGTTGCTGAGGTACTATCACCCTTAGAGTGGGATAGGGTCATTCCGTATTGGATACTTTTCCCAACAACAAATTGGCGACTCCACTGGGGATCGTATCTTGTTGGTTGTTTGTGTTTTTGCTATTCATTTCATAAACAAAGGGAGTACCGAATCGAACTGTGTTTGAATGATTCAAATGCAAAGTAGAGGGCAGCTACTCTAGCTCAGTTTCTGGGCAAGTTTATGATTTGAAGAGCTGATCCACAAGGACTCTAATAAGCTCTTAGTGATAGCTTTTCATCCTCCTTGTCATCCCTTAGTGTGTCCTTGACTGATAGCTTCTGATTTGAGCAAAAACTGTGAATTTTTGAGCAATCTGTGACCCGGAAACCACCAGAAACGAAAGTTTCGTTCTTCAGTGCAGGCTGTACAAAGGCTGTTTGCATTTCAGCGTAGTTCCCGAAGGGGCTACCTGCGCTGAAGGTCAAACAGGCAGTGTTCCACCTGCGCTGGACCAGTCCTGCCTTGTGCTGCTGGGGTTTCCTGTTGTTTCTTGCCTTGTTTTCACTCTTGTTTTTGCTGTTTGTTACCAGTCAGTGGGCCTATCTGAAACCAACTTTCCTTGTCACTATTCCGCCTCAGTTGTATAAAGAAACTGTGTTTGTTCTTTGTGTATTTCTTGTACATTTACAGTTTCCCATAACGAAAGTGAACTAGTCTTGCTGTGACCTCTTAGATCTAGACCTGTTATAAAGTGTCGTATTGGTCTTAAGAGTTAGTTTGTTTGTTGTTCATAGCTGATTGAGCTTTTTCTTTCGTCATATGGTTTGATTTTATATATTTCTAGTGTCGAAACAAGTAAACCTTAAGGTGTCTTTTGATTTTGGACAAGCTTGTTTGCTTTCACTTGAAATTGAATTCAAAATTATACAACAGCTTTCTTTTTGCATTTCACCAACATTAAGAAAGAGAAAAGAAATACTTGCATTGTGCATGTGCATTATGACAGTTTGCATGTTGATTTAGGAAAAAATGCATTAGTGTGTGCTCTATGATCTGTGTGAAAAGATGTTATCTTTCTTTTCCCTCAGTAGTTAAGGTTTTCAAAGTTGAAAGATTGAAAAGCTTGCTTATCATCTTAGACTGCATTTAGGAGTGTTATCATACATCTCGTGGTGATCCATAAAGGCAAACTGCTAAACAAGATCAACCTTAAAATAAATTGAATTTACATAACAACGCATTGAAACATAAGGCAAACACATAGAGGTCTAAGCTAGAGACGTGTTCCGGCGTCGTTAAACGTAGTGACTGTCGATCTTGACGAAGGTGGGTGATTCCTCCTGAGAGTCGGTGGCACTAATACGGACTTGTGCTCCCACGTACCGTCGCGTATATATTGGGAGACCCCTATAGGAATAAAGCCTTTATCCAATAGGAAACCGTGTCGGCCGCCCTACTGATCGCAATGCAGTGAACACAGCATTCACGAAGATCGACCACTCGTACCGTAAAACGTATTCTGTGGTTTTGCGAAAAGTTTGGCACACCCTCTGCCTAGAACTCCAGAGCAGTTTCTTTTGGCCTTTTTCAAACTCTATAACTGAAAAAGTCCATCCGAGCATTTGTCACTTCGGGCTCGTTAAAACATCGAAGGAGACTAGAGTCATCTTTAGCTTTTTCTCGACTCTTAAAAAGTGAAAAAGCAAGTTGTGTCTAAGCGTCGTTATAAAATTTATTTTAAACGGAACATAATCACCTCCTATTCCCGCGTTGATCTTAAAGTTGAGAACATGGAACGCCCCAACCAAGGAATTCCACATGATGGAAATCCTAGTCCATTCTCCTCTTGGGGAGAAGTTGGTGCGCCCCACATGGCCACATTGTCGCTTCCAGGACTGACAATTGGCCTGCCTATTTGGCTATTCTCAACCAATGTAGTTCAGAACACCATGGTTCCTGAACAGTCGAGTCAACAGTTAGATCAGTCTAGAGCTGCCCACCAGCCTTCTACTTCTTATAACTCTTCCTCTAATCCTTCATCTTCACAAGGTGGGGCCGGCAAAAGCCAAGCTCCCATGGAGAAGAAGGAGAAGAAGAAGAGAGAGAGGAAGAAGAAGGAGCCTAAGGCGACTGGGGGCAAGCAACAGACATCTGACAAAAACCCACACACAGCACAGACCGGGCCTATATCGCCATGTGTCATATGTAGAGGAGACCAATTCCATAGAGATTGTCCCTGTATTCCCCGGATACTAAGGGACTGGTCACCTCGTTTGCACAATTCGGGAGCATCAACCTCTGATAGCCATGTTGATTGCTTACCGTCAACCAGCGAAAGTGAAGGTTCAAGACAAAGAGGGGGAGCAAGATCCCCCTGCAGACTATGTGAAGGCGGTCACGCCATCCATCGTTGTCCCTTCTTAGACGAAGCGAAGAGAGTTTTGGAAGATCGTCCGGTTTCACCAGTAATACTTCCTCCTGGATACAAAAAACTCGTGCCAAGTCCTTCGTTGGTTGAAAATACAGCTGGTCTGCTCAAGTGGTCAGCTGAAGCGTCAGTCATTGAAAATGAACCTACTGAATCCAGACCAGACGAAAGTCTAAAGTTCAATACGGCAGTTGACCCGGTTCTTCCTTCAGAGGTTTCATCCTCAAATGACACCGTCACTGAAGATTCATCTTCAAATGACACCCTCACTGGAAAGAATAAGGATGACACCATCCAGATTCTTTTCATCAACACAGATTCTGATGAGCATCAGGGCAATGCGCCCATTCCTTTATCGCAGGAAGGAACATCGTCAGGATCGTATCCGGCCGTGTATTCGGTCCCACCACCAAGCAACCTGGTTGTGTCCTTTGATTGGAACCAACTAGGCAGACCCTGGTTACCAGCCAGTATACCATTCAGAATCATAGTCCAAGTTTACAGAAGGGTAATGGCTGGAACCATCATTGATGAAGGGGCATCTGTGTGTATCCTTTCCTCTATTTCTTGGAAAGCACTAGGTTCCCCAGAGCTTTTGCCTGAGATAAGAAATCTCTCAGTTTTGATAAAGGAACCAGTCGACCATTAGGGATCCTCCCCAATGTGCCTGTTACATTGAAAGGGAAGACCGTTCAAATGAACGTGATGGTCGTTCAAGGACCCTTGGATTATAACCTACTCCTTGGACGAGACTATATATATTGCATGGGAGCTATAGTCTCCTCACTCTTTAGAGTAATGTGTTTTCCACACGAAGGAAGAATGGTCAAGCTCGTAGACCAACTTTCATTTCCAGGATCACGCATCGCAAATAGTCAAATACCAACCCTCAATGGTCTATTCACCCAAGAAATGTCTCCACCCCCAGTCCTCCTTCCCGATGAGTGCGAGTGATTCGGAAAGATGGGACTGGAACCTAGGGGGCATGCATCCTGGTCTGCTTCGGGCAGAGGAAACCTTGGGTATAAGGTAGAATTTCCGCGAAAGAATATGACTAGTCCGTACCCCGTCCGGAAGAAGGAAGAGGGGTTGTTCTAGAACAGGATTCTTTTGTCAAAGTTATGCGTTTGATGATTTCTAGTCATTCACCTTTGTCTAAACAGGTAGGCAATACCAAAGAAAGAGATTCCTTTGCGGCAGCAAATTGTAACCATCTTTGGGTAAAAGGCAAGCCTCACCCATTAAAACAAATGCTTTGAAGGATAAGTAGGGGCAGCCTCCAAAGAAAGAGATTCCTTTGCTGCAACAAACTGTAACCATCTTTGAGTAACCTAATGATAGACATCGCCGAAGAAAGAGTTTCATTTGCAGCAACAAATAAAACCATTTTTTGGATAACCTGAAAGAGGCAAGCCTCACCCTTTAAAACAAATGTTTTATCGGATAAGTAGGGGCAGCCTTGAAATTATATCTTATACCTGGGGGCATGCAAACCTTTTGGAGTGTAAGCAAAGAGCGGTCATTGATCGTTTCCTAACTTACATAAAGAAAGGATGTGGGGCAAAGGTCAAAATTTGCCAAATTAGGAGCATAGCTTCGTGAGATAAAGCTCCATAAAAAATAGTTATCTCACAGGAGACATTTCTTATCTTATGACTGGTATATTCGAGCAGTTTTACCGCGGAATTTATGCTCGTTAAAAAATAGAAAAGCGAGATCCGAGCAGTTTTAGCGTCATAGTTCATGCTCGTTAAAAAATAAACATAAGCTTTTGAGCAGTGTTTTGGCGCATTCAAGCTCATTAAAAAATGAACCCATCTCGGTAAATAACCATTGTGATCGTAAATTTATTAGCCATAAAAGCCTTGGTCGTGTTTGCACCCGCCACCTCCATTTCATTTGGCCAATCGTTCACCTCCATATGATTGTTTACCCATTTTGAGGAACAGCTGCGAAGAGTGATTTCACTTAGCCATCCTTGTGACACTGCCGTGATTGGAAAATTCCAAACTGTACCTGGAATCCGCTGCTATCCCTGTTTATCACTCGTTCCTCAAAAGACGAGTCTTCTTTGAGCTCTTTTCTCCTGACTCGTAAAATATGAAAAGTTTGCCGAGTTTTGGCCTTCCAGCTCGTTAAAGTGACCGGAAGAGCTATCCCTCCTCTAGATTTTAATCTTTTTGGACCTGAGGGATTATTACACAAAAAGGTCGAGCGCTTGTTTTATTCAGCTCGTTAAAGTAATCGAAAACTCATCCCTTCTGTATTGTTTTATACTTTTTCGGACTTAAGGGATTAGATGACGAAAAAGGAATTTTGGAGTTAACTTTCTGTACCTTTTCAGACTCTCTAAAATTGAAAAGGACCGAGTTTTCCTTGTCGTTAGACTCGTTAAAATGATTAAATAGCGACAAACTTGTCTTTAGACGAGAACGAGTTTCCCTATCGCTAGGCTCGTTAAAACATAGCGATGGGCTTGCCCGAAGGGTAGGTTATAGAACAAGCATATGTTATCCTCCTCAAGCTTGACAAAAATAAAGAGGTACTGGTCAGAAATGACTGGGGAAAAATTGGGAGAACCTCAAAGCTTTAATGGTAGCAAGTCGCTCTTGAACATGACACTTTGTCCTCCGTATCACATCGGGTTGGGTTGTTTCATTCACCGGTCTCATCACCATGGTCCTCGCCAAACCATCCACATTTGGGGTAATGCTACCGATCCATCACATCAGTGTCATTATATGTTCAAGAGATGTGTTCAAAAAGAGTCAACCGTGTCCCATCCACTGCCATACATTATCCTTCATCCACCCATGATCGCCACCCTGAATCATATTTCACAGATTGTTTTCACCTCCACTAAAATCATTAGCTCCGTTCTGTGTCACTGATGTGGGATTCATTAAGGCCCTCCTTTGACGGATCGTTTCTTGTCGACTTCAGCTCATTATCCAAGAAGTTGATCTAGGAACAAACCCCCAGTGCTTTGAAGCTTGCATGCCTCAATGGCAAGTTTCTCACTTCCGGCGACAGGTATGCATCAATGACCTTCGACCATAAGATTTTGCGTGGTGTTCGACGCCAAGTCCTTTATTCACACCACGTGAATTGTACTGCAGTACCTTGAGGGTCATTATCATTATCGGTGATTCCTCTCGCGCTTGTTAACGGTTTACATTATTGACCGGTAATCAAGCGATGTCTTTCCATGTTCGACTTCAGCGCAATTCTCACATGGATCGACTTGTACTTAGAGTGAAGATCGAACGAGTTTGAAGACCCCGGATCTAGTTTCATCCATCCGGGCTGCGATATATATATTCAGGATATAAAGACATTTGTTATGTACATCATTGCAGCAGATGATCATCCTCCTCAAAGGATGATAATTTCAGCAGAGAATTATCAGTCTACCATCAGACGATCGTCTGTTCTATGTACCAAAATGAATTTATAAAGTTGAGCATGGGAATGCCCGCCTCAGCTAGATCATGAAAGCAGAATGAAAAAAATAATGTATTGTATTGTATTTTATTACAGGGCACCTCTCAGCGATTGAATGAACTTCGGATCCTCCTGATAAAGCATTTCACCCGATAAACGACCTCATACTTTAGGGGGCAACTGTTATAGACATTTTTGTGCCTAACAGCATGAAGCATGAAATGTCAATAATCTGAGGGATCCAAAGTCCCTAAACATGTTGTTCCTACCCCTAGAGGAACAAGGTCAGCAAACCACAGCACTGAAAATCAGTTCTCCACCTGAAAACACTCAAAAACAAGCTATTTCTAGATCATGTCAGCTGCTCCACTGAGCATCTGCGCTGAATGTCAACTGCTCCACTTTGTACCTGCGCTGAATGTCAAAAGCAATGAAGGCTACCTGCGCTGGGCGAGATTGGCCAAGTGGCACAGTCATTCTGCAAGGTGTCAATTGCCCAGGAAGCTTCCAAACTGACACTTGGGTCAAGGAATTCGCCTTGTGATGAGTAAGAGGGTCTTGATCTCCAAGTGGAAGCAAGAATCTCCAAGTGGACTCAAGAACTGAAGTTTAACTGAAGTGGGAGAGGACACTAGTCAGCTTCATGTCAGTCTCAAGCTGACTCATCCTTTCTCCAAATCTCCTATATATAGAGCTCTCTCATGAGGTCTAGGGAAGCTGGAATTTTGTGCAAGTAAGGAAGTGCTGTTGGTTTGTGCATAGAACTATTGGGTGATTGCTTTGAAGGAGGTGAAGAGGAGATTTCTTTCTGCTGGGAGGTGTTGCTGGATTGGGCCTATTATGGTTGTAACACTCTCAGAACTTTACTTCTTCTATTAATAAAGTATTTGAGGTTCTTCTATATGCATGTGTCTCTATGGTGAATTGATGCTTGTATATTTGATTTATTCTAATCCTTGAATCAGTTATGGATGTATGCTTCTGGTAGTTTCCTTTCTTTGTGCTTTTACAGGATCTTTGTGTAGCTGGGCCGGTGAAAGAGCAAGGAGCTAGGAGCAAGCAGCAAGAGGGAAGATTGGATCAACCATTAGCGGAAGATAACGGTTAGTGGATTCCTTTTCTTTTCTCTCTCTCATCTCATAAAGAAGTAATCTTGAAAAGCTTTGCATTCAGTTGTTGCTGAGGTACTATCACCCTTAGAGTGGGATAGGGTCATTCCGTATTGGATACTTTTCCCAACAACAGGTACCCCTTCGAGTAGTAGCGCATTAGACAGAACCGCACACGGATTGTCTTCCACGTACCCTCTGGGTATATTGGAAGCCCCCTAGGCTCCCTTGAAACCTCACCATAGATAAACCGTCGGCTGTCTTGGAGCTACAGTACATCGAGAACAGCACTCGGGGAGATTACTCACCCGTACGATAGGGTAGTCGGGTTGTACGGCTAAGGGTATGGTCGATCCTCCTTAGTTAGAGCCTTGAAACATTGGGCCGAGTACTACTGCCAGACCCTTATGTATATTGCGATCTGTAGCACCTGACACTCCTCAAGACCATAGTTCTCTTTTTCTATTAGGGGATCACACAGCATCTCTTCCAGACCTGCTTGTGCAAAAGGGTGCAGCAGCAGTAGACATCAGTCCCGCAGTCTGTTCCGCCATCAGATCCGCCATTCAGATCTCTCAGATCCACCAGATCAGAGTTGTTGTGAAGGTTTCCTATACCGGGGTATAATTCTTGCAGGACTTTTGGCCACATTGACATTTTGAGGATTTGGCCACTGCAGTATTGATAAGGAAGGAGTAAAACTCCGTTAGGAGTTAAAAAAAAAAACGAGTCTGAGATCTTCTGGGGTGCTTATTGGTGATCTAGCCCATCAGAATCAGGACGATGAGCTGAGCACTGTGGTACCATTCAATTATTAGTGAAAATTTTTAGGCGGTCCCAAATTTTCATCAGGTTGGTGTATGGTAGAAACTAGAGCTCAAGCGATGGCGAATGAAAGGATCGACAAACTTGAAGAATCCACGCAGTCCCTCACCCTTCAGCTTAACGGACTAAGTAGCCAGGTCACGCAACTCATCCCAAAAGACAAGGAGCAAGCCCACGAGGAGGCGTATAATGGCAATGGATACAATGAGGGTGAGTCTAGCCACTCTCCTCACGTCTGGCACACCCACCAACCACCCAGTCAGTGACCTCCCAAGTTGGATATGCATAAATTTGACGGTTCTCACCCGTCCGCATGGATAGCACAAATGGACCAGTATTTCAAATTGAATCGTATCTTAGATGATGCGACTCAGCTTATGTTGGGGAGCATGTACTTGGACAATGAAAGGTGGCAATGGTGGGAATGGCATCAACGTTGCAATGGACCTTTTAGGACTTGGACCCAATTTACAAAAGCTCTTCAAAGCCGCTTTGAATAGGAGGATTCTTTTTTGGGTCGTCTTACTAAGCTCTGATAGACTGGTACAGTGGATGAATATATTACAGCTTTTGAAGCCTTAGCCTTCCGCACTTGGGGTCTCTCAGATGCGTTCTACACGGAATGTTTTATGAGCGGTCTTAAAGAAGCCATCAAAGCTCAAGTCCTATTGCACCACCCTCCCACATGGACAGAGGCTTGCAAGGTAGCTCGTAACGTGGAACATGCATTATCAGCCCAATACAGTCACCCAAATTTCTCCGCTAAAGGTCGCCCCCCACAGGCTCACAACACGACTCAAACACTTAAGGTCCAAAAGGTGTCACCTACGGAAATGGCCAAAAGAAGAAAGCAAGGACTATGTTACTACTGTGATGCAAAATACTCCCCAGGTCATAAATGCGAGGAGCCCAAATTTTTTCAAATAGATGCCACTGACTACAGCTCAACAGAGGAAGATCCACCACTTGAGGACCATGAGGCGCTAGAAGAAGACAACCAACAGGACAATGTCCCTGATGAACCAGTTATTTTGCTGCATGCGTTGGCAGGGATTTCTTCCCCTCAAACTCTCAAAATCAGAGGTTTTATTAAACATCGCCCAGTAGTAGTTTTGATTGATAGTGGAAGTACACATAATTTCATCCATCAAAAAGTCGCAGAAGCAGTGCATTGTTTTGTACGCACAGTTTCTAACTTCCAAGTTCAAATTGCGGATGGAGGCACAATGAAATGTGAAGGCCGTTGTGAAAATTTCAAACTTCAAATGGGGGATTATCAGTTGAAAACCCACATGTTTGCCATACACATGGGGGGTTGTGACATTGTCCTCGGCGCTGAATGGCTCCGCACTCTTAGGCCAATCACAATGGATTTCCAGGAATTATATATGAGTTTTAAGCAGAACAACTACACACATACCCTCCATGGACTCCAGGCGGGAGCCCCCTCTATCATCAGCTTGCATAGAATGGAAAAATTGTTAAAAAGGGCAATCATGGAGTTGTAGCTCAATTTAATGCCATCCAGGCAGTCGAAACAAAGCCTCTGCCAATTAATCCTGAGATGCAACAGATTTTAAATAACCATCTGTCGGTCTTTGACAAGCCTCATGAGCTTCCACCCTCGCGAGGGGAACATGATCATAGCATCACCTTGGTTCCAGGGGCCCAACCCCCAAATGTGTGCCCATACAGATATCCGTTCACCCAAAAGAATGAAATAGAAAAAATCATCAAGGAACTTTTGGAAGCAGGTGTCATTCGTCCCAACATTAGTCCTTATTCATCCCCAGTGGTCATGGTGCTAAAGAAAGATGGGGAGTGGAGGATGTGTCCCGACTTCAGGGCCCTCAATAAGTTGACAGTCAAAGATAAATTTCCCATCCCGGTGGTTGATGATTTTCTGGATGAACTCAATGGGGCTCAATTCTTCACTAAGCTGGATCTTCACTCAGGCTACCACCAAATTCGCATGAAGGAAGTCGACATCCCCAAGACTGCTTTCAAAACTCATGAAGGCCATTATGAATTCCTAGTCATGCCATTTGGTCTTTGTAATGCCCCCTCTACCTTTCAGAGCCTTATGAACCACATTCTCAAACCATATCTCAGGAAATTTGTCCTTGTCTTCTTCGATGACATCCTCATCTATAGTTGCACTTGGGCCGCACATCTTCAGAATGTAGATCTACTCTTGCAACTGCTCCGCAAGCATAAATTATTTTTAAAGATGTCCAAGTGTTCGTTTGGCATGGCAGAAGTAGAGTATTTGGGCCACATTGTGGGGCATGAAGGTGTCAAGGTGGACCCCAAAAAGATCCAGGCAATGCAGGAATGGCCTCAACCTAAGACCTTGAAGAGCTTGAGAGGATTTTTGGGTCTCACAGGCTATTATTGTAAATTTGTCTTCAACTATGGTCGCATAGCGAAGCCCCTCACCCAACTCCTAAAGAAAAATTCATTCTTCTGGAATGAGGAAGCACAACAAGCCTTTACAGCTCTAAAAAATGCCATGTGTTCCACTCCAATCTTAGCACTCCCTAACTTCACCAAATCTTTTGTCATTGAATGTGATGCTTCGGGTACAGGTATTGGGGCGGTCTTAATGCAGGAAGGGTGACCGTTGGCCTCCACAAGCCAACAACTCAGTGGGAGGAATCTGGGCCAATCTACCTACGAGAAGGAAATGATGGCCATCTTATATGCAGTCGAGACCTGGCGACCTTACTTATTGGGGTGACGTTTCCAAATCCACACAGATCATCACAGTCTTAAATATTTTTTGGAGCAATGCCTACCCTCCCCACAACAAAATAAATGGCTAGCCAAAATGCTGGGATATGATTATGAGATCATTTACAAGAAAGGGAAAGACAATAGTGTCGCAGATGCATTATCTCGCCAATTTAAGGAGGAAAGTACTCTGCTAGCAATTTCCCTTCCCATTCCAGAATGGATTGAAGAGGCTCGTAGGGAATGGTTTTCACACCCCGAGCTCTCCCAACTCATTTCTCAATTGCAGGTAGATCCAAATTCCACCAAGGTCTACTCATGGCAGGATGATATTCTTCGCTACAAGGACAAAGTTGTAATATAACCAACATCCACCCTCAAAAGTCGCATTTTGGCAGAATTGCACTCATCTCCCATTGTAGAACACTCGGACTTTCAGAAGACGTATACTCGCACCAGAACATCATTTTTTTGGACCGGCATGAAAAAGGACATCTTTACTTTCGTAGCAGAATTTGATGTCTGTCAACGCCACAAAGGGGAAACCGTCAACACACCAGGCACATTACAACCATTGCCCATTCCGACATCAATTTGGACGGAGGTTTCTATGGATTTCATTACAGGTCTTCCAAAGTCAGGGAACAAGTCAGTCATCATGGTGGTTGTGGACCGACTGTCGAAGTATGCTCATTTCTGCGCCCTACCCCACCCGTTTACACCAACTTTGGTTGCTCAATCTTTCATGGATCAGATCTTCAAATTGCATGGCATCCCCACTTCTATTGTGTCCAACCGCGACCCGATCTTCACCAGTAATTTTTGGCAAGAACTATTCAGAATACAAGGCACTCAACTCAAACTCAGTACTTCCTATCATCCACAAACAGATGGTCAAACCGAAGCCGTCAACAAATGTCTAGAAACCTACCTTAGGTGTTTCACTTCAGAAAAGCAACACCTTTGGGTATAGTGGTTACCTCTGGCAGAATGGTGGTATAACACCAACTATCATGCCACCACCAAAATGACTCCCTATGAAGCAGTATATGGTCAACTCCCACCTTCACCTACTTCGTATCTCAAGGGATGCTCAAAAGTACAAGCAGTGGATCAACTCCTACAACACCGCGCAACCATGCTCGCCCATCTTCGAGAGAATATTCATCAAGCTCAAAACCACATGAAGCAACAGGTAGACCAACATCGCTCAGAGCACCAATTTCAAGAAGGGGATCAGGTCTTTTTACGGCTACAACCATATAAGCAAACATGACTCAAGGAAAAGGGGTGTCAAAAACTCTCTCCCAAATTCTGCGGACCATATCAAGTACTTCAGCGCATTGGAGAAGTGGCCTACAAGTTGGCCTTGCCACCTACTGCAAAAATCCATCCAGTTTTCCATGTCTCATGCCTCAAGAAAGTGATTGGGAACAATTGTAGAATTCAGACTAGTCTACCTGAATTGGATGAAGAAGGGTCCATCTGGCTTCAACCCAAACAGGTCCTAGACACACGAGACAAGCAACTGCGTGGCCGCATGATTAAGGAAGTCCTCGTCAAATGGAAAGACACCTCTCCGGAAGATGCAACTTGGGAACCAGCCACTATTCTTCAACAGTTTCCGCAGCTTTAGCCTTGAGGACAAGGCTCATCTTAAGGGGGAGGGCATGTTAAGGTCCCACCCTAACCCCCTTATTTATGTAATGGGATCACGTCATAGTCAAGATTCAATAAAGCCCATATTAATAATTGTAAGTGGTTAATCCGCAATTAATGACGGAACCACAGTTAGTTGCAAATGGGTCGTAGCATTAGATAGATGGTATTAATAAAACCCACGGTATTGGCCCGTGGTATTGCATGTATGAGTCATATATAAAGGATAGAGACTCCCTGTGAGGAGCATCATGTCTTATTTTTGTAGTCGAGCTCTGCTCTATTGGAGGTTGCCCCATCGAAGAGGCAAGTGAACATTACTCTCTGAATAATAAAATCATTGCTATTCTGTGTTCTGGGTATCTTTTCTTTGCATATTCTGTATTTGGGTATCATTTTGCAGGTTAAGAGCATAACATTCTGTAACTTACAATCTGACGGTTCATTCTCTCCTCAGTATTACTGATGCTTGATCTGTGGCTTAACACCCGATTGGTCCATGATCTCTATTTAAAGAGCATGGAGGGTCATTTGTAGGGTAACTGTTCATGAGAGAAGCTTATGTAAATTTTCATTCTTTTATTAATAAATTGCTTGAAGTGGTTGTGTTGGCTCAGGTCGTGGACGGTTTCCCTCTTTGAGGGTTTTAACCACGTCAACAATACTGGTGTATTGATCTGTGATATATTTGTGAGCAGTGTCCTTTGGTGTTCTATATGAGGATCTTACCATGTAAATTCCTACAGTCAGGGGATTTCCCTTGCAATTTTTTTTGTTGATTGATTTTTGAAACACTAAATAAACACATATACCCATATGGTAGTCCATAGAGAAAAACCTCTAGAGTGGCCAATACCTAAAATTGTAGAACTAGAACTAACAGGAACATAGCGATGTAAATAAAGACATTGATTGATTCTACATTTTCCTTCTGAATCCTGGCGATAAAAATGGATTGACCTTAGAATTTGTGGGGAAAGGAAAAACATAGTTCTAAATCCCTGCGTGAAAATTGATCAGCCTTGAACTTTGGGGAACTGCAATTTGTCTTGTTCACATGAAACTCAGCGAATACGATCCTTTGTATGTTATATTATTCAACTATATTATAGTTGAAATATGAATGACGTTAGTGATGTGAGGTGAATTCATTAGGGGAATATTGAGGTCTAAAATGGGTCTCCTAAGAAAAATGTACAACCAAAATAAACTCTATAAGAACCAATAAGATTCAAGATGATGATGTCAACCATGGGGGATGATTCACCATTTTTGCAATAAAAAAAGTAAAAAGATTAAAAATAATAAAATAATAAAACTACTTTTTCAACTCATATTTTCAACTTATCTCCCTAATGTTTTACTCAAATTTCGAGCGAGACTACTTGTTGGATGACAAATTTAATTCCTCATCCAAAGAGTACCCATGTTGCATACTTTTGATGGGCGCTACTACACAAAAAATGAGAAATACATGAAAAACATCACTGAAATCACATTTTTCACGTATTTCTCATTTTTTGTGTAGTAGTGTCCATCAAAAGTATGCAACATGGGTCCTCCTTAGATGAGAAATAAAATTCTTCATCCAATGAGTGTTGCTACTCGAAATTTGAGTAAACCCATAGGGAGAGAAGTTTAAAATACAAGTTGAAAAATTAGTTTTTTCATTTTTCCCTCTAAAATTTTATGATGTAATCTAATCTTATTTTATTTTATTATTTCGACTATTATTTTATAATTTACTTAGGAGGCCCATTTTAGACCTCAAAATTCCCCTAATGAGTGTAGATTTATTGAAAAAAATTGTAAATTCATTCACAATTAAAAAGATAACTTCGAATTTTATCATTATCCAAGCATATAATAATAAGGTAGTGATGTGAGGCAACATATATATAAAAGAGAAGACATCGTTGGTAATTCTTGATTTTGAAAACCTTATAAGCATGTTTTACTTAAATTATTTTATTAACATCATATATATGCACAGAGGAGTGTAACATATAAATTGTCTCATATAATAAAACAATGGTTTATCCAAGCATGCTTTTTGTTGAATATCGCCATAGCATTAATGAACGCATTTAAAATTATGTGATGTGTTTATGAAGGAATAAAGGGAAAACAAGAGGGAACACATGCGAAAACTGAAAATGAAAACGGTCGGTGTTAATCATATTTAACAGATCAGATATAATTCGAAACATGGGTTTCGTAAAAACAACTCGTATGTCTAAGGTTAAATCGTGTTCCCATTAGAAGGTTGCCTCCATCTCCTGTAAATCTAGAAAATCTTGAAATCCTCGATCTTAGTTACTTTAGCATTATGGAATTACCTCTTATCCTACACAAGTTGGTTCAAACCATTCATGAGTTTGATTCTTATATATTATATAAGAATCTCACATAACTTTTAGCAATGTTGCCTAGAGAATTAAGGTGATTCTCTAAGGTTGTAAAGGATATGAAAGAACTGAAAAAGTGTGAAAGATCACCTCAATTCTCTAAGGTTGTAAAGGATACAAAAGAATTGAAAAAGTGTGAAATATACAGAGAACTAACAGACAAAGGAATTCATCTCAATCCTTTATATATCGAACTAACACAAAACTAATAGTCAAAGGAATTCATCTAAATCTTTGCTAGTTTTTTACAGTGTTTAGAAAGATTTAACTAGAGGCTAAGAATTACCAATCAGAGTCAACGCTACAATTGTTCGTTCCAAACCTGTGGCACACTTAAACACTTTGATCCTCATGCTAACTTCACTTGTAGAAGTTTGAGCAAAAAATAACAATTACCAAGGTGCAAAGTAGAAAATCACAGCACTTCACTTGCAGAAGTTTGAGCAAAAAATAACAATTACCAAGGCACGGAGCAAAAAATCATAGCGAAGAGCATAAAAAACATGCAAGGTGGAGGGCACAAATTGAAAAAGGCCCACACGGAATTTTATTGCACTCAATCTTGTTTTTAATTTCCCTCATTCGGATTAATTATCATAAATGTGAATATTTTTACATGGAGACATCCACCAGATCGAGCAGATAGCCTAAATCCCTTCTGTACTCATTAATAACACAAATCTCATGGCATTACTAACTCATAAAACTACATATATTGTTCTAACATTAATAATGGTGTATATATATATAACGTTATTGTAGAAATATCATATATTCAAACATTCATTTAAATGTATAATTTATATGTTTAAACTAACACATTGTCTGTTAACCACCTTAATTTTTGTGTGTTAAAACATTTTTAACTTCATTGGAATAATCAAAGCATTTTATATGACAATCCTTTATGACTTGAGAGTTCCAAAAAAGTTTAGGTGTCTGCGTTAGATCTCTATGGAAAGAGAAAATGACATGTGCTTGATGTAAATTTCCAACATATAAAAAATAATCATGGGTTGGATTATGACTATATAGGGCTTGACAATTTAAAGAAACATGTGTTGGATGTTAATTCATTTAATCACACGCTAGTTAGATCTCTATGGAAAGAGAAAATGACACGTGCTTGATGTAAATTTCCAACATATAAAAAATAATCATGGGTTGGATTATGACTATATAGGGCTTGACAATTTAAAGAAACATGTGTTGGATGTTAATTCATTTAATCACACGCTAGTTAGCTACGTAATCATTGTTTGAAAATATTAAGAGGAGAAGAGCTCTAATCCACAAGATCGAGCAGATCGCCTACATCCCTTATGTACTCTTAGCATTAATAACACAAATCCCTTATGTACTCTTAGCATTAATAACACAAATCTCCGTGCATTAATAACTCATAAAACTACATATATTGTTCTAACATTAATAATGATGATCAACCATTTTTCAATTGGACTCTAAATGTAGATTCTTTTAAACACTCCAAGAAAATTTAAACAAAATGATATGTCTTCTCCAAAATATTATAAATTTTATTATGAATATTAATTCCATAATTTATATTATATTTTTATTAAAAAATCGTTATGAAATATTTGGTTTGTTTTATTTTTTTATTTTTTTTATTATTTAATATATTATATTTTAGGTATAAATATGAAATTGATATATATAATTTCTTTGTTTACATGATAAAAGATTTTCTCTAAATAAAAATCAAATCTATATATATATATATATATATATATATATATATATATCCCTTTCTAAACTTGAATTCGATATTAAATATGAAATTATCAATAACTTGACTTTAAATTAATTTAATAATTTACTTATGATCAGTCAATATTGTCTTAAAATATTATTTATTTATTTATTTATTGAAAATTAATTTAGTAAAGGCTATTAATTTTATATATGTGCTAGAGTTTATAAAGTAAAAAATAGAATATGATTACATTATTGATTAAAAAGTAATATATATATATATAATAATGAATGTTATTCTAGAATTATCATATATTCAAACATTGATTTAAATGTATAATTTATATGTTTGAACTAATACATTGTTTATTAATCACCTTAATTTTTGGGTGTTAAAACTTTTTTAACTTCATTTCATTAATCCAAGTGTTTTATATGACAAGGATGACTTGAGAGTTAGTTTAGGTGATTGCCTTAGATCTAGGTGATTGCCTTAGATCTCTATGGAAAGAGAAAATGACAGGTGCTCCATATAGATTCCCAAACATATAAAAAATAATCATGTGTTGGATTCCGATTATATATAGACTTGAAGATTTAACGAAACATGTCTTGGATGTTAATTCATTTAATGGTGAAGAAGGTCTCACAAGCTAGTTAGCTACGTAATCATTGTCGGAAAATATTAAGGGGAGAAGAGTTCTAATCTACGAGATATAACAACATTAATAACACAGATAATTAATTCATGTAATGGTGATGAAGGTCTCATTGCCTAGTTAACTAAGTAATCATTGTCTAGAAAATATTAAGAGAAGAAGAGTTATAATCTACCCCATCATTAATAACACAAATAAATTCCTTTTATACTGGCAACATTAATAACGCAAATCTCACAACATTAATAACTCATAAAACTACATATATTGTTCTAACATTAATAATGGTGATCAACTATTTTTCAATTGGACTTTAAAAGTAGATTCTTCTAAAAACTAGAAAATTTAAGCAAAATGATAAGCCTTATTGAAATATTATAAATTTTGTTATGAATATTAAATCCATAATTTTATATTATATTTTTATTAAAGCCTCGTTATAGAATATTTGGCTTGTTTTGTTTTATAAATTTTTTTAAAATAAAAATAATAAATAAATTATTTTTAACGTCCACTAGGCTAAAATAGCCTATGAGACAGATTGCTGCTATGCTCCCAGCTTCTCTTCTGTGAAGCTTCAAAATAAATGCTCCCGGCTTCTCAACAGACCCCTCCCTAAATAATTTTAAATCCATAATTTTATATTATATTTTTATTAAAACCTTGTTATGGAATATTTGGTTTGTTTTATTTTTTAATGTTTTTTGTTATTTAATATATTATAATTTTAAGTATAAATACGAAATTGATATATATAATTTATTTGTCTATATGATAAAATATTTTCTTCAAATAAAAATCAAATTATTAAGATTTACAAAGATATATATATATATATATATAGATAATCTATTTCTAAACTTGAATTCTTTGGTTACTCAATGTTTTTTAAATATGAAATTATCAATAACTTTTTTAATTAATTTAATAATTTATTTATGATTAGTCACTATTGTCTTAAAATATTATTTTTTATTTTAAAAAATCAAAATATTTTGAAAATTAATTTAGTGCAAGGCTATTAGTTTTATATATATGTGCGAGAATTTATAAAGTAAAAATAAAATATAATTACATAGTTGATTAAAAGGTTCTAATTATTACCTACTAATAATTTTTTCAAACTTCATTGTAGAAATAATATATTTTCAAACATTCGTTTAAATGTATAATTTATATGTTTAAACTAATACATTTGTAACACTCCAATACAGAAATAAAATTATTTTTTTTACCATAGTATAAATATGTATACGTGTTTATTAGTCCTTCGAATGCAATAACGTTAAATATCTCATTCTTAGCCAATCAATGTAATAAGGAATACTTAAATAACTTTATACCCATACCCACTCATACAAGAATTAAAATGAGATTCGCTATACTAAACACTATACATAACCATGATACAATGGCGAATAAACAATAGTTGACTCTTGCTCTGTCTTGGGTTAATCATGCGGTTGACATTACATTTGTATGTACAAAAGGTTTATGAGCAGGTACTTCAAGGTATTAATGATTTTATGGCAATTTCTATTTGAGTGCTGGTTTATTCTGCAGGGATTAATTGATTCCGTGAGTCACGTTCGGCTCTGGTACTTGCCCCAGCTGGCCTGCTCCACATCGTCCATCTGGCACGATGAACGGCCGGCCGGCAAGCACCATGTGCTCTCCGCGTGCTCAATGCTCCAGGACTCATGCGGACTGACATTACCACGAACTTACCACTTGGCAGCTGTTTCCCGGTTAATCTAGGTCTGATCCCACGGCGGAGACGAACCCGCCCAGATCAAGGGCGGTCGTCGAGCCATGAGGCGGTGGTAAGAATTAATGGTCTTATGCGTGGTTAATCCTTTAGCTCGTTTCATTGATGGAGTGACCTCCTATTGCTCTAGCTCTATGGCGCTTTGCCTTACACAGCACTCCTTCCCTCCGGCGGTCTGGTACGCAGTAGGAAGTCTCTGTCTCTCAACGCCAGTTAAGGTAACTTATCCCCTATATTCCATGGTCACGACTCTTTTCGTTTTGTGTTCATATTCTTCCGCGGGTTTATAAATCTCACAGTTCTGGTTATGGTGGTGTTTTCAGGTGAAGGGTTCGGTGGCTAAAGCCGACGGCGTCGAGGAGCCTGCTCCGCTTCTCCACCATTCCATGCCCGGGTAAGAGTTTATGCATCTATTGTAGGGCTCATAGGGGGTTTCCATGGTAATGGACTGAGCCGTGGTCCATTTTGACAGGATATCAGAGTTGCATTTGCAACGAAAACCCTTCGCCATGTACAGGGGTTTCCTTCCATGAAGAAATTTACGTTTTTCTCTCATTTTGTTGTTTGTAATTTAACTTGGTCTCTTCGCCAGCATTCAGGCGGAAACCTCAGTTGAGAGGCGATGTATGCCCAACTTGAACTCTATAATTTGTTTCATTATTATGGACTGTTGGTCATTGCAGACGGTCAAATGTACCGGTTGATTTACTGGGTTCTTTCCTCTATGATACTATTTTGAATTTAGTTTTTTTTTTAAGAAATATTACTGGTTCATATGGAAGCCCTTACCTGGGTTCCAATACTTTTACTCAGTGTATGTTGGGCGTACTTGCCCTCTCTGTGACTTTTATTGTGAATATAAATTTTAAACATGTATCCTTGATCGTTTTCAATGTATGTTTGCTTCTACTATTAGTTTGTCATGAGACGCCGGCTTGGCAATGGAAGCCCTTGCTGGCTATATAATGATTCAAACATGGCTTTGACGGTTCTTTTCAGGTTCAGGGATGCCTGCTATCGTTTAATACGTATGCATGATGGGCATGGCCCCTCCTCTGTTCCTCGAGAACAAGAGTATTTTCGTCATCGTTTCTCTCTGCATACTTAAATAATTTTGTTAAATGTTGTGGTTGTATACTTGGTAATTGATTGTTACTCTAAAATATATGCATTATTCCACAGTTGATTCGAACAGCTTGTATTTTCTTTGGTTGTAAGCCTGGGTGTCCTGGGTACTATACTGTTGTTCTCGGTTCGAAATGTAAACTCAATGATTATGCACAGTATTGAATTCCTTTGGTTGATTTCTACCTAGGCTACAGAAGATGGCTTTGCACAATAATCAGTTTCTTGTTTTATTTCTTTACCGCTTATGCTACAGGGGTTTTATTTCGGCATGGATTCGCTTTTTTTTTAATTGAAAAATCTAATTCCATCTCTGCCAGTTGTGCAGAAACTAATTCTTAAAATTATCAAATCATTTTTTCCCATTACCCTCACTTGCCTATCATAGACCTTAAATAATTCCACAGGTTATAAGCAAATTCTTTAGTGCTTAAGCAAGTCGTACCTGAGCATAAGCAAACCTCTTCGTAGCGCTTGTCAACCACCCGACCTTAGGAAGATCCTTCTCGATCTCCCACCCCAAGCACTTCTGCAGATCTTCATTGTCTGCAACTCTCTGTCTATACCAGAGTCACGCTATCTGGTCCTAACCAGACGTAGCGGTTCAGGAAGCTTCTCACTTCCAAGCACATGCCATCTGATCTCTACCAGACATAGCATCTCTCTCTGTTCAACTGCCATCTGATCCTTACCAGACTTGGCATTCCTCTTTTCCCCCTTTTCCTCTGGGGTCTCAACCGTCACATGAAGGTAGTTAGGTTTTTCTTTTGTTTCAACTACCTCAATAGCTACTAACAACAATTAATCACATACTTAATTAAACAATAGTAGCACAATTAATTATCATAATAATTAATAGCAGTAGCAACATCGTTATTATAATTTTACCAAACAGAACTTTAGTTCACAGTTAAATTTACTGTCTTACTTAACATTATCTCTTAACTAGGAGCATTACATCTCCCCCTCCTGAAGTTCAACATCGTCCCGATGTTGTTGTTCACCCAGAAACAATCCGGGATAAGCTTCTTTCATACTCTGCTCATCCTCCCAGGTGGCCTCATCTGGCCCAAAGTGTTGCCATTGCACTTTAACCTGGTTGATGACCTTTTTCCGCATCTCGACCCTTCTCCAATCTAGTATGTTCACTGGCTCGACCAGGAACTCTCCTTCCGGTTCCACCTGAAACACATAATATTCAGATTAGCATTTTCCTAACATTCCATTTTTGTTTATGTTTATCTTACAGCATCTTCTTACCTGAATGTCCTGCCAACTTATTATGTGTCTAGGGTCATAAACATATTTCTTTAAAACGGACACATGGAAAACATTATGGACCCGGATATGGCTAGGTAGGGCTAGCTGATAAGCTACCGGCCCCACTCGTGCTAAAATCTGGAAGGGCCCACAAAAGCGAGGTGCCAATTTGGCACAAGCATTCCATTGTAAAGTACTTCTCCTTGCCCAGATTTTGACATATACATGTTCACCCACCTAGTATTCTTTAAAGGTTCTTTTCCGATCTGCAAAAATTTTTTGTCTGTCCTAAGCTATTTTTAAATTAGCCAGGACTCTCTTGACCATAGCTTCCATCTCTTCCAACATTTCAGGACCCAGCATGAGTCTTTCTTCCGGTCCACCCCAACTAGATGGCGTACGGCATTTTCAGCCGTAAAGTACTTCGAATGGACTCATCCGCAAGGACGCATGATATCCATTGTTATAATCAAGCTCTACAAGGTGTAACTACTCCTCCCATCGAGTGGGTTGTTGCATCACATATGACCTCAGCATGTCCTCCACCACCTGATTCACCCGCTCAGTCTGCCCGTCAGTTTGCGGATGATAAGCGGTGCTAAAATTCAATTGAGTCCCCAGACCTTCAAACAAGGTCTTCCAAAAGGCTTATGTGAATTTAACATCACGATTGGATATTATAGTTTTTGGAAGCCCATGGAGCTTAAATATGTTCTGCATGAAAACATTTGCAATTTGAGCCACGCAATATGTAGATTGGACTGGTATGAAGTGAGCTGACTTACTGAGTTTGTCTACTACAACCATTATAGAGTCATTATTCTTCTTGGACTTTGGTAACCCCGTAATGAAGTCCATGGTGATAATCTCCCACTTCCATTCTGGTATAGGTAATGGCTGTAGTAAACCCGCAGGGTGTTGATGTTCAGCCTTAACCTGTTGACATTCTAAGCATCGCGCCAGATATTCTACCACGTCCCTTTTCATGCCTGGCCAATGATATTCGTTCCGAAGCGAGGTGATTAATTTTTGATAGCCCGGATGTCCCGCATAAGGGCTTTTATGATATTCATCCAGAATATTTTCTTTAATATCGCTCTGATTGGGTACATAATTTCTTTTCTGGTAACACAGAATTCCAGCTGCATTCAATTCATAACCTTGTTGTATTATGTGGGTATTTAAATTCTGCACCAGCTGCTTCTTTTGTAGGTAGATTCGATCTTGTTCAGCGGCCTCTTCAATTTATTTGCCAAGGGTGGACTGTCCTTCACTAATACCAATTTCATAAATGCAATGTACTTTTCGACTCAGTGCATCGGCCACCCTATTTTCTTTTCTTTTCAGGTGCTTAATTTCAAAATCGAAACTCCCCAAAAAGTCTACCCACCTAGCTTGCCTAGCGTTTAAAGTTGGTTGACTAAAGTAGCTAGTTAAGCTATGGTGATCGGTCATCAATAAGAATTTTCTTCCCACCAAATAATGGCGCCACATTTTTAGTGCATGAACTACAGCAGTTAGTTCCAGATCATAGGCAGAATACTTCTGCTCATGCTCTTTCAATTTTTTGGATTCATACGCGATCACCTTCCCTTCCTGCATTAGCACCCCTCCTACACCCTCTTTGCTTGCATCTGTGCAAACTACATACTCCTTCTCTGGGTCTGCAACACTCAGCACAGGTGCAGTGGTGAGTAGGTTTCTGAGCTGTTCGAAGCTCTGTTGACAATCTGCTGTCCACTTGAATATTTTTCCTTTCTTTTGCAAAGAGGTGATAGGATATGCAACCCTGGAGAAACCTTCCACAAACCGCCGGTAATATCCAGCCAACCCCATGAAAGACCTGATATCTGCCACGTCCTTTGGTATTGGCCATTCCATTATGGTTTTGATCTTTTGGAGGTCCACAGCTATACCTTCTTTAGTGATAATATGCCCCAAATACTGGATCTGCTCTTTATAAAAATCACATTTGCTAAATTTACCATATAGCTGATGTTCCCGTAGTGTCTGTAACACTAATTTGAGATGCTCCTCACGCTCTTTAATATTCTGGGAGTATATAAGTATATCATCAATAAAGATTAACACGAATTTGTCTAGGTACTGATGAAATACACTATTCATCAAGCACATAAATGTCGCAGGTGCATTGGTCAACCCGAAAGGCAGTGCCACAAACTCGTAGTGCCCGTAACGGGTTCGAAAAGTTGTTTTGGCTATGTCCTCATCCTTAATTCTGATTTGATGATAGCCTGACCTCAAGTCGATCTTTGAGAAGATTGTCGCCCCCTTCACCTGATCAAACAGTTCATCAATGCGGGGTAGTGGATATTTTTTTTTAACTGTCAATTTATTCAGCTGTCTATAATCTATGCACATACGAAGAGTTCCATCCTTTTTCCTAACAAACAATACAGGGGCTCCCCAAGGAGATACGCTGGGACGAATATACTTCTTGTCTAACAACTCTTGCAGCTGCATATTTAATTCAGTTAATTCCGGCACACTCATCCGGTATGGTGCTCGGGATACTGGGGCTGCACCAGGTACCAATTCTATGGTGAAATCCAAATCTCTTTTGGGCGGCAGCCCTGGTATTTCTTCAGGAAATACATCTGTAAAATCTCGCACTACTGGTATACTTTCCACAGTAGCAATTTTATCTTCAGATCTAGCATATCCTACTTGTACTGCATATATTTGACATTTCTTCCGGATACTTTTAGCTAGCTGTGAGGCCGTAATTGGCCGGATCTGCACCGGTTTTTGGATACCTTGAATTTCCTTTTCTTTTCCCAGTTCATCTCGGTAAGAAATTGTTTTAGTCTTGCAGTTTATTACAGACCACCACCTTTCCAGCCAATCCATCCCTATCAACACATCATACGAACCGAGAGGGAGTACATTCAATTCTGTAATTACTGTCTGACCAGCTAACCTTAATGGACAGTTGCTGACCTTAGCCAGCACTCAACTTTTGGCCCCGGTGGCAAGCTGTACTAACCATGGATTCTTAAACTTAATAGCTTGCAAACTACAATTTTCCACAACTTTGGGACTTATGTAGCTTAAAGTAGCTCCTGGGTCTACTAAAATGGAAACAGTTCGATCAAGGATCTTACCTTCAAATTCTATCATTGTTGGCTGGTAATCAGCTTGTCGATCCTCGAGTGCGGCATTTATTCTGGGTATGGACCGAGCCACGTCTCCCATAGTGGAGGCTTCGTAAATCTGGGACACCTGATCGCTTTCCTTCCAGTGAGGGCAATTTTTAATATAATGTGGTCCGCCACAACCCTAACACTGAACCGATGGCCTAGCTGAGCCCTCATTATCAGCTCTACCCGACTGTTCACTGTATTTAGATTCAGCAGGTGGCTTAAATCTGATCTGATTCCTTGATGGGTTTCTATTGCTTGCCCCTTTTGAGAATCCCTTGTGAAAATTGTTGCGAGTTCCCTTAACTCCTACAGTCATTCTGCTGCCCTTTTTATCTGCCCAGCGCTTCCCATAATTTTCTCCTTTTTGTTTATTCTGCTGATAACATATTCTAGCTTTCCGTATTGCTTCGTCCATTATCTTCGGATTATCAAATTCAATTCTTTCCCGCATTGCCTGGGGTAGGCTGCTAACAAACTGCTGCACCTTAGCCTTTTCCTCCCGAATGTACGGTACATAGTGAAGCAGAGATGTAAATTTAGTTATGAACTCATCTATGGTCTGCTGCCCAAGCCGCAGATCATGAAATTCTCGTGCTTTTTCATCATAGAAGCGTTCTCTCAGGTACTTTTCCTTGAAATATCTTTGAAAAGTCTCCCAAGTCACATCTTGCTCACTCACCCCCCACACCATCTTGACTTCTTCCCACCATAATGTAGCCTTGGCCTGCAGCTGGAAGATGGCCAGCCGTGCCTTAAGATGGTGATCATACTCGTAAACATGGAAATACTTGTTCATGTTAATTAGCCAAGCCTCTGCAGCTTCCTCCGATTCCCCATCAAAATGTGGTGGTTTAATCTTCCGAAACTCCCCTTGCAGTTCTATCCGCTGTCTCTTTGGAGTTTGATATTCAGAAGCGTTAACAGACTTCTCTCCTCGAACCTCCGCCCTTTCCTCTGTTTCCTCCTGTTCGGTGTGATAGCCTTGTTCATCTAATACTCGTGTCTGCTCAGGCCTAGGATGAGACTGCTGTTGGTTTTGTTTATCGGATAAACTTTTCAAGATCCTCTCTTGTTCCATGTTTAGTCTTGCGTTGTCCTCACGCAAACGGGTCATTTCATTCTTCAGTTCCTGGACTGTCTCCAATATAGTCAAATCAGTGTTGCGGCCTTCCTCTCCCAGTTGTACCCATATCTCAGGATTCCCCTAAGGGTGAGTAACGTTTTCTGGTCGATTCAAATTTCCATGAGGAGCGCTACTTGTTCTCCTCATTCTGCTGTCACCTGAACAAAATTAGCTCTTTTCAACAGATGTAATTTTCATATTTCAATATACCCCTTGCTTGCTTGTTAGGGAGTTACTTATGCATTGTTGTCTCCATTAAAATTAACCCGAGGTCACAGAGTTGTAACCTAGCTCTGATACCACTTGTAACACTCCAATACAGAAATAATTTTTTTTTTTTTTACCATAGTATAAATATGTATACATGTTTATTAGTCCTTCAAATGCAATAACGTTAAATATCTCATTCTTAGCCAATAAATGTAATAAGGAATACTTAAATAACTTTATACCCATACCCACTCATACAAGAATTAAAATGAGATTTGCTGTACTAACCACTATACATAACCATGATACAATGGTGAATAAACAATAGTTGACTCTTGCTCTATCTTGGGTTAATCATGCGGTTGACATTACATTTGTATGTACAAAAGGTTTATGAGCGGGTACTTCAAGGTATGAATGATTTTATGGCAATTTCTATTTGAGTGCTGGTTTATTCTGCGGGATTACTTGATGCCGTGAGTCACGTCCGGCTCTGGTACCTGCCCCAGCTGGCCTACTCCACATCGTCCATCTGGCACGATGAACGGCTGGCCGGAAGGCACCATGTGCTCTCCGCGTGCTCAACGCTCTAGGACTCATGCGGACTGACATTACCACGAACTTACCACTTGGTAGCTGTTTCCCGGTTAATCTAGGTCTGATCCCACGGCGGAGACGAACCCGCCCAGATCAAGGGCTGTCGTCGAGCCATGAGGCGGTGGTAAGAATTAATGGTCTTATGCGTGGTTAATCCTTTAGCTCGTTTCATTGATGGAGTGACCTCCTGTCGCTCCAGCTCTATGGCGCTTTGCCTTACACAGCACTCCTTCCCTCCGGCGGTCTGGTACGCAGCAGGAAGTCTCTGTCTCTCAACGCCAGTTAAGGTAACTTATCCCCTATATTCCATGGTCACGACTCTTTTCGTTTTGTGTTCATATTCTTCTGCGGGTTTATAAATCTCATAGTTCTGGGTATGGTGGTGTTTTCAGGTGAAGGGTTCGGTGGCTAAAGCCAACGGCGTCGAGGATCCTGCTCCGCTTCTCCACCATTCCATGCCCGGCTAAGAGTTTATGCATCTATTGTAAGGCTCGTAGGGTGTTTCCATGGTAACAGATTGAGCCGTGGTCCATTTTGACAGGATATCAGAGTTTCATTTGCAACGAAAACCCTTCGCCATGTACGGGGGTTTCCTTCCATGAAGAAATTTACGTTTTTCTCTCATTTTGTTGTTTGTAATTTAACTTGGTCTCTTTGCCAGCATTCAGGTAGAAACCTCAGTTGAGAGGCGCTGTATGCCCGACTTGAACTGTATAATTTGTTTCATTATTATGGACTGTTGGTCGTTGCAGACGGTCGAATGTACCGGTTGATTTACTGGGTTCTTTCCTCTATGATACTGTTTCGAATTTAGTTTTTTTTTTAAAGAAATATTACTGGTTCATATGGAAGCCCTTACCTGGGTTCCAATACTTTTACTCAGTGTATATTGGGTGTACTTTCCCTCTCTGTGACTTTTATTGTGAATATAAATTTTAAACATGTATCCTTGATCGTTTTCAATGTATGTTTGCTTCTATTGTTAGTTTGTCATGAGAAGCCGGCTTGGCAATGGAAGCCTTTGCTGGCTATATAATGATTCAAACATGGCTTCGACGGTTCTTTTTAGGCTCAGGGATGCCTGCTATCGTTTAATACGTATGCATGATGGGCAGGGCCCCTCCTCTGTTCCTCGAGAACAGGAGTATTTCCGTCATCGTTTCTCTCTGCATACTTAAATAATTCTGTTAAATTTTGTGGTTGTATACTTGGTAATTGATTGTTACTCTAAAATATATGCATTATTCCACAGTTGATTCGAAGAGCTTGTATTTTCTTTGGTTGTAAGCCTGGGTGTCTCCGGGTACTATACTGTTGTTCTCGGTTCGAAATGTAAACTCAATGATTATGCACAGTATTGAATTCTTTTGGTTGATTTCTACCTAGGCTACAGAAGATGGCTTTGCACAATAATCAGTTTCCTGTTTTATTTCTTTACCGCTTATGCTACAGGGGTTTTATTTCGGCATGGATTCGCTTTTTTTTTAATTGAAAAATCTAATTCCATATCTGCCAGTTGCGTAGAAACTAATTCTTAAAATTATCAAATCATTTTTTCCCATTACCCTCACTTGCCTATCATAGACCTTAAATAATTCCACAGTTTATAAGCAAATTCTTTAGTGCTTAAGCAAGTCGTACCTGAGCATAAGCAAACCTCTTCGTAGCGCTTGTCAACCACCCTACCTTAGGAAGATCCTTCTCGATCTCCCACCCCCAAGCACTTCTGCAGATCTTCAATGTCTGCAACTCTCTGGCTATACCAGAGTCACGCTATCTGGTCCTAACCAGACGTAGCGGTTCAGGAAGCTTCTCACTTCCAAGCACATGCCATCTGATCTCTACCAGACATAGCATCTCTCTCTGTTCAACTGCCATCTGATCCTTACCAGACTTGGCATTCCTCTTTTCCCCCTTTTCCTCTGGGGTCTCAACCGTCACATGAAGGTAGTTAGGTTTTTCTTTTGTTTCAACTACCTCAATAGCTACTAACAACAATTAATCACATACTTAATTAAACAGTAGTAGCACAATTAATTATCATAATAATTAATAGCAGTAGCAACATAGTTATTATAATTTTACCATATAGAACTTTAGTTCACAGTTAAATTTACTATCTTACTTAACATTATCGCTTAACTAGGAGCATTACATCTCCCCCTCCTGAAGTTCAACATCGTCCCGATGTTGTTGTTCACCCAGAAACAATCTGGGATAAGCTTCTTTCATACTCTGCTCATCCTCCCAGGTGGCCTCATTTGGCCCAAAGTGCTGCCATTGCACTTTACCCTGGTTGATGACCTTTTTCCGCAGCTCGACCCTTCTCCGATCTAGTATGTTCACTGGCTCGACCAGGAACTCTCCTTCCAGTTCCACCTGAAACACATAATATTCAGATTAGCAGTTTCCTAACATTCCATTTTGGTTTATGTTTATCTTACAGCATCTTCTTACCTGAATGTCCTACCAACTTATTATGTGTCTAGGGTCATAAACATATTTCTTTAAAACGGACACATGGAAAACATTATGGACCCAGATATGGCTAGGTAGGGCTAGTTGATAAGCTATCAGCCCCACTCGTGCTAAAATCTGGAAGGGCCCACAAAAGCGAGGTGCCAATTTGGCACAAGCATTCCATTGTAAAGTACTTCTCCTTGCCCGGATTTTGACATATACATGTTCACCCACCTAGTATTCTTTAAAGGTTCTTTTCCGTTCTGCAAATTTTTTTTGCCTGTCTTGAGCTATTTTTAAATTAGCCCGGACTCTCTTGACCATAGCTTCCATCTCTTCCAACATTTCAGGACCCAGCATGAGTTTGTCTTCCGGTCCACCCCAACTGGATGGCGTACGGCATTTTCGGCCGTAAAGTACTTCGAATGGACTCATCTGCAAGGACACATGATATCCATTGTTATAAGCAAACTCTACAAGGTGTAAGTACTCCTCCCATCCAGTGGGTTGTTGCATCACATATGACCTTAGCATGTCCTCCACCACCTGATTCACCCGCTCAGTCTGCCCGTCAGTTTGCGGATGATAAGCGGTGCTAAAATTCAATTGAGTCCCTAGACCTTCAAACAAGGTCTTCCAAAAAGCTAATGTGAATTTAACATCGTGATCGGATATTATAGTTTTTGGCAGCCCATGGAGCTTAAATATGTTCTTCATGAAAACATTTGCAATTTGAGCCGCAAGATATGTAGATTGGACTGGTATGAAGTGAGTTGACTTGCTGAGTTTGTCTACTACAACCATTATAGAGTCATTATTATTCTTGGACTTTGGTAACCCCGTAATGAAGTCCATGGTGATAATCTCCCACTTCCATTCTGGTATAGGTAATGGCTGTAGTAAACCCGCAGGGTGTTGATGTTCAGCCTTAACCTGTTGACATTCTAAGCATCGTGCCAGATATTCTACCACGTCCCCTTTCATGCCTGGCCAATGATATTCCTTCTGAAGCGAGGTGATTAATTTTTGATAGCCCGGATGTCCCGCATAAGGGCTTTTATGATATTCATCCAGAATCTTTTCTTTAATATAGCTCTGATTGGGTACATAAATTCTTTTCTGGTAACACAGAATTCCGGCTGCATTCAATTCATAACATTGTTGTATTATGTGGGTATTTAAATTCTGCACCAGCTGCTTCTTTTGTAGGTAGATTCGATCTTGTTCAGCGGCCTCTTCAATTTCTTTGCCAAGGGTGGATTGTCCTTCACTAATACCAATTTCATAAATGCAATGTACTTTTCGACTCAGTGCATCGGCCACCCTGTTTTCTTTTATTTTCAGGTGCTTAATTTCAAAATCGAAACTCCCCAAAAAGTCTACCCACCTAGCTTGCCTAACGTTTAAAGTTGGTTGACTAAAGTAGCTAGTTAAGCTATGGTGATCGGTCATCAATAAGAATTTTCTTCCCACCAAATAATGGCGCCACATTTTCAGCGCATGAACTACAGCAGTTAGTTCCAGATCATAGGCAGAATACTTCTGCTCATGCTCTTTCAATTTTTTGGATTCATACGCGATCGCCTTCCCTTCCTGCATTAGCACCCCTCCTACACCCTCTTTGCTTGCATCTGTGCAAACTACATACTCCTTCTCTGGGTCTGCAACACTCAGCACAGGTGTAGTGGTGAGCAGGTTTTTGAGCTGCTCGAAGCTCCGTTGACAATCTGCTATCCACTTGAATATTTTTCCTTTCTTTTGCAAAGAGGTGATAGGATATGCAACCTTGGAGAAACCTTCCACAAACCGCTAGTAATATCCAGCCAGCCCCATGAAAGACCTGATATCTGCCATGTCCTTTGGTATTGGCCATTCCATTATGGTTTTGATCTTTTCGGGGTCCACAGCTATACCTTCTTTAGTGATAATATGCCCCAAATACTGGATCTGCTCTTTATAAAAATCACATTTGCTAAATTTACCATATAGCTGATGTTCCTGTAGTGTCTGTAACACTAATATGAGATGCTCCTCATGCTCTTTAATATTCTGGGAGTATATAAGTATATCATCAATAAAGATTAACACGAATTTGTCTAGGTACTGATGAAATACACTATTCATCAAGCACATAAATGTCGCAGGTGCATTGGTCAACCCGAAAGGCAGTACCACAAACTCGTAGTGCCCGTAACGAGTTCGAAAAGTTATTTTGTCTATGTCCTCATCCTTAATTCTGATTTGATGATAGCCTGACCTCAAGTCGATCTTTGAGAAGATTGTCGCCCCCTTCACCTGATCAAACAGTTCATCAATGCGGGGTAGTGGATATTTGTTTTTAACTGTCAATTTATTCAGCTGTCTATAATCTATGCACATACGGAGAGTTCCGTCCTTTTTCCTAACAAACAATACAGGGGCTCCCCAAGGAGATACGCTGGGACAAATATACTTCTTGTCTAACAAATCTTGCAGCTGCATCTTTAATTCAGTTAATTCCGGCGCACTCATCCGGTATGGTGCTCGGGATACTGGGGCTGCACCGGGTACCAATTCTATGGTGAAATCCAAATCTCTTTTGGGCGGCAGCCCTGGTATTTCTTCAGGAAACACATCTTTAAAATCTCGCACTACTGGTATAATTTCCACAGTCGCAATTTTATCTTCAGATCTAGCATATCCTACTTGTACTGCATATATTTGACATTTCTTCCGAATACTTTTAGCTAGCTGTGAGGCCGTAATTGGCCGGATCTGCACCGGTTTTTGGATACCTTGAATTTCCTTTTCTTTTCCCAGTTCATCTTGGTAAGAAATTGTTTTTGTTTTGCAGTTTATTACAGACCACCACCTTTCCAGCCAATCCATCCCTATCAACACATCATATGAACCGAGAGGGAGTACATTCAATTCTGTCATTACTGTCTGACCGGCTAACCTTAATGGACAGTTGCTGACCTTAGCCAGCACTCGTCTTTTGGCCCCGGTGGAAAGCTGTACTAACCATGGATTCTTAAACTTAATAGCTTGCAAACTACAATTTTCCACAACTTTGGGACTTATGTAGCTTAAAGTAGCTCCTGGGTCTACTAAAATGGAAATAGTTCGATCAAGGATCTTACCTTCAAATTCTATCATTGTTGGCTGGTAATCAGCTTGTTGATCCTCGAGTGTGGAATTTATTCTGGGTATGGACCGAGCCACATCTCCCATTGTGGAGGCTTCGTAAATCTGGGACACCTAATCGCTTTCCTTCTGGTGAGGGCAATTTTTAATATAATGTGGTCCGCCACAACCCCAGCACTAAACCGATGGCCTAGCTGAGCCCTCATTATCAGCTCTACCCGACTGTTCACTGTATTTAGATTCAGTAGGTGGCTTAAATCTGATCTGATTCCTTGATGGGTTTCTATTGCTAGCCCCTTTTGAGAATCCCTTGTGAAAATTGCTATGAGTTCCCTTAACTCCTACAGTCATTCTGCTGCCCTTTTTATCTGCCCAGCGCTTCCCATAATTTTCTCCTTTTTGTTTATTCTGCTGATAACATATTCTAGCTTTCCGTATTGCTTCGTCCATTGTCTTCGGATTATCAAATTCGATTCTTTCCCGCATTGCCTGGGGTAGGCTGCTAACAAACAGCTGCACCTTAGCCTTTTCCTCCCGAATGTACGGTACATAGTGAAGCAGAGATGTAAATTTAGTTATGAACTCATCTATGGTCTGCTGCCCAAGCCGCAGATCATGAAATTCTCGTGCTTTTTCATCATAGAAGCGTTCTCTCAGGTAATTTTCCTTGAAATATCTTTGAAAAGTCTCCCAAGTCACATCTTGCTCACTCACCCCCACACCATCTTGACTTCTTCCCACCATAATGTAGCCTTGGCCTGCAGCTGGAAGATGGTCAACCGTGCTTTAAGATGGTGATCATACTCATAAATTTGGAAATACTTGTTCATGTTAATTAGCCAAGCCTCTGCAGCTTCCTCCAATTCCCCATCAAAATGTGGTGGTTTAATCTTCCGAGACTCCCCTTGCAGTTCTATCCGCTGTCTCTTTGGAGTTTGATATTCAGAAGCGTTAACAGACTTCTCTCCTTGAACCTCCGCCCTTTCCTGTGTTTCCTCCTGTTCGGTGTGATAGCCTTGTTCATCTGATACTCATGTCTGCTCAGGCCTAGGATGAGACTGTTGTTGGTTTTGTTTATCGGATAAACTTTTCAGGATCCTCTCTTGTTCCATGTTTAGTCTTGCGTTGTCCTCACGCAAACGGGCTATTTCGTTCTTCAGTTCCTGGACTGTCTCCAATATAGTCAAATCAGTGTTGCGGCCTTCCTCTCCTAGTTGTACCCATATCTCAGGATTCCCCTTAGGGTGAGTAACGTTGTCTGGTCGATTCAAATTTCCATGAGGAGCGCTACTTGTTCTCCTCATTCTGCTGTCACCTGAACAAAATTAGCTCTTTTCAACAGATGTAATTTTCATATTTCAATATACCCCTTGCTTGCTTGTTAGGGAGTTACTTATGCATTGCTGTCTCCATTAAAATTAACCCGAGGTCACAGAGTTGTAACCTGGGCTCTGATACCACTTGTAACACTCCAATACAGAAATAATTTTTTTTTTTTACCACAGTATAAATATGTATACATGTTTATTAGTCCTTCGAATGCAATAACGTTATATATCTCATTCTTAGCCAATCAATGTAATAAGGAATACTTAAATAACTTTATACCCATACCCACTCATACAAGAATTAAAATGAGATTCGTTGTACTAACCACTATACATAACCATGATACAATGGTGAATAAACATTAGTTGACTCTTGCTCTGTCTTGGGTTAATCATGCGGTTGACATTACATTTATATGTACAAAATGTTATATGAGCGGGTACTTCAAGGTATGAATGATTTTATGGCAATTTCTATTTGAGTGCTGGTTTATTCTGCCGGGATTAACTGATGCCGTGAGTCACGTCCGGCTCTGATACTTGCCCCAGCTGGCCTGCTCCACATCGTCCATCTGGCACGATGAACGGCCGGCCGGCAGGCACCATGTGCTCTCTGCGTGCTCAATGCTCCAGGACTCATGCGGACTGACATTACCACGAACTTACCACTTGGCAGTTGTTTCTCGGTTAATCTAGGTCCGATCCCACGGCAGAGACGAACCCGCCCAGATCAAGGGCTGTCGTCGAGCCATGAGGCGGTGGTAAGAATTAATGGTCTTATGCGTGGTTAATCCTTTAGCTCGTTTCATTGATGGAGTGACCTCCTGTCGCTCCAGCTCTATGGCGCTTTGCCTTACACAGCACTCCTTCCCTCCGGCGGTCTGGTACGCAGCAGGAAGTCTCTGTCTCTCAACGACAGTTAAGGTAACTTATCCCCTATATTCCATGGTCACGACTCTTTTCGTTTTGTGTTCATATTCTTCCGCGGGTTTATAAATCTCACAGTTCTGGTTATGGTGGTGTTTTCAGGTGAAGGGTTTGGTGGCTAAAGCCGACGGCGTCGAGGAGCCTGCTCCGCTTCTCCACCATTCCATGCCCGGGTAAGCGTTTATGCATCTATTGTAAGGCTCGTAGGGCGTTTCCATGGTAACAGACTGAGCCGTGGTCCATTTTGACAGGATATCAGAGTTGCATTTGCAATGAAAACCCTTCGCCATGTACAGGGGTTTCCTTCCATGAAGAAATTTACGTTTTTCTCTCATTTTGTTGTTTGTAATTTAACTTGGTCTCTTCGCCAGCATTCAGGCGGAAACCTCAGTTGAGAGGCGTTGTATGCCCGACTTGAACTATATAATTTGTTTCATTATTATGGACTGTTTGTCGTTGGAGACGGTCGAATGTACCGGTTGATTTACTGGGTTCTTTCCTCTATGATACTGTTTCGAATTTAGATTTTTTTTTAAAGAAATATTACTGGTTCATATGGAAGCCCTTACCTGGGTTCCAATACTTTTACTCAGAGTATATTGGGCGTACTTGCCCTCTCTGTGACTTTTATTGTGAATATAAATTTTAAACATGTATCCTTTATCGTTTTCAATGTATGTTTGCTTCTACTGTTAGTTTTTCATGAGACGTCGGCTTGGCAATGGAAGCCCTTGCTGGCTATATAATGATTCAAACATGGCTTCGATGGTTCTTTTCAGGCTCAGGGATGCCTGCTATCGTTTAATACGTATGCATGATGGGCACGGCCCCTCCTCTGTTCCTCGAGAACAGGAGTATTTCCGTCATCGTTTCTCTCTGCATACTTAAATATTCTGTTAAATGTTGTGGTTGTATACTTGGTAATTGATTGTTACTCTAAAATATATGCATTATTCCACAGTTGATTCGAATAGCTTGTATTTTCTTTGGTTGTAAGCCTGGGTGTCCCGGGTACTATACTGTTTTTCTCGGTTCGAAATGTAAACTCAATGATTATGCACAATATTGAATTATTTTGGTTGATTTCTACCTAGGCTACAGAAGATGGCTTTGCACAATCATCAGTTTCATGTTTTATTTCTTTACCGCTTATGCTACAGGGGTTTTATTTCGGCATGGATTCGCTTTTTTTTTAATTGAAAAATCTAATTCCATCTCTGCCAGTTGCGCAGAAACTAATTCTTAAAATTATCAAATCATTTTTTCCCATTACCCTCACTTGCCTATCATAGACCTTAAATAATTCCACAGGTTATAAGCAAATTCTTTAGTGCTTAAGCAAGTCGTACCTGAGCATAAGCAAACCTCTTCGTAGCGCTTGTCAACCACCCGACCTTAGGAAGATCCTTCTCGATCTCCTACCCCCAAGCAGTTCTGCAGATCTTCACTGTCTGCAACTCTCTGGCTATACCAGAGTCACGCTATCTAGTCCTAACCAGACGTAGCGGTTCAGGAAGCTTCTCACTTCCAAGCACATGCCATCTGATCTCTACCAGACATAGCATCTCTCTCTGTTCAACTGCCATCTGATCCTTACCAGACTTGGCATTCCTCTTTTCCCCCTTTTCCTCTGGGGTCTCAATCGTCACATGAAGGTAGTTAGGTTTTTCTTTTGTTTCAACTACCTCAATAGCTACTAACAACAATTAATCACATACTTAATTAAACAGTAGTAGCACAATTAATTATCATAATAATTAATAGCAGTAGCAACATAGTTATTATAATTTTACCAAACAGAACTTTAGTTCACAGTTAAATTTACTGTCTTACTTAACATTATCGCTTAACTAGGAGCATTACAACATTGTATGTTAATCACCTTAATTTTTGTGTGTGTTAATTTTTTTTTTAACTTCATTCGAATAATCCAAGTGTTTTATATGACAATCTTTTATGACTTAAGAGTTCCACAAAGTTTATGTGATTGCCTTAGATCTCCATGAAAATAGGAAATGAGATGTGCTTCATGTAAATTTACAACATATAAAAAAAATCATGCGTTGAAATGGACTTGACGATTTAAAGAAACATGTGCTTGATGTTAATTCATTTAATGGTGACAAAGGCCTCACATGCTAGTTAGCTAAGTAATCATTGTAGTAAAATATTAAGAGGAGAAGAGTTCTAAGATTAAAAAAACCCTCCATGATGAGCGATGGAGTCCTGCACTCAAGTCCATTATTATTTTTGAATTTAAAAATAAATAATTACATGCCACGTACACATGGATTATAGTTTAATATTATTATAATCAATAATATTTTTTCATAATCAATAAAGCTTGCTAATCATTTTTTCCAAATATATATATATATATATATATATATATATATATATATATATATATATATAGATAGATAGATATATAATGTTATTATAGAAATATCATATATTCAAACATTCATTTAAATGTATAATTTATATGTTTAATCCTATATGATTTGATAGTTCCAGAAAAGTTTAGGTTACTGCCTTAGATCTCTATGGAAAGAGAAAATGCGACATGCTTCATGTAAATTACCAACATATAAAAAAATCATGTGTTGGATTCTGACTATATATAGACTTGACGATTTAAAGAAACATGTGCTGGATGTTAATTCATTTAATGGTGACAAAGACCTCACCTGCTAATCATTGAGAGAAAATATTAAAAAGAAAAGAGTTCTAAAATTAAAAAAAAAAAAACCTCCATAATAAATAATAGAGCCTGCACACAAGTTATGATGCCACTCAAGTACATTATTATTTTTGAATTTAAAAATAAATAATTAAATTCCGCTTACAAATAAATTTAAAAACCTATAAAGAGACTTGTACTAATATTATGAATATGCAACTACCAAATTCATTAAATAAACCTATATCAAAAAACATCTTTAAACTAACCCCAATAGTAACATAGATATATACTAATAATTTTTATTAATATATATATATATATAAAATTCTACTTCATAATTTTTATTAAAAAAAATATAATTCAAAGTGTAATTTCCTTTATTTTAGTGTAATTTAGGAGCTGTGGTTCTCCATGTATATATAGTTTTTAAAGGTTTATTAATTATTTTTTAAATGGATAGAAGTGTAAATTTAAGTAGTTAGAATTTATATAATTTTAATATTATATATAGAGTAATAAAATGTATACTAAAAATTCTAATTTTAAAGTTATACTTCTAATTAAAGAATGAGGAACAGCATATACTATAATTTACATAAAGCGATATATATTAAGCCAAGTTATCCTTCAAATTAAAGAATGAGGAAGAGTATATACTAAAATTATGAAACGATATATACTCAGCTGTGATAGAATTTTAATATTTATAAAAACAAAAAAAATATATATTCGTTTATAAATATGAAAATTTAAAATATTATTAAATGTTATTTTAAGTTAAAAAAAAAAAGTTATATTAAAAATTTTGTTTTTATGGTTTTAAGGAGGACGAAGTATTTAGGTATTTATGTGAACTTTGATTATATGATAAATAATTAAGCACAAATATATGGTCTTTATCTAAGATTTTTGTTTGTCAAAAAAAATTAGGTGGACATGGTTATGGTTATGGGTGATTCTCTCCTAATTCCCAAACATAAATGTATAGAAAACAACATGAAAAGAACGAGGGAATCCATGTCCTAAAAGACTTCAACAATGAAGCAGACAAGTATAATAATAAGGGGTGTAAATTGAAGATAGGTGAATTAAAGATTAATGGTCAAATCATGTTTGCTATAATTTTGTAATGATGGATAAAGTCTATTAAAAAAAAATCCTAATAAGATTGTGTTGTAAATTTTGTGTTTCATCGAGCTTTTTTTTAAATTCACCTAAAAAAATCTCTCTTTTTGTTGTTTATATATATTGTCATCTGGAAAATCATGTATTATTTTTTCCCTTAAGAAAAGTCATAATCTTTCATTATTTTTGAAACATTACATATAGTAGATGCTTTGCAGCATATGCATCGCTGGCCAATGGCCATCTCTATCTGTATTTGGAAAATCGTGTATTCTTATTTGGAAAGAAAAACAATTAATTTTTTTTAATAAATATGACTTAAAATATTATTAATATTAATTATTAATATCTTTAATATTTTTTAAACATTAACTAAAGATATTACTTATTAAATTAATATATTTAATTTAATTTAATAGAAAAATTAAAATATTATTAAAATAAATATGAAAAAATAAAACATTTAGATTCTATCATTATAAAACCATTTATAATTTTCAATTTAATTGGTCCACCATTTATAATTTTCAATTTAATTGGTCCACTATAAAGAAATTAATGAGTAAAGTATCTAGTAAAAAATGTTAGATTTACACAGATGTTAAAAAAAATTAATAAGTGAGGGTTTGCAGAAGCTGCCGCAGCAGGACCTGACCAGCGATCGCTGCACGAGTCGGCGCGGACAAGGCTGAAGACGAAAGGACAAGAAAGAGACCCGGTCAGGAGGGTCAGACCCGATTGATGAGTTTTCTTAACCTATTGGACTAGGATATCAACAGAGAGTCAAGCGCTGAGGGGAAATGGCAGAGTCGACGGGGGGGGGAGAGATCCCCTCCTTCAAGAATGTGGTAACTGGGGAGAGCAGCGGGAGTGGAATGAGGAATAACCAGACGGACAGCCAGGCCCCAGTCATGGGGAATCTTTGGCAGAAAAGGATGAAAGGGAAATGTGTACCACGGGCTCAAAAAAAACCGAGATATGTCATACCTTGTAATAAGCTGGAGGAATACAACTGCTATATGAAAGACCATGCCCTGATATGTAAATTCATTGGCTATTGGCCTTCGGAAAAGGAGTTACACCGATGGATTGACCAGAAATGGAAACCTCGAGGTCATATAGATCTCAAACTGGGGGCCAAGGGGTTTTTTACAGCCATCTTCACGAACGTGGAAGACAAGAACAGGGTATTCGAAGAAGGGCCCTATTTTTTGAACAATGCAGGACTGTTCATGAAATATTGGGAGGAACGATATAGCCCAGATAAGGAAAAACTGCTGGAGGCACCAATCTGGGTCAGACTCTTTGGCTTGCCCGACGAATTCTAGGACCCTGAAATATTAGAAGGCATAGGTAACTCAATCGGGAAGTTTGTTAAAATTGCAGAGGCTACAAAACGGGGTAAATATAACTCCTTTGCAAGAATTTGTGTCTACATGAATCTGGCGGAACCTATTCCTGACAGCGTTGAGGTCGAATATCATGATGAGGTTTGGCAACAGCCAGTAGATTACGAGCACATCCCCTTTAGATGCCGAAACTGTCACGAATACGGTCATCTATACAGGCAATGCCCGTTAAATAATGAGGAGGAACCGAAGAAAAGTCAGGAGGCAGGGGCTGGGGGTTTCCAGCAGGTTACAAGAAGACGAAGGCAAAATAAAGAAGGCCCTAGATCGCAATCTCAAGGGAAACCTGCTCCAATGACAAGCCCGAACAAATTTCAGGTATTACAGGATGGTGATGAGGATTACGAAATAAATTTAGAAGATGATGAGGATCCTGGGAACATACCGATGGAAATCACAGGGGAAGACAAAGAAAAGGAAATGAACCCGGGGAAAATCGAGAGAGAACGACCGGAAGAGCAGGTGGAAGATACCACAATGCAATCACACATGGAAGTGGAGCACCAGGCCGAAAATGCGGTTGAAGAGGAGAGAATAATGAGAAGGCTTCTTCAAGAATGGAAATACCTTGACAGCAGATTCATCCCGGAAAAACAAAAACAGCTATATAAGGAGGTATTCCAGAAATATAAGGAGAAAATAGGAGAGAATATAGTCAAGCAGATGATGATCGGAAATGATCAGGGGACAGGAGTAGTGGGAATGGACAGCTCTAGCAATAACAGTCGGAAGAGGGGCTGTAAAACAATGAGCGAAACAATCCAGACGGTGGGAGAAGAGTTGATCAATTCAGGTAAGGTGATACCTCTGTCAGAGGTTTTTTTCCCTTCTTACCAAAAGTTATAAATGATTTTCATAAGCTGGAATATTAGGGGTTTAAACAGTAAGGGTAAACAAAGGTATATGAAGGACAAGTTAAAAAGAGAGAAACCTAGCATTATGATTCTGCAGGAGACTAAAATATCAGTGCATCAGCTTGAGGGTATTTTAAGAAAAAATAATCTTCATTACGAGGTGATGGGGTTGGATGCTATTGGATCTGCAGGAGGTATAGCAATTTTGTGGAACCCCAACGATATTATCATGGATCGGTGGACTAGTATGAGTAGAATCCTTACTGGCCAGGGTAGGATAGTGGGAACCAAGGAGCAGGTTGTTGTTTCAGGGGTTTATGGTCCCCCCTCCATAGGGGAAAAAGCAAACTTCATAGCAAGCATGAAAGTCATCCGCAGATTATATCCTGAAGCTGCCTGGATCATAGGGGGAGATTTTAATTTAATCAGATCCTTGGATGAGAAAAAAGGAGGAGTGAGGAAGGTGGATCAAATCATGGATAGATTCAATGAGGTGATAGAGGAATTAAGACTAGTTGACATTCAAACTATCAATGGGATATTCACCTGGAATAACAGGAGAGGAGGCAAAAATCAAATATCTTCTAGGCTGGACAGATTCCTAGTTTCAGAAGCTATCATGAACAAAGACATTTTTGTAGAGGCAAAGATTATACCTTCCTTGGGATCGGATCACTGGCCGATTAGATTAGAAATTGATATCAAAAAGAATCGTGGGAGGAGACCTTTCCGGTTTGAATCTTTTTGGTTGAGAGACCCAGAATTCATCAAGAAAATCGAGGAATGGTGGCGTAAATCTTCTGTGCAGGGTAGGGGACAAATGCAAACGTTCCAATTAAAACTAAAAGAGCTGAAGGGAAAAATTAAAAAGTGGAACAAAGAAGAGTTTGGTAACATCTTTGAGGATAAGCAAAAATTAGAGGGAGAAATGGAAAGCATTCAGCAGAAGATGATATTAGAAGGCAGGACGGAGGATAGCATCAACAAAGAAGGGATCATCCTTGGGAAATTAGAAGAAAGACGAAAACAGGAGGAGGTGCTATGGCGTCAGAAATCTCGGATAAAATGGTTAAGAGAGGGAGAACGTAATACTAAATTCTTCCACCAGGCAATGATTAAACATAGACAGAGGAATAGAATCCTCTCCATCAAGGATAAGAATGGAAGGAGAGCTGTGGAGCAAGAGGAGATCGAACAGATACTGGTGGACCACCACAAAGAGATCCTATCTGAACCGCAGGCCGATAGATCTAGAGCTATACAGGAAATCTGCTCAGCCATCCCCAGCCTAGTCACTGAAGATCAAAACAAGGCTTTAATGCGAGCTGTGACCCTCGAGGAGGTAGAGGAGACGGTGAAAGCAATGAAAAAGGGGATTGCCCCGGGACCAGATGGCTTCACAGTAGACTTTTACCAGGCGGGTTGGCATTTCTTGGGGGGAGAGATCCTTGATCTGGTTGAAGAATCAAGAAGGAATCAAAAGGTATGGCCGGCTCTCAACTCTACTTTTTTTGCTTTAATTCCCAAAGGTGAAAATCTAGAGGATGCTAATGGCTTTAGACCAATAGCATTGTGTAATGTAATTTACAAGATTGTAACGTCCCTGATAGCTAAGAGACTAAAACCCCTTCTAGACCAGCTAATATCCACAGAACAAACTGGTTTTGTTGAAGGAAGACAGATCCTTGATGGTCTTGTCATAACCCAGGAAGTTTTGCACTCTCTCAAGGTTAGAAAGCAAAAGGGCATGCTGATCAAGCTGGACTTGTCTAAGGCTTATGACAGATTAAATTGGAACTATTTGGGAAAAATCCTAGAGAGCTTTGGGTTTAATAAGAGATGGATTGCTTGGGTCCATAGCTTGATCTCCTCTCCAAATTTTTCTATCTTAGTTAATGGCACTCCAACAAAAACTTTTAATGCCTCCCGGGGGATTAGACAAGGGGACCCTTTATCCCCTTTTCTGTTCATACTTGCAGCTGAAGGTTTGGGTCGGTACATTAAACAAGAAAGAGAGGCAAACAGATTGAAGGGTCTCAGGCTATGGGGGAATAATCTGCCCTTAACCCACCAACAATTCGTAGATGACATTATGCTTTTTGGAGAACCAACCGTCAAAGAAGTCAGACAGATCAAAAAAATTCTGGATTTATTCGCGGAGGCATCAGGCTTGGAAATCAACAGGGACAAATCCTGTATCTTCATCTTCAACACGGCAGACCAGGTTAGAAACCATCTTATCAGATTATTGGGTTTTCGAAGAGGGGATCTTCCTACGAGGTATTTAGGCAATCTTTTGGACCTTACCTCTAAAAAGGTGAAAAACTGGCAGGGGATCTTGGATAAACTGCATGCTAAGATAGCAAACTGGGCCTTCAGAGCTCTAAATATTGCAGGCAGAATAGTCTTGGTGAAATCTGTACTGCAAGCTATCCCTATTTATTCTCTCTCGATAATGGCTGCTCCTCTGGGGGTTTGTGCTAAAATCAGAGAGATCATCAGGAATTTCATCTGGAGAGGGTCTGATCAAAAAAAGAAGTGGGCTCTTGTTTCTTGGGAACAGTTAACAAAGAGAAAGGAGAGAGGAGGCTTGGGGCTGAGAGACCCTGAAACTCTCAACAGGGTCCTGGGAGCCAAGTTGTGGTGGAGGTGGCTCCGGGGGGGCAATGATCTGTGGAAGAAAATATGGAAGAATAAATATAACATGCATGATTCAACGTTAGAGATCCTAAGGCAACAGGTAACGCCTAAAGGATCCTCCATTTGGGACCTGGCTCGCCAGAACCGGGATCTGGTGGAACAACAAGCTTTCTGGGAGATCCGTGGAGGAGCAGAGGCAAACTTTTGGGAAGATAGGTGGCAGCAGAGGGAAAGACTGAGTAGAATCCCAGATCTTCAGCAAATCCGAGCCAAAATAGAAGGAAACAGGACTTGTGTTAGAGACTATTGGAGAGCTCAGCCGGCGGAAGGAGGGTGGCGAGTTTGGATCGATCCAATGGATTGGGACAGAGAGATTGATCAAGATACGCAAGACAATTATAAAAAAGAAGTTGGGTCCAGGAAAATCAGAGCTCGTGAAGGCCAAGATATCCTGAGGTGGGGAAACACCATGAAAGGCCTGTTTACCACCAAAGAAGCCTATTATTTAAGTGACTCTCAGAATGGGGATGTGGGAAACCTTGATTGGAAAGTTGTCTGGGAAAACAATTGGTGGCCAAAAGTCTCCATGTTCATATGGTTGGCTGCAAAAAATAAGATTCTCACCTGGGATAGAATCCAGAAGAAGGGTTTTAATGGGCCATCGATATGCTGTCTCTGCAAGAAGGAGGGGGAAACTAGAGATCATCTCCTAATTAAATGTCAGTATTCCAAGAAATTGTGGGTGAACATTAAGCGAACCTTCAATAAACCTGGATTCGTCATCAGTGATTTCAATGAATTGGTCTTCAACTGGAACAAGGAGGTCTTCCACTGCAAGGTCGTGAAAAGAGCCTGGAGCCTTATGCCGGGGTTTGTCATGTGGATGCTCTGGAAGGAGAGAAACCGGAGGATCTTCCAGAATCTGTCAAAGGATCCAGAGACTACCTGGATAAAAGCTGTAGAGCTCATGCGGGAAACAGTCCTTGTGGAAAGGTGGTACGAGGACGATTGGAAGACAAATCAAGAGGAACAAGAAATTTTGATTAAGCTAAACTTAAAACTGGAGATGGTCCAGCACAAGCTCACTGTCCCTCAGGACATGAGGAGCCAGAGCCCTGACAAATTCAGTTTTCCCAGGGACTCCTTCGTTAAATTAAATTTCGATGGGGCTTCGAAAGGAAACCCAGGAGAGGCAGGCTTCGGAGGCATCTTCAGAGACAGTAATAAACAGGTCAGATGGATATTTGCAGAAGGAGGAGGGGAGATGACCAACAATGAAGCTGAATTTTGGGCCCTCCATCAAGGACTAACGATTGCAGTTAGAAACGGTTACTCTAACCTGGAAATCACAGGTGATTCTCAGATTGCCGTGGACATGGTAAAGAAACTAAATAATGGTAAGAGCTGGGAAAAAGCCACCAGCAGTTGGCGTACTGCGGGGATCGCTCAGGACATTGCAGTTCTCTTAAAAAAGCTTGAGTATAAGGTAGTAAATCATGTTCGCAGGAAAGGTAACCAGGCAGCTGATTACCTGGCCAATTGGGGCAGCAGAGGGAGGGGTAATAGATTGGACCAACAATGGAAGGCTGTGTGTGGCCGTAGCGAGTGGAAAGAGTTAGCCGGGATCATCAAATCGGATTATGACCAAGCCACATAAGCACCTTGTCGGATCAATGAGCTGGCATGAACTAAGGATGTGGAGATCCCGAGGTTTGATCAATGATCAATCGAGGAAGTTTAGTGTAATAATGGTTGAGTGCAGAGGTGTATTGTGGCAGTGTGAGAAGGTAATGGCACTCGTTTTTGCCCAAAGTGCGATCATTAACCTTTGTATTTTTAGTGGAGAGAATGGTGGGTTGTCAGAAGCCTCGATAGCAAACATAAATCATGAAATAACTACCATTAATGATGTCAACCGTGCTGGTAACTGGCGGCATTCGATCGCCGGTGATAAACGGGATCAGGAGGTAAACATCTCCACTTATATCAAGATCGGGGAAGAGGCTCGGACTCCTGTTTGTTTCCAAATTAGGAGAGGAGTGAGTAGGGCGCTAGTGAGATATCTGGCTGGGACCGAGAGCGCAGAGTACCAGGGACTGCCCAGTAAAGGGAGACAGGGAAATATGGAGACCAGGCAGCGGACTAAGGAGGCCGAAGAACACCAAAGGATGGCGACAGAGGCGCAGAATCAGAAAGGGAAAGGAATTGCCCAGGACAGCCCTTCGACAGAAATTTGGGAAGTCGAAGATGAGTCGGAGGAGGAAATTCCTCTGGGCGGAGAAGGAGGGTGGTCGGTCCCGATGAAAAGGATGGCTGCTGAGGGCCAGCACCAGCAGTGTGAAGGGTTCTCTGAGACAAGCGGGAAGAAGGGTCGGCGCCCGGGGTTGAGGAACAATGCTACCACCCCTGTCGAGGAAACGGAGGGAAGCAGAAAAAGAGGTTGGGGCCCGAGGAAGAGGGTGCAGGGAGAAAGTGAGAGGATGGGGCGGAAGCCGAATCCGGAGAAAAAGACTCGGCTGACGGTGAATTACAGACTTAAACGGGCGGAAAGGGCATTCCTGAAGGAGTCTGATCCCGCGGTCCGTAGAGTGATGCAGTTTATGGAGGAGGAGTCCCTCCAGAACCAGTCTGCTGACGAGATGGAAGAATGGGAATCCTTGCTTCACGACCCCGGCCATACTAGGGGGCGAATGTCGCTCTTCAAACAGTCATTGCACATTTACTGGGTGATGAAAGGTCTCCTGGCGAAGGCGCTTGAGCAGGTGGCTCAAGAGATGGTGGAGTTGGCCAAGGGTGACCCGAACCTGCGCAGGGAGCTGAGTTTCATTCGAGTTGCTATGGAGCGTCAGGAGGAGAAGATGGAGGTCCTGCATCAAATGCTGAAGAGCATGCAAGGAGCTGATGCTGGAGGAACACGACAGCAACCGGACCTGGATACCGCCTGAGCTAAGATATGCTGGAAAATATTCAATGCCTTTTTAACTGTAGTTTTTTGGGATATGTAGAGGCTGATACTTGCTTATTACAGATGAATAGTATTAGAAAATCTAAGGACTGTCTTGTAATTTTGGCTAAAATTTTGAGACTATGGGCCTTTTATTTTTGGGCGGCCACCAGAAACTATAGGTGGATTATCACCCGGTTTCCCCATGTGGGCGGGTTCTCTGCACTTTCCTGATGTTCTGTAAAGTTTTTATTTCTATCGAGTAATAGAATGGGTTCTACCTTAGCTTACAAAAAAAAAAAAAAACATTAATAAGTAGAGATAATTCATATAGGTTATTTGTTAAAAATACAGTTAATCTATTTATATATTTAAATATAAAAAGAGATTAATCATATATGTTATAAATTGAGTTAAAAAATTTATGGTGTTCTCTTTTTATAGATTTATTTACGATTCAAAATGGTTAATATATAATTTGTTATTTATGTTTATAATGATATATTTTGTTTTAGTATTATTGGGTAGAAAATTTGTTAAATAGTGTGGTATGGTTTGTGAGTTTTATTTAATTGTTTTTTTTGGTTAATTATAATTTATATATAAACTTTTATAGTGTAGATTTGGGAATTTAAGTTAAAGTTATTGTGAGAAATTGTTAAGTAGAATATTATAACAGTTTACAAATCATATTTTGTTCTTGTTATATATCGTAAACATTGAAATTATTCAAATTATTATTTGGATGGAAAATGTTGAAAATTTCAAAGTGTGAAAGAAGGTTATTTAAAATTGTTAACCATTGATTCATTCAAAGTTGACTTGCCTAAAATATAGTTCCTTACAATAATAAAGTAAAAGTCAACATAGATCTATTTATGAATGAATGAACCAATTTAATAATGTTTTTACTTGTATTTTTTATATTTTTCCCAAATCTTATAATGTACATGTGTAACATCCCTTTTTGTGGCCCCTTGTTTTGTAAACATGATTAATAATTGTGTGATGCTAGTAGGAGGGATCATGATTGGTTAGAAATATTTTGTAAATATAAAAATATGAATAAATTTGATTGGTTGGCCTAAGGGAAAGGGCTGACAGATCCACAGTCTTGGTAGAGTGGAGAGTGATGGTCAAGTGTGGCAGGATGTCCCACCACTAGACAGTTAGAGACAACAATGATGGGAAGACAATGAGTCATCACGTTGATTCTAGATCTTGATTCCATGGGTGGATGAATACCATGGGTGGATGGATAAATACCATGGGTGGATGGATAAATACCATGGGTGGATGAATACCATGGGTGGATGTCACTTACAATACCATGGGTAAATTCCATGGGTGGATGAATAACATAGGTGGATGAATATCATAAGTGGATGCCATTCCATTTGGATCATTCCTCCCTCCTTAAGAAGCAATGGTCCCCAATGCATGAAGTTCCCTCCTATGAAGCCTTTGTTGAATATGAACAGTCACTAAAGAGAAGAGGTTTGTGTGGTTAACCCGTAACCATGATGAACGAAGATCTGATGATAGAGATACCCAGTAATGCTTGTGACCGATTGTGATACTACCCTATAATGCTTATGGTTGACTGTGATACTAACAGTGTGCGACCTAGCAAATGGACTTCAATGAAGTGTAGGCTTGTGAGTGACCCATAACCATGACAAATGAAGATCCAAGAATAGATATACCTTGTAATGCTTGTGAACAACTGTGATAGTAATAGTGTGTGGCCTAGAAAATGGACTTCGATGACAAGAATTTTGTGTGGTTGATCCATAACCATGATGTTGGTTGTTGATAAAGTAGAAGGTACTTACATAGTCTTGGGTAGGAGGGAACATCTCCAAAGAACCCAAGTCAGATGTTGCTATGCTGAAATTGATGAATGTGAAGCATGTGCCTACTAAAGTGGGGTGGGAGGACACGTCCCCAAAGGGAACTTGCTTCGAATGCTGCTCCAGATTTAAAATGGACATAATGCTATCAATATAACTAGAATCTTTATTATAACCTATTTTTGGAAACAAAAATGATAATTTTTCATCTTCCCATGTGTCTGTAATCCCTATCTAGACACTTTCGAAATTCATATTCGCGCTGCAACTATTATGTCATCATAAAAGTTCTAAAAAAATAGTTGATTTTAAATCAACGATATCTCCCTTATCTGAACTCTGATTCGAACAATTTTTTTTTGAAATTGAGTGATTTTTCGAGAGGGACTCAGATCTATAATCATTTTTTTGAATTCTACATAAAAACTGCAAAAAATGATAGGAGAGTCATCGTCCATGAATTGTCGCCAGAAATATTTCTACAATATAGTTGAGTTTAAATCAGCGATGTCTCCCTCATCCATACTCTGATTCAGCCGATTTGCTTTTTGAATTTGGGTATTTTTTTGCAAGGAATCTAGATCGGTTATTTATTTTTGTAAATTTTGCAAAAAAAGTTTCAAATCTGATCTGCAAACTCACCACCCAAAAAAATTCCTACAAAAAATGAAAAAAAAAGAAAAAAATTCCCACTTTTCCCAAGAAAGTGTTCTTTGGATGTCATAGCACGTGCCTGAAGTTTGTTAAATATCTATGCAAGATTTTGAAACTAAAATATGCATCAAACCCTCATTTGCATGGAATCATAACTTGACTCTGATACCACTAATCTCGATCTTGGGGGGAGGCCCCCAAGATCTGAAAAATTGAAATGCCAGAAGAAAAAGAGGAGAACACCCAATAAAAAAAACCACAAAGAATTCTTTTATTTATTAAAACAGATAAAACTGTAAAGGCTACATTGTGGTAGACAATCTGTCCTTTTACAAAATGTGACTTGTTACTTATAGCCTTTTTTTGGTTACAATACCACATGTAAATTCCATGGGTGGGTAAATACCATGGATGAATGAATACCATGGGTGGATGTCACAATAGCATGGGAAAATACCATGGGTGAATGAAATCCATGGCTGTATGCCACTTACAATACCATGGATGGATAAATAGCATTCGCGGATGAATACCATGGGTGGATGTCATTTTCTGTTTGGATCATCCTTAGTCATGTAGAATAGCTCTCGTAGCTCCCACAATGATCCAATTCTTTCTCAAAGCTACCCCATTTTGTTGTGGGTTTTGGGGAATTACCAGTTCTCTTTGAATTCGTTCTTTGGTACAAAATTCCTTGATTTCATTTGAAACATACTCACCTCCATTGTAACTCCTAAGAGCTTTCACCTTCTTGTCGGTCTCTTTCTCAACTAGTGGCTTGAATTCTACAAATTTTGTGAATATCTCATCCTTCTTCAACATGAAGAAAATCCAACACTTTCTTGAGAAATCATCAATAAAAATAACAATATTTATGTCTAGCAATGGAGGCTATCGAGAAGGGTCCACAAACATCAAAGTGTACTCTCCAAGATTGATTTTACTTTGTTGTGTCGATCATGGAATGTGGATTTTACATACTTCCCCAAGGTACAACCCTTGTAGACATCATGTTTCTCAAGTGATACTTTAGGGAGGCCAGTGTTAATTTGATGCATAATTTTTAAGATGTCATTATGCAAATGGCCCAATCTCCTATTCCATAGTTCATTGACATCATGACTTTGCACTTTCTTTGCGTTATTGGTAATGCAGTGCAACCTTCCACATCAAGTTTATACAAGTTCTTCACACGAACCCCAATCTGCTTCACCTTCCCAGTAGCTATGTGTCTTAGAAAGGCTTTCCCTTTACTAAAGATCACACCATAGCCATAGTCTTCCAATACTGCTACGAATGTGAGATTCTTCTTCAAGCCTGATACAAACATGAAATATTTGAGGCGAAGAGGAGATCTTAACTCCCTCTTAAAGGTTACTATACCAATCTCGATAACATTGTACCCTCCATTGTCCTTGATCTCAATATGCATCTGGATATATTTCTCCTCCAAGTCACTGAAAAACTCTCTACAGCCTATCATTTGGAATGAGGCACCTGAGTCCAAGTACCACACATTCCCCATCACAGTGTTGGTCATGCATGTGATTAGGGTGAAGTCTAACTTGAACTATCAAGCCAGTGCTTCACTTGCTGCTCCTCCTGAGTTCTTCTTGCTAGGCTTCACTTGCTGCTCCTCCTGAGTTCTTCTTGCTAGAATTTTTGTGTTCAAACTTTGTAGCATATTGCTCGAATTCATGACAATTGAAGAATTTTATTTTGGACAAGTCTTTCTTCTTTCCCTTTCCAACCAATGCAAAATTTTCTTCTTCCTCTCCCTTGGATGAACCTCCATCTTCAGTATTTCACTTGATTTATTCTTATACCAAATTGGACCATAAGAGTTCCCAATTCAGTATTTTTTTCCTTTCATTCACTAAGTCCTAGTAGCTATGACAACTTTTAGGAAGGCCTAGAAGAGTTAGGCTCACCAGGTCATCTTCTGCAACATTCACATCAAACCCTCTAAGCTTATCCCAAACTTGTGTAAATATGGTGAGATACTATGGAATAGTGTCATTCTTTTGCATCTTGATGTTTCAAAGTTTGTATTTGAGTGCCAGTTTTCTATGGTCATTGTTATTCTCGAATAGCTTAGTAAGTTCCTTCCGCATTGTCAAAGGATTCCCTTTCCATGGAGATTTGAGACAATATGGTCTCATACTCCCTCCAAGATTATTCTCCTCACCTTGGCTACATATTTCTTCCATTGAGCTAGGATTTGGGAATCCTTTGATCTTGGTTTTGGAATGTTTGTCTTGACATATTCCAACAATCCATTGTCATCAAGCACTGCCTCCATGTAATCCTTCTAAGCAATGAAATTTGAGTTTCCTTGCAAGGCATACTCTAATCTTAGTCTGTTGAAGGTCATTGTTCTAACTTTGAAGAAAACTCGCTACACAGAACCTGCAAATTCGGACCTCCTAAGGAACAACTTTGAAATTCTTGTTCTAATGTGAATCTTTCTTTGATACCATGTAGAAATATGGTGATAGAATTTCAATTTCTCAAGAAATTTAATCTAAATCAAGACACCCAATTCTATTGTATTGCTCTGCGGAAATTAATTCACAATTTAGAACAACATTCTTAAACATGAATAAATCACATACACAAGTACACAGATTTATCTAGGGCAAACCAACTTGTAAAACCCCCTTAAGAATGCTTGCATTAATCAGATGAATAAATAATGTATTACAATTTCTTTCTCTCTCTGAGGTCAACTTGCAAGTGAATAATTGTTCTCTCTTCTCAATGAAAATCATTTACCTAGACTTTGTCAATTTCTGCCTCTAGTTGAGCTCCTATTTCCTTGCACAAATCCTAAGGAATTAGGCCCCTATTTTTTAGGAAATTTCCTCCTATTGATTGTGTAATTACCAATGATTGAACATTGATTCCATGCAACACTTGTACACTTAAGGCTCGTCTACAACCGATGTTACACTGCCTTGGAATCTCCACCATAGCTGAGAAATTTGAAATCCTTACATGCATGAGCAATTTTTGGTTGACTGATCACTTAACTAAATGATCATTGAGTTAGATTGTTGTCCCACAGCACAACTAACCTCCAACTAATTCTATCAATAGTTAGAACTAATTTAACTAAATACAACTGGAAATAACTGAACTGGATTGCTACAAATTAGCAATCGACACATGCAAACTAAACTCCAAGCCCTTAACATGAATTTACTGATCTAACCGAGTGACAAGAGCCATGTCACATCAGTTAACTACCTCCAAGTTGTCTGTTGATGTGGAAATTTATAATTTTCTCATTTTGACCAAGGCTAAATCAAATTGAGCCTTTATTGGTACACTTATAAACAAAGAAATATAGGGAGAAGAATCACACACCAGAGAGAGAAAGAGAATATGAGGAAAAGTGAATCTTGAGGAGAGAAAGAACAAGCTGGAGAACTCTTCTATTCATCATTCTTGAAGGTGTGTGCCCATAATTGATGCATGGGAGTACTTGGGTTGTGGTGTCCAAGCTGGAAATATTAGTGGGAGACTCAAAAAATAAGTTAGGTGAAGGGTACTTGTTGAAAGGGGTTGATAAACCACCTACAGAGAAATCCCATACTCCCATAAAGTTGAGCAAGATCCCAGCTGAATCTAAGTCTGAATCCCTGAGAGAACACTCCCTTGGACCATGGATCTAGCTTGGGAGTGAATAACTACAAGAAAGATTTGGTTGTAGTTGGCCTATTATTGGGTTGAGAGTTGAAGTCCCTCGCTCACTTGCTAATCTTTCAAAGGTAATTTGTTACTTCATGATCCATGTATGTATTGTTGCACTTAGATTTTGAATCATAGTAATATGTGAAAAATGGTATGTGAGCACTATGGCTGATGTTGGAGTACTCATACTTGTGTTTTGTCATGAGATGTGTTTTATGAATATGCTTGCATGCTCAGAATGTGAGGGATCTATAAATCCATAAGAATATTGATGTGTTTCGATTAATTTCATGATTCTCTAGTCTTGGGTAGGACTCAATGAATTGTTATGAATGGGTTAAAATCGATTATGACCCTTAGAAGGTATTTGTGACTAAAGGCATGAAGAATTCATGTTGTTAATGAGCCTTGTAGTCTTGTTGTGAGATTCATTGGACCCTTCATCATGTTTAATTGAATGGGGCACACGTGCATGACTTGTTTACCTTTACTCATGCTTGGTTGTGAAAATAATTCTTATGATGTATTAAGTGTTGGCTATGAGAGAGAGTTGTGCATCTTTGTGTAATTCTTTGCAATGGTTATGAAGTAGGTTGTCTTAGTTGTGAAGGGAAAGATAAGATTGAATGTTGAGTTTCCCTTAACAATGAGTTGTTTGTGCATTTATATCATTTTACTATATGATCATGCATGCAAATTGATATTCAATGCCTATGTGAACCAATCTGGTACTACAGTAGTTAGATCTACAAAGCACAATAACCCTTTATTTGGTTGATAGTAATTGTTGAGTGTCAGAATGAATTCATGTATTGCGATTTTTTTCCAAAGGGGAAAACCCAATAAGTTTATTCATATTGAAAAAGGAAAAAAAATTACATTCTCCATATATTGAAAGCAGTATGTAAGATAAGCCTCTCAACTTATCAGCTAAACGGAAAAAATATTGAGAAAATTACATATGAACATTTGAAGTTAAGTGTGATGATAATCACTTAAATTCTCTTTCTTGCCTTTGTTTTTTGCACTTTCTACCATCCCCCTAAGTTGCTTCAGTGGGTATTTTTGGATCAATTGGAACCATTACTAGTTCACTTCTCATTTCCTTTGGTGGGGATTTTCTTTTTTTTTTTTGTCTGAGTTTGGGCTCTCTTTGTACCCTTCATCCTATCTTCTATATGTGCCTCATTTTTCTATTATTCTGATGCCTGCATCACTTGTGATTCGATGTCATTTTTCATGTGGATTACAGTTCCATTCTAGACCTGAGCATCCTTTTTTTCTTGGTTTGGATGGTTCTCCATGGTCTTCTTCTGAGAGGTGGGGACTATAAGGTTTCCAACCTTTTGATTTGCAGGCCTAACCCTTTTTATTTTTTTTGGATATTTTTTTCTTGTGGACATGTGTTCTGCAAGTGTCCTGTTTGGTAGCATATTTGACATATGAATGTTTTGTTCTCATAATCTAATACTTGGGTCCACTAAACATTTTTATGTTGTAGTTGAATGTGATCAAGTAGGAATTTGTTGATGTTTATTTCTACACAAATTTTGGAGAAGGTAAATATACCTTTCTTTGTTCTTTTGAGGTCCATCTTTTTCAATTTCCCCAAGGTTTTTCCAATTTCCTATTGAACCTTATGGTGCCAGAAAGGGAGGGGTATATTTGGTAGCCTCACCCATACCATAATTGTTGAGACCACAATTTTTGTGGCATCAAAATATAGGAATCAAGGGGTGATGAAGAGCCCAACTCTTCCCCAAAACTAGGGCCCACCATTCAGTACTTTCTCTAGGTCTTCTTGAGTATCAGATTGGACAATAAAAAAAATCATTGGAACATAAATATATATTACAGTTGAGGGTCCAGGATGAAAAGACCCAATAGTGTAAAGCATTAAATCTAGGTAATAAACCATTGAGCATGCATATCATATCCTTATATTGGAGAGAAGAAAAAAGGTATTTTACCTCTGGTATATTAATTGCCATGGTAGGAACTTGTTGCATTTGTTCAACAACAGTAGGGTACTAATTTGTATTGAGGCTAATCTACTGGTTTGGAAAAATTTCCTTGCATTACATCCTTATAGGAGGCATATCCACTGGAGTTTCTAGGTACTAGAGCTCCTCCTCATAGCCTTAGGTTCAATATTATGGTAGATTTCCTTAAGATGTGTTAGTCCTTTATCTAGCCAACATCCTGCAAAATCTTCCCTTCAAAAGTAGGCATTGAGTATTTTGAAGGATGTGCAACCTATTTTTGATGCACTGCTTCATATTTTTCACTAAGTTTGAGTCTCGAATCCAGAATAGGGAAGACTTCCTATTTATATTTTTAATGAAGGTATTGAAGATTTTCTAATCTGGAAAGCCTCAACCAAATCAGCGCGAAGCCAAGTTGCTTTTAAATTTCAAATGCGAAAAAGTTTGATCACAATCATATCCATCCATTATAATTGTGCATCTATATAAACAATAATACCAATTAGCAATGTTTGGTGGATGATCTGAAATCAACCGTAAATGACCTCAGTGAATTGATGAAGGTATTACAGACTCATGTACTGGGGTGTGCCTATGTTATTTTATGCAACGGATCGATAAGATTGTGAAATACACAGACACTGAAAGAGTAAGAGAAACACAGTAAGAAAACACATAAACACAACAAATTTAATAAGGAGTTCACCCAATCCTCCTGGGCTACGTCTCCTGGTCCAACCTTCAGTGGTGGCCTTTCTATTGTGTCTTAAAGCGGAGTTAGTTACAATAAGGAGCTCAATTTGAATCCCACTTTAACAGATGATGATCAGTATGATTGTACTTGGATTCCCCAAGTCTCTAGAGTACACAAACTCCCCTTACTGAATCTCAACCTCAACTGGTCTCAGTGGTATGAGTCCAATTTGGTACTCAATACCTAATAGGTATACACAAAAGAGTTGCCTAAACCTCTCAAGCCTTCTCTAGAGTTCATAAACGCTTGGACTCTCTCTGTCTATGTTTGCTCGATGTTGCCTTTGCTCTGCAGGTCAGCTCGGCTTCTCTGTTCTCTGCAACTCACTTCATTCTTGCCTCTTGGCTTTCTACTTCTCTTTCTCTACTTATTTTCCTTCTCTCTGTCTATTCGTGGCTTAAAGCCAATCTGCTCCCTGACTATTCATTTCCGCTTCCCGACTCTCTGGATCTCCTGCCTCTGTTCTCTTGAATTCCCCTGCTCTACGACATCATCACTGTGCAATGCTTGACATAGGGGTGGCCACTTGTTTTCTCACAAAATGGGTGTTAGTTCTATTTGAACGATTGTTATTTCCGTTGCTCCAAGATTGCCCGCGAAACTGATTCCTTTGCCAACTCATCGGTCATACCGGACCTCAAATCTTATATGACTCAGCCTATTTCCCCGTCGAATCCTGTCATCCATCGGATCATTTCTCTGTTGTTGATCTGGAGCCTCCATATCCTACGATCTCCATCCATAATGCGTGGGTAAGTAGCATGACCTTTACCCATGTGATGTGAGCAGTTTTCTCTCTCATCCACTGGACGCAATTCACCCAGTGTATGGCATCGAGCGGGACTCGGTCGAACCCGCTTACCACTTGAAGCCATTCCGATATCCTGTTGGTTTTAGCGTGAGACCCGCTTTCTGACGGAATCAGTGATTACCATACGGTTTTATGATTTTCCTTGTGACCGAGCACTTCGGGGTTTTCCTTCACTAAGGGGGATGCCCTGCGATACGTGATTAGCACTTTAGCGCTAATTGCGTATCAGAAATTGCCTCTGTTTTTGGATTTGACCTCCCATTTGTCAATTTGTGCCAATGCGCGGTCACCATGGGTCAACGGTCTGCACGCTTTTACCAAGGGTCCTCGTTGTTCCATGCTAACCACAAGTTGCCATTGTTTAGAGGTTATTTCTGATAAGCTCGATATCCATAAGATTTTGAAGCTTGATATAATTGAAACAGTCATGAAAACTTAGAGAATGTTTAACGATCCAATTCGGATCATGGCCTTCCCACTAAAAAAGCGTTTGGACCACCAAAATTTGGTTTTCAAGCATTAACTTAGTGAGGGTATGGTTGTCTCAATTGTCCAATCTCTATCCATTTTGCACTGCTTGGCTTTGAACCCTTGAGTCTAATCCTCAGGTACTCAACATCTCCCTTGCACGTTGTCCTCACCTTTTTGTCTAGAACCGTATCTTCCTGCAATTCATTGAGATATTCAGGTAACAGATCATCAATAAAAGGCAATTGACTCTACTCTTCGAGATCTTCAATTAATGAAGGTTCAAATAGTCTCAAGCTGTCTGCATTAACAACTGAGTAGATGTGCATGTAAGCTGGTAAATCAAGGCGAAAAGCATTCTCACCAATTTTTTCAAGTATCTTGAAAGGTCCATACCTTATTGGCTTTAGCCTTTTACCTTCACCTTGCAATCTGTCTTTGCTGATATACAGCCAGACTTGATCACCAACTTGGAAACTATGCTCCATCTGATGCTTGTTCCTATAATGCCTAGGGAATCTCTTGGATTTGTTCAATGAACGTGGTTGCCTTGCATCACTGTGTCCATCAACCACTATGTCTTTACCAAAGATAAAATCTAAGGGAGACCTTGGCGTGAAACCAAAACAGGTCTCAAAAGGATATCTCTATGTAGAAGAATGTTTTGCTCGATTGTAAGCATACTACACATAACACAAATGTTCATCCCAAAGTTTCGGATGCTTGTTGCAATAGCCTCTAAGCAATTGGATCATTTCCCTGCTGACCACTTCTATCTGGTCATTTGTCTATGGATGAAAGGCTGTGATCTTCCTCAGTTTGGTGGCCATCAGTTCCCACGGACTCAACCAAAACTTCCCAACAAATCGAGTGTCTCGATCAGATATAATGGAAGTGGGTAATCCAAAATGAACCCATACATGCTAAAAGAACAACTTTGTAGTTTTTTCAGCTGTAATATGTTTGTTACAAGGTATCAAAACACACATTTTGCTGAACCTATCCACAACAACATATAAATAGTCATGACCTTTCCTAGATTTAGGCAGTCCTCCAACAATGTCCATGGAAGTACTTTCCCAAGGATGAGAAGGAACTAGTAGTGGAGTGTACAAGCCTAGTTTTCTATTGCTAGGCTTTCTTTTGGCACACATGGTACACCCTCTTACATATCTAGAAATTGTCTCATTCATTTTTGGCCAATAACAAAATATTTGCAGCTGTGCACCCATTTTACTTACCCCAAAGTGACCGAATATTCGAGAAGTGTTTGCTTCTCGAATTATCTTTACTCTTTCAATTTGTGGAATGCATAGCTTCCCACAATGATAGAAGAGTTGGTCCTTAATGTGATAATCCCATTCTTCTACTCGTTTTCCTTGACTTAAATTTGCATATACATCTTTGAAATCTATATCTTGAGCATATTGTGCAATGTAGCTCTCATGCAATACTGAGTTATGCTTAAGTATAGTAGATGCATTTATAATTTGTCTAGATAACATATCTACAACTTTATTGTGTATGCCCTTTTTATATCTGATGACTAAATGAAATTGTTGTAGAAAACCCATCCATCTATAGTGTCTTGATTGCTACAACTTAGTTTGGGAGTGTAGATATTGAAGTGGTTGATGATCAATATGTATAACTGTCTCTTTGCCCATTAAGTAATGTTTCCACTTTTTCACACTCTGTACTAATGCATACAATTCTTTATCATATGTGGGATAGTTAACTACTGCAGAATTAAATGTCTCAGAATGATAACATATGGGTTTACCGTGTTGAATCAACATTGCTCCCACGGCATAGTCACTGACATCCATTTGGATCTCAAATGGTCTTTGAAGATCAGGCAGTGCTAGTACTGGTGCTGTACTAATCTTTTCTTTCAAGGTGTCGAAGGCTTTCTACTATTTGCCTCCCCACTAAAACACCTTGTTCAACCCTGTTAAAGCATGTAAGGGAGCTACAATTAAGGAAAAGTTAGAAATGAACTTTCTCCAATATTGTGCTGCTCCTAAGAAGCTTCTAACTTCTATAGCAGATTTGAGTTTAGGCTAGTTTACAATGACTGCCACCTTAGAGGGATCTATCTTCAATTCACCACCCCCTATTATATGTCCCAAATAATTCAAAGATGTTTTTCCAAATTCACATTTTGAGAGTTTAACATAAAGTTTTTCTCTTTTCAAAACATCTAGTGTCTACTTAACATGCTTTAAATGTTCTTCCCACATTTTGCTAAATATGAGAATGTCATCCAGATATACAATAACAAAATCATCAAGAAAAGGTCTGAGCACATCATTCATTATTCTCATGAAAGTAGCAGGAGCATTAGTTAAGTCAAAAGGCATAACCAGCCACTCATACAATCCCTACTTTGTTTTGAAAGCAATCTTCCATGCATTTTGTTCTGCATCTCTGACTTGATGATATCCACTATGCAAGTCTAACTTGGAAAAATAAACAGCTTCCTTTAACTGATCTAATAGATCATCTATGCGAGGAAGGGGATAACGACTTTTTATTGTTATCTTATTCAGTGCTCTGTAATCAATGCACATTCTCCACGAGCCATCTTTCTTTTTCACCAAAACGATTGGAGACCCACATGGTGATGTGCTAGGTTTGATGAACTCCTTCTCGAGCAACTCCTACACCTGCTTCTTGATTTCTGCATTCTCTAAAGTGGACAACTTGTACATTCCGATATTAGGCAATGGAGCATCTTGCTGCAAATTAATATCATGCACTATTTCCTTTTTGGGTGGCAGACCTTTAGGTTCTTGAAACAAGATATCATATTCTGAAACAACTTTTTCTAAATCAGCTTGCTATTTAGCATCACAGCCCTCAAATACATTGGTTTTATCAGGTTTCTTTTCCTTTACAACCATCAGTAAAAATTGTTTGCATGAATTTACAATTCGTTTCATCTGCCCTGAGTTTATGAGAGTATAATTATTCTTGAGCTTATGAGCTTTTACAATATATTTGATTCCATCTTTAACGAGGAGATACTTGTTCTCAGCTCTATAGAAAATAGTTTTTCTATCGTACAAGTAGGGACTTCCTAAAACAATTCCACATATATCCAAAGGAACTATATCTAACTCAACCTCATCTACAAATGCTGACCCAAAAGAAAACTTAACTTTACATTGTCTAGTCACTTGTAGTTGTGCTTTATCACTTAACCAACCTAATGGGTATGGTTTCTTGTGAGGTGTAGTTAGTAATCCCAACTTCTTTACAATTGCTTCAGAAATTAAATTTACTTGTGAGCCACTATCAAACAAAGTATCAATCTTTTGATGATTGGAAATAACTCGAATATGGAAAAGCTCATGCCTTTTTCTCTCATTTTCTTCATTATTAGTAGATTGTGCAGAATTACTAGTAGATGCTTCAGAATTTTTACCTTTTATACCTGTGGCTACAATGGTTGTTTCATCTCCTGAGTTCGACCCCAAATCTTTCTGAATAGTTGCAGCAGTCTTCTTCTTCTTGCCCTCGAACTTCTTAGGTCTCAGCTCCAGATGTAGGATCCAAAGGTGCTCATCATCATGCCCATCCTTCTTACAGTGAGTGCATGAAGACTTGCTTTTCTGTGAAGTATTGGCCTTCCTCTCTTTCCATTTCTATTTTCTTTTCTCCTTATTCTTGCTTGCAATGGGCTTGGACGATCCCCCAACTTTTGGGTTCCCATTCTTTCCTCTAGCTTCTAGATGCATAGCTTGAACATATACCTCATCTATACTAGTGGGATTAAACATGAGGATAACATGCCTCATGTAGTTGTGTAGACCACCTATGTACTTCAACAGAGTCTCAGGTGAGTCTAATGAAATTCCTAGAATCAAAGCTCTTTTCCTAAATTCTTGGGTGTAACCTTGTACACTTTTCCCTTTCAATTGGCGAAGAGTTTGCCAGCTTATCATGGCTTGTTGCATGTAAGCTAGTGGATAGAACTGCTTTTTGATTGCAGAAACAAATTCACTCTAGACAGAAAGAATCTTACCATGTTTCTTCATGTCAGCTTGTGTCCTGCCTTCCCACCATTCCAAGGCAGTTCTTCCGAGGCGTAGGCTGGCCAGTTGAATCTTACTCTTGTCTGAGTCAATACTCTGCACTCTACAATAAACATCAATATGCCTAATCCAATTATCCAGCTTCTTTGCATTCAACTCTCCATCATATATTGGTAAATCCAATATATGATTAATCCATATATGGTTAATCCAATATATTGCTAAACTTTTTTAACTTCATTTGATTAGTCCAAGTGTTTTATATGACAATCCTTGATGACTTGAGAGTTAGTTTAGGTGATTGCCTTAGATCTAGGTGATTGCCTTAGATCTCTATGGAAAGAGAAAATGACAAGTGCTTCATATAAATTCCCAAACATATAAAAAATAATCATGTGTTGGATTCTGATTATATATAGACTTCCAGATTTAAGGAAACATGTCCTGGATGTTAATTCATTTAATGGTGAAGAAGGTCTCACAATCTAGTTAGCTACGTAATCATTGTCGGAAAATATTAAGAGGAGAAGAGTTCTAATCCACGAGATATAACAACATTAATAACACAAATAATTAATTCATGTAATGGTGCACTTCTTGGTGAATATCTTGGATTTGTTCAATGAACTTGGTTGCCTTGCATCACTGTGTCCATCAACTGCTATGTCTTTAACAAAGACAAAATTCAAAGGAGACCTTTGTGTGAAACCAAAACAAGTCTCAAAAGGATATCAATGTGTAGAAGAATGTTTTGCTCGCTTGTAAACATACTGCACATAACACAAATGTTCATCCCAAGGTTTGGGATGCTTGCTGCAATAACCTCTGAGCAACTAGATCATTTTCCTGTCGACCACTTTTGTCTGGCCATCTGTCTGTGGATGAAAGGTTGTGCTCTTCTTCAGTTTGGTGTCCATCAGTTCCCACAGACTCGACCAAAACTTCCCAACAAATCGGGTGTCTCGATCAGATATAATGGAAGTGGGTAATCCAAAATGAACCCATACATGCTGAAAGAACAACTTTGTAGTTTGTTCAGTTGTAATTTGTTTGTTACAAGGTATCAAAACACACATTTTGCCGAACCTATCCACAACAACATATAAATATTCATGACCTTTCCTAGATTTAGGTAGTCCTCCAACAAAGTCCATGGAAGTACTTTCCCAAGGATGAGAAGGAACTAGTAGTGGAGTGTACAAGCCTAGTTTTCTATTGCTAGGCTTGCTTTTAGCACACATGGTACACCCTCTTACATATCTAGAAACTATCTCATTTATTTTGGCCAATAACAAAATCTTTGCAGCTATGCAACTGTTTTACTTACCCCAAAGTGACCTGATATTAGAGAAGTGTGTGCTTCTCGAATTATCTTTACTCTTTCAGTTTTTGGAATGCACTACTTCCCACAATGATACAAGAGTTGGTCCTTAATTTGATAATCCAATTCTTCTACTCGTTTTCCTTGACTTAAAGTTGCATATACATCTTTAAAATCTATATCTTGAGCATATTGTTCAATGTAGCTCTCATGCAATACTAAGTTATGCTTAAGTATAGTAGATGCATTTATAATTGGTCTAGATAACATATCTGCAACTTAGTTAAGCCAAAAGGCATACCCAACCACTCATACAATCGGTGCTTTCCTTTGAAAGCAGTCTTCCATGCATCTTGTTCTATAACTCTGACCTGATGACATCCACTATGCAAGTGTAACTTGGAAAAATAAATAGCTTCCTTTAACTGATCTAATAGATCATCTATGTGAGGAAGGGGATAACGATTTTTTATTGTTATCTTATTCAGTGCTCAGTAATCAATGCACATTCTCCACGAGCCATCTTTCTTTTTCTCCAAAATGATTGGAGACCCACATGGTGATGTGCTAGGTTTTATGAACTCCTTCTCGAGCAACTCCTGCACCTACTTCTTGATTTTTGCATTCTCTAAAGCGGACAACCTGTACATTCCTATATTAGGCAATGGAACATGTTGCTGCAAATTAATATCGTGCACTATTTCCCTTTTGGGTGGCAAACCTTTAGGTTCTTGAAACAAGATATCATATTCTAAAACAACTTTTTCTAAATTAGCTTGTTGTTTACCATCATAGCCCTCAAATACATTGGTTTTATTAGGTTTCTTTTACTTTACAACCATGAGTAAAAATTGTTTGCATGAATTTACATTTTGTTTCATCTGGCCTGAGTTTATGAGAGTATAATTATTCTTGAGCTTATGAGCTCTTACAATATATTCGATTCCATCTTTAACGAGGAGATAATTGTTCTCAGCTCTATAGAAAATAGCTTTTCTATCATACAAGTAGGGACTTCCTAAAACAATTCCACATATATCCAAAGGAACTATATCTAACTCAACCTCATCTACAAATGTTGACCCAAAAGAAAATTTAAGTTTACATTGTCTAGTCACTTGTAGTTGTGCTTTATCACTTAACCAACCTAATGGGTATGGTTTCTTGTGAGGTGTAGTCAGTAATCCCAACTTCTTTACAATTGCTTCAGAAATTAAATTTACTTGTGAGCCACTATCAAACAAAGTATCAATCTTTTGATGATTGGAAATAACTCAAATATGGAAAATCTCATGTCTTTTTCTCTCATTTTCTTCATTATTAGTAGATTGTGCAGAATTACTAGTAGATGCTTCAAAATTTTAACCTTTTATACTTGTGGCTGCAATGGTTGTTTCATCTCCTGAGTCTGACCCCAGATATTTCTGAATAGCTGCAACAGTCTTCTTCTTCTTGTCCTCAAAATTCTTAGGTCTCAGCTCCGAATGCAGGATCCAATAGTGCTCATCATCATGCCCATCCTTCTTACAGTGAGTGCATGAAGACTTTCTTTTCTTTGAAGTATTGGCCTTCCTCTCTTTCCATTTTGTTTCCTTTTCTCCTTATTCTTACTTGCAATGTGCTTGGATGGTCCCCCAACTTTTGGGTTCCCATTCTTTCCTCTAGCTTCTAGATGCATAACTTGAACAAATACCTCATCTATACTAGTGGGATTAAACATGAGGATAGTGTGCCTCATGTAGCTATGTAGACCACCTATGTACTTCAACAGAGTCTCAGGTGAGTCTAATGAAATTCCTAGAATCAAAGCTCTTTTCCTAAATTCTTGGGTGTAACATTGTACATTTTGCCTTTTCAATTGGCGAAGAGCTTCCAACTCATCATGGCTTGCTGCATGTAAGCTAGTGGATAGAACTGCTTTTTGATTGCAGAAACAAATTCACTCCAGACAGAAAGAATCTTACCGTGTTTCTTCATGTCAGCTTGTGTCCTGCCTTCCCACCATACCAAGACAATGCCTCCGAGGTGTAGGCTGGCCAACTAAATCTTACTCTTGTCCGAGTTGATACTCTGCACTCTGCAATAAACATCAATCTCTTTGATCCAATTATCCAGCTTCTCTGCATTCAACTCTGCATCATATATTGGTAAATCAAATTTAATACCTAATTTAATCGAACATGCCTTCTTTTTATGTTTAGGGCTATTAGGAGGTGTGAGAAAGTTTTCTTCTTTCCCTTTGTCTTTTGAGTGATCAGGGAGGAGAGACTCTTCTTCTCCTTTATCTTGTTTGGAGCCTGATGAATCTTCATCTTTATGTTTCCTAAAGTCCCTATACATTTCCTCTACCATGGACCTCATGGCCAGGAAACTATCTATAAATTGGGGTCTGGTCCCAAGGGACTTTCTTCTGACATTTTCTTCTGACGATAGACTCTTCCAATTTCTGGGTTAGTTTCAACCAACTCTCCTTCTCATAATTTAAGCTTTGATCTAGTTAGCATTCAACAACAAAAATCTAGCACAAGCTTGTCTAACCTTAACAACCTAGAGCTCTGATACCACTTGATCTGAAATCACCCGCAAATGACCTCAATGAATTAATGAAGGTATTATAGACTCATGTACTAGGGTGTGCCTATGTTATTTTATGTAACGGATCGACAAGATTGCGAAATACATAGACGTTGAAACAGTAAGAAAACACATAAACACAACAAATTTAATAAGGAGTTCACCCAATCCTCCTGGGCTACGTCTCCTAGTCCAACCTTCAGTGGTGGCCTTTGTATTGTGTCTTAAAGCAGAGTATTTTACAATAAGGAGCTCAATTTGAGTCTCACTTTAATAGATGATGATCAGTATGCTTGTACTTGGATTCCCCAAGTCTCTAGAGTACATAGACTCCCCTTACTAAATCTCGACCTCAACTGGTCTTAGTGGTATGAGTCCGAATTGGTACTCAATACCTGACAGGTATACACAAAAGAGTTGCTTGAACCTCTCAAGCCTTCTCTAGAGTTCATAGACTCCCAGAATCTCTCTGTCTCTGTCTGCTCGATGCTGCCTTTACTCTACAGGTCAGCTCGGCTTCTCTATTCTCTACAATTCCCTTCTTTCTTGCCTTTCGGCTTTCTGCTTCTCTTTCTCTGCCTCTTTTCCTACTCTATGTTTGTTCGTTGCTTAAAGCCAATCTGCTCCCTGATTGTTCATTTCTGCTTCCCGGCTCTTTGGATCTCCTGCCTCTGTTTTCTTGAATTCCCCTACTCTACGTCATCATCACTGTGTAATGCTTCATAGAGAGGTGGCCACTTGTTTTCTCACGAACTGAGTGTCTGTTCTCTTTAAACGGTCGTTATTTCCATTGCTCCAAGATCGCCTCCGAAACTCATTCCTCTGCCAACTCATTAGTCCTACTGGAATGCAAATATTATATGACTCAACCTATTTCCCCATTGAATCCAGTCATCCATCAGATCATTTCTCCTCCATTGATCTGGAGCCTCCAAATCCTATGGTATCCGACCATATCGTGTGGGTAAGTAGCATGACCTTTACCCACTTGATGTGAGTGGTTTTCTCTCTCATCTGTTGGATGCATGTCACCCAGTGTATGGCATCGGGCAGGACTCGGTTGAACCTGCTTACCACTTGAAGCCCTTCTGATATCCTACCAGTTTTAGTGCGGGACCCGCCTTCTGACAGAATCGGCGATTCCCGTATGATTTTATGCTTTTCCTCGTGACCAAGTGCTTGGGGATTTTCCTTCACTGCGGGGGATGCCCTGTGATTAGAAACTGCCTCTGTCTTTGGATTTGACCTCCCGTTTGTTAATTTGTGCCAGTGTGCAGTCACATGGGCCAACGGTCTGCGTGCTTTGACCGAGGGTCCTCGTTGTTTCATGCTGACCACAAATTGCCATTGTTTAGAGGTTATTTCTAATAAGCTCGATATCCATAAGATTTTGAAGCTTGACATAATTGAAACAGTCATGAAAACTTAGAGAATGTTTAAGGATCCAATTCGGATCAGTGGAGAACCAAACCCATCCATATCTAGATTGGCTTTAAAACTTGACTCAGAAAACATGTTTATCAATTATGGAGATGCAAAAACTTTTCGATAGTGGGTTGAGTTCCTAAAAAACCCGCCCTCATCTAGCATCATATATCTCATCGCTTGTCCTTCTAATATCAAAAAGGAGTTTTAGTGTTTCGAGTCATCCAACCATATCTTTCGTTGATCCTCACCTTGAGGGAGACTGAAATTTCCTTTACTAATTGATGGAAACCATTGTGTTCCCCCAATTCATGTCTTATGATTGTGTCTAACTATTGGTGTTTAACTTTCAAATGCATATTTATTGCATGGAGAAGTGAATTTTTTTGTTTACATATGTTTTGGGTGAAATTTGGTTCATCAAAGAAGCCTGATTACATCCTGGATAGAGTGGAAGAGAACATAGAATATATCTCAAGTTAAAAGGGAATTGTAGATCTATGACAATGGTTTTTGGGTCAAGTCAGAAAGGTTCAGGACTTCGAGCCCATTTACATTTGTAATTATAACGAATGGCCCAAATGATCGAGGGGGCTGAGTGGCCCAAAAGGCCAGGATGGGGGCCCAATCCCAAACTACTCTGGGAGTTTGGCAGTTCCAGGTTGAATGGGTTAATGCATGGAAAGAGGGTCTGAGAGGCTCAAATGGATAAGGGGCTTGAACAACATGAATAGTTGAGGGCCTAAATGACATAAATGGTCCGTGGTAGGACTAGGCCCAATCTACTTTAATGGTTCAGGAGTTTAGGCCAGTTTTCTCTGCAATCTCAATGCTTTTCCCTAACGAGTGAGGGCTTGAATGACCCAAATGGTCAAAGGAGGGCCCAAGCTCGAACTACTTTGGTAGTTCGAGAGTTTGGGGGTTTGATCTTCATGGGTGTAGCACACGTTTAATAGGACCAAAGTGCCAAAATTCCTAATATTGGGTGGGGTCGAGTGGAGTTTAGGGTCTCAGCTTATTCAAGGCTTAGTGGAGGGTTTAGAAAGAATTTCCCTATTCAGGGCCAAAGACCTAAATTTTCTTATAACATAGACTTTTCACCCAACACTTTAGGGGTCATTCATGGGGGAACCTAGGACAAATCCTACATGGATCAGTGGTGTGCAAGTGAGAAGATGTGGCATGTAGAGGGCATGCCACGTGGAAGATATTAATGGCTATGTTGGAGAGCCAAAAGGCCCAAAATGATTAACACATGGAACCCTCAGGGAAGGCCACGTGGACGATGTGACTTTAACAATAGGTCATATCAGGCTTAAGTTAGCGTGATGTCACCTTGGGATGACATCATCTTAGAGCTTGAGGAGAAAGAGAGGTTCCCCTTGGGAAAGGGACGTGGATGGCAGAGGATAAGAGACAGAAATAATTCTGTCGTCAGATGGGAAATATCCATGTCAACTTGAGACAACAGGGTTTCTCGTTGTGTTATGGAAAGAGAGGCTAAGGTTAATGGGAATCAAGATGGGAAGTTCTCCCATCCTTTAACATGGATTCAATTCTATCTCATCTTAGGACTCTTTTCAAAATACATGGACCAGTTTGTCAATGGGGCCTGTGTAGAGGCGTAATGTGGAAAATGCCACATGAGATCACCAAATGACATTGCAGTATACATGTTGGCTTAAGAGGGTGATGTGGAAGACCAAGGTGAGGTGGGGTTACAATGTTTGCCCCATGTGGAAGGGCAGGTGGGTGTCATGTGGTAGGTTTAAAATGGGGTCAAACTTCAAATGCCCATATATTTTGATCCATAAGTAGGATTGAGGAAAAATTTATATCATCGCAAATCCCTCAATGAGTTGGATGTGATGGTAGAATTAGTTTTTAAAGATATTGAAAATTGAGAAATTTTGTAACCCCATTTTCATAATTAGACCTTATATATCGGGTTAGCGTGGTGTAACACCTTTTGGTACCCAAGAGTAACCAAATGGGGTTAGAGGGTGTGTTACAAAGTGGTATAAGAGTTGAAGATTCAATACTTGGACCCCTAGAGGTAAATTTTGGGGTCTCTGATGTTGTAGTTTAATGCGCTAAGGCCTACTACAACAACAATCATGCAACTATTAAGGAAACGATGAACATCTAGGTTCACCACTTGGACTAGATGGGATCAAAGGTAGATGAATGAAAAGGAAAAGGTTTCATCTAGGACCTTTGAGGCATGATATTTTTTTTTACTGATGTCATTTCCAATGATTGATTTCTTGTGCAAATGGGTGTTGGTTGTAGCACTGTGATTGATGGCTATGTATTGATTACAAACTATGTTTTTCATGCATATCCATGATAACATTATAAAGATAAAAGATTATAATATGTTAGATTTCTTTCTAATTTGATTTTGAGATTATAGAGGTCATGGTTGCTATCCTTGGTAAAGACGATGATTTTAATTAATAATGATGGTCTTTGTAAAAGGTTGAATTCTAAATATTATGGTGGTAGGACTATAAACATATATATCTATATCTATATCTATATATATATATATATATATATATATATATATATATATATATATATATATATATATATATATCTATATATATATATATATATATATATATATATATATATATATATATATATATATATATATATTCTTGATTCTTGGAACATGTGACTAACACAAGTTCTAGATGTGTGAACAATAGTAGATGAACATGGCTCAAATCAACATGCATATTTTTAGCAAGACAAGTTAACAAGTTAATTTGTTTGTGTTAATAAACTAACAGTTGTGTGTGTGTGTGACAACACATAAGAAGACAATTGTGGCAAGAACAAAAGCATGGAAAGTGGCATGGTACATTGTGACATGGATGAATTCCATCAAGAACAAGAAAGGGGGGGTCCCTTAAAAGAGTAGAAACCTTTAGGAGCTGCAAGGAAGAAAATAGAAGGCTCATTAGAAAGAAAAATGAATAGGAAAGGTTGAACACCATATTGATGGAGAACTTGTCTTGCATACAAGTCTTGTTGCAACACACTTCAACCTCCCGAGATATGGAAAAATGTCATGTTAATAGGGCCAAAACGAGGCCTCGCAAGGATGAAAAGGAAAAGAAAACAATTTCATGCTTCCATTATGGAGAGAAGCACCTAAAAAGGGATTGTCCCAATAGGCAGAAAATTCAGAAGAGGGACAAGTTCTTGTGAGCTAACGGTGTGTCACGCTGGAGGAGAGGAGGGAGTACCCATTAAGGGATTTTTTAGGTCTAAAATGGGCCTCCTAAGGAAATTATAAAATAATAGTAGAAATAATAAAATAAGATTAGATTACATCATCGAATTTTAGAGGGAAAAAAAGAAAAAACTATTTGTTCAACTCGTATTTTCAACTTATCTCCATATGGGTTTACTCAAATTTTGAGTGGCAACACTTGTTGGATGCAAAATTTGATTCCTCATCAAAGGAGTACACATGTTGCATACTTTCGATGGACCCTACTACATGAAAAATGAGAAATACATGAAAAAAATTATTGCAGTCATGTTTTTTCATGTATTTCTTATTTTTCGTCTAGTAGGGTCCATCGAAAGTATGAAACATGGGTACTCCTTGGATGAGGAATTAAATTTTCATCCAACGAGTACTCCTGCTCAAAATGTGAGTAAAATATTAGGGAGATAAGTTAAAATATGAGTTGAAAAAGTAGTTTTATTATTTTATTATTTTTTAATCTTTTTACTTTTTTACTCCAAAAATTGTGAATCATCCCCCATGGTTGACACCATCATCTTGAATCTAATTGGTTCTTATAAATTTTATTTTGGTTGTACATTTTTCTTAGGAGGCCCATTTTAGACCTCAAAATTCCCCTAATGCCCTCAAGCTCTCAGATATACATATATTTATATGTTGAAAGGTTCCCCATGAACTATTTTAAGGGGCATTGAAATATCAAATATATATATATATATATATATCTATATATATATATATATATATATATATATATATATATATATATATATATATATATATATATATATATATATATAGATAGATATATATTAGCAGTGAAAAACAAATTGAATACGTAACTCATACGAATGATTCATTATGGTTTATTGAATGATGCATGTGTTTTGTGTTCCATGATTGGATTTGTATTTTGTTTTCTTTCTTTTATTATCAAAATTGAGCATGGCATGCTACAATTCTTGTAATTTTGTGTTTCTATTATGAGATTTTGTTGCCCTTCATTCTTTTGCTTTTTCCTTTTTTGTTTTGAGTCTTGATAATTGTTGGGTGTGGGAGAAAAAGAAATGGAGCTTTGGGAAAGAGTTGAGAGGAACCCAACAAGAAGTATATGACCTAGATGAAACCCAATGCATGAATAAATGGAAATGAGAAGATGGATGTTAGCACTTTGTAAAATCCCTTCAGGCTGAGAAAAGGACTACAGACGTAAACACAAACCGCTTTGTGATAGAAAATGGTCTTTCTAGCCGGAGCGGGCTCCCTCACTCAAAAATATAAAGATTTTAAAGCACAAAATTATAGCAGAGACCAGTTTTGACAAAGGAATTCTAGAAGTATTTGGTTGAAGTGTGAATGGTCGGATAGGTAAAATACATGATCAATTTAGCCTTTAACTCATTTACTTATGCAAGTAAATCGACAACTATTACAAGGGCTTGTAAGCATGACTTGGGATAAAATGACAAGTTGTATTATAGAGTAGATAAACTAAAAAAAGAAAAATTCTTCCTCTCCAATAAGAAAATATTGTTTATATACGAGAAAGAGAGACTAAACAAAGAAGATAACATGCATGACCATATAGAATTTCATTTGTAACTGAAACATGAAGACAGTTGAAAGAGAGCAACTAGACTAAATTCTAGATCAATTGAAATCAAATACTCATAAAACACAGAGAGAAAATAGAATAATTGAACAGAAAACATAACAAATCCCATAAATCATACTGTAAGAATCCTTGTACATTGAAATCGATAACCCTCAATACATAAGCATTGCACCATGAATTGATCACACAAGCAATATTTTTGAAAAATTAACACTAACACATCGTTGAACCATCAACAACATGTTCTGTATTCATTCATCAAAATATATAGTTTATACATAGGATCTAAATATGTTTAGGTTCACTGTATCTTCAATCCAACAGAGGATCGATCTAAACTGAAACAAAAATAGTAAATTGTTGTTTTTCTAATGCCTTTCCTCAAGACATAAATCATAAAGCATCTTTTGTCCTTTAAAAAAAAAAAAAATTTAATACAAATTAACTTAATAAGTCTTCAAACTGATCATCATGATTGAAATAGAAAAAAACACAAATACCATGTGAATCCTTCTCTAATACCATGTAGAAATATGGTGATATAATTTCAATTTCTCAAGAAATTTAATCTAAATCAAGACACACAATTCTATTATATTTCTCTGTGGAAATTAATTCACAATTTAGAACAACATTCTCAAACATGAATCAATCTCATACACAAGTACACAGATTTATCTAGGGGAAACCAACTGGTAAAACCCATTTAAGCATGCTTGCATTAATCAGATGAATAAATAATGTATTACTACTACTTTCTCTCTCTGAGCTCAACTTGCAAGTGAATAATTGTTCTCTCTTCTCAATGAAAATCGTTGACCTAGACTTTGTCAATTTCTACCTCGAGTTGAACTCCTATTTCCTTGCACAAATCCTAAGGAATTAGGCCCCTATTTTTTAGGAAATTTCCTCCAATTGATTGTGCAATTACCAATGACTGAACATTGATTGCATGCAACACTTGTACACTCAAGCCTAGTCTACAACTAATGTTACACTGCCTTGGAAACTCCACCATAGCTGAGAAATTTGAAATCCTTACATGCGTGAGCTATTTTTGGTTGATTGATCACTTAACTAGATGATCATTGAGTTAGATTGTTGTTCCATAGCACAACATACCTCCAACTAGTTCTATCAATAGTTAGAACTAATTTAACTAAATACAACTGGAAATAACTGAACTAGATTGCTACAAATTAGCAATCAACACATGAAAACTGAACTCCAAGCCCTTAACTTGAATTTACTGAGATAACCAAGTGACAAGAGCCATGTCACCTCAGTTAACTACCTCCAAGTTGTCTGTTGATGTGGAAATTTATAATTCTCTCAATTTGACCAAGGCTAAATCAAATTGAGCCTTTCTTAATACACTTATAAACACGAAAATATAGGGAGAAGAATCACATACCGGAGAGAGAAAGAGAATACGAGGAAAAGTGAATCTTGAGGAGAGAAAGAACAAGCTGGAGAACTCTTCTATTCATCATTGTTGAGGATGTGTGCCCATAATTGATGTGTGGGAGTACTTGGGTTGTGGTGTCCTAGCTGGAAATATTAGTGGGAGGATCAACAAATAAGTTGGGTGAAAGATACTTGTCGAAAGGGGTTGATAAACCACCTATAGAGAAATCCCATACTCCCATAAATTTGAGCAAGATCCGAGCTGAATCTAAGTCTGAATCCCTAAGAGAACACTCCCCTGGACCATGGATCTAGCTTAGGAGTGAAAAACTACAAGAAGGATTTGGTTGTAGTTGGCCTATTATTGGGTGGAGAGTTGAAGCCCCTCCCTCACTTGCTAATCTTTCAAAGGTAAGTTGTTACTTCATGATCCATGTATGTATTGTTGCACTTAGATTTTGAATCATAGTAATATGTGAAAAATGGTATGTGAGCACTATGGTTGATGTTGGAGTACTCATAGTTGTGTTTTGTAATGAGATGTGTTTTATGAAGAAGCTTGCATGCTCAGAATGTGAGGGATCTATAAATCCATAAGAATATTGATGTGTTTCGATTAATTTCATGATTCTCTAGTCTTGGGTAGGACTCAATGAATTGTTATGAATGGGTTAAAATCGATTATGACCCTTAGAAGGTATTTGTGACTAAAGGCATGAAGAATTCATGTTGTTAATGAGCCTTGTAGTCTCGTTGTGAGATTCATTGGACCCTTCATCATGTTTAATTGAATGGGGCACACATGCATGACTTGTTTACCTTTACTCATGCTTGGTTGTGAAAATAATTCTTATGATGTATTAAGTGTTGGCTGTGAGAGAGAATTGCGCATCTTTGTGTAATGCTTTGCAATGGTTATGAAGTAGGTTGTCTTAGTTGTGAGGAGAAAGATAAGATTGAATGTTGAGTTTCCCTTAACAATGAGTTGTTTGTGTGTTTATATCATTTTACTATATGATAATGCATGCAAATTGATATTCAAGGACTATGTGAACCAATCTGGTACTACTATAGTTATATCTACAAAGCACAATAGCCATTTATTTGGCTGATAGTAATCCCTCAGTGTCAGAATGAATTCATGTATTGCGATTTTTTTCCAAAGGGGAAAAACCAATAAGATTATTCATCTTGAAACAAGGAAACAAATTAAATTCTCCATATATTGAAAGCAGTATGTAAGATAAGCCTCTCATCTTATCATCTAAATGGAAAAAATATTGAAAAAATTGCATATGAACATATGAAGTTAAGTGTGATGATAATCACTTAACTTCTCTTTCTTGCCTTTGTTTTTTTGCACTTTCTACCATCCCCCCTAAGTTCCTTCAATGGGTATTTTTGGATCAATTGGAACCATTGCTAGTTCACTTCCCATTTCCTATGGTGGGGATTTATTTTTTCTGAGTTTGAGCTCTATTTGTACCCCTCATCCTATCTTCTATATGTGCCTCATTTTTCTATTATTCTGATGCCTGCATCACTTGTGATTCGATGTCATTTTGCATGTGGATTATAGTTCCATTCTAGACCTGAGCATCGTTTTTTGGTGGGTTTGGAGGGTTCTCCATGGTTTCTTCTTCTGAGAGGTGGGGACTAGAAGGTTTCCAACCTTTTGATTTGCAAGCCTACCCCTTTTTCTTTTTTGGGGATATTTTTTTCTTGTGGACATGTGTTCTGCAAGTGTCCTATTTGGTAGCATATTTGGCATATGAATGTTTTGTTTTCATAATCTAATACATTTTTATGTTGCAGTTGAATGTGATCAAGTAGGAATTTGTTGAGGCTTATTTCTACACAAATTTTGGAGAAGGTAAATATACCTTTCTTTGTTCTTTCGAGGTCCATCTTTTTCAATTCCCCCATGGTTTTTCTAATTTCCTATAGAACCTTGCGGTGCCAGAAAGGGAGGGGTATATTTGGTAGCCTCACTCATACCATAATTTTTGAGACCACAATTTTTGTGCCATCAAAATCTAGGAACCAACGGGTGATGAAGAGCCCAACTCTTCCCCAAAACTAGAGCCCACCATTCAGTACTTTATCTAGGTCTTCCTGAGTATCAAATTGGACAATAAAAAAATCCTTGGAACATAAATATATATCATAGTTGAGGTTCTAGGATGAAAAGACCCAATAGTGTAAAGCATTAAATATAGGTAAGAAACCATTGAGCATGCATATCATATCCTTAGATTGGAGAGAAGAAAAAAGGTATTTTACCTCTGTTATATTAACCGCCATGGTAGGAACTTGTTTCATTTGTTCTACAACAATAGGGTACTAATTTGTATTGAGGCTAATCTACTAGTTTGGAAAAATTTCCTTGCATTGCATCCTTATAGGAGGCAGATCCACTAGAGTTTCTAGGTCTTGGAGCTCCTCCTCATAGACTTAGGTTCAATGTTATGGTAGATTTTCTTAAGATGTGGTAGTCCTTTATCTAGCCAAAATCCTGCAACATCTTCCCTTCAGAAAGTAGGCATTAAGTATTTTGAAGGATGCACAACCTATTTTTGATGTACTGCTTCATATTTTTCACTAAGTCTGAGTCTCGAATCCAGAATAGGGAAGACTTCGTATTTATATTTTTAATGAAGATATTGAAGATTTTCTAATCTGGAAAGCCTCAACCAAATCAGTTTGAAGCCAAGTTTCTTCTAAATTTCCAATCGAAAAAAGTTTGATCACAATCATATCCATCCACTATAATTGTGGATCTATATAAACAATACTACCAATTGGCAATGTTTGGTGGATGATCTGAAATCACCTGTAAATGACCTCAGTGAATTAATGAAGGTATTACAAACTCATGTACTGGGGTGTGCCTATGTTATTTTATGCAATGGATCGATAAGATTGCGAAATACACAAACACTGAAGCAGTAAGAGAAACACAGTAAGCAAACACATAAACACAACAAATTTAATAAGGAGTTCACCCAATCCTCCTAGGCTATGTCTCCTAGTCCAACCTTCAGTGGTGGCCATTCTATTATGTCTTAAAGCAAATTTTTTTACAATAAGGAGCTCAATTTGAGTCTCACTTTAACAAATGATGATCAGTAGGATTGTACTTGGATTCCCCAAGTCTCTAGAGTACACAGACTCCCCTTACTGAATCTCGACCTCAGCTGGTCTCAGTGTATGAGTCCAATTTGGTACTCAATACCTAACAGGTATACACAGAAGAGTTGCTTGAACCTATCAAGCCTTCTCTGGAGTTCACAGACTCTTGGACTCTCTCTGTCTCTGTCTGCTCGATGTTGCCTTTGCTCTGCAGGTTACTCAGCTTCTCTGTTCTCTACAATTCACTTCTTTCTTGCCTTTTGTTGGGTGTGGAGCCTGATTATCTTCTATATTCAAAGGTATCGCCACATAGGACCCAGTTCGAAATGGGGGCGGCAACGCCGCCCGTAAAATATTCATTGTAGGGGGGGTCCAAGGGGGGGCGGCTGCGACCTTTGGGAGCCCCCCCCTGGCGGGGGGTTTCGGGGGCAGCACCGCCGAAGCTAAAAACAGCTATAAAATTTCCTTGTAAAAGTATAGTAATTTCTAGTCAATCTGGGCCGTTCATTAGGCGGATGATCTGACGGTAGAACTTATGTTTAGTTTAGGGTTTTTTTCCCTAGAAGGCAACTCCTCTCTTTGTATGAGGGTATTGTATTTAAGGCTGTGTGATAGAGGTGTATTATGTGAGCGAGAAATAGAGAGGTGATACTGTGAGAGAAAACAGAGGATATTACAGCGGATTTGTTGTAGGTTGTGTCTCTTCATTTTGCTGGATAATAGAAAGGAAGGACTGGCTATTCGGGGTGGACGTAGCCCAAACTGGGTGAACCACGTATATCTGTGTCCCTCTTGTTTTGTGAGTTTTATGTGTTTATATTTCTGCAATATTTTATGTGTTCCATTGCTCCGTAATATATAATTTTCTAACAACTGGTATCAGAGCCGAAGGTCTATTTGGCTGATAAACTGGCAGGAAAGAAGGGTTCCTGGTTCGATTGGGAGCAATGGCGGAAGATGGTAAGTTTAGGGTCGAGAAATTTAACGGCCAAAACTTCTCGCTGTGGAAGATGCAGATGGAAGATTATCTGTATCAGAAAGATCTATACCTACCATTGGGCGGAAAAACAAAGATGCCGACGGGTATGAAAGACGAAGAATGGAACCTTCTCGATAGAAAGGCACTCGAAACAATATGGTTGTGCCTTGCTACGTCAGTCGCCTTCAACATTTCGAAGGAAACCACGACAAAGGGTTTGATGCAGACATTGTCGAAACTATATGAAAAACCCTCGGCTTCAAACAAGGTATTTCTTATGAAACGGTTATTTAATATGAATATGTCAGAAGGTGGATCTGTTGCAAACCATTTAAATGATTTCAATACAGTTACAAGTCAGTTAAGTTCTGTAGGGGTAAACTTTGACGATGAAGTTAGAGCTTTGTTATTCTTGTGCTCATTACCAGAAAGTTGGAATGGTTTGGTAATGGCCATTAGTAACTCCGTTTCTGGATCTAGTACTTTAAAGTTTGACAATGTTGTCGGTGTTATCCTTAGTGAGGAAATGCGACGGAAAAGCTCCGGTGAGACATCGGGAAATGCTTTGAGTGCAGAGTCTAGAGGAGGAAAAATGGAAACAGGAAAGAGCTCAGGATATCGCAATAAATCAAGGAAAGGCAGATCCAAGTCCAAATCGGGGATAGTGTGCTGGAAATGTGGAAAGAAAGGACACCTAAAGAAAGACTGTAGATCTCGGAAGGGAAAAGAAGGAGATGCACAACAAGAAAAAATCATGAAGCAAATGTGACAGGTGTGGTGTTACAAGATGCTTTGATTCTTTCTTTCGAAAATATTACTGATTCCTGGGTGGTAGATTCAGGGGCTTCATTCCATGCCACACCTAATAAGAAATACTTTCATGGCTATGTTCAAGGAGATTTTGGACAAGTTCGTCTGGGTGATGATAAACCTTGTAAAATCGTTCGAATGGGTAAGGTTCTTGTAAAACAGTAGAATGGAAACCAATGGCTATTAAAGGAGGTAAGGCATGTTCCAGATCTAAAGAAAAATATGATTTTAACAGGGCAGTTAGGCGGTGAAGGTTGTGTGACAACTTTCACAGATAAAGCTTGGAAGGTCACCAAAGGAGCCCTGGTAATAGCAAAAGGTGAGAAGGTTGGTACATTGTATTTATGCAATGGTATTTCTAACTCTGTTAATGCTTTAACTTCCAAAGGAGCAGATGCAGCATTATGGCATCATAGGCTCGGACAAATGAGTGAAAAGGGGATGAAGATTCTTCACTCAAGGAATATGTTGCCAAGTTTGAAGAATGTTGATTTGGACTTCTGTGAGAATTGCATTTATGGAAAACAGAAGAGAGTCAGATTTCTCAGAGTTGGGAAAGAAAAGAAGAATGAAAAATTAGAGCTTGTGCATACAGATGTATGGGGACCTGCTCAGGTGTCATCTCTCGATGGCTCTCGTTATTATGTTACTTTTATTGATGATGCAACTAGAAAAACTTGGATTTATTGTATTAAGAATAAATCTTATGTATTTGATACTTTCAAGAAATGGAAAGCTTTGGTTGAGATTGAGATAGGAAAGAAATTGAAGTGTCTTAGATCAGACAATGGAGGTGAATATTGCAGCAAAGAGTTTGATAGGTACTGTTCAGAGCATGGAATTCGCAGAGAGAAGACAGTTCCAAGAACACCACAAGAAAATGGTGTGTCAGAAAGGATGAACAGAACAATCATGGAGCGTGCAAGGTGCATGAGATTGCATGCAGGATTGCCTTTACAATTTTGGGCAGATGTTGTAGATACTGCTATTTATCTGATAAACAGAGGGCCTTCAAGTTCCTTGGATGGTGGTGTTCCAAGGAAGCATGGATAGGTAAAAAGGTAAACTACTCTATTTTAAAGCCTTTTGGTTGTGAGGCCTTTGTCCATATTGATAAAGAAAATAGAACAAAGCTTGAGGCAAAGTCAAAGAAATGTACCTTTATTGGATATGGTGTTAATGATTTTGGTTATCGCTTATATGATTATGAAAATCACAAAATCATTAGGAGCAGAGATGTAATATTCAATGAAAAGGTCTTGTATAAGAATCAGTTGCAGGAAAAGAAACAGGAAAAGGAAAACAAGGAATACACAGTTCTTGATGAAATCACTGAAAAAGTAAAGGTGCCTAAAAATAATAATAATCAACAACCACAACAACAACAGGCACCCCAAACACCTGAAAGTGGTGTTAGAAGATCTACTAGGATAAGTAGACCCCCTGAACGATACTCTCCTTCATTATACTATTTATTGTTGACTGATTCCGGTGAACCCGAATGTTATGAAGAAGCAATGCAGGTTGAAAGCAGGAAGAATTGGGAGGTAGCCATGGAAGAAGAGATGGACTCCTTAATGCATAACCAGACTTGGGATTTAGTCAGGTTGCCTGTAGGAAAAACTACATTGAAGAATAAATGGGTTTACAGGCTGAAGGAAGAAGATGGAGGAAAACAGAGGTATAAAGCTAGACTTGTGGTGAAGGGGTTTTCACGGAAGAAAGGTATTTATTTTGATGAAATATTTTCTCCTGTTGTTAAAATGACTTCAATCAGAACTATTTTAAGTCTTGTAGCAGCTGAAGATTTGCATCTTGATCAGTTAGATGTAAAGACAACCTTTCTCCATGGGGATTTGGAGGAAGAGATATATATGCAGCAACCACAAGGATATGAGGTGAAAGGGAAGGAGAAGCTAGTGTGCAGGTTGAAGAAGAGCTTGTATGGCTTAAAACAGGCTCCAAGGCAGTGGTATCTAAAATTTGACAAGTTTATGTCTGAACAAGGTTATATTAGATGTTACTCTGATCATTGTGTTTATTTGAAAAAGCAAAATGATGGCAGCTATATTATATTGTTATTGTATGTAGATGACATACTTGTTGTAGGATCTAACATGCAGGAAATAAATGTGCTCAAAAGAAAATTGGCAAATTCATTTGCAATGAAGGATTTGGGAGCTGCAAAACAAATCCTTGGTATGAGAATAACTAGAGACAGGAAAAATCATAAATTAACATTGTCTCAGAATGAGTACATACAAAAGGTGTTGAAAAGATTTAACATGCACAATGCAAAACCAGTTAGTACACCTTTTGCTAGCCATTTCAAACTTAGCAAGGAAATGTGCCCAAAGACCCAAGAAGACATGGATTATATGTCTAAAGTTCCATATGCATCAGTAGTTGGAAGCTTAATGTATGCAATGGTCTGCACAAGGCCTGATATTGCACATGCAGTGGGAGTTGTAAGCAGGTACATGAACAATCCAGGAAAGGAACATTGGATGGTAGTGAAATGGATTCTCAGATATTTGAAAGGTAGCACAAATCAAGCATTATGCTTTGGTGGTTCAAACATCTCCCTACAAGGATATGTTGATGCAGATATGGCAGGTGACAGAGATAACAAGAGGAGCACTACAGGATATGTATTTACTGTTGGAGGAACAGCTGTCAGTTGGGTTTCAAAAATCCAAAGTGTTGTTGCACTTTCAACAACAGAAGCAGAGTATGTTGCTACTACAGAGGCTAGTAAAGAAATGATTTGGTTACAAAGGTTTATGGGTGAATTGGGTAAGGAGCATGACATGGGCACGTTATACAGTGATAGCCAAAGTGCCATTCATCTTGCAAAGAACTCAGCATTTCATTCCAGGACTAAACACATACAGCTCAAGTACCATTTCATACGATCAGTGTTGGAAGATGAAGAGTTGAAGCTGGAAAAGATACACACTAGCCAGAATCCTGCAGATATGCTAACAAAAGTTGTAACCAGGGAGAAACTGAGAATATGCTCAGTTTCAGTTGGTCTTCAAGGATGACGATGAAGATGAGAAACAACCAGGTCCAAAGAGGAGTCATTGTCTAGCAAATGGAGCAGTGGTGGAGTTGCTACAATCAGTCTCCAAGTGGGAGATTGTTGGGTGTGGAGCCTAATTATCTTCTATATTCAAAGGTATCGCCACATAGGACCCAAGTTCGAAATGGGGGCGGCAACGCCGCCCGTAAAATATTCGCTACAGGGGGGGTCCAGGGGGGCCGGCTGCGACCTTTAGGAGCCCCCCCTGGCGGGGGTTTTGGGGGCAGCGCCCCCAAAGCTAAAAACAGCTGTAAAATTTCCTTATAAAAGTATAGTAATTTCTAGTCAATCTGGGCCGTTCATTAGGTGGATGATCTGACGGTAGAACGTATGTTTAGTTTAAGGTTTTTTGCCCTAGAAGGCAACCCCTCTCTTTGTATGAGGGTATTGTATTTGAGCCTGTGTGATAGAGGTGTATTCTATGAGCGAGAAACAGAGAGGTGAGACTGTGAGAGAAAACAGAGGATATTACAGCGGATTTGCTGTAGGTTGTGTCTCTTCATTTTGCTGGATAATAGAAAGGAAGGATTCGCTGTTTGGGGTGGATGTAGCCCAAACTGGGTGAACCACGTATATCTGTGTCTCTCTTGTTTTGTGTGTTTTATGTGTTTATATTTCTGCAATATTTTATGCGTTCCATTGCTCCGTAATATATAATTTTCTAACACCTTTTGGCTTTCTGCTTCTCTTTCTCTACCTCTTTTACTGCTCTCTGTCTATTCATGGCTTAAAGCCAATCTGCTCCCTGACTAGTTGTTTCCGCTTCTCGGCTCTCTGGATCTCCTGCCTCTATCCACTTGAATTCCCCTGCTCTATGTCATCATCACTGTTTAACGCTTCACAAAGAGGTGGCCACTTGTTTTCTCATGAACTGAGTGTCAGTTCTCTTTGAACAGTCATTATTTCTGTTGCTCCAAGATTGCCCACGAAACTGATTCCTTTGCCAACTCATCGGTCATATCGAACCTCAAATCTTATATGACTCAGCCTATTTCCTCGTCGAATTCAGTCATCCATCAGATAATTTCTCCACCACTGATCTGGAGCCTCCAGATCCTATGGTCTCCGTCCATATCACACGGGTAAGTAGCATGACCTTTACCCGCGCAATGTGAGCGGTTTTCTCTCTCATTCGCTGGACGCGTGTCACCCAGTGTATGGCATCAGGTAGGACTCGGTTGAACTCGCTTACCGCTTGAAGCCCTTCCGATATCCTGTCAGTTTTAGCACAGGACCTGCCTTCTGACGAAAATGGTGATTCCCATATGGTTTTATGCTTTTCCTTATGACTGAGCGCTTGGGGGCTTTCCTTCACTGAGGGGGATGCCCTGCAATATGCAATTATCACTTTAGCGCTAATTACGTATCAGAAACTACCTCTGTTTTTGGATTTGGCCTCCCATTTGTCAATTTGTTCCAGTGCGCGGTCACCATGGTCCAACGGTCTGCACGCTTTGACTGAGGGTCCTCGTTGTTCCGTGCTGACCACAAATTGCCATTGTTTAGAGGTTATTTCTGATAAGCTCAATATCCATAAGATTTTGAAGCTTGATATAATTGAAACAGTCATGAAAACTTAGAGAATGTTTAAGGATCATCCAATTCGGATTTGACCTTCCCACTAAAAAAGCTTTTGGACCACCAAAAGTTGGTTTTCAAGCATCAACTAAGTGAGGGTATAGTTGTCTCACTTGTCCAATCTCTATCCATTTTGCACTGCTTGGCTTTGAACCCTTGAGTCCAATCTTGAGGTACTCAACATCTCCCCTGCACGTCGTCCTCACCTTTCTGTCCAGAACCGTATCTTCCTGCAATTCATTAAGATATTCAGGTAACAGATCATCAATAAAAGGCAATTGAATCTGATCTTTGGGATCTTCAATTAATGAAGGTTCAAATAGTCTCAAGCTGTCTGCATTAACGACTGAGTAGATGTCCATGTAAGCTGGTAAATCAAGGCAAAAAGCATTCTCACCAATTTTCTCAAGTATCTTGAAAGGTCCATACCTTATTGGCTTTAGCTTTTTACTTTCACCTTGCGATCTGTCTTTGCTGATATACAACCAGACTTGATCATCAACTTGGAAACTATGCTCCATCCGATGCTTGTCATGCCTTACCTTGTACTTGGCTTGGCTCTTTTCCAGCTGTTCCTGTACTGCTTGGTGAATCTCTTGGATTTGTTCAATGAACTTGGCTACCTTGCATCACTGTGTCCATCAACTGCTATGTCTTTAACAAAGACAAAATCCAAGGGAGACCTTGGTGTGAAACCAAAATAGGTCTCAAAAGGATATCTCTATGTAGAAGAATGTTTTGCTCGGTTGTAAGCATACTGCACATAACGCAAATGTTCATCCCAAAGTTTGGGATGCTTGCTACAATAGCCTCTGAGCAACTGGATCATTGTCATGTTGACCACTTTTGTCTGGCCATCTGTCTATGGATGAAAGGTTGTGCTCTTCTTCAGTTTGGTGTCCATCAGTTCCCACAGACTAGGCCAAAAATTCCCAACAAATCGGGTGTCTCGATCAGATATAATGGAAGTGGGTAATCCAAAATGAACCCATACATGCTGAAAGAACAACTTTGTAGTTTGTTCAACCGTAATTTGTTTGTTACAAGGTATCAAAAGACACATTTTGCTGAACCTATCCACAACAACATATATATAGTCATGACCATTCCTAGATTTAGGTAGTCCTCCAACAAATTCCATGGAAGTACTTTCCCAAGGATGAGAAGGAACTAGTAGTGGAGTGTACAAAATTCGTTTTCTATTGCTCGAATTGATTATAGCACACGTGGTACACCCTCTTACATATCTAGAAACTATCTCATTCATTTTTGGCCAATAACAAAATCTTTGCAGCTGTGCAACCGTTTTACTTACCCCAAAGTGACCTGATATTAGAGAAGTGTGTGCTTCTCGAATTATCTTTACTCTTTCAGTTTGTGGAATGCATAGCTTCCCACAATGATACAAGAGTTGGTCCTTAGTGTGATAATCCAATTCTTCTACTCGTTTTCCTTGACTTAAAGTTGCATATACATCTTTAAAATCTATATCTTGAGCATATTGTTCAATGTAGCTTTCATGCAATACTAAGTTATGCTTAAGTATAGTAGATGCATTTATAATTGGTCTAGATAACATATTAGCAACTTTATTGTGTATGCCCTTTTTATATCTGATGACTGAATGAAACTGTTGTAGAAAATCCATCCATCTATAGTGTCTTGATTGCTGCAACTTAGGTTGGGAGTGTAGATATTGAAGTGGTTGATGATCAGTATGTATAACTGTCTCTTTGCCCATTAAGTAATGTTTCCACTTTTTCACACTCTGTACTAATGCATAGAATTATTTATCATATGTGGGATAGTTAACTACTGCAAAATTAAATGTCTTAGAATGATAACATATGGGTTTACCGTGTTGTATCAACACTGCTCCCATGGCATAGTCACTGGCATCTGTTTGGATCTCAAATGGTCTTTGAAGATCGGGTAGTGCTAGTACTGGTGTTGTACTAATCTTTTCTTTCAAGGTGTCGAAGGCTTTCTGCTATTTGCCTCCCCACTGAAACACCTTGTTCAATCCTGTTAAAGCATGTAAGGGAGTTGCAATTAAGGAAAAGCTAGAAATGAACTTTCTCCAATATTGTGTTGCTCCTAAGAAGCTTCTAACTTCTGTAGCAGATTTGGGTTTAGGCCAGTTTACAATGACTGCCACCTTAGAGGAATCTATCTTCAATTCACCACCCCCTACTATATGTTCCAAATAATTCAAAGATGCTTTGCCAAATTCACATTTTGAGAGTTTAACATAAAAATTTTCTCTTTTCAAAACATCTAGTGTCTGCTTAACATGCTTTAAATGTTCTTTCCACATTTTGCTAAATATAAGAATGTCATCCAGATATACAATAACAAAATCATCAAGAAAATGTCTGAGTACATCATTCATTATTCTCATGAAAGTAGCAGGAGCATTAGTTAAGCCAAAAGGCATAACCAGCCACTCATACAATCCCTGCTTTGTTTTGAAAGCAGTCTTCCATGCATCTTGTTCTATAACTCTGACCTGATGATATCCACTATGCAAGTCTAACTTGGAAAAATAAACAGCTTCCTTTAACTGATCTAATAGATCATCTATGCAAGGAAGGGAATAACGATTTTTTATTGTTATCGTATTCAGTGCTCGATAATCAATGCACATTCTCCACGAGCCATATTTCTTTTTCACCAAAATGATTGGAGACCCAAATGGTGATGTGCTAGGTTTGATGAACTCCTTCTCGAGCAACTCCTGCACCTGCTTGTTGATTTTTGCATTCTCTAAAGCGAACAACCTGTACATTCCTATATTAGGCAATGGAGCATCATGCTGCAAATTAATATCATGCACTATTTCCTTTTTGGGTGGCAAACCTTTAGGTTCTTGAAACAAGATATCATATTTTGAAACAAATTTTTCTAAATCAGCTTGCTGTTTAGCACCACAACCATCAAATACATTGGCTTTATGAGGTTTCTTTTCCTTTACAACCATCAGTAAAAATTATTTGCATGAATTTACAATTCGTTTCATCTGCTCTGAGTTTATGAGGGTATAATTATTCTTGAGCTTATGAGCTCTTACAATATATTTGATTCCATCTTTAACGAGGAGATACTTGTTCTTAGCTCTATAGAAAATAGCTTTTCGATCATACAAGTAGGTACTTCCTAAAACAATTCCACATATATCCAAAGGAACTATATCTAACTCAACCTTATCTACAAATGCTGACCCAAAATAAAACTTAGGTTTACATTGCCTAGTCACTTGTAGTTGTGCTTTATCACTTAACCAACCTAATGGGTATGGTTTCTTGTGAGGTGTAGTCAGTAATCCCAACTTCTTTACAATTGCTTCAGAAATTAAATTTACTTGTGAGCCACTATCAAACAAAGTATCAATCTTTTGATGATTGGAAATAACTCGAATATGGAAAATCTCATGTCTTTTTCTCTCATTTTCTTCATTATTAGTAGGTTGTGCAGAATTACTAATAGATGCTTCAGAATTTTCACCTTTTATACTTGTGGCTGCAATGTTTGTTTCATCTCCTGAGTCTGACCCCAAATCTTTCTGAATAGCTGCAGCAATCTTCTTCTTCTTGCCCTCAAAATTCTTAGGTCTTAGCTTCGGATGCAGGATCCAATAGTGCTCATCATCATGCCCATCCTTCTTATAGTGAGTGCATGAAGACTTTCTTTTTTGTGCAGTATTGGCCTTCCTCTCTTTCCATTTTTGTTTTCTTTTATCCTTATTCTTGCTTGCAATGGGCTTGGATGATCCCCCAACTTCTGGGTTCCCATTCTTTCCTCTAGCTTCTAGATGCGTAGCTTGAATAGATACCTCAGCTATACTAGTGGGATTAAACATGAGGACAGTGTGCCTCATGTAGCTGTGTAGACCACCTATGTACTTCAACAGAGTCTTAGGTGAGTCTAATGAAATTCCTAGAATCAAAGCTCTTTTCCTAAATTCTTGGGTGTAACATTGTACACTTTGCCCTTTCAATTGGCGAAGAGTTTCCTAGCTCATCATGGCTTGTTGCATGTAAGCTAGTGGATAGAACTGCCTTTTGATTGCAGAAACAAATTCACTCGACAGAAAGAATCTTACCATGTTTCTTCATGTCAAATTGTGTCCTGCCTTCCCACCATACCAAGGCAGTGCCTCCGAGGCGTAGGTTGGCTAGCTAAATCTTACTCTTATCTGAGTTGATACTCTGCACTCTGTAATAAACATAAATCTGTCTGACCCAATTATCCAGCTTCTCTACCTTCAACTCTCCATCATATATTGGTAAATCAAATTTAATATCTAATTTAATCAAAGATGTCTTCCTTTTATGTTTAGGGCTATTAGGACGTGTGAGAAAGTTTTCTTCTTTCCCTTTGCCTTTTGAGTGGTCATGGAGGAGAGACTATTCTTCTCCTTTATCTTTTTTGGAGCCTAATGAATCTTCATCTATATGTTTCCTAAAGTCCCTATACATTTCCTCTACCATGGACCTCATGGCCAGAAAACTATCTATAAATTGGGGTCTGGTCCCAAGGGACTTTCTTCTGAGGATAGACTCTTCCAATTTCCGGGTTAGTTTCAACCAACTCTCCTTCTCCTAATTTAAGCATTGATCTAGTTAGCATTCAACAACAAAAATCCAGCACAAGCTTTTCTAACCTTAACAACCTAGAGATCTGATACCACTTGATTTGAAATCACCCATAAATGACCTCAGTGAATTAATGAAGGTATTACAGACTCATGTACTAGGGTGTGCCTATGTTATTTTATGCAACAGATCGATAAGATTGTGAAATACACAGACACTAAAATAGTAAGAGAAACACAGTAAGAAAACACATAGACACAACGAATTTAGTAAGGAGTTCACCCAATCCTCCTAGGCTACGTCTCCTAGTCCAGCCTTCAGTGGTGGCCTTTCTGTTGTGTCTTAAAGCAGAGTTTTATACAATAAGGAGCTCAATTTGAGTCTCACTTTAATAGATGATGATCAGTAGGATTGTACTTGGATTCCCCAAGTCTCTAGAGTACACAGACTCCCCTTACTAAATATTGACCTCAACTGGTCTCAGTGGTATGAGTCCAATTTGGTACTCAATACCTAACATGTATACACATAAGAGTTGCTTGAACCTCTCAAGCCTTCTCTAGAGTTCACAGACTCTCGAACTCTCTCTGTCTCTGTCTGCTCGATGCTGCCTTTGCTCTTCAGGTCAGCTCGACTTCTCTGTTCTCTGCAATTCACTTCTTTCTTGCCTTTCGACTTTCTGCTTCTCTTTCTCTACCTCTTTTCCTACTTTCTATCTATTCGTGGCTTAAAGCCAATCTGCTCCCTGATTTTTCGTTTCCGCTTCCAGGCTCTCTGGATCTCCTACCTCTGTCCACTTGAATTCCCTACTTTACGTCATCATCACTGTGTAACGCTTCATAGAGAGGTGGCCACTTGTTTTCTCACGAACTGAGTGTCAGTTCTCTTTGAACGGTCGTTATTTCCGTTGCTCCAAGATCGCCAACGAAATTGATTCCTCTACCAACTCATCAGTCATACCGAACCTTAAATCTTATATGACTCAACCTATTTCCCCGTTGAATTCGGTAATCCATCAGATCATTTCTCTGTCGTTGATCTAGAGCCTCCAGATCCTATGTTATCCGTCCATATCACGTGGGTAAGTAGCATGACCTTTACCCGCGCGATGTGAGTCATTTTCTCTCTCATCCATTGGATGCGTGTCACCCAGTGTATGGCATCAGGAAAGACTCAGTTGAACCTGCTTACCGCTTGAAGCCCTTCCGATATCTTGCCAGTTTTAGTGCGGGACCTACCTTCTGACAGAATCGGCGATTCCCGTACAATTTTATGCTTTTCCTTGTGACCGAGTGCTTGGGGGCTTTCCTTCACTGAGGGGGACTCCCTGTGATTAGAAACTGCCTCTGTTTTTGGATTTGACCTCCTATTTGTCAATTTGTGCCAATGCGTGGTCACCATGGGACAACGGTCTGTGTGCTTTGACCGAGGGTCCTCGTTGTTCCGTGATGACCACAAATTGCCATTGTTTAGGGGTTATTTTTTATAAGCTCGATATCCATAAGATTTTGAAGCTTGACATAACTGAAACAGTCATGAAAACTTAGAGAATGTTTAAGGATCCAATTCGGATCAGTGGAGAACCAAACCCATCCATATCTAGATTGGTTTTAAAAGTTGACTCAGAAAACATGTTTATCAATTATGGAGATGCAAAAACTTTTTGATAATGGGTTGAGTTCCTGAAAACCCCCCCCTCGTCTAGCATCATATATCTCATCGCTTGTCCTTCTAATATCAAAAAGGAGTTTTAGTGTTTCGAGTCATCCAACCATATCTTTCATTGATCCTCACCTTGAGGGAGACTGAAATTTCCTTTACTAATTGACGAAAACCATTTTGTTCCCCCAATTCATGTCTTACAATTGTGTCTAACTATTGGTGTTTAACTTTCAAATGCATATTTATTGCATGGAGAAGTGAATTTTGTTGTTTACATATGTTTTGGGTGAAATTTGGTTCATCGAAGAAACCTGATTACATCCCGGATAGAGTGGAAGAGAACATAGAATATATCTTAAGTTAAAAGGGAATTGCAGATCTATGACAATGGTTTTTGGGTCAAGTCAGAAAGGTTTGGGACTTCGAGCCCATTTACATTTGTAATTATAACGAATGGCCCAAATGACCGAGGGGGCTGAGTGGCCCAAAAGGCCAGGATGGGGGCCCAATCCCAAACTACTATCGGAGTTTGGCAATGACAGGATGAATGGGCTAGTGCATGGAAAGAGGGTCTGAGAGGCCCAAATGGACAAGGGGCTCGAACAACATGAATAGTTGACGACCCGAATGACATAAATGGTTTGTGGTAGGACTAGGACCAAACTACTTCGATGGTTCAGGAGTTCAGGCCAGTTTTCTCTGCAATCTCAATACTTTGCCCTAATGAGTGAGGGCTTGAATGACCCAAATGGTCAAAGGAGGGCCCAAGCTCGAACTACTTTGGTAGTTCGAGAGTTTGGGGGTTTGATCTTCATGGGTGTAGCACACGTTTAATAGGACCAAAGTGCCAAAGTTCCTAATATTGGGTGGGGTCGAGTGGAGTTTAGGGTCGAAGCTTATTCGAGGCTTAGTGGAGGGTTTGGAAAGAATTTCCCTATTCAGGGCCAAAGATCTAAATTTTCTTATAACATAGACTTTTCATCAAACACTTTAGGGGTCAGTCATGGGGGAACCTAGGACAAATCCTACATGGATCAGTGGTGTGCAAGTGAGAAGATGTGGCACGTAGAGGGCATACCATGTGGAAGATATTAATGGCTATGTTGGAGAGCCAAAAGGCCCAAAATGATTAACACATGGTACCCTCAGGGAAGGCCACGTGGATGATGTGACTTCAACAATAGGTCATATCAGGCTTAAGTTAGCGTGATGTCAACTTGGGATGACATCATCTCAGAGCTTGAGGAGAAAGAGAGGTTCCCCTTGGGAAAGGGATGAGGATGGCAGAGGATAAGAGACAGAAATAATTCTGTCGACAGATGGGAAATATTCATGTCAACTTGAGACAACAGGGTTTCTCGTTGTGTTATGGCAAGAGAGGCTAAGGTTAATGGGAGTCGAGATGGGAAGTTCTCCCATCCTTTAACATGGATTCAAGTCTATCTCATCTTAGGACTCTTTTAAAAATACATGGAGTAGTTTATTGATGGGGCCCGTGCAGAGGCGTAATGTGGAAAATGCCACATGAGATCACCAAATGACATTGTAGTATACATGTTGGCTTAAGAGGGTGATGTGGAAGACCAAGGTGAGGTGGGGTTACCATGTTGGACCCATGTGGGAGGGCACGTGGGTGTCATGTGGTAGGTTTAAAATGGGGTCAAACTTCAAATGCCCATATATTTTGATCCATAAGTCGGATTGAGGAAAAATTTATATCATCGCAAATCCCTCAACGAGTTGGATGTGTTGGTAGAATTAGTTTTTAAAGATATTGAAAATAGAGAAATTTTGTAACCCCATTTCCATAATTAGACCTTATATATCGGGTTAGCATGATGTAACACCTTCTGGTACACAAGAATAACCCAATGGGGTTAGAGGGTGTGTTACAAAGTGGTATAAGAGTTGAAGATTCAATACTTGGGCCTCTGGAGGTAAATTTTTAGGTCTCTGATGTTGTAGTTTAATGCGCTAAGGCCTATTACAAAGTGATACCAACAATAATGCAACTATTAAGGAAACGACGAACATCTAGGTTCACCACTTGGACTAGATGGGATCAAAGGTAGATCAATGAAAAGGAAAAGGTTTCATCTAGGACCTTTGAGGCATGATATTTTTTTTTACTAATGTCATTTCCAATGATTGATTTCTTGTGCAAATGGGTGTTGGTTGTAGAACTGTGATTGATGGCTATGTATTGATTATAAACTATGTTTTGCATGCATATCCATGATAACATTATAAAGATAAAACATTCTAATATGTTAGATTTCTTTCAAATTTGATTTTGAGATTGCAGAGGTCATGGTTGCTATCCTTGGTAAAGACGATGATTTTAATTAATAATGATGGTCTTGGTAAAAGGTTGAATTCTAAATATTATGGTGGTAGGACTATATATATATATATATATATAGAGAGAGAGAGAGAGAGAGAGAGAGAGAGAGAGAGATATATTCTTGATTCTTGGAACATGTGACTAACACAAGTTCTAGATGTGTGAACAACAATAGATGAACATGGCTCAAATCAACATGCATATTTTTAGCAAGACAAGTTAACAAGTTAATTTGTTTGTGTTAATAAACTAACATTTGTGTGTGTGTGTGACAGCACATAAGTAGATATATTCTTGATTCTTGGAACATGTGACTAACACAAGTTCTAGATGTGTGAACAACAGTAGATGAACATGGCTCAAATCAACATGCATATTTTTAGCAAGACAAGTTAACAAGTTAATTTGTTTGTGTTAATAAACTAACATTTGTGTGTGTGTGTGTGACAGCACATAAGAAGACAATTGTGGCAAGAAGAAAAGCATGGAAAGTGGCATGGTACATTGTGACATGGATGAATTCCATCAAGAACAAGAAAGGTGGGGTCCCTTAAAAGAGTAGAAACCTTTAGGAGCTGCAAGGAAGAAAATAGAAGGCTCATTAGAAAGAAAAATGAATAGAAAAGGTTGAACACCATATTGATGGAGAACTTGTCTTGCATACAAAGCTTGTTGCAACACACTTCAACCTCCCGAGATATGGAAAAATCTCATGTTGATAGGGCCAAAATGAGGCCTTGCAAGGATGAAAAGGAAAAGAAAACAATTTCATGCTTCCATTATGGAGGGAAGCACATAAAAAGGGATTGTCCCAATAGGCAGAAAAATGAGAAGAGGGACAAGTTCTTGCCAGCTAACAGTGTGTCACGCTGGAGGAGAGGAGGGAGTACCCATTAAGGGGTTTTTGAGGTCTAAAATGGGCCTCCTAAGGAAATTATAAAATAATAGTGGAAATAATAAAATAAGATTAGATTACATCATCAAATTTTAGAGGGAAAAAAGAAAAAACTATTTGTTCAACTTGTATTTTCAACTTATCTCCATATGGGTTTACTCAAATTTCGAGTGGCAAAACTGTTGGATGCAAAATTTGATTCCTCATCCAAGGAGTACCCATGTTGCATACTTTCGATGGACCCTACTACATGAAAAATGAGAAATACATGAAAAACATGATTGCAATCATGTTTTTTCATGTATTTCTTATTTTTTGTCTAGTAGGGTCCATCAAAAGTATGAAACATGGGTACTCCTTGGATAAGGAATTAAATTTTTCATCCAATGAGTACTCCCACTCAAAATGTGAGTAAAATATTAGGGAGATAAGTTAAAAATATGAGTTGAAAAAGTAGCTTTATTATTTTATTATTTTTTAATCTTTTTACTTTTTTACTCCAAAAATTGTGAACCATCCCCCATGGTTGACATCATCATCTTGAATCTAATTGGTTCTTATAAATTTTATATTGGTTGTACATTTTTCTTAGGAGGCCCATTTTAGACCTCAAGATTCCCCTAATGCCCTCAAGCTCTCAGATATACATATATTTATATGTTGAAAGGTTCCCGATGAACTCTTTTAAGGGGCATTGAAATCTCTCTCTCTCTCTCTCTCTCTCTATATATATATATATATAGCGGTGGAAAAGAAATTGAATGTGTAACTCATGGGAATGATTCATTATGGTTTATTGAATGATGCATGTGTTTTGTGTTCCATGATTGGATTTGTATTTTGTTTTCTTTCTTTTATTATCAAAATTGAGCATGCCATGCTACATTTCTTGTAATTTTGTGTTGCTATTATGAAATTTTGTTGTCCTTCATTCTTTTGCTTTTTCCTTTTTTGTTTTGAGTCTTGATAATTATTGGGTGTGGGAGAAAAAGAAATGGAGCTTTGGGAAAGAGTTGAGAGGAACCCAACAGGAAGTATATGACCTAGATGAAACCCAATGCATGAATAAATGGAAATGAGAAGATGGATGTTAGCACTTCGTAAAATCCCTTCAGGCTAAGAAAAGGACTAAAGACATAAACACAAACCGCTTTGGGACAGAAAATGGTCTTTCTAGCCAGAGCGGGCTCCCTCACTCAAAAATATAAAGATTTTAAAGCACAAAATTATAGCAGAGACTAGTTCTGACAAAGGAATTCTGGAAGTATTTGGTTGAAGTGTGAATGGTTGGATAGGTAATAATACATGATCAATTTAGCCTTTTACTCATTTACTTATGCAAGTAAATCGACAACTATTACAAGGGCTTGTAAGCATGACTTGGGATAAAATGACAAGTTGTATTATAGAGTAGATAAACTAAAAAAAGACAAATTCTTCCTCTCCAATAAGAAAATATTGTTTATATAGGAGAAAGAGAGACTAAACAGAGAAGATAACATGCATGACCAAATAGCATTTAATTTGTAACTGAAACGTGAAGACAGTTGAAAGAGAGCAACTAGACTGAATTCTAGATCAATTGAAATCAAATACTCATAAAACATGGAGAGAAAATAGAATAACTGAACAGAAAACATAACAAATCCCAAAAATCATATTGTAAGAATCCTTGTACACTGAAATCGATAACCCTCAATACATAAGCATTGCACCATGAATTGATCACACAAGCATAAATTTTGAAAAATTAACACTAACACATCGTTGAACCATCAACAACCTGTTCTGTATTCATTCATCAAAATATATAATCGATACATAGGATCAAAATATGTTTAGGTTCACTGTATCTTCAATCCAACAGAGGATCGGTCTAAAACTGAAACAAAAATAGTAAATTGTTGTTTTTCTAATGCCTTTCCTCAAGACATAAATCATAAAGCATCTTTTGTCATTAAAAAAAAAACAAAATTTTTAATACAAATTAACTTAATAAGTCTTCGAACTAATCATCATGACTGAAATAGCAAAAAACACAAAAATTTCATTTCTGACTATTAAAAAAATACCCACGTAGTAGCTGCACAACACTCGAAACTTTATCCTTCTAGAAATGACATATGGAGAGATGTTAAGCAGGTGAGATGAACACCACATGTACCCCACGTAAAACTCTTTAAAACTTGGCAGGTGGCTATCATCGAGCATGTGTGTGATTTTCTAGGCATGGACTACGGAGCAAGTATGCAGCGCCTGCGCAGTGAAATTTCTACAACTGCTCTCCGAGTGCCTTTCAGTCCTCCTGAATGCTATCATGATACTATATGATGCTCAATATATCAAATTCAACATATTAAAGTACCAAAAACTTAAAACAAAATTTGAAAATAAAAAATGATGCTTGGTCACTTCCTTTTTCTCTTGCTTGACACTTTACTGTTGGAAGCCTTGGTGTTGGGAGTTTTGGTCTTGGAATCTGAAGTTGTGAAGTCATGTTGTTCAATAAGTGGTGATAAGGTGGGTGTGGCCTTAGTCACGATCTTAGGATCCAATTTAGGCATCTTCATGAGAGGAGATATCATAGCAACTCCTTCATATCTCTTTATCAATCTTCGTGCCTTCTCCAAGCTTTGCCTCATACTTCTCAAATGAGCGTTCAAGACCAAGTTTATAACATAAAAACTTTTGCATTGTCTCCTTACTCACTGAGACCATTTGAAAAAGTGTTTCCTCCTATCGAGGGCTTTAGATGCTTCTCTAACTTCATGGTCACAATTCTCAAGAATGTGTTGTATTGAATTTTTATAATCTCGATTCTACTTTCTGAACTGGTTCACCTAGTCCTTGCTTTCCTCCAGCTCCTCCAAACACCTTTGATATTCTTTCCACTTGTTGAAAGGGGGTTCTCTAGGAGCTTGAGCTATCTACTTGATCTGTTGTACATACCCAAATTTGGACTTGGAAATTCTCCCTGATGACCCTCTAGGCTCTACTACAACATTCTTGGCCTGCTCTGCAAAAGAACCATGCTTCCCCTTTCCCTTGACAGTTGATGCTATAGGTAACTTTTACTTGTCCTCTGTTGGCTTGACTGCTACCTTGAGATCTCTTTTCTTTCTCTTCAAGAACGTTAGTCTCATTTGATATTTAGAGAGCACTTATTTCTTCTCATTCATCTTAGGCTCCTCTTCTTCATACTGCATACCATCTGTTTCTAGTGGTGCTATGTGCTCCTCATGGTCTGGTTGTACTACTTTTGGGCCCTTGAATTCATCCACTTTGTCATAAAGTTTTACATCTAATTTCTTGTCTTCAAAAATTTCCACTACTTCTTCAGGGGTTGCCTCTTCTTGGGTCTTTTTCACATAAACTATTGCTCCCTTCAGAATCTATGTAAAGAAAATATGGTGACAGGTCTTCCAATGGTATCTTGTAGAGATGGTGTTTGTTCCGAATGTGTACTCAGAAAACATCATCGGGATAGTTTTGAAAAACATGCCTCTTGGCATGCCTCAGCCCCTTTACAACTTGTGCATAGTGATTTATGTGGTCCACTTCCAGTTGTTTCATTCTCTGGCTACAAGTATTTCTTAACTTTCATTGATGATTTCTCCAGACGCACTTGGGTATACTTCTTAAAACTCAAGAGTGAAGTATTTAACATTTTCTTGGCCTTTAAGGCCTTTGTTGAAAAACAATCTGGACATCAAATTCTTAAGCTAAGATCTGATAATGGTGGAGAATATGTTAACAACAAATTCATCAACTTTTTCACTGAGAATGGAATTCAAATGCAACATACTATTCCATATACTCCACAACAAAATGGTGTAGCTGAAAGGAAGAATCACACCTTAAAGGAAATAGCTAATTGTATGCTTCAATCTAAAGGACGTAGTCTTAATTTTTGGGCAGAAGCAATTGACTGTGAAAATTACATAATAAATCACACTCCTACTAAGGTTTTAAAGAATATCACTCAAGAAGAAGCATGGAGCTCAATTAAACCAGATGTAAGTCACTTTCGTATTTTTGGAAGTGAAGCATGGGCCCATATTCCAGATGAGAAATATAAAGCTTTAGAACCTAAGAGTGAAAAATGTATTTTTGTTGGATATACTGAAGATGTCAAAGGATATAGACTTATTCCACTTAAGTCCAAAAATGTTATCATTAGAAGAGATGTAAAGTTTGTTGAAAATATATCGGCCTACGAGCCTAGTTCGGCGAATGTGCCACCTCTCTCTATCTCTTCTACTTTTGAAAATATTTCTTCTTCAGATGATGAAAGCGATGATGACAATCCTCCCCCACCTTCTCAATATCCTCCTTCAGCTCCTCAGCTTCCAAAATGGGTCTGTGATACTCATGATGCAGGAGGTGCTCTTACCGGTGATCCTATAGATCAGCAGCATACATGTTCTCAATTCAATAGAGCCTCTTCTTTACTGGCTTAAGCTTCAACGAATTATGATCTTGACACCTTTGCAGAAGCTTCAAGCCATCCAGATTGGGATGCAATAATGAATGAAGAATATTGTTCATTATTGGCAAATGATACATGGGATCTTGTTCCTCTACCAAAGGGACGAAAACTTGTTAAATGCAAATGGGTTTACAGAACCAAGTATAGACCAGATGGAAAAGTTGATAAACATAAAGCTTGTCTTGTTGCTAAGGGTTTTTCACAAGTTGAAGGCATTGACTATACTGAAACCTTCTCCCCTGTTGCCAAAATGAACTCTATCCGCCTTGTTCTTTCCCTTGCTGCCTCTTTCAAATGGGAAGTCCATCAAATGGATGTTAAATCTGTCTTCTTGCATGGGGACATGCATGAAGAAATCTTTATGGAACAACCTACTGGCTTTATACAAACAAACTCCAGCCTTGTATGTCGGCTTAATAAATCCCTTTATGGTCTCAAGCAGGCTCCTCGGGCTTGGTATGCCAAAATGGATAGATTTCTTTTAGAAACTAGCTTTTCTAGGTGTCATTCTGACAATACTGTCTACAACAAGAAAGTGGGAAAGTCTCTTATCATTCTTGTTCTTTATGTTGATGATCTTATCCTTACTGGTAGTGATCCCAACCTTATAAACCATGTGAAGTCTAGCCTCAAAAGGAAGTTTGAAATGATAGACTTAGGACATTTGCATTATTTTCTTGGTCTTCAAGTCTTGCAATCCAAGGAAAGTATTTCCCTTTCCCAGTCCAAGTATACATGTGATCTTCTATGCCATTTTCACATGGAAGATTGTAAGCCAACCCCTTCTCCCTTTTACTCTAGAGCCAAACTTTCAGTCACTTGTACTTCCCCTGAAGTTGATCCTACCTTATATTGTCAAACTTGTAGGAAAAATTGTGTATTTGACCCATACTCATCCTAACCTTTCCTTTGTTGCTATCCTTATTTCCCAGTTTACGTAAAACCCACATGAAAGTCATTGGAAAGCAACTAAGAGAATACTTCATTATGTTCGAGGTATAGTTTAGTTTAGGATTCATTACAGTGTAGAAGCATCTCCTTTATTGGTTGGTTTCACTGATTTTGATTGGGGTGGTGACCCTGATGATTGAAAGTCTACTATAGGTTATGTGTTCACTCTTGGTTCAGGACCTATTACATGGGCTTGCAAGAAAAAAAGTGCCATTTATCTTTCTTCAGTAGAAGTAGAGTATCGTGGTGTCATATAAGCTAGTAAGGAAGCCATGTGGCTTCGTCAGATCCTGTCAGAGTTTGGCTTTTAGTAGCAGCATCCAACTACACTTTGGTGTGATAATCAAAGTGCCATTCAACTATGCAAAGATCTAGTCCAACATTAGCGCAGCAAACACATTGAACTGCACATGCACTTCATCAGAAAGCTCATTCATGACCATGTTCTTGAAGTGAAATATTGTTCAACAGATGATCAAGTTGCAAACATCTTTACAAAGGCTCTCAAAGAGGCTAAGTTTACTAAACTCTGATTTATGGTTGGAGTTCAGGAAGTTGTCACTAAGGGGGGATAGGCTCTAATGCCTCCTTCCTTCTCCTATTGTGTCATATTTGTACATCCTTCAATCCTATCCCAAGTTGTTCTTAAGGGGGGATGTTAGGATATTCTGACACATAGGAACTAGTTAAATATAACTTGGTCTAGTGTAGAGTTAGGTAAAGTGTGTTTCTTTACTGTGTACTTTTGTAACTTACAATCCGACGGTCACAATATGTAGTGATTCGACGGTTCATTCTCTCCTCGGTATTAACGATGCTTGATCTGTGGCTTAACACTCGATTGGTCTATGATCTCTATTTAAAGAGCATGGAGGGTCATTTGTAGGGTAACCGTTCATGAGAGAAGCTTATGTAAATTTTCATTCTTTTATTAGTAAATTGCCTGAAGTAGCCGCGTTGGCTTAGGTCATGGATTGTTTCCCTCTTTGAGGGTTTTAACCACGTCAACAATACTAGAGTATTGATCTGTGATCTGTTTGTGAGCGGTGTCCTTTGGTGTTCTGTCTGAGGAACTTACCGTGTAAATTCCTATAGTCAGGGGATTTCCCTTGCAATTTTGTCTGTTGATTGATTTTTGAAACACTAAATAAACACATATACCCATATGGTAGTACATAGAGGAAAACCTCTAGAGTGGCCAATACCTAAAATTGTAGAACTAGAACTAACAGGAATATAGCGATGTAAATAAAGACGTTGATTGATTCTGTATTTTCCTTCTGAATCCTAGCGATAAAAATGGATTGACCTCAGAATTTGTGGGGCAAGGCAAAACATAGTTCTAAATCCCATCATGAAAATTGATCAGCGTTGAACTTTGGGAAACTGCAATTTGTCATGTTCACATGAAACTCAGTGAATACAATCCTTTCTATGTTATATTATTCAACTATATTATAGTTGAAATATGAATGAGGTTAGTGATGTGAGGCAAATTAATTAGGGGAATATTGAGGTCTAAAATGGGTCTCCTAAGAAAAATGTACAACCAAAATAAACTATATAAGAACCAATAATATTCAGGATGATGATGTCAACCATGGGGGATGATTCACCATTTTTGCAGTAAAAAGGTAAAAAGATTAAAAAATAATAAAATAATAAAACTACTTTTTCAACTCATATTTTCAACTTATCTCCCTAACGTTTTACTCAAATTTCGAGTGAGACTACTCGTTGGATGCAAAATTTAATTCCTCATCCAAAGAGTTCACATGTTGCATACTTTTGATGGACCCTACTACACGAAAAATAAGAAATACATGTAAAACATGACTGAAATTACATCTTTCACGTATTTCTCATTTTTTGTGTAGTAGTGTCCATCAAAAGTATGCAACATGGATCCTCCTTGGATGAGAAATAAAATCCTTCATCCAATGAGTGTTGCCACTCGAAATTTGAGTAAACCCATAGGGAGAGAAATTGAAAATACAAGTTGAAAAAATAGTTTTTTCATTTTTCCCTCTAAAATTTGATGATGTAATCTAATCTTATTTTATTATTTCGACTATCATTTTATAATTTACTTAGGAGGCCCATTTTAGACCTCAAAATTCCCCTAATGAGAGTATATTTATTGAAAAAAATTGTAAATTCATTCACAATTAAAAAGATAACTTCGAATTTTGTCATTCTCCAAGCATATAATAATAAGGTAGTGATGTGAAGCAAGATATATATAAAAGAGAAGACATCTTTGGTAATTCTTGATTTTGAAAACCTTATAAGCATGTTTATTTAAATTATTTTATTAACATCATATATATGCACAAAGGAGTGTAACATATAAACTGTCTCATATAATAAAACAATGGTTTATCGAGGCATGCTTTTTGTTGAATATCACCATAGCATTAATGAACGCATTTAAAATTATGTGATGTGTTTATGAAGGAGTAAAGGGAAAACGGGAGGGAACACATGTGAAAACTGAAAATGAAAAGGGTCGGTGTTAATTATATTTAACAGATCAGATATAATTCAAAACATGGGTTTCGTAAAAACAACTAGTATGTCTAAGGTTAAATCGTGTGCCCATTAGAAAGTTGCCTCCATCTCTTGTAAATCTGGAAAATCTTGAAACCCCCGATATTAGTTACTTTAGCATTATGGAATTACCTCTTGTCCTACACAAGTTGGTTCAAACCATTCATGAATTTGATTCTTATATATTATATAAGAATCTCACATAACTTTTAGCAATGTTGCCTAGAGAATTAAGGTGATTCTCTAAGGTTGTAAATGATACAAAAGAATTGAAAAAGTGTGAAAGATACATAGAATTAAGAGACAAAGGAATTCATCTTAATCCTTTATATATTGAACTAACACAAAATTAATAGTCAAAGGAATTCATCTCAATCTTTGCTAGCTTTTTACAATGTTTAGAAAGATTTAACTAGAGGCTAAGAATTACCAATCAGAGTCAACGCTACAATTGTTCGTTCCAAACCTGCGACACACTTAAACACTTTGATCCTCATGCTAACTTCACTTGTAGAAATTCAAGCAAAAAATAACAATTACCAAGGTGCAAAGTAGAAAATCACAGCACTTCACTTGCAGAAGTTCGAGCAGAAAATAACAATTACCAACAGAAAATAAAAATTACCAAGGCATAGAGCAAAAAATCATAGCGAAGAGCATAAAAAACATGCAGGGTGGAGAGCACAAATTGACAAAGGCCCGCACGGAATTTTATTGCACTCAATCTTGTTTTTAATTTCCCTCATTCAGATTAATTATCGTAAATGTGAAGATATCTACATGGAGATATCCACTAGATCAAGCAGATAGCCTAAATCCCTTCCGTACTCATTAATAACACAAATCTCATGGCATTACTAACTCATAAATCTACATATATTGGTCTAACATTAATAATGGTGTGTATATATATCTATATATATAGAGAGAGAACGTTATTGTAGAAATATCATATATTCAAATATTCATTTAAATGTATTTAAACTAACACATTCTCTGTCAACCACCTTAATTTTTGTGTGTTAAGACTTTTTTAACTTCACTGGAATAATCAAAGCATTTTATATGACAATCCTTTATGACTTGAGATTTCTAGAAAAAAATAAGTGTCTGCATTAGATCTCTATGGAAAGAGAAAATGACACATGCTTTATGTAAATTTCCAACATATAAAAAATAATCATGGATTGGATTATGACTATATAGGGCTTGAGAATTTAAAGAAACATGTGTTGGATGTTAATTCATTTAATCACACACTAGTTAGCTACGTAATCATTGTCTTAAAATATTAAGAGGAGAAGAGTTCTAATCCACAAGATCGATCGCGTAACTCCCTTATGTACTCGTAGCATTAATAACACAAATCTCCGTGCATTAATAACTCATAAAACTACATATATTGTTCTAACATTAATAATGATGATCAACCATTTTTCAATTGGACTCTAAATGTAGATTCTTTTAAACACTGAGAAAATTTAAACAAAATGATAAGTCTTCTTTGAAATATTATAAATTTTACTATGAATATTAAATCCATAATTTATATTATATTTTTATTAAAAACTCGTTATGAAATATTTGGTTTGTTTTATTTTTTAATTATTTTGTATTATTTAATATATTATATTTTAGGTATAAATATGAAATTGATATATATAATTTCTTTGTTTACATGATAAAAGATTTTCTCTAAATAAAAATCAAATTATAATTATAATTATAATTATAATTTTATATTTATATATATATATATATATATATATATATATATATATATATATATATATATATATATATCTCTTTCTAAACTTGAATTCAATTTTAAATATGAAATTATCAATAACTCGACTTTAAATTTATTTATAATTTATTTATGATAAGTCAATATTGTCTTAAAATATTATTTATTTATTTATTTATTTATTGAAAATTAGTTTAGTAAAGGCTATTAATTTTATATATATATGAGAGTTTATAATCTAAAAAATAGAACATAATTACATTATTGATTAAAAAGTTCTAATTATTACCTACTAATCATTTTTTGCAAATATATACATAATGAATGTTATTCTAGAAATATCATATATTCAAACATTCATTTAAATGTGTAATTTATATGTTTGAACTAATACATTGTTTATTAATCACCTTAATTTTTGGGTGTTAAAACTTTTTTAACTTCATTTGATTAATCCAAGTGTTTTATATGACAATCCTTGATGACTTGAGAGTTAGTTTAGGTGATTGCCTTAGATCTCTATGGAAAGAGAAAATGACAAGTGCTTCATATAAATTCCCAAACATATAAAAAATAATCATGTGTTGGATTCCAATTATATATAGACTTGAAGATTTAAGGAAACATGTCCTCGATGTTAATTCATTTAATGGTGAAGAAGGTCTCACAAGCTAGTTAGCTACGTAATCATTGTCATTTAATGGTGAAGAAGGTCTCACAAGCTAGTTAGCTACGTAATCATTGTCGGAAAATATTAAGAGGAGAAGAGTTCTAATCCACAAGATATAACAACATTAATAACACAAATAATTAATTCATGTAATGGTGACGAAGGTCTCATTACCTAGTTAACTAAGTAATCATTGTCTAGAAAATATTAAGAGAAGAAGAGTTATAATCTACCCCATCATTAATAACACAAATAAATTCCTTCTATACTCGCAACATTAATATTGCAAATCCCACAGCATTAATAACTCATAAAACTAGAAAATTTAAGCAAAATGATAAGCCTTATTTGAAATATTATAAATTTTGTTATGAATATTAAATCCATAATTTTATATTATATTTTTATTAAAGCCTAGTTATAGAATATTTGGTTTGTTCTGTTTTTTAAATTGTCATTTTTCAATTGGACTCTAAAAGTAGATTCTTCTAGAAATTCTTGAGAAAATTTAAACAAAATGATAAGCTTTCTTTGAAATATTATAAATTTTGTTAAAATAAAAATAATATATAAATTATTTTTAACCTCCACGAGACTAAAATAGCTTATGAGACAGATTGATTCTATGCTCCTAGCTTCTCTTCTGTGAAGCTTCAAAATAAATGCTCCCAGCTTCTCTTCTGCGAAACTTCAAAATAAATGCTCCCAGCGTCTCGACAGACCCCTCCCTAAATAATTTTAAATCCATAATTTTATATTATATTTTTTTTAAAACCTTGTTATGGAATATTTGGTTTGTTTTATTTTTTTAATTGTTTTAATTATTTAATATATTATAATTTTATGTATTAATATGAAATTGATATATATAATTTATTTTTTTACATGATAAAAAATTTTCTTCAAATAAAAATCAAATTATTAAAATTTATATATATATAGAGAGTATCCTTTCTAAACTTGAATTCTTTGGTTACTCAATGTTTTTTAAATATGAAATTATCAATAACTTGACTTTAAATTAATTTAATAATTTATTTATGATTGGTCAATATTGTCTTAAAATATTATTTATTTTTTTTTAAAATCAAAATAAATTAATTTAGTGCAATGCTATAGATGTGCGAGAATTTTTAAAGTGAAAATAGAATATGATTACATCATTGATTAAAAAGTTCAAATTATTACCTACTAATCATTTTTTCAAACATTATTGTAGAAATATTCTATATTCAAACATTCATTTAAATGTATAATTTATATGTTTAAACTAATACATTGTATGTTAATCACCTTAATTTTTATGTATGTTAAATTTTTTTTAACTTCATTCGAATAATCCAAGTGTTTTATATGACAATCTTTTATGACTTAAGAGTTCCACAAAAGTTTATGTGATTTCCTTAGATCTCTATGAAAAGAGAAAATGAGACTTGCTCCATGTAAATTTACAACATATAAAAAAAATCAAGTGTTGGAATGGACTTCGATTTAATGAAACATGTGCCGGATGTTAATTCATTTAATGGTGAACAAAGGCCTCACATGCTAGTTAGCTAAGTAATCATTGCAGTAAAATATTAAGAGGAGAAGAGTTCTAAGATTAAAAAAACCGTCCATGATGAGCGATGAAGTCCTGCACTCAAGTACATTATTATTTTTGAATTTAAAAATAAATAATTAAATGCCATGTACACATGGATTATAATTTAATATTAGTATAATCAATAATCATTTTTTCCTAATCAGTAATACCTACTAATCATTTTTTCTAAATTTATATATATATATATAAAACGTTATTGTAGAAATATCATATATTCAAACATCCATTTAAATGTATAATTTATATGTTTAATCCTATATGACTTGATAGTTCCTGAAAATTTTAGGTGATTGCATTAGATCTTTATGGAAAGAGAAAATGAAACATGCTTCATGTAAATTACCAACATATAAAAAAAATTCATGTATTGGATTCTGACTATATATAGACTTGACGATTTAAAGAAACATGTGCTAGATGTTAATTCATTTAATGGTGACAAAGACCTCACCTGCTAATCATTGAGAGAAAATATTAAGAAGAGGAGTTCTAAAATTAAAAAAAACAAAACAAAAAAAAAAAAAAAAACAAAACAAAACAAAACTCCACAATAAATAATAGAGTCTGCACAATTTATGATGCCACTCAAGTACATTATAATTTTTGAATTTAAAAATAAATAATTAAATGACACTTACAAATAAATTTAAAAAACTATAGAGACTTGTACTAGTACTAGTATTATGAATATGCAACTACCAAATTCATTAAATAAACCTGCGTCACAATACATTTTACACTAACATCTTTAAACTAACTCCAAATTCATTAAACAAACCTATATCACAATACATTTTACAATAACATCTTTAAACTAACACCCAATAGTAACACAGATATATATTAATAATTTTATTAAAAATATATATATATATATATATAATTCTACTTAATAATTTTTATTAAAAAAGAATATAATTCTACTTTGAGAAATCTCGTAATCTCGTAAGTGACCAAAATAATAGTGTTCAACGCATTAACAAATGCTTAATCCCCGCGGGGGGCAGGGATAATAATGAACAAAGGGTCGATCTGATCAGTGTTGGAGCTTAGATAGTACCCAACATCATTTGAAGGAGATATTTATGAACAGCGAAATCCCGTGCTGTGCTGTGCTGTGCTGACTTTTACAGTGAAACGTTGCATTCTTCACAGTTTTAATCCATGTGCATGCATCGTATTTTTAATGTATATATACTCGGTACGTACCTTCATTCTTGAAATATCATCCGTACATAATTTCCTTTATTTTAGTGTAATTTTAGGAGCTGTGGTTCTCCGTGTATATATATAGTTTTTAAAGGTTTATTAATTTATTTATTTTTAATGGATAAAAGTGTAAATTTAAGTAGTTGAATTTATATAATTTTAATATTATATATATATACATATATAAAATGTATACTAAAAATATATAGGATAGAATTTTAACATTTATAAAAACAAAAAAATATATACTTGTTTATGTTAAGATTAGCATTTTGGTTACTGGTTTTCCTAATTCTTTAATGTCATTAGTTGTTCAAAAGAACTGTTTTCTGTTATCTGGTAGATGGAGTTTATGTTGCTCTAGATGGGGTGTCTAAAAAAATTCTACCTCATCAACCTAGTTGCTATTGCATAGTTTACATATTCAGTCTTAGGGTGATTTTTGGTATGCCATATGGGCAACATGTTGTTTTTAGATTGCTGTAGCATGTAGGTTGGGATTCCAAGGAGAGAATGTGGAGCCCACCACAACCCTTGCCCTGGGTGCCAAGGGAGGGATATCTACTGATCTCAATGGAATTAGTATAGAGCTTGTGGAAAATTCCATGCCCATTGAGCACAGTAAAGTAAGAGAAGCTGAAACTGGAGTAGTTTCAATTGTTGGTTTTGATGGTGGTTAATCCTTAAACAAGGTTATGCATTTTTATGATTGATGTCTGTATTTAGTTCTACTATTCAACTCATGTTAAGAAGAAATTTTCAAATCAGTTTCATGTTTTTAACTAGCATGGCAATTGTGTATTCTTGCAACAACACTCTGTTGTTCCAAGTATTTTACGAGACACCAACCAAGAATTTTTTGAGCAGGCATTACACTTATTGGAAACAGCAGCAGACATGTTCTACAATCGAATCCAGAAAATAAACTCTTTATGGTGTCACTCAAGGCCGAAGGGATCTATGTTTATCATGGTAATTAAAAGGAAACCCATCTAGATTTTATTATTGTTAGCTTATCTGTATACAACAATAGTCTAATTCAGATCAAACTATCCTTTTAGCAGCATGGTTTCAAGTTCAAGTAATAAAGGAAAACTAGGGGTTCTTCTTTTGATAGGTTACAGGTTGTAGGCTGAAGGTTGGATGTCTAAAAGTTCAAGGTTACAAGTTACATACTTCTTTTTGCCCTCCCAAAACTTCAACTTTGCCCATGATTTAACAACACTACCAGCACTATGAACTTGAGACACTTCCTAAATTTTCTAACAAAATCACCAAGGCAGGTACTAGTTGCCATGCAGCCTCCCTTGTTTATGTTTATAATGATATGTTTTGTTTTGCTATTATTGGGTAGAAAATTTGTTAAATAGTGTGGTATGGTTTGTGAGTTTTATTTAATTGTTCTTTATTTTTATTTTTCTGCATAATTATAATTTATATATAAATTCTCATAGTGTAGATTTCGGGATTTAAGTTAAAGTTATTGTGAGAAATTGTCGACTAGAATATCATAACAGTTTACAAATCATATTTTGTTCTTGTTATATATGGTAAACATTGAAATTATTCAAATCATTATTTGGATGGAAAATGTTGAGAATTTCAAAGTGTAAAAGAAGGTTATTTAAAATTGTTAACCATTGATTCATTCAAACTTGACTTGCCTAAAATATAGTTCCTTACAATAACAAGGTAGAAGTCAACATAGATCTACCTATGAATGAATGAACCAATTTAATAATGTTTTTACTTGTATTTTTTATATTTTTCTCCAAATCTTATAATGTACATGTGTAACATCCCTTTTTGTGCCCCCTTGTTATGTAAACATGATTAATAATTGTGTGATGCCAATAGGAGGGATCATGATTGGCTGGAAATATTTTGTAAATATAAAAATATGAATAAATTTGATTAGCTAGCCTAAGGGAAAGGGTTGACAGATCCACAGTCTTGGGTGAGTGGAGAGTGATGGTCAAGCGTGGCAGGATGTCCAACCACTAGACAGTTAGAGACAGAATGATGGGAGGACAATGAGTCATGACGTTGATTCTAGATCTTGGTTCCATGGGTGGATGAATAAATACCATGGGTGGATGCCACTTACAATACCATGGGAAAATTACATGGGTGGATGAATAACATAGGTGGATGAATACCATGGGTGGATGCCACGTTCCATTCGGATCATTCCTCCCTCCTTAAGAAGCAATGGTCCACAGTGCATGAAGTTCCCTCCTACGAAGACTTTGTTGAATATGAAGAGTCACTAAAGAGAAGAGGTTCGTGTGGTTAACCCATAACGATGATGAACGAAGATCTGATGATAGAGATGCCCTGTAATGCTTGTGACCGACTGTGATACTAACAATGTGCGGCCTAGAAAATGGACTTCAATAAAGTGTGGGTTTATGAATGATCCATAACCATGACAAACGAAGATTCGAGGATAGATATACCCTGTAGTGCTTGTGACCAAAAATGATAGTAACAGTGTGCGGCCTAGCAAATGGAGTTCGATGACAAGAATTTTGTGCGGTTGATCCATAACCATGATGCTGACTGTTGATAAAGTAGAAGGTACCTACATGGTCTGGGGTGGGAGGGCACGTCTCCAAAGAACCCAAGCTGGATGTTGCTATGCTGAAACTGATGAATGTGAAGTAGGTGACTACTAAAGTGGGGTGGGAGGACACATCTCCAAAGGGAACCCGCTCCGAATGCTACTCCAGATTTAAAATGGACATAATGCGGTCAATATAACTCAGAATATTTATTATAACCTATTTTTGGAAATAAAATGATAATTTTGCATCTTCCCATGTGTTTGTAATCCCTATCTACACACTTTCGAAACTCATATTCGTGCTGCAACTATTCCGTCATTATAAAAGTTCTAATAAAATAGTTGATTTTAAATCAGTGATATCTCCCTCATCTGAACTTTGATTCGAACAATTGTTCTTTTGGAATTGAGTGATTTTTCGAGAGGAACTCATATCTATAAACTTTTTTTTGAATTCTACATAAAAACTGCAAAAAATGATAGGAGAGTCGTCATCCATGAATTGTCGTCAAAAAAAATTATGCAATATAGTTGATTTTAAATCAATGATGTCTCCCTCATACAGACTTTGATTCAACCGATTTGTTTTTTGAATTTGGGTTTTTTTTGCAAGGAATATAGATTGGTTATTTATTTTTGTAAGTTTTGCAACAAAAGTTTCAGATCTGTTCTTCAAACTCGCCGCCCAAAAAAATTCCTTCAAAAAAATTAAAAAATAAAAAATTTTCCCGCTTTTCCCAAGAATGTGTTTTGTAAATGTCGTAGCACGTGCCTGAAGTTTGTTAAATATTTATGCAAAATTTTGAAACTAAAATTTGCATTAAACCCTCATTTGCATGGAATTGTAACTTGACTCTAATACCACTGATCTGGATCTTGGGGGGAGGCCCCCAAGATCTGAAAAATTGAAATGCCAGAAGAAAAAGAGGAGAACACCCAATAAAAAAAAACCACAAAGAATTTTTTTATTTATTAAAACAGATAAAACTATAAAGGCTACATTCTGGTAGACAATCTGTCCTTTTACAAAATGTGACTTGTTACTTATAGCACAATACCACATGGATACCATGGATGAATGAATACCATGGGTGGATGTCACAATACCATGGGAAAATACCATGGGTGAATGAATACCATGGCTGTATGCCACTTACAATACCATGGATGGATAAATACCATGGGCGGATGAATATCATGGGTGGATGTCATTTTCCATTCGGATCATCCTTAGTCATGTAGAATAGCTCTCGTAGCTCCCACAATGATCCATTTCTTTCTCACAGCTACCCCATTTTGTTGTGGGTTTTGGGGAATTGCCAGTTCTCTTTGAATTCCTTCTTTGGCACAAAATTCCTTGAATTCATTTGAAACATACTCACCTCCATTGTAACTCCTAAGATTGTTCACCTTCTTGTCAGTCTCTTTCTCAACTAGTGCCTTGAATTCTACAAATTTTGAGAATATCTCATCCTTCTTCAACATGAAGAAAATCCAACACTTTCTTGAGAAATCATCAATAAAAATAACAATATTTATGTCTTACAATGGAGGCTATCGAGAAGGGTCCACAAACATCAAAGTGTACTCTCTCCAAGATTGCTTGTACTTTGTTGTGTCGATCATGTAATGTGGAGTTTACATACTTCCCCAAGGTACAACCCTTGTAGGCATCATGTTTCTCAAGTGATCCTTTAGGGAGGCCAATGGTAATTTGCTGCATAATTTTTAAGATGTCATGATGCAAATGACCTAATCTCCTATTCCATAGTTCATTGACATCATGACTTTTCACTTTCTCTGCGTTACTGGTAATGCAGCGCAACCTTCCACATCAAGTTTATACAAATTCTTCACATGAACCTAATCTGCTTCACCTTCCCAGTAGCTATGTGTCTTAGAAAGGCTTTCCCTTTACTAAAGATCACACCATAGCCATAGTCTTCCAACACTGCTACGAATGTGAGATTCTTCTTCAAGCCTGATACAAACATGAAATATTGAGGCAAAGAGGGGATCTTGACTCCCTCTTAAAGGTTACTATATCAATCTTGATAATGTTCTACCCTCCATTGTCCCTGATCTCAATATGCATCTGGATATATTTCTCCTCTGGGTCACTGAAAAACTCTCTACACCCTATCATTTGGAATGAGGCACCTGAGTCCAAGTACCAAACATTCCCCATCACAGTGTTGGCCATGCATGTGATTAGGGTGAAGTCTAACTTAAACTATCAAGCTAGTGCTTCACTTGCAGCTCCTCCTGAGTTCTTCTTGCTAGAATTTTTGTGTTGAAACTTTGTAGCATAGTGCTCGAATTCATGACAATTGAAGAATTTTATTTTGAACAAGTATTTCTTCTTTCCCTTTCCAACCAATGAAAAATTTTCTTCGTCCTCTCCCTTGGATGAACCTCCATCTCCGGTATTTCGCCTAATTTAATCTTATACCAAATTGGACCATAAGAGTTCCCAATTCAGTATTTTTTCCCTTCCATTCACCAAGTCCTGGTAGTTATGACAACTTTTAGGAAGGACTAAAAGAGTTAGGCTCACCAGGTCATCTTCTGCAACATTCACATCAAACCCTCTATGCTCATCCCAAACTTGTGTAAATATGGTGAGATACTGCGGAATAGTGTCATTCCTTTGCATCTTGATGTTCGAAGTTTGTGTTTGAGTGCCATTTTTCTATGGTCATTGTTATTCTCGAATAGCTCAGTAAGTGGCTTCCGCATTGTCAAAGGATTCCCTTTTCCATGGAGATTTGAGACAATGTGGTCTCATACTCCCTCCAATATTATTCGCCTCGCCTTGGCTACATATTTCTTCCATTGAGCTATTATTTGGGAATCATTTGATCCTGGTTTTGAAATGTTTGTCTTGACATATTCCAACAATCCATTGTCATCAAGCACTGCCTCCATGTGATCCTTCTAAGTAATGAACTTTGAGTTTCCTTGCAAGGCATACTCTAATCTTAGTCTGTTGAAGGTCATTGTTCTAAATTTGAAGAAAACTCATTACACAGAACTTGCAAATTCGGACCTCCTGAGGAAAAACTTCGAAATTCTTGTTCTAATGTGAATCCTTCTCTAATACCATTTAGAAGTATGGTGATAGTGTTGGGTTGTGTTATATTCTTTCCACGACTAACGTACGTAGTGGAACGGGGGGTTAGAGGGGGGCGGTAGCCCCCCTTCGTTGTGCCGATTGCGCAGTGGGGGGGTCATAGGGGGGGCAGCAGCCCCCCCTGTCCGGGGGGTTTGAGGGGGGCGGGTAGCCCCCCTCTACGGGGTCCGGGGCAGCGCCCCGGGAAAAAATTTTTTGGACCCTATATTAGGTTGGGCGAACCTACCTATGGTTTTGTGCATGATTTTCGCACATGGTATTGGACGCGATGGTTTTTCGGTCCATGGTATTGGATGCTTCGGCATGTATAAATATGTATTGTAACATTGAAAGGAACATAATGGAAAATCAAGCTGGTAGTCCCGGTTTTGGGATCCAGGGAAAAATCTCTGTGCATATGTGTTTTATGGGTTATGCTCTCGCATTGTTTATTTTCTTTGTTTAAGAATTCGTATGCAGGTAATTTCTGTACAGGGTTAAAACCTACATTTGGTATCAGAGCTGTTTTGGCTTCAAGGGGACGCCTTTGTTGCTGAGGGGTTTCGCTCGGGCCTGTGGTAGACCCTGTTCAGTGGGAGATCTGCGAGATCGATTCTGGTGGTGAAAGAAGATGGCGAGCAGTGGAAAGATCGAGATTGAGAAGTTCAATGGTCAGAGTTTTGAGTTGTGGAAACTCAAGATGGAGGATCTGTTGGTTGATAAAGATCAGTGGATCGCGGTAGATCCGGGTACTAAACCATCGGGAGTGACCGATGAAGAATGGAAGAAATTGGATCGGAAGGCAAAGAGCACAATACGATTGTGTGTCTCAGATTCAGTATTGCTGAATGCATTAGGGGAAGCTACGGCAAAGGCTTTGTGGGTCAAGTTAGGGACTTTGTACCAATCTAAGTCTCTGGTGAATAAACTGTTCCTGCGGAAAAAGTTGTATAACCTGAAGATGAAAGATGGAGACTCGGTGACAGAGCATCTGAATGCGTTTAATACTGTGGTAAGTCAATTATTATCTGTTGATATTAAAATTTTAGATGAAGATAAGTGCATCAGTCTATTGTGTTCTCTACCAGATTCGTGGGATAGTCTGGTTATTGCAATAGGTAGCAATGCAACTGCTTTGCAGTTTGATGAAATAGTCTCAGCCTTGCTGACGGAGGAGATGAGACGGAAGAATATGGACAACTAGAATGGTGATGCCTTGTCTGTACGAGGACGGTCCCAGAACAGAAACAAAAATAAGTCATCGAGTGGGAGATCTAAATCTAGAGGGAGATCTAAATCTCCAGGAAAACCTACAAAGGTGGTGTGCTGGAAATGCGGAAAGGAAGGGCACTTCAGAAGGGATTGTAAATCTAAAGCTCCTAATAAAGGAAAGGGATCTGATGATGCTCCTTCTGCAGAGGCGAAAACCACCTCAGATGAAGGTGGGGATGTGTACTTGGCTTCTTCAAGTACACATGTAGATCATGAGGCATGGTTGATTGACTCAGGTGCATCCTTTCACTTCACTCCCCATAGAGAGTGGTTCTGCGAGTATGAGAAATACGATGGTGGTGATGTCTTCTTAGGAGATGATAGGAAGGCTAGAATCATTGGTCGGGGAAAAGTAAAGTTGAAGTTGCAAGGTGGATGGGTTAGAACACTTCCGGGTGTTCTACATATTCCTGCATTGGCCAGAAATCTGATTTCTGTAAGCAAGTTGGATGATGCAGGTGTAAAGACGGTGTTCGAGAAAGATACCTGCAAGATGGTTCGAGGAGCACTGATATTGATGCGGGGAGTTCGGATTGGAACTCTGTACAAGCTGCAAGGTAGCACTGTTGTTGATGGGTGCAATAGTTCTATGGTTCCTAAAAATGGAGTAGAAAATCTAGTGGTCTCTGGAGAGAAGACCATGTTGTGGCATCAAAGGCTTGGACATATTGGAGAGAAGGGCCTTCGAATACTTCATGGTAAAGGTATGGTAGAAGGTATGAATGATAGCTCTCTGGATTTTGATTTCTGTGAAAATTGTGTGTATGGGAAGCAGAATCGAGTGAGTTTCCCCTCTGGTGGTAAGAGGACGAAACAGATATTAGAGCTTGTGCACAGTGATGTGTTTGGACCTGTGAAGGTTCCATCACTAGGTAAGTCTGTGTACTATGTATCATTCATAGATGACTTCTCAAGGAATACATGGATATATTTCCTTAAGAAGAAATCTGAAGTCTTTGACAGGTTTAAAGAATTTAAGGCTCTGGTGGAAAATCAGACAGAGAAGAAGATAAAGGTGCTAAGGACAGATAATGGTGGAGAATTTTGCAGCAAGGAATTTGAAGAATTTTGTAAGAAGTGTGGTATAGCACGGCAGAAGACTACTCCATATACACCTCAGCAAAATGGAGTCGCAGAAAGAATGAACAAGACGTTGATGGAAAGGGCAAGAAGCATGCTCAGTGGTGCCGGGTTAGGACAGGAATTCTAGGCAGAGGCGGTGGATACTGCACGTTACCTGATCAACAGATCACCCTCATCAGCGTTGGAGGATAAGACTCCACAAGAAGCATGGACTGGTAAGAAACCCTCTCTTTCACATCTGAGGGTATTTGGATGTGATGCATATGTACATGTTCCAAAGGAGAAACGAACCAAGTTGGATAGTAAATCTGAAAAGTGCATCTTTATTGGGTATAAGGATGGTTTAAAGGGTCAAAAGACACAGGTTAGTTACATCCTTGGGTAGAAGAAGACCTCTGGAGTATTGTCTCGACATACTTCCTCTGGTTTAGGGTAAAGGGGCAAAAGACACAGGTTAGTTACATCCTTTCTCCTCATTTACATTTCATAAAGAAGAAATACTCAAGTAGTTTTTCCTTGTTTGTTGCTAAGGCACTATCACACCTTAGAGTGGGATAGGGGCATTCTGAATGGATACTTTTCCCAACAACACACCTATAGAGAAATCCCATACTCCCATAAATTTGAGCAAGATTCGAGCTGAATCTAAGTCTGAATCCCTAAGAGAACACTCCCCTGGACCATGGATCTAGCTCGGTAGTGAACAACTACAAGAAGGATTTGGTTGTAGTTGGCCTATTATTGGGTGGAGAGTTGAAGCCCCTCCCTCACTTGCTAATCTTTCAAAGGTAAGTTGTTACTTCATGATCCGTGTATGTATTGTTGCACTTAGATTTTGAATCATAGTAATATGTGAAAAATGGTATGTGAGCACTATGGTTGATGTTGGAATACTCATACTTGTGTTTTGTAATGAGATGTGTTTTATGAAGAAGCTTGCATGCTCAGAATGTGAGGGATCTATAAATCCATAAGAATATTGATGTGTTTCGATTAATTTCATGATTCTCTAGTCTTGGGTAGGACTCAATGAATTGTTATGAATGGGTTAAAATCGATTATGACCCTTAGAAGGTATTTGTGACTAAAGGCATGAAGAATTCATGTTGTTAATGAGCCTTGTAGTCTCGTTGTGAGATTCATTGGACCCTTCATCATGTTTAATTGAATGGGGCACACATGCATGACTTGTTTACCTTTACTCATGCTTGGTTGTGAAAATAATTCTTATGATGTATTAATTGTTGGCTATGAGAGAGAGTTGTGCATCTTTGTGTAATGCTTTGCAATGGTTATGAAGTAGGTTGTCTTAGTTGTGAGGAGAAAGATAAGATTGAATGTTGAGTTTCCCTTAACAATGAGTTGTTTGTGTGTTTATATCATTTTACTATATGATCATGCATGCAAATTGATATTCAAGGCCTATGTGAACCAATCTGGTACTACTATAGTTAGATCTACAAAGTACAATAGCCATTTATTTGGCTGATAGTAATCCCTGAGTGTCAGAGTGAATTCATGTATTGCGATTTTTTTCCAAAGGGGAAAAACCAATAAGTTTATTCATCTTGAAACAAGGAAACACATAACATTCTCCATATATTGAAAGAAGTATGTAAGATAAGCCTCTCACCTTATCATCTAAATGGAAAAAATATTGAAAAAATTGCATATGAACATTTGAAGTTAAGTGTGATGATAATCACTTAACTTCTCTTTCTTGCCTTTGTTTTTTTTCACTTTCTACCATCCCCCTAAGTTCCTTCAATGGGTATTTTTGGATCAATTGGAACCATTGCTAGTTCACTTCCCATTTCCTATGGTGGGGATTTATTTTTTTCTGAGTTTGAGCTCTCTTTTTACCCCTCATCCTATCTTCTATATGTGCCTCATTTATCTATTATTCTGATGCCTGCATCACTTGTGATTCGATGTCATTTTGCATGTGGATTACAGTTCCATTCTAGACCTGAGCATCCTTTTTTGGTTGGTTTGGAGGGTTCTCCATGGTTTCTTCTTCTTCTGAGAGGTGGGGACTAGAAAGTTTCCAACCTTTTGATTTGCAAGCCTACCCCTTTTTCTTTTTTAGGGATATTTTTTTCTTGTGGACATGTGTTCTGCAAGTGTCCTGTTTGGTAGCATATTTGGCATATGAATGCTTTGTTTTCATAATCTAATACATTTTTATGTTGCAGTTGAATGTGATCAAGTAGGAATTTGTTGAGGTTTATTTCTACACAAATTTTGGAGAAGGTAAATATACCTTTCTTTGTTCTTTCGAGGTCCATCTTTTTCAATTCCCCCAAGGTTTTTCTAATTTCCTATAGAACCTTGCGGTGCCAGAAAGGGAGGGGTATATTTGGTAGCCTCACTCATACCATAATTTTTGAGACCACAATTTTTGTACCATCAAAATCTAGGAACCAAGGGGTGATGAAGAGCCCAACTCTTCCCCAAAACTAGGGCCCACCATTCAGTACTTTATCTAGGTCTTCCTGAGTATCAAATTGGAAAATAAAAAAATCCTTGGAACATAAATATATATCACAGTTGAGGGTCTAGGATGAAAAGACCCAATAGTGTAAAGCATTAAATCTAGGTAAGAAACCATTGAGCATGCATATCATATCCTTAGATTGGATAGAAGGAAAAAGGTATTTTACCTCTGGTATATTAACCGCCATGGTAGGAACTTGTTTCATTTGTTCTACAACAATAGGGTACTAATTTGTATTGAGGCTAATCTACTAGTTTGGAAAAATTTCCTTGCATTGCATCCTTATAGGAGGCAGATCCACTAGAGTTTCTAGGTCTTGGAGCTCCTCCTCATAGACTTAGGTTCAATGTTATGGTAGATTTCCTTAAGATATGGTAGTCCTTTATCTAGCCAACATCCTGCAACATCTTCCCTTCATAAAGCAGGCATTAAGTATTTTGAAGGATGCACAACCTATTTTTGATGTACTGCTTCATATTTTTCACTAAGTCCGAGTCTCGAATCCAGAATAAGGAAGACTTCCTATTTATATTTTTAATGAAGATATTGAAGATTTTCTAATCTAGAAAGCCTCAACCAAATCAGTGTGAAGCCAAGTTTCTTTTAAATTTCCAATCGAAAAAATTTTGATCACAATCATATCCATCCACTATAATTGTGGATCTATATAAACAATACTATCAATTGGCAATGTTTGGTGGATGATCTGAAATCACCCGTAAATGACCTCAGTGAATTAATGAAGGTATTACAGTCTCATATACTAGGGTGTGCCTATGTTATTTTATGAAATGGATCGATAAGATTGCGAAATACACAGACACTGACACAGTAAGAGAAACACAGTAAGCAAACACATAAACACAACAAATTTAATAAGGAGTTCACCCAATCCTCCTAAGCTATGTCTCCTAGTCCAGACTTCAGTGGTGGCCTTTCTATGGTGTCTTAAAGCAAAGTTTTTTACAATAAGGAGCTCAATTTGAGTCTCACTTTAACAGATGATGATCAGTAGGATTGTACTTGGATTCCCCAAGTCTCTAGAGTACACAGACTCCCCTTACTGAATCTCGACCTCAACTGGTCTCAATGGTATGAGTCCAATTGGTACTCAATACCTAACAGGTATACACAGAAGAGTTGCTTGAACCTATCAAGCCTTCTCTAGAGTTCACAGACTCTTGGACTCTCTCTGTCTCTGTCTACTCGATGTTGCCTTTGCTCTGCAGGTTACTCAGCTTCTCTGTTCTCTGCAATTCACTTATTTCTTGCCTTTCGACTTTCTACTTCTCTTTCTCTACCTCTTTTACTGCTCTCTATCTATTCATGGCTTAAAGCCAATCTACTCCCTGACTGGTTGTTTCCACTTCCCAGGTCTCTCGATCTCATGCCTCTGTTCACTTGAATTCCCTTGCTCTACGTCATCATCACAGTCTAACGCTTCACAAAGAGGTGGCCACTTGTTTTCTCATGAACTGAGTATCAGTTCTCTTTGAACGGTCATTATTTCCGTTGCTCCAAGATTGCCCACGAAACTCATTCCTTTGCCAACTCATTAGTCATATCGAACCTCAAATCTTATATGACTCAGCCTATTTCCTCGTCGAATTCAGTAATCCATCAGATCATTTCTCCACCACAGCCTCCAGATCCTATGGTCTCCGTCCATATCACACGGGTAAGTAGCATGACCTTTACCTGCGCAATGTGAGTGGTTTTTTCTCTCATCTGCTGGACACGTGTCACCCAGTGTATGGCATCAGGCAGGACTCAGTCGAACCCGCTTACCACTTGAAGCGCTTTCGATATCCTGTCGGTTTTAGCACAGGACTCGCCTTCTGACGAAAATGGTGATTCCCATATGGTTTAATGCTTTTCCTCGTGACCGAGCGCTTGGGGGCTTTCCTTCACTAAGGGGGACACCCTGGGATATGCGATTATCACTTTAGCGCTAATTTCGTATCAGAAACTGCCGCTGTTTTTGGATTTGGCCTCCCATTTGTCAATTTGTGCCAGTGCGCAGTCACCATGGTCCAACGGTCTGCATGCTTTGACTGAGGGTCCTCGTTGTTCCGTGCTGACCACAAATTTCCATTGTTTAGAGGTTATTTCTGATAAGCTCAACATCCATAAGATATTGAAGCTTGATATAATTGAAATAGTCATGGAAACTTAGAGAATGTTTAAGGATCATCCAACTCAGATCTGGCCTTCCCACTAAAAAAAAATTTGGACCACCAAAAGTTGGTTTTCAAGCATCGACTAAGTGAGGGTATAGTTGTCTCACTTGTCCAATCTCTATCCATTTTGCACTACTTGGCTTTGAACCCTTGAGTCCAATCCTGAGGTACTCAACATCTCCCCTACACGTCGTCCTCACCTTTCTGTCCAGAACCGTATCTTCCTGCAATTCATTAAGATATTCAGGTAATAGATCATCAATAAAAGGCAATTGACTCTGATCTTCGAGATCTTCAATTAATGAAGGTTCAAATAGTCTCAAGTTGTCTGCATTAATGACTGAGTAGATGTCCATGTAAGCTAGTAAATCAAGGTGAAAAGCATTCTCACCAATTTTCTCAAGTATCTTGAAAGGTCCATACCTTATTGGCTTTAGCATTTTACTCTCACCTTGCGATCTGTCTTTGCTGATATACAACCAGACTTGATCATCAACTTGGAAACTATGCTCCATCTGATGCTTGTCATGCCTTACCTTGTACTTGGCTTGGCTCTTTTCCAGCTGTTCCTGTACTGCTTGGTGAATCTCTTGGATTTGTTCAATGAACTTGGCTGCCTTGCATCACTGTGTCCATCAATTCCTATGTCTTTAACAAAGACAAAATCCAAGGGAGGCCTTGGTGTGAAACCAAAATAGGTCTCAAAAGGATATCTCTATGTAGAAGAATGTTTTGCTCAGTTGTAAGCATACTGCACATAACGCAAATGCTCATCCCAAAGTTTGGGATGCTTGCTACAATAGCCTCTGAGCAACTGGATCATTGTCCTGTTGACCACTTATGTCTGGCCATCTGTCTGTGGATGAAAGGTTGTGCTCTTCTTCAGTTTGGTGTCCATCAGTTTGTTATAGACATTTTTGTGCCTTACAGCATTGAGCATGAAATGTCCATAAACTAAGGGATCCAAAGTCCCTAAACATGTTGTTCCTACCCCTAGAGGAACAAGGCAAACTAACCACAGCAATTCACAGAAGTTCTCCACCTGAAAACACTCAAAAACAAGCCAATTCTGGATCATGTCAACTGCTCCACTGAGCATCTGCGCTGAATGTCAACTGCTACACTGGCTACCTGCGTTGAATGTCAACTCCAACACTAGCTACCTGCGCTGAGCGAGTTTGGACATGTGGCAGAGTCATTCCTCAAGGTGTCAATGCCCAGGAAGCTTCCAAAATGACACTTGCATCAAGGAATTCGACTGGTGATGAGTAAGAGGTTCCAAATCTCCAAGTGGAAGCAAGAACCTCCAAGTGGACTCAAGAACTGAGAGAGGGAGAAGACACTAGTCAGATCTCAAGCTAACTCATCCTCTCTCCAAACATCTATATATGGATCTCTCCTCCATGGGATCTGGGGGCTAGAATTTGGTAATTGCAAAGAATTGTTGTTGGTTTGTGGCTGGAAACATTGGGTGTGTAATGCTTTGAAGGGAGCTGAAGAAGGAATTCCATTCTGCTGGGAAGGAGATGCTGGATTGGAGCCCCATGGGTTGTATCTCTTCCTGAACCCTGTTACTTATTAATAAAGCTATCTTGATTCTTTCCTATATGCTGGTGTATTTTGTATGATTGCATTAGTGTATTTGATTTACTTCTAATCCTGAATCATTTATGAATATGTATATTTGCCTTTGTATTGTGTTCTTCTCTTGTCGCAAGTAGTTGTTCTCTTGCCACAGGTAGCTGTTCTCTTGTGATCCCGTGGGATTCAAGTAGCTGTTCTCTTGATCAAGCGAGGAGGCAAGTAGCTGTGGACACACAAAGAGAAGAGGATCTAGTTCGAGGGACAATCGGAAGACAACAGTAAGTCTGCCAATCTCCCCTCTTTCACATTTCATAAAGGAAGAAATCATAATAGCTGTATTCGTTTGTTGATAAGGCGTTGTCACACCTTAGGTGGATAGGATCGTCCTGCATAGGCATTTTTCCCCACAACAAATTGGCGACTCCACTGGGGAAGAACTTGTTTATTCATTTCATTTGTGTTTCCGTCATTTGTTTACTTCATAGACTTGACAGCAACTATTGAACTGCATCTTTCCCGGATGCAAAGTAAAAGTTGCTGCTTTGATCCAGTTTGTTGGACTTGTCTATGATCTAAACTAGATCCACAAATGATTTGATGATCCTTGTGATAGTCTTTAGTACCCTATCAAAGTATCCCTCTGTTTATACCTTGCTTGTGTTTCTGATTTGGCCTGAAACAGTTGATTTTTGAGCATTTTATGACCCAGAACCCAAGGGAAACGAGAGTTTCTCCTTCAGCGCAGGCACTGTGAAGGCAGTCTGCATTTCAACGCAGGTCCCGAAGGGGCTACCTGCACTGAATGTCAAACTGACAGTGTTAGACCTGCGTTGAACCAGTGTGGCCTTGTGCAGCTGGGGTTCTTTGTTGTCTTTTGCCCTGTTTTGATCTCTGTTTTTTGCAGCCTTTAACTAGCATAGGTACCAGTCTGATAAACCTTTTTCTTTGCTTGAATTTCGCCTCATTTTTGTACAAAAAGATTGTGAATGTTTTTATGTGTTTGTGGCGTCATTTACAATCTTCCTTTGCATGAGTAAAGTAGTCATTCTGTAGCCTTTGATTCAGATCTGATTGATAGTGATCTTAGAAGAGAGTTCATTGGCTGTTTTTTAGATTGATTATAGTTTTACTTTTGCTTATTGGTTTGAATTTGTCTCTTTCAAAGTGTCAAAACAAGTCTTTATTTCGAAAATCGCAAAGTGATTGTAATCTCTTCTACCCTTGCTGATTTCGAAGAAAGTGAACTTGTTTGTATTGATCATTTTAAAAGCAAATTCAAAATTGTGCAAAAAGCTTTCTTTGTAGGCATTTATACTAAGAAAGTGGAAAACAAACGCTTGCATTGTGCATTTTGCATTTGATAGTTTGCATGTTGGATTTAGGGAAAGTGCATTAGAGTGTGCTGATTGCTCTTTGAGAAAAGATAGTGTTATTCTTTTCCCTTAGTAGCTAGGATTTTCAAAGTTGAAAGATAATAAAGCTTGCTTATCATCTTAGACTGCATTTAGGAATTTGTATCATACATCTCGTGGTGAACCTTGAAAGGCAAACTTTAAAAAGATCAACCTAAAATAAACTGAATGAACCTAACAACGCTTTGTAACATAACGCACAACATAGAGGTCTAGGCTAGAGACGTGTTCCGGCGTCGTTAAGCCTAGTGACTGTCGATCTCGAAGAAGGTGGGTGATTCCTCCTGAGAGACGGTAGCGCTAGTATGGATTGTGCTCCCACGTACCGTCGCGTATATATTGGGAGACCCCTATAGGCATATATCTTTTATCCTTAGGAAGCCGTGTCGGCCGCCCTACTGATTGCAATGCAGTGAACACAGCATTCACGAAGATCGACCACCCGTACCGTAAAAAGTATTTTGTGGTTTTGCGAAAAGTTTGGCACACCCTCTGCCTAGATCTCCAGAGCAGTTTCTTTTGGCCTTTTTCAGACTCTATAACAGAAAAAGTCCATCCGAGCATTTGTCACTTCGGGCTCGTTAAAACATCGAAGGAGACTAGAGTCATCTTTAGCTTTTTCTCGACTCTTTAAAACTGAAAAAGCAAGTTGTATCTAAAGCGTCGTTAACAAATTATTTTAAACGGAACAATCACCCTTTAATCCTGTGTTGATCTTTAGGTTCAAAAGATGGAGCACACCAACCAAGGAGTTCCCTTGGGTGGAAATCCTAGTCCCTTCTCCTCTTGGGGAGATGTTGGTGCGCCCCACATGGCCACATTGTCGCTTCCAGGACTGACAATTGGCCTACCAGTTTGGCTCTTTTCAACCAATGTCGTTCAGAATACCACCATTCCTGAACAGTCGAGTCAACAGTTAGATCAGACAAGAGTTGCCTCCCAGCCTTCAACTTCATCTTCCTCCCCTCCTTCCTCTTCGCTTGAAGGGACTGGTCGAATTAAAAACCAGGCTCCTAAGGAGAAGAAGGAGAAGAAGAAGAAAGAAAAGAAGAAGAAGGAGCCTAAGGCGACTAGGGGCAAACAAATGTCATCTAACAAAAATCCACACACCGCACTCGTAAGGCATAAATCACCATGCGTCATATGCAAGGGAGACCACTTCCATAGAGATTGTCCCTGTATCCCACGGATACTAAGAGACTGGTCCCCCCGTTTGCACAATTCGGGAGCATCGACCTCTGATAGTCATGTCGACTGCTCACCGTCAACTAGTGGGAGTGAAGCTCCAGGACAGAGCGGGAGAGCTAAATTTCCCTGCAGACTGTGTGAAGGTGATCACACCATCCACCGTTGTCCCTTCTTAGACGAGGCAAAAAGAGTTCTGGAAGATCGCCCGATTTTACGAGCGCATCTCCCTCCTGGATATCAAAGACTCCTACCAAGTCCCTCACTAGTTGAGAATTTGGCCGAGCCACTTAATTGGTCAGCCGAAGCACCTGTCATTGAAGAAGAACCGTCTGGATCCATGCCTGACGAAAGTAAAAAGGTCGATACAGCAGTTGACCCGGTTTTGCCTTCAGAGGCTCCATCTTCGAATGACACCATCACAGAGGAGAATAAAGACGACACCGTCCAGATTCTCTTCATCAGCACTGACTCTAATGATCAAGGGGGAAATACCACCATTCCTTTATCGCAGGAAGGAAGCTCATCGGAGCGATATCCGGCCGTATATTCGGTCCCACCACCAAGCAACCTGGTTGTGTCCTTTGATTGGAACCAATTAGGCAGACCCCGGTTGCCAGCCAGTGTACCATTCAGAATTATTTGTCAAATATACAGAATGGTAATGGCTGGCACTATCATTGATGAGGGGGCATCTGTGAGTATCCTTTCATTTATTGCTTGGAAAGCGCTTGGTTCGCTAGCGCTTTTACCTGAGATGAGAAATCTATCAGGTTTTGATAAAGGAACCAGTCGACCTTTAGGGGTCCTCCCCAATGTGCCTATAACATTGAAAGGGAAGACCGTTCACATGAACGTGATGGTCGTTCAAGGACCCTTGGATTATAACCTACTCCTTGGACAAGACTGTATATATTGCATGGGAGCTGTAGTCTCCTCACTCTTTAGAGTAATGTGTTTTCCCCATGAAGGAAGAATGGTCAAGCTCGTGGACCAACTTTCGTTTCCCGGATCACACATCGCAAAAAGTCATGTACCATCCCTAAATGGTCTATTCATGCAAGAAGTGTCTCAACCCACGGTCCGTCCTCCTGATGAGCACGAGTAATCCAGGAGGATATGACTGGAACCCAGGGGGCATGCGTCCTGGTCTGCTTCGACAGGAAAACTTTGGGTATAGGGTAGGTTTCCGCAGGAGAATATGACTAGTCCGTACCCCATCCGTGGTTGGAAGAGGGGTTGTTCTAGAATAGGATTCTTTTGTCAAAGTTACGTGTTTGACACCAGTCATTCACCCTTGTCTATTTCGGTAGACATTGCCGAGGAAGAGTTTTGTTTGAAAGATTAACGAGACAATCTCTGGGTAACCTGAAAGAGGTAAGCCTCTCTCGATTAAAACAAATGTTTTGGCGGAGGGTAAGTAGAGGTAACCTTGAAACTCTGTTTTATACCTGGGGGCATGCAAACCTTTTGGAGTGAAAGCAAGGGGCGACTATTTATTTATTTTTTTAATTTTTAGGTCCTCCCTTTAAACCTGTAGGTCTAACCCTTTAAACTCGTAGGATTAGCCGTTTCCGAACTTGCATAAAGAAAGGATGGGGAGCAAATCTTAGTGAGATGAAGCTCCATAAAAAATAGAATCTTGATGAGACACTCTTATCAAATGACTGGGTAATCGAGCAGTTTTAGCATAAAGTTCATGCTCGTTAAAAAATAAACGCAAGATCCGAGTAGTTTTAACGCGGTCTTCATGCTCGTTAAAAAATAAATATAAGCAGTGAGCAGAGTTTCCTCCAGTGTTTAAGCTCATTTTTAACTAAAAAATGAACCTATCCTGGTAAATAACCACTGTGAATGTAATTTTATCAGTCGTTAAAGCCTTGGTCGTGTTTGCACCTGCCACCTCCACTTTTCATTTGGCCAATCGTTCACCTCCATATGATTGTTTACCCATTTTGAGGAACAGCTACGAAGAGTGATTTCACCTAGCCATCCTTGTGACACTGCCGTGATTGGAAAATTCCAACCTGTACCTGGAATCAGTTGCTATCCCTGTTTATCACTCGTTCCTCAAAAGACGAGTCTTCTTTAAGCTCTTTTCAACTGACTCGTAAAATATGAAAAGATTGCCGAGTTTTGGCCTTCCATCTCGTTAAAGGACAGGAAGAGCTATCCCTCCTCTAGATTTTAATCTTTTTGGACCTGAGGGATTATTGCACAAAAAGATCGAGCGCTTGTTTTGTTCGGCTCGTTAAAGATATCGAAAACTCATCCCTTTTGTATTGTTTTATACTTTTTTGGACTTAAGGGATTAAATGACGAAAAAGGAATTTTGGAGTTAACTTTATGTACCTTTTCAGACTCTCTAAAAATGAAAAGGACCGAGTTATCCTTGTCGTTAGACTCGTTAAAATTATTAAATAGCGACAAACTTGTCTTTAGACGAGAACGAGTTTCACTATCGCTAGGCTCGTTAAAACATAGCGATGGGCTTGCCCGAAGGGCAGGTTATAGAACAAGCATATGTTATCCTCCTCAAGCTTGACAAAAATAAAGAGGTACTGGTCAGCAATGACTAGGGAAAAATTGGGAAAAATCAAGAAAACTTTGATGGTAGCAGGTCGCTCTTGAACATGACACTTTTCCTCCGTACCACATTCGGGTTGGGTTGTTTCATTCACCGGTCACATCACCATGGTCTCGCCATACCATCCATATTTGGGGTAATGCTACCAATCCATCGCATCAGTGTCGCCATATGTTCAAGAGAAGTCGTTCAGAAAGAGTCAACCGGGTCCCATCCACTGCCATACATTATCCTTCATCCATTCATGACCGCCACCCTGAATCATATGTCACAGATCGTTTTCACCTCCATTAAAGTCATTAGCTCCGTTCCGTGTCACTGATGTGGGATTCATTAAGGCCCTCCTTTGACGGATCGCTTCTTGTCGAAATCAGCTCATTATCCAAGAAGTTGATCTAGGAACACCCCCTTCAGTACTTTGAAGCTTGCATGCCTCAATGGCAAGTTTCTCACTTCCGGCGACAGGTATACATCAATGACCTTCGACCAGAAGATTTTGCGTGGTGTTCGACGCCAAGTCCTTTATTCACACCACGTGAATTGTACTGCAGTACCTTGAGGGTCATTATCATTATCAGTGATTCCTCTCGCGCTTGTTAACGGTTTACATCATTGACCGGTAATCAAGCGATGTCTTTCCATGTTCGACTTCAGCGCAATTCTCACATGGATCGACTTGTACTTAGAGTGAAGATCGAACGAGTTTGAAGACCCCGGATCTAGTTTCATCCATCCGGGCTGCGATATATATATTCAGGAAAGATAAAGACATTTGACATGTACATCATTGCAGCAGATGATCATCCTACTCAAAGGATGATAATTTCACCAAAATTATCAGTCTACCATCAGACGATCGTCTGTTCTATGTACAAAAATGAATTTATAAAACTGAGCATGGGAATGCCTGCCTCAGCTAGATCATGAAAGCAGTATGAATCATAATGTATTGTATTGTATTTTATTACAGGTCTCCTCCCAGCAGATGGATGAACTTCGGACCCTCCTGGATAAAGCATTTCACCTGATAAACGGCCTCATACTTTAGGGGGCAACTGTTATAGACATTTTTGTGCCTTACAGCATTGAGCATGAAATGTCCATAAACTAAGGGATCCAAAGTCCCTAAACATGTTGTTCCTACCCCTAGAGGAACAAGGCAAACTAACCACAGCAATTCACAGAAGTTCTCCACCTGAAAACACTCAAAAACAAGCCAATTCTGGATCATGTCAACTGCTCCACTGAGCATATGCGCTGAATGTCAACTGCTACACTGGCTACCTGCGTTGAATGTCAACTCCAACACTAGCTACCTGCGCTGAGCGAGTTTGGACATGTGGCAGAGTCATTCCTCAAGGTGTCAATGCCCAGGAAGCTTCCAAAATGACACTTGCATCAAGGAATTCGACTGGTGATGAGTAAGAGGTTCCAAATCTCCAAGTGGAAGCAAGAACCTCCAAGTGGACTCAAGAACTGAGAGAGGGAGAGGACACTAGTCAGACCTCAAGCTAACTCATCCTCTCTCCAAACATCTATATATGGATCTCTCCTCCATGGGATCTGGGGGCTGGAATTTGGTAATTGCAAAGAATTTCTGTTGGTTTGTGGCTGGAAACATTGGGTGTGTAATGCTTTGAAGGGAGCTGAAGAAGGAATTCCATTCTGCTGGGAAGGAGGTGCTGGATTGGAGCCCCATGGGTTGTATCTCTTCCTGAACCCTGTTACTTATTAATAAAGCTATCTTGATTCTTTCCTATATGCTGGTGTATTTTGTATGATTGCATTAGTGTATTTGATTTACTTCTAATCCTGAATCATTTATGAATATGTATATTTGCCTTTGTATTGTGTTCTTCTCTTGTCGCAAGTAGTTGTTCTCTTGTCACAGGTAGCTATTCTCTTGTGATCCCGTGGGATTCAAGTAGTTGTTCTCTTGATCAAGTGAGGAGGCAAGTAGCTGTGGACACACAAAGAGAAGAGGATCTAGTTCGAGGGACAACCGGAAGACAACGGTAAGTCTGTCGATCTCCCCTCTTTCACATTTCATAAAGGAAGAAATCATAATAGCTGTATTCGTTTGTTTCTAAGGCGCTGTCACACCTTAGGTGGATAGGATCGTCCTGCATAGGCATTTTTCCCCACAACACAGTTCCCACAGACTAGACCAAAACTTCCCAACAAATCGGGTGTCTCGATCAGATATAATGGAAGTGAATAATCCAAAATGAACCCATACATGTTGAAAGAACAACTTTGCAGTTTGTTCAGCTGTAATTTGTTTGTGACAAGGTATCAAAACACACATTTTGCTTAACCTATCCACAACAACATATAGATAGTCATGATCTTTCCTAGATTTAGGTAGTCCTCCAACAAATTCCATGGAAGTACTTTCCCAAGGATGAGAAGGAACTGGTAGTGGAGTGTACAAGCTTAGTTTTCTATTGTTGGGATTGCTTTTAGCACACATGGTACACCCTCTTACATATCTAGAAACTATCTCATTCATTTTTGGCCAATAACAAAATCTTTGTAGCTGTGCGGCCGTTTTACTTACCCCAAAGTGACCTGATATTAGAGAAGTGTGTGCTTCTCGAATTATCTTTACTCTTTCAGTTTTTGGAATGCATAGCTTCCCACAATGATACAAGAGTTGGTCCTTAATGCGATAATCCAATTATTCTACTCGTTTTCCTTGACTTAAAGTTGCATATACATCTTTAAAATCTATATCTTGAGCATATTGTTCAATGTAGCTTTCATGCAATACTAAGTTATGCTTAAGTATAGTAGATGCATTTATAATTGGTCTAGATAACATATTTGCAACTTTATTGTGTATGCCCTTTTTATATCTGATGACTAAATGAAACTGTTGTAGAAAATCCATCCATCTATAGTGTCTTGATTGCTGCAACTTAGGTTGGGAGTGTAGATATTGAAGTGGTTGATGATCAGTATGTATAACTGTCTCTTTTCCCATTAAGTAATGTTTCCACTTTTTCACACTCTGTACTAATGCATACAATTCTTTATCATATGTGGGATAGTTAACTACTGCAAAATTAAATGTCTCAAAATGATAACATATGGGTTTACCGTGCTGTATCAACACTGCTCCCATGGCATAGTCACTGGCATTTGTTTGGATCTCAAATGGTCTTTGAAGATCGGGTAGCGCTAGTACTGGTGTTGTACTAATCTTTTCTTTCAAGGTGTCGAAGGCTTTCTGCTATTTGCCTCCCCACTGAAACACCTTGTTCAATCCTGTTAAAGCATGTAAGGGAGTTGCAATTAAGGAAAAGTTAGAAATGAACTTTCTCCAATATTGTGCTGCTCCTAAGAAGCTTCTAACTCCTGTAGCAGATTTGGGTTTAGGCCAGTTTACAATGACTGCCACCTTAGAGGAATCTATCTTCAATTCACCACCCCCTACTATATGTCCCAAATAATTCAAAGATGCTTTGCCAAATTCACATTTTGAGAGTTTAACATAAATTTTTTCTCTTTTCAAAACATCTAGTGTCTGCTTAACATGCTTTAAATGTTCTTTCCACATTTTGCTAAATATAAGAATGTCATCCAGATATACAATAACAAAATCATCAAGAAAATGTCTGATTACATCATTCATTATTCTCATGAAAGTAGCAGGAGCATTAGTTAAGCCAAAAGGCATAACCAGCCACTCATACAATCCCAGCTTTGTTTTGAAAGCAGTATTCCATGCATCTTGTTCTACAACTCTGACCTGATGATATCCACTATGCAAGTCTAACTTGGAAAAATAAACAGCTTCCTTTAACTGATCTAATAGATCATCTATGCGAGGAAGGGGATAACGATTTTTTATTGTTATCTTATTCAGTGCTCGGTAATCAATGCACATTCTCCACGAGCCATATTTCTTTTTCACCAAAATGATTGGAGACCCACATGATGATGTGCTAGGTTTGATGAACTCCTTCTCGAGCAACTCCTGCACCTTCTTCTTGATTTTTGCATTCTCTAAAGCGGACAACCTGTACATTCTATATTAGGCAATGGAGCATCATGCTGCAAATTAATATCATGCACTATTTCCTTTTTGGGTGGCAAACCTTTAGGTTCTTGAAACAAGATATCATATTTTGAAACAACTTTTTCTAAATCAGCTTGCTGTTTAGCATCACAACCCTCAAATACATTGGTTTTATGAGGTCTCTTTTCCTTTACAACCATCAGTAAAAAAATTTGCATGAATTTGCAATTCGTTTCATCTGCCCTGAGTTTATGAGAGTATAATTATTCTTGAGCTTATGATCTCTTACAATATATTCGATTCCATCTTTAACGAGGAGATACTTGTTCTCAGCTCTATAGAAAAATAGCTTTTCTATCATACAAGTAGGGACTTCCTAAAACAATTCCACATATATCCAAAGGAACTATATCTAACTCAACCTCATCTACAAATGCTGACCCAAAATAAAACTTAAGTTTACATTGCCTAGTCACTTGTAGTTGTGCTTTATCACTTAACCAACCTAATGGGTATGGTTTCTTGTGAGGTGTAGTCAGTAATCCCAACTTCTTTACAATTGCTTCAGAAATTAAATTTACTTGTGAGCCACTATCAAACAAAGTATCAATCTTTTGATGATTGGAAATAACTCGAATATGGAAAATCTCATGTCTTTTTCTCTTATTTTCTTCATTATTAGTAGATTGTGCAGAATTACTAATAGATGCTTCAGAATTTTCACCTTTTATACTTGTGGCTGCAATGGTTGTTTCATCTCCTAAGTCTGACCCCAAATCTTTCTGAATAGCTGCAGCAGTCTTCTTCTTCTTTACCTCAAACTTCTTAGGTCTCAGCTCCGGTTGCAAGATCCAATAGTGCTCATCATCATGCCCATCCTTCTTATAGTGAGTGCATGAAGTCTTGCTTTTCTGTGCAGTATTGGCCTTCCTCTCTTTCCATTTTTGTTTTCTTTTCTCCTTATTCTTGCTTGCAATGGGCTTGGATGATCCCCCAACTTCTGGGTTCCCATTCTTTCCTCTAGCTTCTAGATGCGTAGCTTGAATAGATACCTCATCTATACTAGTGGGATTAAACATGAGGATAGTGTGCCTCATGTAGCTGTGTAGACCACCTATGTACTTCAACAGAGTCTTAGGTGAGTCTAATGAAATTCCTAGAATCAAAGCTCTTTTCCTAAATTCTTGGGTGTAACATTGTATACTTTGCCCTTTCAATTGGCAAAGAGTTTCCCAGCTCATCATGGCTTGCTGCATGTAAGCTAGTGGATAGAACTGCTTTTTGATTGCAGAAACAAATTCACTCCAGACAGAAAGAATCTTACCATGTTTCTTCATGTCAGCTTGTGTCCTACCTTCCCACCATACCAAGGCAGTGCCTCCGAGGCGTAGGTTGGCTAGCTAAATCTTACTCTTGTTTGAGTTGATACTCTGCACTCTGTAATAAACATAAATCTGTCTGACCCAATTATCCAGCTTCTCTGCCTTCAACTCTCCATCATATATTGGTAAATAAAATTTAATATCTAATTTAATCAAATTTAATTTCCCTTTGCCTTTTGAGTGGTCATGGAGGAGAGACTCTTCTTCTCCTTTATCTTGTTTGGAGCCCGATGAATCTTCATCTTTATGTTTCCTAAAGTCCCTATACATTTCCTCTACCATGGACCTCATGGTCAGAAAACTATCTATAAATTGGGGTCTGGTCCCAAGGGACTTTCTTTTGAGGATAGACTCTTCCAATTTCCGGGTTAGTTTCAACCAACTCTCCTTCTCCTAATTTAAGCGTTGATCTAGTTAGCATTCAACAACAAAAATCCAGCACAAGCTTGTCTAACCTTAACAACCTAGAGCTGTGATACCACCTGATTTGAAATCACCCATAAATGACCTCAGTGAATTAATGAAGGTATTATAGACTCATGTACTAGGGTGTGCCTATGTTATTTTATGCAATGGATTGATAAGATTGCGAAATACACAGACACTAAAACAATAAGAGAAACACAGTAAGAAAACACATAGACACAACGAATTTAGTAAGGAATTCACCCAATCCTCCTAGGCTACGTCTCCTGGTCCAGCCTTCAGTGGTGGCCTTTCTGTTGAGTCTTAAAGTAGAGTTTTTTACAATAAGGAGCTCAATTTAAGTCTCAATTTAATAGATGATGATCAGTAGGATTGTACTTGGATTCCCCAAGTCTCTAGAGTACACAAACTCCCCTTACTGAATCTCGACCTCAACTGGTCTCAGTGGTATGAGTCCAATTTGGTACTCAATACCTAACAGGTATACACAGAAGAGTTGCTTGAACCTCTCAAGCCTTCTCTAGAGTTCACAGACTCTTGAACTCTCTCTGTCTCTATCTGCTCGATGCTGCCTTTGCTCTTCAGGTCAGCTCGACTTCTCTGTTCTCTGCAATTCACTTCTTTCTTGCCTTTCGACTTTCTACTTCTCTTTCTCTACCTCCTTTCCTGCTTTCTGTCTGTTCATGGCTTAAATCCAATCTGCTTCGTGATTGTTCGTTTCCGCTTCCGGGCTCTCTGGATCTCCTACCTCTGTCCGCTTGAATTCCCTACTCTACGTCATCATCACTGTGTAACGCTTCATAGAGAGGTGGCCACTTGTTTTCTCACGAACTGAGTGTCAGTTCTCTTTGAATGGTCGTTATTTCCGTTGCTCCAAGATCGCCAACGAAATTGATTCCTCTACCAACTCATCAGTCATACCGAACCTTAAATCTTATATGACTCAACCTATTTCCCCGTTGAATCCGGTCATCCATCAGATCATTTCTCTGCCGTTGATCTAGAGCCTCCAGATCCTATGGTATCCGTCCATATCACGTGGGTAAGTAGCATGACCTTTACCCGCGCGATGTGAGTCGTTTTCTCTCTCATCCACTGGATGTGTGTCACACAATGTATGGCATCGGGCAAGACTCAGTTGAACCTGCTTACCGCTTGAAGCCCTTTCGATATCTTGCCAGTTTTAGTGCGAGACCCACCTTCTGACAGAATCAGCAATTCCTGTACGATTTTATGCTATTCCTTGTGACCGAGTGCTTGGGGGCTTTCCTTCACTGAGGAGGACACCCTGTGATTAGAAACTGCCTCTATTTTTGGATTTGACCTCCTGTTTGTCAATTTGTGCCAATGCGCGGTCACCATGGGCCAGCAGTCTGCGCGCTTTTACAGAGCATCTTCGTTGTTCCGTGATGACCACAAATTGCCATTGTTTAGGGGTTATTTTTGATAAGCTCGATATCCAAAGATTTTGAAGCTTGACATAATTTAAACAGTCATGAAAACTTAGAGAATGTTTAAGGATCCAATTCGGATCAGTGGAGAACCAAACCCATCCATATCTAGATTGGTTTTAAAAGTTGACTTAGAAAACATGTTTATCAATTATGGAGATGCAAAAAAAATTTGATAATGGGTTGAGTTCCTGAAACCCCCCCCCCCCTCGTCTAGCATCATATATCTCATCGCTTGTCCTTCTAATATCAAAAAGGAGTTTTAGTGTTTCGAGTCATCCAACCATATCTTTCATTGATCCTCACCTTGAGGGAGACTGAAATTTCCTTTACTAATTGACGAAAACCATTTTGTTCCCCCAATTCATGTCTTACGATTGTGTCTAACTATTGGTGTTTAACTTTCAAATGCATATTTATTGCATGGAGAAGTTAATTTTGTTGTTTACATATGTTTTGGGTGAAATTTGGTTCATCGAAGAAACCTGATTACATCCCGGATAGAGTGAAAGAGAACATAGAATATATCTTAAGTTAAAAGGGAATTGCAGATCTATGACAATGGTTTTTGGGTCAAGTCAGAAAGGTTTGGGACTTCGAGCCCATTTACATTTGTAATTATAATGAATGGCCCAAATGACCGAGGGGGCTGAGTGGCCCAAAAGGCCAGGATGGGGGCCCAATCCCAAACTACTCTGGGAGTTTGGCAATGCCAGGTTGAATGGGCTAGTGCATGGAAAGAGGGTCTGAGAGGCCCAAATGGACAAGGGGCTCGAACAACATGAATAGTTGAGGGCCCGAATGACATAAATGGTCTGTGGTAGGACTAGGCCCAAACTACTTCGATGGTTCAGGAGTTCAGGCCCGTTTTCTCTACAATCCCAATGCTTTGCCCTAATCAGTGAGAGCTTGAAAGACCCAAATGGTCAAAGGAGGGCCCAAGCTCGAACTACTTTGGTAGTTCGAGAGTTTGGGGGTTTGATCTTCATGGGTGTAGCACACGTTTAATAGGACCAAAGTGCCAAAGTTCCTAATATTGGGTGGGGTCGAGTGGAGTTTAGGGTCTAAGCTTATTCGAGGCTTAGTGGAGGGTTTGGAAAGAATTTCCCTATTCATGGCCAAAGACCTAAATTTTCTTATAACATAGACTTTTCATCAAACACTTTAGGGGTCAGTCATGGGGGAACCTAGGACAAGTCCTACATGGATCAGTGGTGTGCAAGTGAGAAGATGTGGCACGTAGAGGGCATACCACGTGGAAGATATTAATGGCTATGTTGGAGAGCCAAAAGGCACAAAATGATTAACACATGGAACCCTCAAGGAATGCCACGTGGACGATGTGACTTCAACAATAGGTCATATTAGGCTTAAGTTAGCGTGATGTCACCTTGGGATGACATCATCTCAGAGCTTGAGGAGAAAGAGAAGTTCCCCTTGGGAAAGGGACGAGGATGGCAGAGGATAAGAGACAAAAATAATTCTGTCGACAGATGGGAAATATTCATGTCAACTTGAGACAACAGGGTTTCTCGTTGTGCTATGGCAAGAGAGGCTAAGGTTAATGGGAGTCAGGATGGGAAGTTCTCCCATCCTTTAACATGGATTCAAGTCTATCTCATCTTAGGACTCTTTTAAAACTACATGGAGTAGTTTGTTGATGGGGCCTGTGTAGAGGCGTAATGTGGAAAATGCCACATGAGATCACCAAAAGACATTGTAGTATACATGTTGGCTTAAGAAGGTGATGTGGAATACCAAGGTGAGGTGGGGTTACAATGTCAGCCCCATGTGGGAGGGCACGTGGGTGTCACGTGGTAGGTTTAAAATGGGGTCAAACTACAAATTCCCATATATTTTGATCCATAATTCGGATTGAGGAAAAATTTATATCATCGCAAATCCCTCAACGAGTCGGATGTGATGGTAGAATTAGTTTTTAAAGATATTGAAAATAGAGAAATTTTGTAACCCCATTTCCATAATTAGACCTTATATATAGGGTTAGCATGATGTAACACCTTCTGGTACCCAAGAATAACCCAATGGGGTTAGAGGGCGTGTTACAAAGTGGTATAAGAGTTGAAGATTCAATACTTGGGCCTCTGGAGGTAAATTTTGGGGTCTCTGATGTTGTGGTATAATGTGCTAAGGCCTGTTACAAAGTGATACCAACAATCATGCAACTATTAAGGAAACGACGAACATCTAGGTTCACCACTTGGACTAGATGGGATCAAAGGTAGATCAATGAAAAGGAAAAGGTTTCATCTAGGACCTTTGAGGCATGATATTTTTTTTTACTAATGTCATTTCCAATGATTGATTTCTTATGCAAATGGGTGTTGGTTGTAGCACTGCGATTGATGGCTATGTATTGATTACAAACTATGTTTTGCATGCATATCCATGATAACATTATAAAGATAAAAGATTCTAATATGTTAGATTTCTTTCTAATTTTATTTTGAGATTATAGAGGTCATGGTCGCTATCCTTGGTAAAGATGATGATTTTAATTAATAATGATGGTCTTGATAAAAGGTTGAATTCTACATATTATGGTGGTAGGACTATAAACAAATATATATATATATATATATATATATATATATATATATTCTTGATTCTTGGAACATGTGACTAACACAAGTTCTAGATGTGTGAACAACAGTAGATGAACATGGCTCAAATCAACATGCATATTTTTAGCAAGACAAGTTAACAAGTTAATTTGTTTGTGTTAATAAACTAACATTTGTGTGTGTGTGACAGCACATAAGAAGACAATTGTGGCAAGAAGAAAAGCATGGAAAGTGGCATGGTACATTGTGACATGGATGAATTCCATCAAGAACAAGAAAGGTGGGGTCCCTTAAAAGAGTAGAAACCTTTAGGAGCTGCAAGGAAGAAAATAGAAGTCTCATTAGAAAGAAAAATGAATAGGAAAGGTTGAACACCATATTGATGGAGAACTTTTCTTGCATACAAGGCTTGTTGCAACACACTTCAACCTCCCAAGATATGGAAAATCTCATGTTGATAAGGCCAAAATGAGGCCTCGCAAGGATGAAAAGGAAAAGAAAACAATTTCATGCTTCCATTATGGAGGGAAGCACCTAAAAAGGGATTGTCCCAATAGGTAGAAAAATGAGAAGAGGGACAAGTTCTTGTGAGCCAACAGTGTGTCACGCTGGAGGAGAGGAGGGAGTACCCATTAAGGGATTTTTGAGGTCTAAAATGGGCCTCCTAAGGAAATTATAAAATAATAGTAGAAATAATAAAATAAGATTAGATTACATCATAAAATTTTAGAGGGAAAAAAGAAAAAACTATTTGTTCAACTTGTATTTTCAACTTATCTCCATATGGGTTTACTCAAATTTCGAGTGGCAACACTGTTGGATGCAAAATTTGATTCCTCATCCAAGGAGTACCCATGTTGCATACTTTCGATGGACCCTACTACATGAAAAATGAGAAATACATGAAAAACATGATTGCAATCATGTTTTTTCATGTATTTCTTATTTTTCGTCTAGTAGGGTCCATCGAAAGTATGAAACATGGGTACTCCTTGGATAAGGAATTAAATTTTTCATCCAATGAGTACTCCCGCTCAAAATGTGAGTAAAATATTAGGGAGATAAGTTAAAAATATGAGTTGAAAAAGTAGCTTTATTATTTTATTTTTTTTTAATCTTTTTACTTTTTTACTCCAAAAATTGTGAATCATCCCCCATGGTTGACATCATCATCTTGAATCTAATTGGTTCTTATAAATTTTATATTGGTTGTACATTTTTCTTAGGAGGCCCATTTTTGACCTCAAAATTCCCCTAATGCCCCCAAGCTCTCAGATATACATATATTTATATGTTGAAAGGTTCCCGATGAACTCTTTTAAGGGGCATTGAAATCTCAATATATATATATATATATATATATATATATATATATATATATATATATATATATATATATATATATAGCGGTGAAAAATAAATTGAATGCGTAACTCATGGGAATGATTCATTATGGTTTATTGAATGATGCATGTGTTTTGTGTTCCATGATTGGTTTTGTATTTTGTTTTCTTTCTTTTATTATCAAAATTGAGCATGACATGCTACATTTCTTGTAATTTTGTGTTGCTATTATGAAATTTTGTTGTCCTTCATTCTTTTGCTTTTTCCTTTTCTGTTTTGAGTCTTGATAATTGTTGGGTGTGGGAGAAAAAGAAATGGAGCTTTGGGAAAGAGTTGAGAGGAACCCAATAGGAAGTATATGACCTAGATGAAACCCAATGCATGAATAAATGGAAATGAGAAGATGGATGTTAGCACTCCGTAAAATCCCTTCAGGCTAAGAAAAGGACTACAGACGTAAACACAAACCGCTTTGGGACAGAAAATGGTCTTTCTAGCCAGAGCGGGCTCCCTCACTCAAAAATATAAAGATTTTAAAGCACAAAATTATAGCAGAGACTAGTTCTGACAAAGGAATTCTGGAAGTATTTGGTTGAAGTGTGAATGGTTGGATAGGTAATAATACATGATCAATTTAGCCTTTTACTCATTTACTTATGCAAGTAAATCAACAACTATTACAAGGGCTTGTAAGCATGACTTGGGATAAAATGACAAGTTGTATTATAGAGTAGATAAACTAAAAAAAGACAAATTCTTCCTCTCCAATAAGAAAATATTGTTTATATAGGAGAAAGAGAGACTAAACAGAGAAGATAACATGCATGACCAAATAGCATTTAATTTGTAACTGAAACGTGAAGACAGTTGAAAGAGAGCAACTAGACTGAATTCTAGATCAATTGAAATCAAATACTAATAAAACATGGAGAGAAAATAGAATAAATGAACAGAAAATATAAAAAATCCCATAAATCATACTATAAGAATCCTTGTACACTGAAATCGATAACCCTCAATACATAAGCATTGCACCATGAATTGATCACACAAGCATAAATTTTGAAAAATTAACACTAACACATCGTTGAACCATCAACAACCTGTTTTGTATTCATTCATCAAAATATATAATTTATACATAGGATCTAAATATGTTTAGGTTCATTGTATCTTCATTCCAACAGAGGATCGGTCTAAAACTGAAACAAAAATAGTAAATTGTTGTTTTTCTAATGCCTTTCCTCAAGACATAAATCATAAAGCATCCTTTGTCATTAAAAAAAACAAAAATTTTAATACAAATTAACTTAATAAGTCTTCAAACTGATCATCATGACTGAAATAGCAAAAAACACAAAAATTGCTTTTCTGACTGTTAAAAAAAAACCCGCGTAGTAGCTGCACAACACTTGAAACTTTATCCTTCTAGAAATGACATATGGCGAGATGTTAAGGAGGTGAGATGGACACCGTATGTACCCCACGTAAAACTCTTTAAAACCTGGCAGGTGGCTATCATCGAGCATGTGTGTGATTGTCTAGGCATGGCTTGCGTAGCAAGTATGCAGCACCTGCGCAGTGAAATTTCTACAACTGCTCTCCGAGTGCCTTTCAGTCCTCCTGAATGCTATCATGATACTATATGATGCTCAACATATCAAATTCAACATATTAAAGTACCAAAAACTTAAAACAAAATTTGAAAATAAAAAATGATGCTTAGTCACTTCCTTTTTCTCTTGCTTGACACTTTACTGTTGGAAGCCTTGGTGTTGGGAGTTTTGGTCTTGGAATCTGAAGTTATGAAGTCATGTTGTTCAATAAGTGGTGATAAAGTGGGTGTGGCCTTAGTCATGATATTAGGATCCAATTTAGGCATGTTCATCATATCAACTCCTTCATATCTCTTTATCAATCTTCGTGCCTCCTCCAAGCTTTGCGTCATACTTCTCAAATGAGCGTTCAAGACCAAGTTTATAACATAAAAACTTTTGCATTGTCTCCTTACTCACTGAGACCATTTGAAAAAGTGTTTGCTCATATCGAGGGCTTTAGATGCTTCTCTAACTTCATGGTCACAATTGTCAAGAATGTGTTGTATTGAATTTTTATAATCTCGATTATGCTTTCTGAACTGGTTCACCTAGTCCTTGCTTTCCTCCAGCTCCTCCAAACACCTTTGATATTCTTTCCACTTGCTGAAAGGGGGTTCCCTAGGAGCTTGAGCTATCTACTTGATTTGTTGTACATACCCAAATTTGGACTTGGAAATCCTACCTGATGACCCTCTAGGCTCTACTACAACATTCTTGGCTTGCTCTGCAAAAGAAACATGCTTCCCCTTTCCCTTGACAATTGATGCTATAGGTAACTTTTACTTGTCCTCTGTTGGCTTGACTGCTACCTTGAGATCTCTTTTCTTTCTCTTCAAGAACATTAGTCTCATTTGATATTTAGAGAGCACTTATTTCTTCTCAGTCATCTTAGGCTCCTCTTCTTCATACTGCATACCACCTGTTTCTAGTGGTGCTATGTGCTCCTCATGGTCTGGTTGTACTACTTTTGGGCCCTTGAATTCATCCACTTTGTCAAAAGTTTTACATCTAATTTCTTGTCTTCAGAAATTTCCACTACTTCTTCAGGGGTTGCCTCTTCTTGGGTCTTTTTCACTTAAACTATTGCTCCCTTCAGAATATATGTAAATAAAATATGGTGACAGGTCTTCCAATGGTATCTTGCAGAGATGGTGTTTGTTCCGGATGTGTACTCAGAAAACATCATCGGGATAGTTTTGAAAAACATGCCTCTTGGCACGCCTCAACCCCTTTACAACTTGTGTATAGTGATTTATGTGGTCCACTTCCAGTTGTTTCATTCTCTGGCTACAAGTATTTCTTAACTTTCATTAATGATTTCTCTAGACACACTTGGGTATACTTCTTAAAACTCAAGAGTGAAGTATTTAACATGTTCTTGGCCTTTAAGGCCTTTGTTGAAAAACAATTTGGACATCAAATTCTTAAGCTAAGATCTGATAATGGTGGAGAATATGTTAACAACAAATTCATCAACTATTTCAGTGAGAATGGAATTCAAATGCAACATACTATTCCATATACTCCACAACAAAATGGTGTAGCTAAAAGGAAGAATCACACCTTAAAGGAAATAGCTAATTGTATGCTTCAATCTAAAGGACGTAGTCTTAATTTTTGGGCAGAAGCAATTGACTGTGAAAATTACATAATAAATCACACTCCTACTAAGGTTTTAAAGAATATCACTCAAGAAGAAGCATGGAGCTCAATTAAACCAGATGTAAGTCACTTTCGTATTTTTGGAAGTGAAGCATGGGCCCATATTCTAGATGAGAAATATAAAGATTTAGAACCTAAGAGTGAAAAATGTATTTTTGTTGGATATTCTGAAGATGTCAAAGGATATAGACTTATTCCACTTAAGTCCAAAAATGTTATCATTAGAAGAGATGTAAAGTTTGCTGAAAATATATCGGCCTACGAGCCTAGTTCGGCGAATGTGCCACCTCTCTCTATCTCTTCTACTTTTGAAAATATTTCTTCTTCAGATGATGAAAGCGACGATGAAAATCCTCCCCCACCTTCTTTAGATCCTCCTTCAGCTCCTCAGCTTCCAAAATGGGTTCGTGATACTCAAGATGCAGCAGGTGCTCTTACCGGTGATCCTATAGATCAGTAGCATACACGTTCTCAATTCAATAGAGCCTCTTCTTTACTGGCTTAAGCTTCAACAAATTATGATCTTGACACATTTGCAGAAGCTTCAAGCCATCCAAATTGGGATGCAATTATGAATGAAGAATATCATTCATTATTGGCAAATGATACATGGGATCTTGTTCCTCTACCAAAGGGACGAAAACTTATTAAATGCAAATGGGTTTACAGAACCAAGTATGGACCAGATGGAAAAGTTGATAAACATAAAGCTTGTCTTGTTTCTAAGGGCTTTTCACAAGTTGAAGGCATTGACTATACTGAAACCTTCTCCCCTGTTGCCAAAATGAACTCTATCTGCCTTGTTCTTTCCCTTGCTGCCTCTTTCAAATGGGAAGTCCATAAAATGGATGTTAAATCTGCCTTCTTGCATGGGGACATGCATGAAGAAATCTTTATGGAACAACCTACTGGCTTTATACCAAAAAACTCCAGCCTTGTGTTAGGATATTCTGACACATAGGAAATAGTTAAGTACAACTTAGTCTAGTATAGAGTTAGGTAAAGTGTGTTTCTTTACTATGTACTTTTGTAACTTACAATCTGACGGTCACGATATGTAGTGATCCGACAGTTCATTCTCTCCTCGGTATTACCGACACTTGATCCGTGGCTTAACACCCGATTGGTCCATGATCTCTATTTAAAGAGAATGGAGGGTCATTTGTAGGGTAATCCGTCTATGAGAGAAGCATATGTAAATTTTCATTTTTTTTATCAATAAATTGCCTGAAGTGGCCGCGTTGGCTCAGGTCGTGGACTGTTTCCCTCTTTGAGGGTTTTAACCACGTCAAAATACTGGTGTATTGATCTGTGATCTGTTTGTGAGCAGTGTCCTTTGGTGTTCTGTCTGAGGAACTTACCCTGTAAATTCCTACATGGTATCAGAGCTATTTGAGGGCCGCGTCCGTTGGTGATCCAAATCTGAAGCCGGTAGAACTGCATCCGATTTCCATTTCCTAGATCTACTGTTTTTAACTACTTTCGGGCCGAGAGGACTGCTCTGTTGTGTTGGGAGCATCTGTTCCAGTGAGGAACCCCTTTCGTTTCACGCAGAAAGGTTTCCGGTAGCCCTAGTTGTGTCATTTTTAAGATCTGGAGGTATACAGTGTTTATTTGCAGTTTACAGTTATTTTCTCTCTGTTTATTTCGGTTTCGGTTTATTTAGATTTTTTTATTACCGGATCTATACCTTTCATTTCTGCGTATGCTCTTTGCCCTGCGACTCTGTGCGATCTGGGCAAATCAGAAATAGAAAGGAAGGATTTTTCTCATGCGTATGCTCTTTTCCGCTGCGCCTTAGTGTGATCTCAGAAAATCAGAAATGTTGAGGAAAATATTTAGTTTCCGGCTAAAGCTAACTTCGAGCCGCAAGGTTCGTTTTTGAAAATATTTAGTTTCTGGCTAAAGCTAACTTCGAGCCGCAAGGTTCATTTTTTTTGTATGTCCATATTGGGTTTTGTGTTTTTTGTTTTGTAGGGAAAAAGAGCTTTCTCAAAGCAAGCACGCAACCCAAAGGATTAACCTCTCTCTCTCTCTCTCTCTCTCTCTCTCTCTCTCTCTCACTTTTTGTATAGCTCACTTGGTGCAAAGCTAATTTATGAGAGTAGAGGCCTCTCCCTCTCTCACTTTTTGTATAGCTCACTTGGTGCAAAGCTAATTTATGAGAGTAGAGGTCTTGGGTTCAAGTCTCCATTTTGTGGGGGCGGATTTTTTCATTTCCGCACATTCTGCACTTCGTCGGCGACTTCGTCAATTTTTTTTCAAAAAGTCATAACTTCTTCATCCGGAAGCCATTTTTAGAACCATTTTTTTTGAAACGGCCTAATTTTTCGAGGTCTTTCCATTGGTACACTTAGTTTCAGCATCTACAGCTTCAGTTTCTGTTAAAAATGGAAATTCCATGCCAAGTCATTCTTGATGGCACTAACTACTTCCAATGGTGGTCCTACATTGTGGATTTACTTAGAAGTAAAGGTCTTTACAGAATAGCCACAGGCCAAGAGACCAAACTGAAATATGAAGATAAGGCAGCTAAATGGGAAAATAGGCAAGACCAAGCACGTGGGTTGATAGGGATGTCTATTTCTCCAGATCTTAGCTTCCATATTGCAGAACTTGATACTCCTGATGAAGCACTGCAACAAATTACTAAAGTCTTTGGAATTAAAAATGAACTTAAAGCCCATCAACTTGAAAATGAATTGCTTACATTGGACCCCAATAATTTTTCTTGCATTGAAGATTTTTTGTCCAAGTTCAAGACCCTTAGACTTCTCTTGGAAGGTGTTAAGGTTAAGAAAGAAGATAGTAGCCTTATCTACTCCATTCTTACTAAGTTGGAACCAGCCTATTCTGTGTTTGTTTCCACCTTCCATTCTATAAGAGAAGCCTTCGTTTCTCAAGGACAAACCTACAAGTCCCCTTCCTTTGATTCCTTTTGTGATTCTTTAATAAGAGAACAAGAAAAACTCTCACACCTTGGTCTTCTTCATCTTGGAAACTCTTCTAAGAAAGTGTTAGCCGCCCAGCAACAACCAAATCCAAAGAATCCTAAGAAGTTGTATCCTAAAAAGAATGGTCCTAAACCAAACAAGGGTCCTAAGCAATTGCAGCCTCAAAATGAAAAATCATTTCAACAAAATGATAAGAAAAATAAAAAATAAAAAGGGAAGAAGACTGATAGACATTGCAACTTTTGTAATCGAGATGGCCACTTAGAATCCAAATGCTTTAAGAAGATGGAAGCCTTGGAAGTAGCAATGAAGAAGCATAACATCCATTTGGAGCAATCTTCAACTTCAACTTCAGGAATGGCACTTTCTGCATGTGGTTGTCAAGCATCTCGGTCTGGCTATGCACTAAATGTATCTTCTTCTTCTCATTCTTATGAGTGGCTCATTGATTCTGGAGCTTCTTATCACATGGCCAAAAACAAAGCCATGTTTTCTTCTTTAAATGATTGTAACACCAAAAATATATATGTTGGTGATGATAGATCTCTTAGTGTTGTAGGGACTGGAACTGTTCATCTAGACAATGGTCAGTTTAATGATGTATTATGTGTTCCAACCTTATCCTGCAACCTTCTATCTATATATCAGATAACCCATTCAGGTGAAGGTAAAATCGTTGAATTTTCACCTCACGATGTTGTAATTAAGGACCTAAGAGATCCTAGACAGATTTTAGCTACTGGCATTGCTGATGATTCTACAAGGTTGTATAAGTTTCACAACTTTGGGTCATCAAATCTTCCCTCAGTATTTGTTGCTCATAATGATGAAGTGAGCAAACTTTGGCATGAACGATTTGGTCACTTAAACTATCGCTCTCTTCAGAATCTATGTAAAGAAAATATGGTGACAGGTCTTCTAATGGTATCCTGCAGAGATGGTGTTTGTTCCGGATGTGTACTCGGAAAACATCATTGGGATAGTTTTGAAAAACGTGCCTCTTGTCACGCCTCAGCCCCTTTACAGCTCGTACATAGTGATTTATGTGGTCCACTTCCAGTTGCTTCATTCTCTGGCTACAAGTATTTCTTAACTTTCATTGATGATTTCTCCAAATGCACTTGGGTATACTTCTTAAAAATCAAGAGTGAAGTATTTAACATGTTCTTGGCCTTTAAGGCCTTTGTTGAAAACAATCTGGACATCAAATTCTTAAGCTAAGATCTGATAATGACGAAGAATATGTTAAAAACACATTCATCAACTTTTGCACTGAGAATGGAATTCAAATGCAACATACTGTTCCATATACTCCACAACAAAATGGTGTAGCTGAAAGGAAGAATTGCACCTTAAAGGAAATGGCTAAGTGTATGCTTCAATCTAAAGGACTTAGTCTTAATTATTGGGCAGAAGCAATTAACTGTGCAAATTACATAATAAATCGCACTCCTACTAAGGTTTTAAAGAATATCACTCCAGAAGCATGGAGCTCAAACAAACCAGATGTAAGTAACTTTCGTGTTTTTGGAAGTCAAGCATGGGCCCATATTCCAGATGAGAAACATAAAGCTTTAGAACCAAAGAGTGAAAAATGTATTTTTGTTGGATATTCTGAAGATGTCAAAGGATATAGACTTATTCCACTTAAGTCCAAAAATGTTATCATTAGAAGAGATGTAAAGTTTGATGAAAATATATCGGCCTACAAGCCTAGTTCGACGGATGTGCCACCTCTCCCTATCTCTTCTACTTTTGAAAATATTTCTTCTTCAGATGATGAAAGCGAGGATGAAAATCCTCCCCCACCTTCTCAGGATCCTCCTTCAGCTCCTCAGCTTCAAAAATGCGTCCGTGCTACTCGGGATGCAGCAGGTGATCTTGCCGGTGATCCTACAGATCAGCGATGTACACGTTCTCAGTTCGAGAGAGCCTCTTCTTTACTGGCTCAAGCTTCAGTGAATTATGATCCTGACACCTTTGCAGAAGCTTCAAGCCATCCAGATTGGGAAGCAGCTATGAATGAAGAATATCATTCATTATTGGCAAATGATACATGGGATCTTGTTTCTCTACCAAAGGGACGAAAACTTGTTAGATGCAAATGGGTTTACAGAACCAAGTATGGACCAGATGGGAAAGTTGATAAACATAAAGCTCGTCTTGTTGCTAAGGGTTTTTCACAAGTTGAAGGCATTGACTACACTGAAACCTTCTCCCCTGTTGCCAAAATGAACTCTATCCGCCATGTTCTTTCCCTTGTTGCTTCTTTCATATGGGAAGTCCATCAGATGGATGTTAAATCCGCCTTCTTGCATGGGGACTTGCATGAAGAAATCTATATGGAAAAACCTATTGGCTTTATACAAACAGACTCCAGCCTTGTATGTCGGCTTAAGAAATCCCTTTATGGTCTCAAGCAAGCTCCTCGAGCTTGGTATGCCAAAATGGACAACTTTCTTTTAGAATCTAGCTTCTCTAGGTGTCATTCTGACAATACTGTCTACACCAAGAAAGTGGGCAAGTCTCTTATCATTCTTGTTCTTTATGTTGATGATCTTATCCTGACTGGTAGTGATCCCAACCTTATAAACCATGTGAAGTCTAGCCTTAAAAGAAAGTTTGAAATGACAGACATAGGACACTTACATTATTTTCTCGGTCTTAAAGTCTTGCAATCCAAGGAAGGTATTTCCCGTTCTCAATCCAAGTATGCCTGTGATATTCTACGCCACTTTCACATGGAAGACTGTAAGCCAGCCCCTTCTCCCTTTCAGTCTGGAGTCAAACTTTCAGTCACTTGTACTTCTCCTGAAGTTGATGCTACCTTATACCATCAACTTGTAGGAAAACTTTTGTATCTAACCCATACTCGTCCTGACCTTTCCTTTGTTGTTGGCCTTGTTGCTCGGTTTATGCAAAACCCACGTGAAAGTCATTGGAAAGAAGCTAAAAGAATACTTCGTTATGTTCGAGGTACAGTTCAGTTTGGGATTCATTACAGTGCCGAAGCATCTCCTCTATTGGTTGGTTTCACTGATTCCGATTGGGCTGGTGACCCTGATGATCGGAAGTCTACTGCAGGTTATGTGTTCACTCTTGGTTCAGGACCTATTACATGGGCTTGCAAGAAACAAGGTGCCATTTCTCTTTCTTCAGCAGAAGAAGAATATCGTGGTATCGTAGAAGCTAGTAAGGAAGCCTAGTGGCTTCATCAGATCCTGTCAGAGTTTGGCTTTCAGCAGCAACATCCGACTACACTTTGGTGTGATAATCAAAGTTCCATTCAGCTATGCAAAGATCCAGTCCAACATCAGCGCAGCAAACACATTGAACTGCACATGCACTTCATCAGAAAGCTCATTCACGACCATGTTCTTGAAGTGCAATATTGTTCAACAGATGATCAAGTTGCAGACATCTTTACAAAGGCTCTCACAGAGGCGAAGTTCACTAAACTTCGATTTATGGTTGGAGTTCAGGAAATTGTCACTAAGGGGGGATAGGCTCTAGTGCCTCCTTCCTTCTCCTATTGTGTCATATTTGTAAATCCTTCAATCCTATCCCAAGTTGTTCTTAAGGGGGGATGTTAGGATATTCTGACACATAGGAAATAGTTAAGTACAACTTGGTCTAGTATAGAGTTAGGTATAGAGTTAGGTAAAGTTTGTTTCTTTACTATGTATATTTTGTAACTTACAATCCGACGGTCACGATATGTAGTGATCCGACGGTTCATTCTATCCTCGGTATTACCGACACTTGATCCGTGGCTTAACACCCGATTGGTCTATGATCTCTATTTAAAGAGCATGGAGGGTCATTTGTAGGGTAATCAGTCTATGAGAGAAGCATATGTAAATTTTCATTCTTTTATTAATAAATTTCCTGAAGTGGCCGCGTTGGCTCAGGCCGTGGACTGTTTCCCTCTTTCAGGGTTTTAACCACGTCAAAATATTGGTGTATTGATCTGTGATCTGTTTGTGAGCGGTGTCCTTTGGTGTTCTGTCTGAGGAACTTACCCTGTAAATTACTACACCTTGTATGCCGGCTTAATAAATCCCTTTATGGTCTCAAGCAAGCTCCTCGGGCTTGGTATGCCAAAATGAATAGCTTTCTTTTAGAAACTGACTTTTCTAGGTATCATTCTGACAATACTGTCTACAAAAAGAAAGTGGGAAAGTCTCTTATCATTCTTGTTCTTTATGTTGATGATCTTATCCTTACTAGTAGTGATCCCAACCTTATAAACCATGTGAAGTCCAACCTCAAAAGGAAGTTTGAAATGACAGACTTAGGACATTTGCATTATTTTCTTGGTCTTCAAGTCTTGCAATCCAAGGAAGGTATTTCCCTTTCCTAGTCCAAGTATGTCTGTGATCTTCTATGCCATTTTCACATGGAAGACTATAAGCCAGCCCCTTCTCCCTTTTAGTCTGGAGCCAAACTTTCAGTCACTTGTACTTCCCCTGAAGTTGATCCTACCTTATACTGTCAACTTGTAGGAAAACTTTTGTATTTGACTCATACTCATCCTGACCTTTCCTTTGTTGCTCGCCTTATTGCCCGGTTTATGCAAAACCCACATGAAAGTCATTGGAAAGCAGCTAAAAGAATACTTCGTTATGTTCGAGGTACAGTTCAGTTTAGGATTCATTACAGTGCAGAAGCATCTCCTCTATTGGTTGGTTTCACTGATTCTGATTGGGGTGGTGACCCTGATGATCGAAAGTGTACTATAGGTTATGTGTTTACTCTTGGTTCAAGGCCTATTACATGGGCTTGCAAGAAACAAAGTGCCATTTCTCTTTCTTCAGTAGAAGTAGAGTATTGTGGTACTATAGAAGCTAGTAAGGAACCCTTGTGGCTTCGTCAGATACTGTCAGTGTTTGGCTTTTAGCAGCAACATCTGACTACACTTTGGTGTGAAATCCCTTTATGGTCTCAAGCAAGCTCCTCGGGCTTGGTATGCCAAAATGGATAGCTTTCTTTTAGAAACTGACTTTTCTAGGTATCATTCTGACAATACTGTCTACAACAAGAAAGTGGGAAAGTCTCTTATCATTCTTGTTCTTTATGTTGATGATCTTATCCTTACTGGTAGTGATCCCAAACTTATAAACCATGTGAAGTCTAGCCTCAAAAGGAAGTTTGAAATGATAGACTTAGGACATTTGCATTATTTTCTTGGTCTTCAAGTCTTGCAATCCAAGGAAAGTATTCCCCTTTCCCAGTCCAAGTATGCATGTGATCTTCTACGCCATTTTCACATGGAAGACTGTAAGCCAACCCCTTCTCCCTTTTAGTCTGGAGCCAAACTTTCAATCACTTGTACTTCCCCTGAAGTTGATCCTACCTTATACTGTCAAACTTGTAGGAAAAATTTTGTATTTGACCCATACTCATCCTAACCTTTCCTTTGTTGCTATCCTTATTGCCCAGTTTATGCAAAACCCACATGAAAGTCATTGGAAAGCAACTAAAAGAATACTTCATTATGTTCGAGGTATAGTTCAGTTTAGGATTCATTACAGTGTAGAAGCATCTCCTTTATTGGTTGGTTTCACTGATTTTGATTGGGGTGGTGACCCTGATGATTGAAAGTCTACTACAGGTTATGTGTTCACTCTTGGTTCAGGACCTATTACATGGGTTTGCAAGAAACAAAGTGCCATTTCTCTTTCTTCAGTAGAAGTAGAGTATCGTGGTGCCGTAGAAGCTAGTAAGGAAGCCCTGTGGCTTCATCAGATCCTGTCAGAGTTTGTCTTTTAGTAGCAGCATCCAACTACACTTTGGTGTGATAATCAAAGTGCCATTCAACTATGCAAAGATCCAGTCCAACATTAGCACAGCAAACACATTGAACTGCACATGCACTTCATCAGAAATCTCATTCATGACCATGTTCTTGAATTGAAATATTGTTCAACAGATGATCAAGTTGCAGACATCTTTACAAAGGCTCTCACAGAGGCGAAGTTTACTAAACTCCGATTTATGGTTGGAGTTTAGGACGTTGTCGCTAAGGTGGGATAGGCTCTAATGCCTCCTTCCTTCTCCTATTGTGTCATATTTGTACATCCTTCAATCCTATCCCAAGTTGTTCTTAAGGGGGGATGTTAGGATATTCTGACACATAGGAAATATTTAAATATAACTTGGTCTAGTGTAGAGTTAGGTAAAGTGTGTTTCTTTACTATGTACTTTTGTAACTTACAATCCGACGATCACGATATGTAGTGATTCGACGGTTCATTCTCTCCTCGGTATTACCGATGCTTGATCCGTGGCTTAACACTCGATTGGTCTATGATCTCTATTTAAAGAGCATGGAGGGTCATTTGTAGGGTAACCGTTCATGAGAGAAGCTTATGTAAATTTTCATTCTTTTATTAGTAAATTGCCTGAAGTAGCTGTGTTGGCTTAGGTCATGGACTGTTTCCCTCTTTGAGGGTTTTAACCACGTCAACAATACTGGAGTATTGATCTGTGATCTGTTTGTGAGCGGTGTCCTTTGGTGTTCTGTCTGAGGAACTTACCATGTGAATTCCTATAGTCAGGGGATTTCCCTTGCAAATTTTTCTGTTGATTGATTTTTGAAACACTAAATAAACCCATATACCCATATGGTAGTCCATAGAGGAAAACCTCTAGAGTGGCCAATACCTAAAATTGTAGAACTAGGACTAACAGGAACATAGCGATGTAAATAAAGACATTGATTGATTCTATATTTTCCTTCTGAATCCTAGCGATAAAAATGGATTGACCTCAGAATTTGTGGGGCAAGGCAAAACATAGTTCTAAATCCCAGCATAAAAATTGATCAGCCTTGAACTTTGGGAAACTGCAATTTGTCATGTTCACATGAAACTCAGCGAATACAATCCTTTCTATGTTATATTATTCAACTATATTATAGTTGAAATATGAATGAGGTTAGTGATGTGAGGCAAATTCATTAGGGGAATATTGAGGTCTAAAATGGGTCTCCTAAGAAAAATGTACAACCAAAATAAACTCTATAAGAACCAACAAGATTTAGGATGATGATGACAACCATGGGGGATGATTCACCATTTTTGCAGTAAAAAGGTAAAAAGATTAAAAAATAATAAAATAATAAAACTACTTTTTCAACTCATATTTTCAACTTATCTCCCTAATGTTTTACTCAAATTTCGAGAGAGAATACTCGTTGGATGCAAAATTTAATTCCTCATCCAAAGCGTTCGCATGTTGCATACTTTTGATGGACCCTACTACACGAAAAATGAGAAATACATGTAAAACATGACTAAAATTACATTTTTCACATATTTCTCATTTTTTGTGTAGTAGTGTCCATCAAAAGTATGCAACATGGGTCCTCCTTGGATGAGAAATAAAATTCTTCATCCAATGAGTGTTGCCACTCGAAATTTGAGTAAACCCATAGGGAGAGAAGTTGAAAATACAAGTTGAAAAAATAGTTTTTTCATTTTTCCCTCTAAAATTTGATGATGTAATCTAATCTTATTTTATTATTTCGACTATTGTTTTATAATTTACTTAGGAGGCCCATTTTAGACCTCAAAATTCCCCTAATGAGAGTATATTTATTGAAAAAAATTGTAAATTCATTCACAATTAAAAAGATAACTTCAAATTTTGTCATTCTCCAAGCATATAATAATAAGGTAGTGATGTGAGGCAAGATATATATAAAAGAGAAGGCATCTTTGGTAATTCTTGATTTTGAAAACCTTATAAGCATGTTTTATTTAAATTATTTTATTAACATCATATATATGCACAGAGGAGTGTAACATATAAACTGTCTCATATAATAAAACAATGGTTTATCCAGGCATGCTTTTTGTTGAATATCGCCATAGCATTAATGAATGCATTTAAAATTATGTGATGTGTTTATGAAGGAGTAAAGGGAAAACGGGAGGGAACACATGCGAAAACTGAAAATGAAAAGGGTCGGTGTTAATCATATTTAACAGATCAGATATAATTCGAAACATGGGTTTCATAAAAACAACTGGTATGTCTAAGGTTAAATCGTGTGCCCATTAGAAGGTTGCCTCCATCTCCTGTAAATCTAGAAAATCTTGAAACCCTCGATCTTAGTTACTTTAGCATTATGGAATTACCTCTTATCCTACACAAGTTGGTTCAAACCATTCATGAGTTTGATTCTTATATATTATATAAGAATCTCACATAACTTTTAGCAATGTTGCCTAGAGAATTAAGGTGATTCTCTAAGGTTGTAAAGGATACGAAAGAATTGAAAAAGTGTGAAAGATACACAGAATTAACAGACAAAGGAATTCATCTCAATCCTTTATATATCGAACTAACAAAAAATTAATAGTCAAAGGAATTCATCTCAATCTTTGCTAGCTTTTTATAGTGTTTAGAAAGATTTAACTAGAGGCTAAGAATTACCAATCAGAGTCAACGCTACAATTGTTCGTTCCAAACTTGCAGCACACTTAAACACTTTGATCCTCATGCTAACTTCACTTGTAAAATTCCAAGCAAAAAATAACAATTACCAGGGTGCAAAGTAGAAAATCACAGCACTTCACTTGCAGAAGTTCGAGCAGAAAATAACAATTACCAAGGCAAAGAGCAAAAAATCATAGCGAAGAGCATAAAAAACATGCAGGGTGGAGAGCACAAATTGACGAAGGCCCGCACGGAATTTTATTGCACTCAATCTTGTTTTTAATTTCCCTCATTCAGATTAATTATCGTAAATGTGAAGATATCTACATGGAGATATCCACTAGATCAAGCAGATAGCCTAAATCCCTTCCGTACTCATTAATAACACAAATCTCATGGCATTACTAACTCATAAATCTACATATATTGGTCTAACATTAATAATGGTGTGTATATATATCTATATATATAGAGAGAGAACGTTATTGTAGAAATATCATATATTCAAATATTCATTTAAATGTATTTAAACTAACACATTCTCTGTCAACCACCTTAATTTTTGTGTGTTAAGACTTTTTTAACTTCATTGGAATAATCAAAGCATTTTATATGACAATCCTTTATGACTTGAGATTTCTAGAAAAAAATAAGTGTCTGCATTAGATCTCTATGGAAAGAGAAAATGACACATGCTTTATGTAAATTTCCAACATTTAAAAAATAATCATGGGCTGGATTATGACTATATAGGGCTTGAGAATTTAAAGAAACATGTGTTGGATGTTAATTCATTTAATCACACGCTAGTTAGCTACGTAATCATTGTCTTAAAATATTAAGAGGAGAAGAGTTCTAATCCACAAGATCGATCGCGTAACTCCCTTATGTACTCGTAGCATTAATAACACAAATCTCTGTGCATTAATAACTCATAAAACTACATATATTGTTCTAACATTAATAATGATGATCAACCATTTTTCAATTGGACTCTAAATGTAGATTCTTTTAAACACTGAGAAAATTTAAACAAAATGATAAGTCTTCTTTGAAATATTATAAATTTTACTATGAATATTAAATCCATAATTTATATTATATTTTTATTAAAAACTCGTTATGAAATATTTGGTTTGTTTTATTTTTTAATTATTTTGTATTATTTAATATATTATATTTTAGGTATAAATATGAAATTGATATATATAATTTCTTTGTTTACATGATAAAAGATTTTCTCTAAATAAAAATCAAATTATAATTATAATTATAATTTTATATATATATATAGATATAGATATATCTCTTTCTAAACTTGAATTCAATTTTAAATATGAAATTATCAATAACTCGACTTTAAATTTATTTATAATTTATTTATGATAAGTCAATATTGTCTTAAAATATTATTTATTTATTTATTTATTTATTGAAAATTAGTTTAGTAAAGGCTATTAATTTTATATATATATGAGAGTTTATAATCTAAAAAATAGAACATAATTACATTATTGATTAAAAAGTTCTAATTATTACCTACTAATCATTTTTTGCAAATATATACATAATGAATGTTATTCTAGAAATATCATATATTCAAACATTCATTTAAATGTGTAATTTATATGTTTGAACTAATACATTGTTTATTAATCACCTTAATTTTTGGGTGTTAAAACTTTTTTAACTTCATTTGATTAATCCAAGTGTTTTATATGACAATCCTTGATGACTTGAGAGTTAGTTTAGGTGATTGCCTTAGATCTCTATGGAAAGAGAAAATGACAAGTGCTTCATATAAATTCCCAAACATATAAAAAATAATCATGTGTTGGATTCCAATTATATATAGACTTGAAGATTTAAGGAAACATGTCCTCGATGTTAATTCATTTAATGGTGAAGAAGGTCTCACAAGCTAGTTAGCTACGTAATCATTGTCGGAAAATATTAAGAGGAGAAGAGTTCTAATCCACAAGATATAACAACATTAATAACACAAATAATTAATTCATGTAATGGTGACGAAGGTCTCATTACCTAGTTAACTAAGTAATCATTGTCTAGAAAATATTAAGAGAAGAAGAGTTATAATCTACCCCATCATTAATAACACAAATAAATTCCTTCTATACTCGCAACATTAATATTGCAAATCCCACAGCATTAATAACTCATAAAACTAGAAAATTTAAGCAAAATGATAAGCCTTATTTGAAATATTATAAATTTTGTTATGAATATTAAATCCATAATTTTATATTATATTTTTATTAAAGCCTAGTTATAGAATATTTGGTTTGTTCTGTTTTTTAAATTGTCATTTTTCAATTGGACTCTAAAAGTAGATTCTTCTAGAAATTCTTGAGAAAATTTAAACAAAATGATAAGCTTTCTTTGAAATATTATAAATTTTGTTAAAATAAAAATAATATATAAATTATTTTTAACCTCCACGAGACTAAAATAGCTTATGAGACAGATTGATTCTATGCTCCTAGCTTCTCTTCTGTGAAGCTTCAAAATAAATGCTCCCAGCTTCTCTTCTGCGAAACTTCAAAATAAATGCTCCCAGCGTCTCGACAGACCCCTCCCTAAATAATTTTAAATCCATAATTTTATATTATATTTTTTTTAAAACCTTGTTATGGAATATTTGGTTTGTTTTATTTTTTTAATTGTTTTAATTATTTAATATATTATAATTTTATGTATTAATATGAAATTGATATATATAATTTATTTTTTTACATGATAAAAAATTTTCTTCAAATAAAAATCAAATTATTAAAATTTATATATATATAGAGAGAGAGAGAGTATCCTTTCTAAACTTGAATTCTTTGGTTACTCAATGTTTTTTAAATATGAAATTATCAATAACTTGACTTTAAATTAATTTAATAATTTATTTATGATTGGTCAATATTGTCTTAAAATATTATTTATTTATTTTTTAAAATCAAAATAAATTAATTTAGTGCAATGCTATAGATGTGCGAGAATTTTTAAAGTGAAAATAGAATATGATTACATCATTGATTAAAAAGTTCAAATTGTTAACCATTGATTCATTCAAACTTGACTTGCCTAAAATATAGTTCCTTACAATAACAAGGTAGAAGTCAACATAGATCTACCTATGAATGAATGAACCAATTTAATAATGTTTTTACTTGTATTTTTTATATTTTTCTCCAAATCTTATAATGTACATGTGTAACATCCCTTTTTGTGCCCCCTTGTTATGTAAACATGATTAATAATTGTGTGATGCCAATAGGAGGGATCATGATTGGCTGGAAATATTTTGTAAATATAAAAATATGAATAAATTTGATTAGCTAGCCTAAGGGAAAGGGTTGACAGATCCACAGTCTTGGGTGAGTGGAGAGTGATGGTCAAGCGTGGCAGGATGTTCAACCACTAGACAGTTAGAGACAGAATGATGGGAGGACAATGAGTCATGACGTTGATTCTAGATCTTGGTTCCATGGGTGGATGAATAAATACCATGGGTGGATGCCACTTACAATACCATGGGAAAATTACATGGGTGGATGAATAACATAGGTGGATGAATACCATGGGTGGATGCCACGTTCCATTCGGATCATTCCTCCCTCCTTAAGAAGCAATGGTCCACAGTGCATGAAGTTCCCTCCTACGAAGACTTTGTTGAATATGAAGAGTCACTAAAGAGAAGAGGTTCGTGTGGTTAACCCATAACGATGATGAACGAAGATCTGATGATAGAGATGCCCTGTAATGCTTGTGACCGACTGTGATACTAACAATGTGCGGCCTAGAAAATGGACTTCTAAAGTGTGGGTTTGTGAATGATCCATAACCATGACAAACGAAGATTCGAGGATAGATATACCCTGTAGTGCTTGTGACCAAAAATGATAGTAACAGTGTGCGGCCTAGCAAATGGAGTTCGATGACAAGAATTTTGTGCGGTTGATCCATAACCATGATGCTGACTGTTGATAAAGTAGAAGGTACCTACATGGTCTGGGGTGGGAGGGCACGTCTCCAAAGAACCCAAGCTGGATGTTGCTATGCTGAAACTGATGAATGTGAAGTAGGTGACTACTAAAGTGGGGTGGGAGGACACATCTCCAAAGGGAACCCGCTCCGAATGCTACTCCAGATTTAAAATGGACATAATGCGGTCAATAGAACTCAGAATATTTATTATAACCTATTTTTGGAAATAAAATGATAATTTTGCATCTTCCCATGTGTTTGTAATCCCTATCTACACACTTTCGAAACTCATATTCGTGCTGCAACTATTCCGTCATTATAAAAGTTCTAATAAAATAGTTGATTTTAAATCAGTGATATCTCCCTCATCTGAACTTTGATTCGAACAATTGTTCTTTTGGAATTGAGTGATTTTTCGAGAGGAACTCATATCTATAAACATTTTTTTGAATTCTACATAAAAACTGCAAAAAATGATAGGAGAGTCGTCATCCATGAATTGTCGTCAAAAAAAATTATGCAATATAGTTGATTTTAAATCAATGATGTCTCCCTCATACAGACTCTGATTCAACCGATTTGTTTTTTGAATTTGGGTTTTTTTTTGCAAGGAATATAGATTGGTTATTTATTTTTGTAAGTTTTGCAACAAAAGTTTCAGATCTGTTCTTCAAACTTGCCGCCCAAAAAAATTCCTTCAAAAAAATTAAAAAATTAAAAAATTTCCCGCTTTTCCCAAGAATGTGTTTTGTAAATGTCGTAGCACGTGCCTGAAGTTTGTTATATATTTATGCAAAATTTTGAAACTAAAATTTGCATTAAACCCTCATTTGCATGGAATTGTAACTTGACTCTAATACCACTGATCTGGATCTTGGGGGGAGGCCCCCAAGATCTGAAAAATTGAAATGCCAGAAGAAAAAGAGGAGAACACCCAATAAAAAAAAACCACAAAGAATTTTTTTATTTATTAAAACAGATAAAACTATAAAGGCTACATTCTGGTAGACAATCTGTCCTTTTACAAAATGTGACTTGTTACTTATAGCCTTTTTTTGGTTACAATACCACATGTAAATTCCATGGGTGGGTAAATACCATGGATGAATGAATACCATGGGTGGATGTCACAATACCATGGGTGAATGAATACCATGGGTGTATGTCATTTACAATACCATGCATGGATAAATACCATGGGCGGATGAATACCATGGGTGGATGTCATTTTCCATTTGGATCATCCTTGGTCATGTAGAATAGCTCTTGTAGCTCCCACAATGATCCAGTTATTTCTCACAGCTACCCCATTTTGTTGTGGGTTTGGGGGATCTGCGAGTTCTCTTTGAATTCCTTCTTTGGCACAAAATTCCTTGAATTCATTTGAAACATACTCACCTCCATTGTAACTCCTAAGAGCTTTCACCTTCTTGTCGATCTCTTTCTCAACTAATGCCTTGAATTCTACAAATTTTGAGAATATCTCATCCTTCTTCGACATGAAGAAAATCCAACACTTTCATGAGAAATCATGTTCCAGATTTAAACAGGAACGCAACAAATTACAGAGATAACCATAAACATAGAGATGTAGTGGAAATAATACTTCATTTCATTAATGTAAAATACTGAAATATGCTTACAAACAGAAATGGAATTAAGCCAGCTAGGGCGATGGTAGCTTATCTCTGAGAAGGGATGTGGTGGCTACATGCCTCTAAACTACCTTACAATGAGGCTCAAGTTCCTTTTTATTATTGAACAATAAGAGAAAACCCTAAAAAACCAAAACCCTAACCCAAGGAGATGTGACACCAAGAGTTTATGGGCCCCGTTCGAGTGAGTTGGACAGCCAACTTCCCAGGGTCGTGACTTGGTGATATTATCTCTGTTTGACACGCATGATAACTCGTTGGAAATATCTCTCCAAGGACTACGATGAAAAATATGATTTTAGATAAAAAAAAAAATTGTTGGTGGTAGATTTCCAAAAAAATGTCGTTTAGGGCCTTAAAACAGCTCCGGAAGTTTAGGACCCGAAAAACTGCTAAAAATAGTAAACTGTGCTACAATTAATGAAACTGAAAATAGAAAGAAGAAATGGTGGGGGTCCAAGTGGAATTGGCAGGTGGCCACCAATATCCACCCAGATCATTCCTCGCCCCTTAGGAAGCAATGGTCCCCATTGCATTGAGTTCCTCCATGAGATGAGGAAACTTCTGCTAAACTCGGTCCCTGGTGAGCCACTTGCCCTGGTGAAGGAGTTGGCCTGCTTTGACAACTTGATACAGTTGGATATTCTACTGGAAAGTGTGTTTGAACTATGTGTCCATCATCTGATCAGTTGCAGCTTCTTCCATGCAATCTAGATTTAACTTTGTGGGTGTGAGCTGTTCTGCAATGTCGGATGTGTCTAGTAATGGTGGAAAGTATGGCCGAAGGCGGTCCACATTGAACATTAGATGCAGGCCAAGGAATGGGGGAATAGTGAGTCTCCCACAGCCTTGGTAATGTTGTAAGGACCATATCAAAGTGGTCTGAGTTTTCATTAGTCTCCGATAAGGCGTTCCTTTTGCAAATGCAACTAGACTTGGTCGCCCACCTGAAACTTGTGTGGCACCCAATGTTGATCATGCCACTACTTGTACTTGGCATTTGATTTCTCCAGAATGTCATGGACCTATTGGCAAATATGTTGGATGTGGTCAATGAAGTTGTTTGCCTTATCTGTTTCGGACTGGACATGAGTCGAATCTGCGTGAGTAGCTGCAAATGGCATGGCCACATAAATGGGACATAGTGGTTGGAATCCCAAGCCCACCTGAAAAGGGTTGTGGCCAGTCGAGCGGTGGAGAGCCCGATTGTAGCTGTACTGAACATACGGGAGGCTCTTGTCCCATGTGCGTGGATGCTTTGAGTTGTACATGTGCAGAATGTGTACGATCATCATGCTGACAACCTCTATCTGGCCATCAGTTTGAGGATGGAAGGCTATGGACTTAGTGAGTTTGGTGTCCAGCATCAACCAGAAACTGGACCAAAATGTACTGAGGAACCTTCTGTCCCGATTTGAGATGATAGACTATGGGATCCTAAAGTGTACCCACACTCATTCAAAGAATAGTTTAGTAGTGGCTTTGCCTATGATATTCTTCTTGCAGGCTGCCATAATGGACATCTTTGAGAACCTATCGACAACCACAAAAACACAGTCATTTCCATGCTTACTGGAAATAAGGCCTGACATGTAATCCATGGAGATGGATTCCCAAGGTCAACTAGGGTTAGGAAACGGGGTATAGAGGCATTGCTTCTTGATGGTCGGTGTGGAAATAGCGTAGGCAGTGCATGATCTGATGTACTTCCTGACATCTTGTCGAAGATTCGATCAATAGAAATACTTCTGCAGTACTGCCACCATTTTCTCGACCCTGAAATGTCGAGCAACCCGACTATAGTGTGATTCCCAAATCATCTTGGAACGCTCACTTGAAGGAACAAAAAGGTGACCCAGGTGGCATAACAGGGCATCCTGGAGGTGAAAATCTGGAACATGCTAACCCTCCAAGAGTGTCTAGTATGTGCGGTCACATTCTGGGTCGCTTTTGTAAGAAGTGGCAAATCAGAAGTCTCATGCCCACAAGAGTTGAGCACAGTGGTTAATGCCATGATCGATTGTTGACTTAAGCAATCTGCAACGTTATTGGTGCTACCCTTCTTATACTTGATATTCAAATGGAACTATTGCAGGTATGTGGACCACTTCTGATGGCGATCATTCTACAATTTCCCTTGGGTCTGTATGAACTACAGGGGTCAGTGATCTGTGTGGATAACCGTTTTCTTCCCCAAAATGTAATGCTTCCATTGTCGGCATGCCTGCATAATGGAATACATCTCTTTGTCATAAGTGGGATACTTCCAGACTGTGTATGAAAGTGTCTCACTGTGATATGCCACTGGATGCCCGTGTTGAGTAAGGACTGCCCCAATAGCATAGTTAGAGGCATCTGTCTCGACCTCAAATGGTTGTTGCAAGTATGGTAATGCGAGCATTGGTGCCGAACAGAGGCGATCTTTCAACTCTGTGAATGACTTCTGTTGAGATTCATACCAAAAGAATTTTTCTTTTGCTCCTCCCTTGGTTTCTTGACTCAAGGGCCAAGTGATATGAGAAAATCCCAACACTAACCTATGGAAGAAGTTGGCAAGACCTAGAAAGCCATGGAGCTGTGTCAGAGTGGTTGGAGATGGCCAATCCCCAATGGCTTGGATCTTAGCTGGAGCCACATGCACCCCGTATTCATCAATAATGTATCCCAGATATTGAACTTGGGTCATGCCAAAAGTGCATTTCTCCAAATTGGCACATAACTTGTGTTTTCACAGTGTCTAGAGAACCTGTCAGATGTGGTGGAGGTTCTCTTCCCAACTCTGGCTGAAGATCAGGATGTCATCCAAGTATGCCACTACAAATGAGTTGGTGAATGGCTACAAGATGTAATCCATTAGCCTCATGAATAATATACGAGGATTCGTCAATCTGAAAGGCATAACCAACCATTCGAAAAATTCCTCCTTGAATTTGAAGGAAGTATTCGACACATCAGAGGGTTTGATTGGTACCTAGTGATATCTTGACTTCAAATCGATCTTGCTGAAATATTTTGCCCCCTTCAGTTGGTCCAGAAGGTCATCAATCCATGGGATCGGGTACCTATTATGGAAAGTGATCTTGTTCAGTGCCCGATAGTTAATACAGAGTCTCCAAGTCCCATCCTTCTTTTGTACCAACATGATTGGGCTCCCACAGGGTGATGAACTCAAACGGATGTGACCTTTCTGTAGCAGCTGTTGAATCTCCCTCTTGATTTCATTGTTCTCCAGAATGGAGTGCCGATAGATTGGTCCATTGGGGAGCGGTGCACCTAGGGTTAGATCGATGGAGTGGTTGACCTGACAGTGCAGAGGAACCCCTGCGGGGGAGGTGAAGATGTCCTCGTACTCCTCCATGACCTTGTCTATCTACAGTTGTTGTGTGGAGGGGCCCTATCTAGAGGTCATGGCCACTGTCTTCTTCTTTCCTTGAGGGCATATCATCAGGAAAACAAATTTCCCAATTTTGGAAATGAGCTTACTGCATTTTTTTGCAGTAACCAAAGACATGGCGGTAGGCAGTGCTACCTCTGATATCCTATACAACTTATTTCCCTAAGTAACAATAACAGCACGCGGCCTTGATTCATACACAACATGTCACTTCCACAAGTATTTTTTTCCTAATAATACATCACAAACTTCAAGGGCAGAAATGTCACACAATACCTCATCCATTAAGGGATTTATGTTTTATGGAAGGTGACACTGTTGGCTCACGCGAAGATCCCATCCTTGGTGATGCCACCTGATGGTGTATGGTTGTGGATGTGGTGTGGTCGGTAAGCCCATCCGCTTCACGACCTCTGTCGGAATGAGGTTGTTTTAGCTCCTGCTGTCAATAATGAACTGTAGCAGTGTAAGAGCCCTATCCTAGGGTCTTCTAACAAATCTATTTCTGATAAATTTAAATGCAATAAGAGGCAATAATTTACTTTATTACAAGACTTTTAAACAAATAAAATTTTACCATTTACATTCTAATCCTTATAACTTATGGAGAACATTTCATTTTAATAAATTTACCTGAGCAATCTATAGAGGAATACTTGTACCGGTGGCTGGTGGAGATGCCTTTGAGCTGCTACTCCTGCTGAACGCTCCTCTTAACTGACCCAGTTGGATTTACCTCCCATCCAACTGGAAAATAATTCCTAGCCTAGGAAACCTCCACAGATTCCCTAGCCCTCCGAGCCCAAGTCCAACCAGATGTAGTGTGTGTGTCCAAGATGAATGATCCAGACTAAGATGAACAATATTTCCCTCCTCTCAACCACCCAAGAAACCTCCACAGGTTCCTAAGGTCTCCAAAAATCACAACAAATCCTAAAATCACAACCAATCCCAAAATCATAAGCAAGGCCCAACCTCCCCCTTTTCTCCCTTCCCCCTTCCCTTTTTATACCCTCCCTCTCTTCTCCATCTCAACCACCTCTCATTAATGTCATTAGCTTCTCATCCATCCTTACAGTTGACTTTTCTTCTCCCAAGTAAAGCTAGGAGTACATTTGGAAGTGCGACATGAATATAAATTTGGGAAATTAATGGGAGAGGACCATGTCTTCTCCCAAGTAAATATGAAAGTACATTTGGGAATGTGACATGAATATATATATTGATAATTAAATGGAGAGGACTATGTCTTCTCCCAAGTAAATATGAGGGTACATTGGGGAATGTGAGATGTAATTAAATGGAGAGGACCATGTCTTCTCCCTAGTAAATGTGAGGGTACATTGGGGAATGTGAGATGAATTCATATATTGATAATAAGTTGGAGAGGACCATGTCTTCTCCCTAGTAAATGTGAGGGTACATTGGGGAATGTGAGATGAATATATATATTGATAATGAGTTGGAGACGACCATGTCTTCTCCCTAGTAAATGTGAGGGTACATTGGGGAATGTGAGATGAATACATATATTATTTGAAATAATGGAAGGAGACCATATCCTACCTAAGATTCAATTTGAGAAGGTAAGTTGGGAATTTGAATAATAGAAATCATGAATTTTATATTAGACTAATATTTCTCAATATTTTTAGATAATGTAAACATTAATAAAATTTGCAGTATAAGATTTAAGTGGGGCATTACATACACTCCTTCAAAAAACTTTGTCCCGAAGTTAGAATGAAAAGATACAAGGAGTTCGAAAGCATAGCAAACCAGAGAGAGTTATAGCAGTAAAATTTGATAAGTTAGACAATGACATTACTTCCCATCAAGAGTCTCCAATTGATCTATATATCTTGACCTACTTCCGTTCCCAACCTATCCATCCTCTGCTGATTTATCAGTGGCAATGGCCATACTAACCACTGATAAAACCAACATGGTGGAAGTGTCGAATACATCGACTTAACTTCCCTAGCAGGAAACTGGCAATCGTCATCACATGTCTAGGGGAGTGTGTCCACCACTACCCTCCCACCATTCCAGTTTTTGGAGGATACGCGGTGGGAAATGCCTCCACCCCTCCTTCAGAACTAGGGTCAACACCCTAATACGGACCACACTACAAAGTTCGTTGGACTTGTCATTGAATAATCCAGTCAGGTCATCTTGCCACCTGTCATTTATATTTTACTTGTGTCATAAGAGTGCATATCAAGTAGATACAAAATGTAATAGAACAATGTACATCGTACCTTTCCTCATTGGTCATCTCGACCTTCCCCAATGGAATAGTAGATCTTGGTTATCATACGGTTCTTTCCAATCTGTAGTTTAGTTCTCATCCATGCATATATATAACCACAAAATAGATATAGATACATGATCTTAAACATCATGTTTATTAAGCCCAGTGTCCACGTGTCAATTTTTGTTGTTCATACTGGAAATAAATCTTACATCAGATAAATCATAATTTCACTAAGTCATTGATTAGATAAATCATATCTATATAAGCCTATACGATGCAACAATAACTCTGACAAGTCATGCACTAGATAAATTGTAACCAAGTAGGTCATACATTTGGTCACACATCCAACATTTCCATCATCAATACCAAATCCATCAATAGCTTTTCACGTGTCCAACCAAATGTATATAATGTTCATAAATAACAACATGGAACTACAAAATAGAACCTTAACATAGGTGGTTGTCTACATTAAAATGGGCATCATAAATTCTCATGTGACATCTTTGTGGAACGCCTCAATAACAATTAGAGTTGAAATAGATTCAACTGTCCATCATGGAAAATAGCATTTGAACCCAGATATGCTATAAGGTGGTACCAAAACCAAAAATAATGGCAAGCAACGGATTATTGCACTATCAATTCCACTAGAAGGTTCTAGTATAAGTTTTATGCATATAATTTCTTTAAAACCTTAGTGAATATAAAAGTTCCACTCTTCCAATTTGATGTTTTTTCATCTTCCAAACCCATTTAGTTAATCTTGAAAATAAAAGACTCAAAACTTCATAAACTGTTTCCAACCTGATTTTCATACTTTATTTTTTTTTGTAATTTGAGAGAAATGTCCTCTAAATGTCAAAAGGTTCAAATTATTTTATATATTTAATCATTTTTTACTAGTACTAAAACAATTTCATGATATATACTGCATCTCACAATATGACCAGACAAATGAGAAATAATTAAATGAATGGAATAATTGCCTTTGCCCTACTGCTATTAGCATTTCCCTTCTAAATGGCACCGCATCTCTAAATATGCCTACTCCTTTCACAAGTGGCCAGTGACCACAAAAGTTATGAAGAAAGTTGAGGGTCCTTTTATCCAAAACTAGAGACACATTATTTTTCATGGCATTTTTATTCAACACTGGAGTAAGGGTAAGAGTGTATTCTAATATTTTCACTGGTCTTTTATAAGCTTCCTTTTCAAAACCCCAAATTCTCTACGAATTGATCTTCTCATTTAATTTAGATTATTAAAAAAAACTATCACAGTAAGCCTTACACAAGTCCATGGTATTCAATCTATGTTTTTACTAGAAAATTCCACCACCCATAGAATAATTATTAATGTGACATATAAAATATTTCAACACATCCTAATCTAAATTCCCATGCTTCATAGTCGTTTACTTCTCAGACTCAAGATTTTTTATTATGACTTCCTCCATGAAGAATGACAAATATAATATCTGAAAGATAATCCTACTGTCCGAATGGAAAATCTACTATATCTTAAATAAGAATAATGATAATCTACTATCAACAAAATTAAAAGCCACCCTCGTATGTAAAATAGAACTGACTACATTTTTTTTTTTTAGATTGGGACACATTTGCAACGAGGAGGAATGGTATGGGACTGGTATATCTAAGCTTCATATAAAATGCTATGCTAAAATTTTTGTCTTATATATGCCCATAGATGAAGGGAACCTAGAAGAACAGTTCAAGTAGGTATACCAAAACACAGAGAAGGCACACTTGTTTGTCAGGGAGGATCTGAATTGTGAAGATTGATGCAAACCAGCACAAGGATGCTACCACATGTGCTCTCTAGAATGGTCTTCATCATCATGGCAGTAGGAAGAGGGTGCAATTTTCATCAGTACCTTCAATCCGAATGTCAAAATCCTTGTGTATTGAAGGAACTTACTTTAGGCACTCTCTTGTAGCTTACACACAATGTAAAGGCACATGTTAGTGGTTACTCCTATAGATCTTTTTGAGAGATATATGTAACAGCAGGAGAAAAGAGTTTTCCTTTGGCACTTTCGGGTAGCTACCAAGAAACTTATAAGCAAGAGGTCATTACCTACAATGAGCCACTTTTCCCATAGCTTCTTCATTGCTGCCACCTTTATACTTTGAAGTCAATGTTTCATTTGTTGTCTCGAGCATCATCAGGACTTTGCATGACAACATGCGATGTATATATGGTGATGGAGAAGTGGCACCTTTGTCTGATCTATTCTTTGCACATCAAAGGTTTATACAAGCTTGAGTGGAGGTGTGCATACACTCCTAGTGCCAGTTAAAATTGTATGCTATTTGAAGCAGGTGCATTAGAGAAAGTGATTGACATACATTTGGGTTGTAAACTTAAGTCTTATCTATTGAAACTTTTAGTTGCATTGCACAGGTGGAGGGCACAACACCGAATAACTTTATACCTTATCCATTAAATGAAGCATGTAGAAGGAAAGTTTAAGTTCTATTTAAACATTTTCTAAGTATGATGTTCTGTAAGTTTAAACCACGGTTAGCATTGAGTTATAGCAGGCTTCTAGATAGGACAAGAAGGTCACAGATTAGCCTAACTCTTATCTCTATGAGTCAAAACATGCAAAGGAGTTATCCCAGTAAATGAGGATAAGATGGATGACAAGGTGAGTGAATAGCATATGAGGATAGATATTTTGAGAATGTTTCAAATCAGAATTAATTTCAATTTGTCTATTTCAGCAGTTTCAAACCCATGCAACTCATGGTCAATGGTAGTGATATTTAAGGCAAATGTGGTTGCTCAATCTGGAAGGATGCTAAGTTTCTTATCCATATGCATGATGAGTATCTGGAGGACGATTAGAAAGCAGCTAGTAAGGAGAAATGTTACTATTTCTGGATAGCATGTCAAGTATTTAATGGAGTCATAACTGAGCCTTATCTCTTCCTATTTCCAATTGACTAGCATATATATGGGGCACATGAGTTTCAAGTAAAGGCAGGCTTCCTATTGTAGATTTTTCTTTATCCATCATTATCTAGAGAGCTTACTTACACAAGGAAAACATATTGCGCTGGGGTTGGATTTGCAAAGAGTTGATCTTTGTCTTTGATATTCAATCTTTGTTTTCATCAAAAGGCATGGATAATGAATGAATGTTGGGAACCTGGTCTATAGGTTTCCTCTCTGTTTTGTGTATCAATCTCTATTATTGATGTTTACAACCTTCTCATTCAAATCTGATTAAGTCAATTTTATAAGATTGTGTGGGTCTCTCTCCCCTGGTTTTAATGGAATTGTTATGAATCTAAGCAGTTTTCCTTCACCAGAAAGGTTTGTAGCATAGGAAATTTTCCCCTAATATGAGTTTGAGTGACTAGGATAGGACTTTTCCTTTGCCCCTGATACCACTTGTAACAACCTACCCTTGAAATACTTTTCATTCATTTTTTGTTTTGTTTTTCTATATACATATACATATATCTCAAGATGTAATTTAGTTGATGGCATACAAGCAAGTAGGTGAAGATATTCCCCTTAACCTTCAACTTTCCCTAATGGACAACCAAGCAGATTTAACCCAACCATTGACCAACAAGTAGAATTCCCTAGAAAGGTATGTCAAAGGAAACCCTAACCCTGAGGCAGTATTAATAAACCCAGCAACATTTACTTCAATGGGCTCTCATTACTCAATAATGTTATGAAACCAGCTCAAGAAAAGATAGAAAATATAGATCAACGCCTTAGAATTTAGCCTCTTTGAGGGGGAAACCTCCTTTACATTACATAAATGAACAATTCTTCAATTATTCAAATGACAAAACCTCCTTTCTATATATAGGAGTCTAAGGAGTCACAATATAACCCAGCCGACCTAGCAATAATAATATAAAGCCACAAAAATAACAATAGAGGGATTCTATGGGGCACAGTAATAACAATATGGGGATAATAGGGGCACAACAATATTAATAAGGGACGCAACTAAAAAAGTAATGGGGTAATTACTAGTATTATAGGGACCCAACATGCCCCTCTCCTTTAAAAGAAGTGTTGTCCTCAACACTTGAGTAGTTTTGGATGCTTCTGTATAAAATTCTCATCCTGCCATGTGGAATCTTCAACGGATAAGTTCTTCCACTTGATAAGATACTCTGAAATTGATCAATTTCGTAGCTGTCGAGTTCTTGTTTCTGTGACTGCTTCTGGTTCCAATATAATTTTTCCTTCCTCATCAAGTTCTGGCAATATTGTTTGAACTGGGAGCTTGTCGCCTATAACCTTCTTTAAACACGAAACATGGAAAACCGGGTGTAATCGAGAAGCTGCAGGAAGCTCCAATTTGTATGCCATAGTACCAATCTTTTGCAACACTTTGTACGGACCATAATACTTTGGTGATAATTTATTATCCTTCTTAGCTTGCTTGAGGGACATTTGCTTATATGGTTGTAGCTGTAGGAATACCCAATCACCTACATCAAAACTTCTTTCACTGCGATGTTGATTTGCCTGTTGTTTCATTCTATTCTATGCCAACACGAGGTTATCCTTTAAGAGTTGGAGGACTTGTTGTCGATGTTCGATGTGATGTTCCACTGCTTGAACCTTAGAATTTTCTCTTAAATATGATGTGATGGATGGTGGCTGATATCCATAAAGTGCCATAAATGGGGTCATTTTTGTTGCTGTATGGAAGGAAGTGTTATACCACCATTTAGCTAGAGGCAACCATTTGAACCATTGTGTCTGTTTATAAGATACAAAGCAACGAAGATATCCTTCCAAACATTTGTTTACTATCTCAATTTGCCCATCAGATTGAGGATGATAAAATGAGCTATGATCTAACTGAGTATCAAGACAAGAAAATAATTCTGTCCAAAAATTTCCAGCGAAAATGGGATCTCTGTCACTTACAATAATCTTTAGGTTTCCATGTAGCTTTTGAATTGTTTCCATAAATGTAGTAGAAACCGTACTAGCTTTAAATGGATGTGATAATGCACAAAAGTGTGCATACTTGGTAAGTCTGTCAACTACCACCATAATGACACTCTTTCCCTCATACTTGGGTAAGCCTGTGATAAAATCCATTGAAACCTCCTCCCAACGTCGGCTTGGAATGGATAAAGGTTGTAATAGACCCGATGTCTTAATTGTTTCAACTTTATTTTGTTGGCAAACCAAACATTCCGCCACAAATTTTTGAATATCCGATTTAAGGCCATCCCAAAAAATTCCTTCTTAATCCTGTGGTAAGTTTTTAAAAATATTGAGTGCCCTCCTAAGGGAGAAGTGTGCAATTCCATAATAATCTTTTGTTTTAGTTGGGAATTATTACAGAGGTATAAGCGATCTTTGTACCATAAAGAATCATTTTGCCAGCTAAATGTATCAGACGTACTGGAATCTTGTTGTAACTTTCGAATAAGTGCCCATACTTCTTTGTCATTCTTCCATCCCTCCCTTTCTTCGTTTATCCAATCTGGTTGGATAATAGAAATGGTGCACAACAATGCTTCCACATCCTCATCCTTTCTTGAGAGTGCATCTGCCACCACATTTTGCTTTCCTCTTTTGTAGATGATTTCAAAGTCATAACCCAACATCTTTGTGACCCACTTTTGTTGCTCTTCAGAGGATAATCTTTGTTCTAAAAAGTATTTAAGTCTATCATGATCTGTTTTTACCTTGAAGTGTCTTCCCATTAGGTAGGGTCGCCATTTCTTAAGTGCATGGAGTATTGCCAACATTTCCTTCTCATAAATAGCTTTGTGTAAAAACTTTCCCTTGATTGGACGACTTTCAAAAGCAATGGGTCTTTCATCTTGCATTAAAATAGCACCAATTCCATTTCCTGAAGCATCGCATTCCACAATAAAGGTTTTTGTGAAGTCCGATGTAGCTAATACTGGTGCTTGGCACATTACCTCTTTAAGATGTTTGAAGGCCTTTGTTGCTTCTAGAGTCCATGAAAATTCATCTTTCTTCAATAATGTTGTTAGAGGTGCTTCTATTCTCCCATAATTCTTAACAAACTTGCGATAATACCCTGTCAACCCGAGAAATCCTCGTAGATGCTTTATGGATGTGGGGATTTTCCATTCCTTAATGGATTTAATTTTGCTAGGGTCTACCTTAACTCCTTCATGAGATGCAATATGACCCAGATATTCCACCTCTTGTACTCCAAAGAAACGTTTGGATCTTTTTGCATCTAATTGTTTCTCCTCCAATAGTTGTAGCACCCTGTCAACATGTTCAACATGATCCTTCCAAGACTTGTTGTAGATTAGTATATCATCAAAAAATACTAACACAAATTTTCTAAGGAATGGTTTGAAAATGGAATTTATCAAACCTTGAAATGTTGAAGGTGCATTGGTAAGGCCAAAAGGCATGACCAAAAATTCATAATGACCCTCATGAGTTCTAAATGTTGTGTTCAGAATGTCTTCAGTCTTCATTTTGATTTGATGATATCCTGAATGAAGATCAAACTTGGTGAAGTAAATTGATCCATGCAATTCATCCAGTAATTCATCAATGATGTGAATAGGAAACGTATCTTTAATAGTGAGCTTGTTGAGCTCCCTATAATCTGGACACATGTGCCATGATCCATCCTTCTTGTGCACTAATACTACTGGAGCAAAGAAAGAACTTTGACTTGGTTGAATTATACCAGCCTCTAGCATTTCTGCAACCATACGTTCAATTTCACTCTTTTGGACATAGGGATATCTGTATGGCCTGATGTTTGGAGGAACACTTCCTGGAATCAAATGAATAGCATGATCATGATCACGAATAGGTGGGAGACCTTTGGGAGTCTCAAATACCTTGGAATGATTGTCCAAGACTTTTTGGAGATCTGGAGAAATATATGATTGCAATGTGGAAACATCTAGCGAACATAATTGTGCAATTACACTGCTTTGTTCCTCTTTTAGAAGCTTTGTCATACCATTAGAGCCTAGTTTCCCTGCAATACCCATTAATTCAGCTTCCTTTCCTTCCACGGAAAATTTCATGAAAATTTCTTGAAAATTGAAAGCTATTGTAACCAAGGATTTTAGCCATTGTACTCCTAGTACAACATCAGAACCTCCCATTGGAATGGAAAGCACTGGGCTAGTCAATACATATTCTCCCATTGATAGCTTGATATTATGGAACTTTCCAGAGCAATTTATTGTTCCTCCATTTGAACCCATCACTTGACACTCTAGTGCTGGGTATAAGAAGCAATTCAATTCTTTTGCTACCTTACAATGAATAAAATTGTGGGTAATTCCTAAATCAACCAACACTAATACCTTTTTCTTCTTGATTTGTCCTTCTATCTTGATGGTTTGAGGAGTGGTAATTCCCACTAATGCATTACAAGATATGGTCGGATTCATTTCTTCTTTATCTAGGCTTTGTTCCTGGAGTATATCCTCTTCTTTTGACCTTTCTTTCTCCTTTTCTTCTTCCTCTTCACAATCTATGTAGAATAATTTATTCTCAGCACACTTATGACCTTTAGTGTATTTGCTATCACAACTATAACAAAGCCCTTTTTCTCTTTTTTCTTCCAATTGTTACGGTGTCAACCTTATAGGTTGTGGAAGACTAGGAGCAACCACACTTCCATCTTTATAGTTGTGAGTGGTATGCTTCCTGGTTGCCATAATTTTGCTTTCCATTTTTCTTGCTAACCTGAATGCCTTTTCTAATGAATCAGGTTCCCAAAGGCGAACATCATGTTGGATATTATCCTTTAAAGTCCCTATGAACACATCAATCCTATGCTCCTCTGGAATATCTTTTACCCTTATGTTCAATTTTTGGAACTCCTCAATGTGCTCCATTATTGAACCCTTTTGTTTGGGACTTATCAATTGGCTAAAAAAAGTGTTGCTTTTTGTATCCTCATAATGTGCTATCAATTCTTCCGTAAAAATTGCCCAAATGATAAATTGTTTACGAGAGCAAAGCCATTGATACCATACAAATTGATTTGGTTCCAAATACAAAGTTGCAATACGTACCTTTTGTTTGTTTTGCACATTATTGAGATCGAAAAATTGCTCCATCTGTAATATCCATGTTGCGGGATCCTTGCCATCAAACTTCCTCATATCTATTTTTGGAATATGGTGCATCTTCGATCCAACATTAGTGTCTATGAAATCATGATTAACATTTCCTTTGTTTGCATCATGAGTTTCCTTTACTATCTTTTCACCATTGGTAAGTATTTCCTGTAGAAAATTTGTCAAATCTGTCTTCAAATCTGCCATGTCTGTCTTCAAATTTGTGTTCAAATCTATCTTCAAGTTGTCCATCTTAGATTCCATGCCATTCATCTTAGCTTCCATGCCATTTATCTTAGCTTCTGTTAGCTTTTGTGACAGTGACATTTGTTGCACTTGTTCTTGTAATTTTGATATATCATGTAGCATTTCTTCCTCTTCTTCATGAGTCATGCTAGAGCTTTCAGGTTCCTTACTAGGTTTCTGCATTTTCTTTCCTCGGGGCATTAGTTACCGATAATAATACTCTACTACACCCTTTGAATTCCTTCAAAATAAATTTTCAAACCAAGCTTAAGCAAAAATTTAAGAAAATCTACACACCTTTTTTCACTTTGTAGGAGCTTGATATTGCCTCTGATGTATCTTTGTACTTTCTGATCATCTAGTTCTAAATTTGTGACCTGTAGTATCTCTCTGTGTCCTCTTTCCAATTCCATAATTTTGACCCAAATTGGATTCTCCAAGGAAGAGTTATGCAAAATCTCCCACAGTGACTTGATTATAGACTAATTCAGTAGAGCGAACTTGTACGACACGCCACGAGTCATTGTTTCAACATTTGGATATGAAAAATGCATACAAGAAACCACAGTCTATCCTCTTTCTGTACATTCTTACGAAATTTCAATCCGATACCCAGAGAGAAAGTTATGAAGATTTTCCCCAGGTCACCTGTTTCGAATGTAATTCAGCAGTCTGCAAAAATACCAACATCCTCATATCATATCTCCGCAAATATATCGCGAAAAGCTTTGAAATTTGGACCCGAGGTTAGTGCGATTTCTTCTCAAATGGGTTCTTTTTTGCAACTTCTGAAATGTCACAGAAAAAAAGTTATAGTGAAAATTCCACGATGACCTGTTTGGAGTAGCGAAACCCTAGAATCCAAAGCTCTGATACCAAATGTTATGAAACCAGCTCAAGAAAAGATAGAAAAGATAGATCAACGCCTTATAATTTAGCCTCTTCGAGGGGGAAACCTCCTTTACATTACATAAATTAACAATTCTTCGATGATTCAAATGACAAAACCTCCTTTCTATATATAGGAGTCTAAGGAGTCACAATATAACCCAGCCGACCTAACAATAATAATATAAAGCCACAAAAATAACAATAGAGGGATTCTATGGGGCACAGTAATAACAATATGGGGATAATAGGGGTATTAATAAGGGATGCAAATACAAAAGTAATGGGGTAATTACTAGTATTATAGGGACCCAACAAATAAACTAGCCAGAAGTTTGCTATGACTCTAGATTAGTATTCGCTGCATGTGACTAGCAAATGCCTAGATCAACTTTACTGGCACTTTGCAGTATGTAATCTCTCACAACTCTAACAGTAATCTGGAACACCAAGATGTTACACATGGGGTACAATAGAAAACTCAGCCAGTACTAACAAGGTTTATTTCTTGCAAACAATGTTTTTATATCCAACCAACTAATCCACTGGACAGACCAGAACCATAACAAGATTCTAACCCTTATTTGTAATTATCTATACATGCCAACCAACAATTTTCAATCTACTAGAAATGAGCCTATCTTCAATATATATATATATATATATATATATATATATATATATATATATATATATATATATATATATATATATATATATATATATATATATCTTACCTGAACCATAGTAGAAAATAAAACCTCAATTGGGTCAGCTATAAAAGTTACAGTGTTTATTTTAGTGAACAAGGACGAGAAGGATTAGGCACCTTTGAATAAATTGTAGAAAAGTGGCTTGGCATATCTCTGAGTTTAGTTACAAACTACTTGTAACTCATTAGTCTTCATATTGCCACAACTGCATATATAATGTGTATGATCATACTCTATTTCAAGGACAGAATCTAGCTACAAGAGTAGTCACAGTCAAGAAATACAAAGAATTGTAATTATTGGTAGCAATACTAGTTTTAGCTATTCAGACCTTCCCAAAGTCAGATTCAAAAATCTCGAAGCAAGCTAAAAGGTCAATAATAAATCTAAAATCTAACCAACTACTAGAACTAACCCCTGTAAGGGTTAATTTCAACAGTTCGAAAAGATATTTCATGGATAGTTAGTAGTTGAGAACTCAAGGAATCACTTATGAGCTTGAAAATCATGTCAATATCGGTTGCCCTACTGAAAAATTTAATTTTGATCTTGCTACATAGATAAGGTGAAATAACCTACAATAACAGATGATTCCTTTTATCATGATATTTCTTTGGATTAAATATATTTCTAAATAGGTACATATTATCCAGTTACAAACAAATTAGAGTAACTTATCAGGATGGAAAATGAAAAACCACAACTAGCACAGAGGGTTTCTGATAGTGCTAAAAGTTTGTCTAACCATTGCTCCAAGAGTCCAAACATTTTATCTTGCACATGCTCCTAAAAGTTTTTAACTTGTCCTACGAAACTTCTCTTTATGAAGTATCGATTTCACATGTTCCCGGGACTTCAAACTCTATACAGAATTCATAGAAAATGTAACTAGGGTTGTTGCTTCATCAATGAATTCAATGCGGGGGACCAAGATAAAACATGATCATTACAAGAAGAAAAGAAGAAAAGATTGGCTATAAAAACTGATGGGATAACATAATAATTCAGGATAATATCATAAACAAGATAGGTGGACCATTAGAGCAGCTGCAACAAAACTCTTTGAGATGTCATCTAACATGTACCGTCTTACCTTCTATTTTCCATTGAAAGGAAATGTTATAATTGTAGATCTTTGGTAATCCTATGGTCATTATCAATTGGTTTAATGATTTGCAGTGCTGTTACATTCACACATTGTTCCCCATGCTTGAGGAGGCTCTTTTGCTTAAACAACGTTTTAATCAGATTATTTGTTGCTATATTTACAGGGAGGAAGACTCTCTCTCTCAAGCAGGTTCTTCATAGGCTTTGGGAGTCTGGAAAATTAGTCAACAGGTAGACAGCACCTCCACAAGCTTCTATCACACAAAACGTTCATTGAAGGGCTACAGTTGGATGATTCAGCAACAACTCAAGAATGATAGTTTTTCCCCAGTTTCTTATAGTTTTGTCAATTTTTTTTTTTTTATATGTATGAATCTGTATTTTGATATATCGTCTCAATAAAGCTAAAAGCTATAATTTATTTTTTGTTCAGATGGTATCTCTTGCTGTTGTCAGAGAGATATGATGGACTCAGTGACTGTTTATGCTTATATCTCAGCATGCCATAAACACATGTATATGTAATTTTGTTATCTTTATGAAATTACAGCTTTTTTCAAAAAGAAAAAAAGAAAAAAAGCATGTACAGCCATACACCAATATCAACATAAATTTTATAAAAATTCATGGTAAATTTGTTAAGTAAAACCAACATTAAGTATCTTAAATATATGTACTAGGCTCAGTAACAACAATAGTTTGTCCTAAAAAAATGGTCAACTTAAAATGATGAAAACGATTACTGAAGGCACCTAAATATTTATGTAACAATGAGTTAAAAGAGAATCACATAACGAAGTAAATGATGGTATTATTAGAGATCAATTATGCAAGGTTCAAGAAAAAGGTACTCACACGCAATGTTATCAGAACAGATATACTAGACCAGAACCAACCCATCCACACTAGTTCACTCCCCATGGAACAAGAGCAATTCGCTGATTACATCCCAAACCAAATTTTAGTCTTGTTCCATCCCAGAGCAGACCTTGTCCAATCCTCATCAACTAGTTGTTACTAGCTCTTCAACCAAGGTTTCCAGCTTGTTCTAGCATAATTCTGGTCCGACCCTCGGCCAGTTCTAGTTCCAATAACATTGCTCACATGTAATGAAAGTTGAAATGAGCCAAGGGATCACCAAGTCAAAGAAAGCCCAGAAAATAACTTATCCCCAATATATCAAGGAAAATATCAGAAATATAAGCTAAATTTGGAAAAAATAAATAATAATAGTAATAAAATATAATCAGTAAAAATTTGAAAATATTAGCAAAATATTGTAAAATAATGTTATTATCATGAATCATGATACACAAAGGCAATATTATCACCATGTTGAAAATCTCGTGATGTTGCCAATAATTATCACAATAATGCAACAATTAAATATATGCAAGTGAGACTCTAAAGAATGTGCAAATGCACTCAATGTTCTCGAATTATAGTTCCCCAAATTACACAAAGTAATGAAAAAAAATCCCGTAATATGCAGCCCTTCTTTATTTGAATCAGAAAATGATGCACCTGCAACCAATGTTAAGATGAGGCAGTACTGTAACCACTTAAGGGGTTACTAACAGATAATGCACTAGGAGATAAATTTCTTGATTACTTGATATATATGTTATAGCTAGTGTGACTAGTTGACTTCTTCATAATTATGTAAGCTAATAGGATATAAATTCCTTGTCTTCTTGGCATATATGTTATAGCGTGTCACTGGCACAGATTTCAAATACACTTATCCCAATAAGATATAAATTTCTTGGTTTCTTTACATATATGGTATAGATTGTGACCAACAAATATTTCAAAGACACTTATCGCTTCCCCTGCAATTATCTAATTTCAAAACCCTGATGTAAATTGTCAATAAAGAACAACATTTTTATAATGAATAATCCATGAGTTCACTGTGGATTCAGCCTACATCGCCACGAAGTCTAGCACAAACAACAAATGTGTATGTTGAAACATTGATACTGTTTCTTAAATACAAACATATCCAAAGTAAGCTTGGAAAAATCAACTATTGAATATGTCAATTATGCCACAAAAGAACCACTACATACAAGGAGGCAACACATTTCCTGTGTATTGGGAATATATTTATTTCAAACTTAATATGGTTCTGAAATGTTTATGTGTCAATGTTTCTAAAGGCTCTCAAAAGATATTTGTACAAATTGATTTTTAATGCCTTCCTCCTTGGAATTTGACTTGACATTTTTTAATATCAAAAGGTGTCCCTAACCACACAGTCTTCCATTAACCACTCTTTTGTGTCTCAAAACTTTAGTTCCTCAACCATGTAAGTTAACCTAAGAGAAAACAGTCTGTTCAAGTATATTGATTATGTCATGATATAGTCCACACTTGGTATGATGTCAAAAGTCTTCACGGACAAACGCAAAAAAATAAAACCATTTTGTTCATGCAGTTCGAATATGAAGCTTACCTCTAATCAATACCAAACATTTGACAACGCCCACGTGAAATTAAATGAGCATGCTTAGATTTTTCTTTTTTATCAACAAAGGCCAAGCTTTGGCTTTTGAACATCTAATTGTTCTTCAGCGGTTTGCAGTATATCGCATTAAAATGTGTGCAAGCAAGTTAGAATTATGATACTAGAGAATAGGCCCCATCCATAACAGTTTTTCCAGCTTAATCAGATGCGCGTATTGCACAAAATATGGTTGGGAAGAAAGAACGACCTACTGGCAATGACTACACTACACCTTCCTACTCATAGTACTGAGAATTGTACCGTGCGAAATGAACTTGCAACTAAATGTTTAATAACAAAAACCCACATTAGGGTTTTAGAATATCCCCACATGTTGACTTCCAGGGACTCAAAATACACCTTAAAACCCTTTCAGATTCACATGACAGTAATAATGTGCAAGCAAATGACGATTTACACAGCATTAGATGAGCAATTAAAGCCCAAACCAGGCATATAATAAAAAAAATAGCCAGAAATTAATAACACCACACATGCATTAAACGTTATTTCAAAAGCCCGTGATTAAAGCTTAATAGCTATAAGGTCGGAGGTTCAAGCCTTCCTTCTAGTGGTATTTGGGGTTTAGTGGGCTTTGGGTCTAGATTTTGAACCAAAGCTCTGATACCATGTGTAAGAGCCCTATCCTAGGGTCTTCTAACAAATCTATTTCTGATGAATTTAAATGCAATAAGAGACAATAGTTTACTTTCTTACAAGACTTTTAAACAAATAAAAATTTGCCATTTACATTCTAATCCTTATAACTTATGGAGAACATTTCATTTTAATAAATTTACCTGAGTAATCTATAGAGGAATACTTGTACCGGTGGCTGGTGGAGATGCCTTTGAGCTGCTACTCTTTCTGAACGCTCCTCTTGACTGACCCAACTAAATTTACCTCCCAGCCAACTAGGAAATAATTCCTAACCCAGGAAACATCCACAGGTTCCCTAGCCCTTCAAGCCCAAGTCAACCAGATGTACTGTGTGTGTCCAAGATGAATGATCCAGACCAAGATGGACAATATTTTCCTCCTCTCAACAACCCAAGAAACCTCAACAGGTTCCTAAGGTCTCCAAAAATCACAACAAATCCTAAAATCACAACCAATCCCAAAATCATAAGCAAGTCCCAACCTCCCCCTTTTCTCTCTTCCCCCTTCCCTTTTTATACCATCCCTCTCTTCTCCATCTCAACCACCTCTCATTAATGTCACTAACTTCTCATCCATCTTTACAATTGATATATCTTCTCCCCAGTAAAGATGGGAGTACATTTGGAAATGTGACATGAATATAAAATTGGGAAATTAATGGGAGAGAACTATGGCTTCTCCCAAGTAAATATGAAAGTACATTTGGGAATGTGACATGAATATATATATATTGATAATTAAATGGAGAGGACTATGTCTTCTCCCAAGCAAATGTGAGGGAACATTGGGGAATGTGAGATGTAATTAAATGGAGAGGACCATGTCTTCTCCCTAGTAAATGTGAGGATACATTGGAGAATGTGAGATGAATTTATATATTGATAATGAGTTGGAGAGGACCATGTCTTCTCCCTAGTAAATGTGAGGGTACATTGGGGAATGTGAGATGATTATATATATTGATAATGAGTTGGAGAGAACCATGTCTTCCCCCTTGTAAATGTGAGGGTACATTTGGGAATGTGAGATGAATACATATATTATTTGAAATAATGGAAGGAGATCATATCCTACCTAAGATTGAATTTGAGAAGGTAAGTTGGGAATTTGAATAATAGAAATCATGAATTTTATATTAGACCAATATTTCTCAATATTTTCAGATAATGTAAACATTAATAAAATTTGCAGGATAAGATTTAAGTGGGGCGTTACAAGCAGGGAGCCCTTTACCCACATCTGGGTGTGGAAGAGATGCTCCTCCTCCTCTGGATCTTCAGGTTATTCCTTCTAGATCTTCTTGGTGGCAACGGTGGCGTTGGGCTCTGCATCAATAATATGATTCCCTTTGTCATTCCCCTTGTCAGGTTCTGACTCAGAGTTGGAACATGCATCTGATTCTGACACTCGCACTCACTTGTATTGTGAGTGGAGCTCTTATGGAACTCACACCACTTTCTCGTGTTATTTTTTGGCTTCACGATGCTGTTCTTTGCTTGCAGCTTTGGTGGGTTGTCTTGGGTCGCCCTGCCTTTGGCACATTTCCCTTGATTTGGATTCACAAATCTAAAGTCTTGCTTCTTCTGTTTAAACTTTTGATTGACCTTGACGACATATTGGTATGCCTTTCCAAGCGAGGAGATGTTCAGGAATTCTATTTCTTCATGGATGTACCTTTGCAGGCAATCATGGTATTTGAGTACCAAATGCTGCTCTGAATCCTTGATACCCAACTATGTGAGAAGGGTATCGAAAATATTTGTAAACTCCAGCACGTCTTGGTCCCTTCCCTGCCATAGCGTGGTCCACTTTATGTATTGATCCTCATAGCTTCTGACAGGGTAGTACTTCTCCTTGATGACATCCTAGAATGAATTCCAAGTGGGTGTGACTGAAAATAGTGAGATTGTACTTTCATCATTATGCTCGCAGTAGGTTTCCCACCAGTCCTTGATGTGGGGGGCTGCTTTGAGAAGATCAAAAATAATCTTTTCCCAACTGGAAAAATCATCAAAAGAAAAATAACCCTCTAGCATATTTAACCATTTATCAATAGCATCTGCGTCTATCTGACCCTTGAATATGGGGATTTCAAAATTAACTTGTACCTTAAGCGGTGTGGCATTTCCAGAGTAGCTGTTGGAAGCTGATGCATCTCCCTTGGGTAGATGCTAAAGGATCTGGTCAAAGTTGTCCATCATCGCATTCCTTTGTCACTTGAGGGCTTCTTCGAGCAAGATTTTTATAGGATCTCCTACTCCCTCGTCTTTCTTTTCATCCGCCATGGGAGGCCATCAGGATTTGTGAGGCTAGTCTTACAAAGGTTCAACTAGTTCAAGCCCTAACTCCTTATATCCTGACCTCGTTGGGGACATGTAAAGAAAAACAGAGAAAAAATGCAGACCGCTCTGATACCACTGATCTGGATTTAAACAAGAACACAACAAATTATAGAGATAACCATAAAGACAGAGATGCAAGGAAAATAATACTTCATTTCATTAATGTAAAATACTGGAATATGCTTACAAACAAAAATGGAAATAAACTGGCTAGGGCGATTAAAGCTTATCTCTGAGAACATATGTGGTGGCTACATGCCTCTGAACTACCTTAGAATGAGGCTCAAGGGTCTTTACATTATTTAACAATAAGAACAAACCCTAAACAACTAAAACCCTAACCCAGGGAGATGTGACACTGAGAGTTTATAGGCCCTGTTGGGGTGAGTTGGACAACCAACTTCCTGGGGTCGTGACTTGATGATATTATCTCCGTTTGATGTGCATGATAATCCATTGGAAAGATATCTCCAAGGACTACAACAAAAAAGACAATTTAAGACAAAAAAAAAACATTGACAGTAGATTTCCAAAAAACGTCGTTTAGGGACTCAAAATGGCTCCAGAAGTTTAGGACCTGAAAAACTACTAAAAATAGTAAACTGTGCTACAATTAAGGAAATGAAATACTTAAAGAAGCAATGGTGGGGGTCCAAGTGGAATTGGCGAGTGGCCACCAATATCCACCTGGATCAAATCATCAATAAAAATAACAATATTTATGTCTGGCAATGGAGGATGTCAAGAAGGGTCCACAAACATCAAAGTGTACTCTCTCCAAGATTGCTTGTACTTTGTTGTGTCGATCATGGAATGTGGATTTTACATACTTCTGCAAGGTACAACCCTTGTACACATCATGTTGCTCAAGTGATCATTTAGGGGGGCTAGTGGTAATTTGCTGCATAATTTTTAAGATGTCATGATTCAAATGGCCCAATCTCCAATTCCAGAGTTCATTGACATCATGACTTTGCACTTTCTCTGTGTTACTGGTAATGCAATGCAATATTCCACATCAAATTTATACAAGCTCTTCACATGAACCCCAATCTACTTCACCTTCCCAGTACCTATGTGTCTTAGAAAGGCTTTCCCTTTACTAAAGATCACACCATAGCCACAGTCTTCCAATACTGCTAAGAATGTGAAATTCTTCTTCAAGCCTGGTACAAACATGAAATATTTGAGGTGAAGAGGGGATCTTGACTCCCTCTTAAAGGTTACTATACCAATCCCGGTAGCGGTGTACCTTCCATTGTCCCTGATCTCAATATGCATTTGGATATATTTCTCCTCCGGGTCACTGAAAAACTCTCTACAACCTGTCATTTGGAATGAGGCGCCTAATTCCAAGTACCACACATTCCCCATCACAGTGTTGGCCATGCATGTGATTAGGGTGAAGTCTAACTTGAACAATGAAGCCAATGCTTCACTTGTTGCTCCTCCTGAGTTCTTTTTGCTAGAATGTTTGTGTTGAAACTTTGTAGCATAGTGCTCGAATTCATGACAATTGAAGAATTTTATTTTTGACAAGTCTTTCTTCTTTCCCTTTCCAACCAATGCAAAATTTTCTTCATCCTCTCCCTTGGTTGAACCTCCATCTCTGGTATTTCACCTGATTTATTCTTATACCAAATTGGACCATAAGAGTTCCCAATTTAATATTTTTTCCCTTCCATTCACCGAGTCCTAGTAGCTATGACAACTTTTAGGAAGGCCTAGAAGAGCTAGGCTCACTAGGTCATCTTCTGAAACATTCACATCAAACCCTCCAAGTTCATCCCAAACTTGTGTAAATATGGTGAGATACTACGAAATAGTGTCATTCATTTACATCTTGATGTTTCAAAGTTTTTATTTGAGTGCCAGTTTTCTATGGTCATTGTTATTCTCGAATAGATCAGTAAGTGCCTTCCACATTGTGAAAGGATTTCCTTTTCCATGGAGATTTGAGATAATGTGGTATTTTAATCCCTCCAAGATTATTCTCCTCGCCTTGGCTACATATTTCTTCCATTGAGCTACGATTTGGGAATCATTTGATCCTGGTTTTGGAATGTTTGTCTTGACATATTCCAAAAATCCATTGTCATCAAGCACCGCCTCCATGTGATCCTTCTAAGCAATGAAATTCAAGTTTCCTTTCAAGGCATACTCTAATCTTAGTCTGTTGAAGGTCAGTGTTCCAACTTTGAAGAAAAATCACTACATAAAACCTGCAAATTCAGACCTCCTAAGAAACAACTTAGAAATTCTTGTTCTAATGTGAATCCTACTCTGATACCATGTAGAAATATGGTTATAGAATTGAAATTTCTTGAGAAATTTAATCTAAATCGAGACACACAATTCTACTCTATTACTCTGCAGAAATTAATTCACAATTTAGAACAACATTCTCAAACATGAATCAATCACATACACAAGTACACAGATTTATCTGGGGGGAACCAACTGGTAAAAACCCCTTAAGCATGCTTGCATTAATCAGATGAATAAAGAATGTATTATAATTGCTTTCTCTCTCTGAGCTCAACCTGCAAGTGAATAATTGTTCTCTCTTCTCAATGAAAATCATTGACCTAGACTTTGTGAATTTCTGCCTCCAATTGAGCTCTTATTTCCTTGCACAAATCCTAAGGAATTAGGCCCCTATTTTTTAGGAAATTTCCTCCAATTGATTGTGCAATTACCAATGATTGAACATTGATTGCATGAAACACTTGTACACTCAAGGCTAGTCTACAATTGATGTTACAGTACCTTGGAATCTCCACCATAGCTGAGAAATTTGATTCCTTACATGCATGAGCTATTTTTGGTTGATTGATCACTTAACTAAATGATCATTGAGTTAGATTATTGTCCCATAGCACAACTAACCTCCAAATAGTTCTATCAATAGTTAGAACTAATTTAGCTAAATACATCTGGAAATAACTTAACTGGATTGCTACAAATTAACAATAAACACATGCAAACTAAACTCCAAGCCCTTAACTTGAATTTACTGAGCTAACCGAGTGGCAAGAGCCATGTCACCTTAGTTAACTACCTCCAAGTTGTCTATTGATGTGGAAATTTCTAATTTTCTCAATTTGACCAAGGCTAAATCAAATTGAGTCTTTCTTGGTACACTTATAAACACAGAAATATAGGGAGAAGAATCACATGCCAGAGAGAGAAAGATAATACAAGGAAAAGTGAAGCTTGAGGAGAGAAAGAACAAGCTGGGGAACTCTTCTATTCATCATTGTTAAGGGTGTGTCCCCATAATTGATGCATTGGAGTACTTGGGTTGTGGTGTCCAAGCTGGAAATATTAGTGGGAGGCTCAACAAATAAGTTGGGTGAAGGGTGCTTGTTGAAAGGGGTTGATAAACCACCTATAGAGAAATCTCATACTCCCATAAAGTTGAGAAAGATCCCAGTTGAATCTATGTCTAAATCCCTGAGAGAACACTCCCCTAGACCATGGGTCTAGCTCGGGAGTGAACAACTACAAGAAGGATTTGGCTGTAGTTGGCCTATTATTGGGTGGAGAGTTGAAGTCCCTCCCTCAGTTGTTAATCTTTCAAAGGTAAGTTGTTCCTTCATGATCCATGTATGTATTGTTGCACTTAGATTTTGAATCATAGTAATATGTGAGAAATGGTATTGAGCACTATGGTTGATGTTGGAGTACTCATACTTGTGTTTTGTAATGAGATGTGTTTTATGAATATGCTTGCATCCTCAGAATGTGAGGGATCTATAAATCCATAAGAATATTGATGTGTTTCGATTAATTTCATGATTCTATAGTCTTGGGTAGGACTCAATGAATTGTTATGAATGGGTTAAAATCGATTATGACCCTTAGAAGGTATTTGTGACTAAAGGCATGAAGAATTCTTATTGTTAATGAGCCTTGTAGTCTCATTGTGAGATTCATGTGACCCTTCATCATGTTTAATTGAATGGGGCACACATGCATGACTTGTTTACCTTTACTCATGCTTGGCTGTGAAAATAATTCTTATGATGTATTAAGTGTTGGCTATGAGAGAGAGTTGTGCATATTTTTGTAATGCTTTGCAATGGTTATGCAGTAGATCATCTTAGTTGTGAGGGGAAAGAGAAGATTGAATGTTGAGTTTCCCTTAACGATGAGTTGTTTGTGTGTTTATATCATTTTACTATATGATCATGCATGCAAATTGATATTCAAGGCCTATGTGAACCAATCTGGTACTACTGTAATTAGATCTACAAAGCACAGTATCCATTTATTTGGTTGATAGTAATTCCTGAGTGTCAGAATGAATTCATGTATTGCGATTTTTTTCCAAAGGGGAAAAACCAATAATTTTATTCATCTTGAAACAAGGAAAAAAATTACATTCTTCATATATTGAAATCAGTATATAAGATAAGCCTCTCAACTTATCAGCTAAACGGAAAATGGATTGAAAAAATTACATATGAACATTTGACGTTAAGTGTGATTATAATCACTTAACTTCTCTTGCTTGCCTTTGTTTTTTCTTCACTTTCTACCATCCCTCTAAGTTCCTTCAGTGGGTATTTTTGGATCAATTGGAACCATTGCTAGTTCACTTCCTATTTCCTTTGGTGGGGATTTTTTTTTTCTAAGTTTGAGCTCTCTTTGTATCCCACATCCTATCTTCTATATGTGCCTCATTTTTCTATTGTTCTGATGCCTGCATCACTTGTGATTCAATGTCATTTTGCATGTGGATTACAATTCCATTCTAGACCTGAGCATCCTCTTTTGCTTGGTTTGGAGGGTTCTCCATGGTCTCTTCTTCTTCTGAGAGGTGGGGACTAGAAGGTTTCCAACCTTTTGATTTGCAAGCCTACCCCTTTTTCTTTTTTTGGGATATTTTTTTCTTGTGGACATGTGTTCTGCAAGTGTCCTGTTTGGTAGCATATTTGGCATATGAATGTTGTTTTTTCATTATCTAATACTTGGGTCCACTAAACATTTTTATGTTGCACTTGAATGTGATCAAGTAGGAATTTTTTGAGGTTTATTTCTACACAAATTTTGGAGAAGGTAAATATATCTTTCTTTGTTCTTTCGAGGTCCATCTTTTTGAATTTCCCCAAGGCTTTTCTAATTTCCTATAGAACCTTGTGGTGCCAAAAACGGAGGGGTATATTTGGTAGCCTCACCCATACAATAATTTTTGAGACCACAATTTTTGTGGCATCAAAATCTAGGAACCAAGGGGTGATGAAGAGCCCAACTCTTCCCCAAAACTAGGGCCCACCATTCAGTACTTTCTCTAGGTCTTCCTGAGTATCAAATTGGACAATAAAAAAATCCTTGGAACATAAATATATATCACAGTTGAGGGTCGAGGATGAAAATGCCCACTAGTGTAAAGCATTAAATCTAGGTAAGAAACCATTGAGCATGCATATCATATCCTTAGATTGGAGAGAAGAAAAAAGGTATTTTACCTCTAGTATATTAACCATCATGGTAGGAACTTGTTTCATTTGTTCTACAACAGTAGGGTACTAATTTGTATTGAGGCCAATCTACTGGTTTGGAAAAATTTCCTTGCATTGCATCCTTATAGGGGGTCGATCCTCTAGAGTTTCTAGGTCCTGGATCTCCTCCTCATAGCCTTAGGTTCAATATTATGGTAGAGTTCCTTAAGATGCGGTAGTCCTTTATCTAGCCAAAATCCTGCAACATCTTCCCTTCAAAAAGAATGCATTGAGTATTTTCAAGGATGCACAGCCTATTTTTGATGCATTGCTTCATATTTTTCACTAAGTCCGAGTCTCGAATCCAAAATAGGGAAGACTTCCTATTTATATTTTTAATGAAGATATTGAAGATTTTCTAATCTCGAAAGCCTCAACCAAATCAGCGCGAAGCCAAGTTGCTTTTAAATTTCCAATGGAAAAAAGTTTGATCACAATCATATCCATCCACTATAATTGTGGATTTATCTAAATAACAGTACCAATTGGCAATGTTTGGTGGAGAACCAAACCCATCCATATCTAGATTGGTTTTAAAACTTGACTCAAAAAACATGTTTATCAATTATGGAGATGCCAAAACTTTTCGATAGTGGTTTGAGTTCCCGAAAAAACCCCCCTCGTCTAGCATCATATATCTCATCGCTTGTCCTTCTAATATCACAAAGGAGTTTTAGTGTTCTGAGGAAGTGTTAGTCATATTGATCCCTCATCCAACCATATCTTTCGTTGATCCTCACCTCGAGGGAGACTGAAATTTCCTTTACTAATTGATGGAAACCATTGTTTTCCATGAATTCATGTCTTACGATTGTGTCTAACTATTGGTGTTTAACTTTTGAATGCATATTTATTGCATGGAGAAGTGAATTTTGTTTTTTACATATGTTTTGGGTGAAATTTGGTTCATCGAAGAAACCTAATTACATCCTAGATAGAGTGGAAGAGAACATAGAATATATCTTAAGATAAAATGGAATTGCAGATCTATGACAATTTTTTTTGGGTCAAGTCAGAAAGGTTCGAGACTTCGAGCCCATTTACATTTGTAATTATAATGAATGGCCCAAATGACCGAGGGGCCCAAGTGGCCGAAAAGGCCAAGATGGGGGGCCAATCCCAAACTACTCTGGGAGTTTGGGAGTTCTAGGTTGAATGGGTTAGTGCATGGAAAGAGGGTTTGAGAGGCCCAAATAGCCAAGGAGCTCGAACAACATGAATAGTTGAGGGCCTGAATGACATAAATGGCCTATGCTAGGACTAGGTCCAAACTAATTTGATGGTTTAGGAGTTCAGGCTAGTTTTCTTTGCAATCTCAATACTTTGCCCTAATGAGTGAGGGCTTGAGAGACCCAAATGGTCAAAGGAGGGCCCAAGCTCGAACTACTTTGGTAGTTCGAGAGTTTGGGGGTTTGACCTTCATGGGTGTAGTGCACGTTTAATAAGACCAAAGTTCCAAAGTCCCTAATATTGGGTGGGGCCGAGTGGATTTTAGGGTCTAAGCTTGTTTGAGGCTCAGTGGAGGGTTTGGAAAGCATTTACCTATTCGGGGCCCAAGACCTGAATTTTCTTATAACATAGACTTTTCACCAAACACTTTAGGGATCAGTCATGGGGGAACCTAGGACAAATCATACATGGCTCAGTGGTGTGAAAATGAGAAGATGTGGCACGTAGAGGGCATGCCACGTGGAAGATACTAATGGATATGTTGGAGAGCCAAAAGTCCCAAAATGATTAACACATGGAACCCTCAGGGAAGGCCACATGGACGATGTGACTTCAACAATAGGTCATCTCGGGTTGAATTTAGCGTGATGTCACCTCGGGCTTAAGTTAGCGTGACGTCACCTTAGGATGACATCATCTCATAGCTTGAGGAGAAAGAGAGGTTCCCCTTGGGAAAGGGACGAGGATGGCAGAGGGTAAGAAACAGAAATAATTTTGTCATCAGATGGGAAATATTCATGTCAACTTGAGACAGAAGGGTTTCTCGTTGTGTTATGGCAAGAGAGTCTAAGGTTAATGAGAGTCGAGATGGGAAGTTCTCACTCCTTTAACATGGATTCAAGTCTATCTCATCTTAGGACGGTTTTCAAAATACATGGAGCAGTTTTCCGATGGGGCCCGTGCAAAGGGGAAATGTGGAAAATGCCACATGAGATCACCAAATGACATTGCAGTATACATGTTGGCTTAATAGGGTGATGTGGAAGACCAAGGTGAGGTGGGTTACCATGTGGGACCCATGTAGGAGGCCACATGGGTGTCATGTGGTAGGTTTAAAATGGGGTCAAACTTGAAATGCCCATATATTTTGATCCATAAGTCGAATTGACGAAAAGCTTATATCATCACAAATCCCTCAATGTGTTGGATGTTATTGTAGAATTAGTTTTTAAAGAAGTTGGAAATTGAGAAATTTTTTAACCCCATTTCCATAATGAGACCTTATATATTGGGTTAGCACTATGTAACACCTTTTTCTACCCGAGAATAACCTAATGGGGTTGGAGGGTGTGTTACAAAGTGGTATAAGAGTTGAAGATTCAATACTCGAACCTCTGGAGGTAACGTTTGCGGTCTCTAACGTTGTAGTGTAATACAATAAGGCCTATTACAAAGCGATACCATCAATCCTGCAACTATTAAGGAAATGACGAACATCTAGGTTCAGCACTTGGACTAGATGAGATCAAAGGTAGATGAATGAAAAGGAAAAGGTTTCATCTAGGACCTTTGAGGCATGATATTTTTTTTTCCTGATGTCATTTCCAATGATTGCCTGCTTGTGCAAATGGGTGTTGGTTGTAGCACTGTGATTGATGGCTATGTATTGATTACAAACTATGTTTTGCATGCATATCCATGATAATGTTATAAAGATAAAATATTCTAATATGTTAGATTTCTTTCTAACTAGATTTTGAGATTATAGAGGTCATGGTTGCTATCCTTGGTAAAGACGATGATTTTAATTAATAATAATGGTCTTGGTGAAAGGTTGAATTCTAAATATTATGGTGGTAGTACTATAAATTTTTTGATATATATATATATATAGGGAGAGAGAGAGAGAGAGAGAGAGAGAGAGAGAGAGAGAGAGATTCTTGATTCTTGGAACATGTGATTGACACAAGTTCTAGATGTGTGAACAACAGTAGATGAACATGGCTCAGATCAACATGCATATTTTTAGCAAGACAAGTTAACAAGTTAATTTGTTTATGTTAATAAACTAACAGTTCTGTGTGTGTGACAACACATAAGAAGACAATTGTGGAAAGAAGAAAAGCATGGAAATTGGCATGGTAAAGTGTGACATGGATGAATTCCATCAAGAACAAGAGGGAGGAGGGGGGCGGGGAGGGGGGGGGGTCCCTTAAAAGAACAAAAACCTTTAGAAGCTGCAAGGAAGAAAATAGAAGGCTCATTAGAAAGAAAAATGAATAGGAAAGGTTGAACACCATATTGATGCATAACTTATCTTGCATACAAGGATTGTTGCAACACACTTCAGCCTCCTGAGATATGGACAAATGTCATGTTGATAGGGCCAAAAAGAGGCCTCACAAGGATGAAAAGGAAAAGAAAACAATTTCATGTTTCCATTATGGAGGGAAGCACCTGAAAAGGGATTGTCCCAATAGGTAGAAAAATAAGAAGAGGGACAAGTTCTTGTGAGATAACAGTGTGTCACGTTGGAGGAGAGGAGGGAGTACCCATTAGGGGAGTTTTGAGTTCTAAAATGGGCCTCCTAAGGAAATTATAAAATAATAGTGGAAATAATAAAATAAGACAAGATTACATCATCAAATTTTAGAGGGAAAAAAGAAAAAACTATTTGTTCAACTTGTATTTTCAACTTATCTCCGTATGTATTTACTCAAATTTCAAGCGGCAACACTTGTTGGATGCAAAATTTGATTCGTCATCCAAGGAGTACCCATGTTGCATACTTTCGATGGACCATACTACATGAAAAATGAGAAATACATGAAAAACATGATTGCAATCACATTTTTTCATGTATTTCTTATTTTGTGTCTAGTAGGTTCCATCGAAAGTATGAAACATGGGTACTCCTTGGATGATAGATTAAATTTTGCATCCAACGAGTACTCCCGCTCAAAATGTGGGTAAACTCTTAGGGAGATAAGTTAAAAATATGAGTTGAAAAAGTAGTTTTCTTATTTTAATACTTTTTGATCTTTTTACTTTTTTACTTCAAAAATGGTGAATGATTGGATTTGTGTTTTCTTTTCTTTCTTTTATTATCAAAATTGAGCATGCCATGCTACATTTCTTGTAATTTTGTGTTGCTATTATGAGATTTTTTTGTTCTTCATTCTTTTTCTTTTTCCTTTTTTGTTTTGAGTCTTGACAATTGATGGGTGTGGGAGAAAAAGAAATGGAGCTTTGGGAAAGAGTTGAGAGGACCCCAACAAGAAGTATATGACCTAGATGAAACCCAATGCATGAATAAATGGAAATGAGAAGATGGATGTTAGCACTCTATAAAATCCTTTCAGGCTAAGAAAAGGACTGCAGATGTAAACACAAACTACTTTGGGCTAGAAACTGGTCTTTCTAGCCGGAGTGGGCACCCTCACTCAAAAATAAAAAGATTTTAAAGCACAAAATTATAGCAGAGACCAGTTCTGACAAAGGAATTTTGAAAGTATTTGGTTGAAGTGTGAATGGTCGGATAGGTAATAACACATGATCAATTTATCCTTTTACTCATTTACTTATGCAAGTAAACCGACAACTATTACAAGGTCTTGTAAGCATGACTTGGGATAAAATGACAAGTTGTATTATAGAGTAGATAAAATAAAAAAAGAAAAATCCTTCCTCTCCAATAAGAAAATTGTTTATATAGGAGAAAGAGAGACAAAACAAAGAAGATAACATGCATGACTATATAGCATTTCATTTGTCACTGAAACACAAAGACAGTTGAAAAAGAGCAACTAGACTGAATTATAGATCAATTGAAATCAAATACTCATAAAACATATAGAGTAAATAGAATAACCGAACAGAAAACATAACAAATCCCATAAATCATACCGTAAGAATCCTTGTACACTGAAATTGATAACCCTCAATACATAAGCATTGCACCATGAATTGATCACACAAGCATAAATTTCGAAAAATTAACACTAACACATTGTTGAACCATCAACAACCTGTTCTGTATTCATTCATCAAAATATATAATTGATACATAGGATCTAAATATGTTTAGGTTCACTGTATCTTCAATTCAACAGAGGATCGGTCTAAAACTGGAACAAAAATAGTAAATTGTTGTTTTTCTAATACCTTTCCTCAAGACATAAATCATAAAGCATCTTTTTTACTTAAAAAAAAAACAAAATTTTTAATACAAATTAACTTAATAAGTCTTCAAACTGATCATCATGACTAAAATAGCAAGAAATACAAAAATTGTTTTTTTGATTGTTAAAAAAAAAACCGCGTAGTAGTTGCGCAGCACTCGAAACTTTATCCTTCTAGAAATGACACATGGCGAGATGTTAAGGAGGTGAGCTGGACACCACACGTACCTGTTGTGGTAAAAACACAACCCCCCCCCCCATTATTGATGTGTTCACTTCAAATAATGGGGATCCTTTCTATAAAAATTTTGGTTAGACACCTTTTAAGAGTTTTTATTTAGTTGACTATCCTACGTTCTTGTTAATTTTTCATTTTCTTTGAATTTTTCTTTTGATTGCTTTGTTAAAATCGATTTTTTATAAGCTTCCCATTGACATTTGTTTCGCTTCATTTGGTCAATTGGTTTGAAAATGGTACTCCTTTGAAGTCTAATCATTTATCTAGCCTAGGTTAAAAATGCATATCTTGTTTTGATTGCTTTGTTAGAATCAATTTTTTATAAGCTTCCCATTGACATTTGTTTCGCCTCATTTGGTCAATTGGTTTGAAAATGGTACTCCTTTGAAGTCTCATCATTTATCTAGCCTGGGTTAAAAATGCATAAAATGTACAATATTGCATTTTGTAAATAAATCAGTTCAATAATGTGTTTATTTTAAATATTAACCCCTAGTGAGTTTTTACTAACATTTTTTCATTTTTACTTATACAGTGAAATTATGAAGCAACGGGATTTTAGTAATTTACTCCAATATTTCAAATTGATTACTAATCTTGAAAGCCCAAAATTTCGAAGTGGTTGTAGTTTAATTTTTTTTTATTAAAGTCGCTATAGTTTATAAACTAAACTTCATTAAAATAAAACAATATAGAAAAAAAATAAAAAATAAAAATTAAATCGCATCTGGAGATCGGATCTAATCGCATCAGAGTTTTCATATATCACAAGTTTAACAAACCCCCGATACATCCATTCTCTCGATTACCGATTTCTCGATCATGAAAAGGCATTGAGGCATTTCAAAACTTACACGTACATGGCAATTTCATTTAGTTTAATATTAAAATAATTTTTATTACCCAATCGGAAGATTGGATCGGAGCTCTCGAATGTGCCAAAGTTTAAACCCCGACACCTCCCCGATGCCGATTGCCAATAAACAAAAAGTCAATGGGCATTAACTTAAGTTTTTATGTTTTGTTTTTAAGTTTCATACGTGAGTTTAGTAAGTAAAGGAGGATAGTTATGAAATGGGAATGGAGGTTAGTTTAATTAATATTAAAATAAATATTTAAAATTTAAATAATAAGTTTTAAATTAATTAATATATAAAATTTAATTATTAATTTGTTAATTATATTATTTTGTTAGATTAATCACAATTTATTAAATGATTCTTTTAGTTAATAATAAAATAGAATTAATTATTAGGTAATTAGAGTTTAATTTAGGATTAGATTTTTGATTAAAAATTATGATTTTTAGCTCAGCAACAGAAATTCCAGAATTGTGCCAGAATTAACTCATCTACTTTGGAAACTCATAGATTGAGTTTTACTTGGCCAAATGAGGCCCATGACAGCTCATTAGAAAGATAAAATCAAGGAGAACATTTCTGAGAAGGTTTCACTAACAGATTTGGTCATTTATTAGGTCAAAAATCAAGCAGAAGATCAAGATCCGAATTTCTAAAGCAAAATCAATTTTCTGAGTTATTTTCTACATTTTCATTTGTCCAAGCCTCTTCTAATTGCAGATCCATTTATTAATAATATCCTTGGCCAATTAAACCATCCAATACATCAATAGAGAGCTTATATTTTATTTTCAATTATTTGTTTAATTTTATTTAATTGGATTTGTTTTAAATGCCAGCAATGACATTTTGATTTTATTGTTGCATTTTAATTTATTTTGATTTCTTCTTGTAGGAAAACAGTAGAAGAGATATGGAGAAAAAGATTTCAATCAATGAGAATGCTCCAACGATTAAAGATTGGAATTTTGAGCAAATAAAAGTAATTAGGAAGATTTTTCTTCAACAAACATTCCTCTCAAGAATTCTTTAGCAAATATTATAAATAGCAGATTGAAAAATGTAATAAAGGACTACTCTTTTCTGCAATTTTAGACTTCTAAAATCACTACTGTAATAAGAATTTAGAGTTGTAGGAGGGAGGAGAGAAAATCTCAGATCTGGGAATTATTGAGGATTTTCCCTTTGTATCTTGAATTACGCATGAAAGGAAAAGTTTGCACTATTGTGGCTTTAGCTTTGAAAGTAGAAGTTCAAGAAATGTAAAGAGCTGTTGGAGACTAGTGACAGAGAAATGAATGCAATAAATTAGTATTTTTAATACTACTGTTTCAAATATCAGTTTCATTTTTATAGTAATAGGAATGTGTCATTTTATTCATGTTTGTGCACTTTTGTCAATATGGATAATTTATCTCAATGTTGTTATTATGTATCTTTGTTCTTATGGATTAAATTCTGATTTCTGAGTAACTACTTACACAGAAATCTGTCATATAACACTAATTTATTAAATAGTAATATGTTGTGAACTATTTCTGCATATTATTGTTTAATTATTGGATTTACTGATTTGATAATCAATATCATTTTTGTGAACTACTTCCTGGAATGTTGTTGGTTTATTATTTCAGTTAAAAGGCTTCAATAGGATGTGTTTTGGTATCCAGAATATCAGTTAATTGAACTAGTTCATTAACTTAATATTCATTATAAACAAGACATGTTTAAATCCCAATACTTTAAATATCTTACTCTTGCTTGGGTTAGATCTATATCTGCTTAATTGAGATAGGATTAAGATTAGTTTGTTTTTGCTTGCATTATAGAGTAAACTTGCATTTAGATTAAGTTCTACATTTTTTAAGTCCTCTTCTCAAAGAGGCAAAACTTTATTTGTCGCTTGGCTGAACCCAAATCATCTTAAGGGTCATTCTCTTGCCTAATCAACAAGAAAAAATGATCTGATATCCTTGTCTATTGGTAGTTAAAGATATATAATAAACCAATAGCGATAGGGAGAAGGTAATTGGATCTAGTTAAACCAGTCAGAGCCACCACACCAAACAGAAAAGGAGCTACTTTAAGGTCCAGACCTGGTGGTTATTTCCCATTGTTGTTGTAGCGATTTTCGAGACATCAACATTTTTGGCGCTAGAAGGAGGGGCTAAGACTTTTCGTCAATTGGAGTCTTTTCAATTTTAACGTTTTATTTAAATCATGATGGCTTCTCTTAAGCTTCCAATTTGGAGTTGTATCCATGGATGTGCATCTTCCAATACTTCAACCGAAGTGGTAAGACTCTTATCTCAGGAAAAGTTTAATGGTAAGAAAAATTCTTCTGCTTTTAATAATGTCTTTCAATTTATTCAATATGTTTCAAATTATGATTTTCAAGGAATTGATGAAATCATTTTATGCAGAATTTTTATTCTCACATTTGCGGCAAAAGCCAGAAACTGGTGTAGAACTCTTCTGGTTGCCTCAATTCACAGCTGGGATCAATTTGTTACAATATTCATTTCTAAATTTGACGGCTATGATTATGAACAGGTATCTAATGAAATTGAATATTTGCGAAGATTTGAAAATGAGTATGTTAGATATTTTAATATTCGATTTCATTTGAACTGTTTAAGATTTAAAGTCGAAGATAAACCTATAAAAGAAGAATCACTAGATTGGTTTAAACATATTTTTTCTTTTCCTCTCATTCCCAATCCATATGAAATTAGTTCAAATTTTGTTTCATCCCCTTCCAATATAAACGAGAATTCCAATATGGATGTGCAAATAAATTGTGATGAAGTGGTTTCACAAAGCTTGGAAAATATTTCTAATCAAATGCAAGAAAACAATAGCAGCAATTTTGGAGAAAGAGCCCGCTTGAAATCTGAAATTTATTTTGAGGTAAATTCAGAAAATCAGATTGGAAATCAGCAAGTACAAGCAACAATCAAAATAAATAATAAAATGCAAACTGCTGTACAAATTTCTGAATTTTTCCACAATGAACAAATGCCAAAATCAAAACAACAAAGTAGCCTTCTTCAAGAAAGCATAAGTACACAAAGGAATGATTTAGAATCTGAAATTTATAATGAGCAGAATGCACAAGAGTTCTCAAATAGAGATATTTTTAAATGCATTGTTTCAAGTTCAAATTTTTCCCTTTATCTTGATATTTTTAATAATGGTAATTTTTCTCCTCTTTGTATTAATGATATTTCAGAAAATAAAGAAGATGATTTAAATGAATTACGAATAAGTTTTTATCAAGATAGAGAAACAATTATCGATCATTCGTTTGCTATTAATAAATATGGAATTTGTGTTCCTCCTTGTTTTGATATATTGGATGAGATTGAAAGAAATTCTAGAGAATCTTGTGAAGTCATTTATGATAATTACTCTGACATTCAAGATGTTGATTATTTTTCTCAAAAGAATCCTCATGATAAAATTCAAATAACATATGTGAATGAAGGACATTTTAATTTAGAAATTATTTTAAGTAATCCTCATTCTAGAGTAGCAAATTATCTTCATGATTTCACCATTCAAGAAAACATTCCAAATTATGATTCATATCATGATCAAGCTCTCATTCCTACTCATAATCATAATTCATTTTCTAATTCACAAGTTGGAATTCGAAATTACTCAAATTCCATAATTCTGGTCAATCCTTGTGAAAAAAAATTATTTCAAAACAATCTCAATTGTGTTGTAACATTAGTTATACAAATAGTGATGTCATTTTATTTTTATCTCCTCACTTATTTTGTTTAAAAATAGATTTTATTTCTAATTTTATTTTTCAGATTTTTGATACTTTACGCTGGCATATTAAGCGCTTTACTATCAAACATTCAATTGATGCATTGCCCTATTGGAAAATTGAAGTTTCATATTATAATCATGAGCATCAAAAGTTATTTCAATTTCAATCAATGCTAATATTTTATCAAAAGCTTCTATCTTCTCAAAGGCAATATCAACAAGAGAATATAATTTTACAATCTGCCTAGCGATCTAATTCAATTAATAATTTTCAATTGTATTTAATAGATCTCCATTCATTTTTCATTGATTCATTTGAAAAATATTTGGAAAGTTTTCCTTCAAGGAAAATTATTAATAACTTAACATTTGTACATAACACTAACAATTTTTTCCAGGCCTTTGAATTTAAAAGCTCATATCCACAATCTGGCCTATAATCTCCTCTTTTGAAAATTTCCCAATCATTAATGGAAATCCATCCAGATTTCTATGATCCAATTGGTATTCAATTGGAAAACAAATTTCAAGAGAGAGATTTTAATTAAGTTGCTGACAATAATTGTACATTCTGATTCATATTTAATATTTTTAGTTGAATTAGATTTATATTTTGATTACTAACATTTGAACTGTACATACATACAGCAATTAAAATGAGAAAATGGTTACATTGGAAATATGACTATACCTAGTCATTTTCATTTATATGGTCAGAATAGGAGTAGAATTAATTTAGTTTATTTTTTTTATTTTCTGCAGTTCTGCACATAAAAAATAAAACAAAGCAATCAGCCTTTCTCATACATGTTTAGTGAAAACATTTTCTTCCTATTAGAGAATTTTAATTCTTGCTTTCCTTTTTTTAATTTCTTACAACAATACCTCTACTCTACCTATTTTGAATCATGTCTTGATTAAATTCAATTAAGGTTGCACTTGGCATCGATCGTCTCAAAGCCACTTTTCTTCATTTCGAGATTTCTTTTTAAGCTTTTCTTTTGAAATTTATATGATAAAGGTTTTGAAGATATAAAAGCTTAATGATCTCATTATCCCATGAAATGTATAATTGTTTATGATAATCTTAATTCTCATTCAATCATTATTAGTCAGTCTAACCGTTCGCGGTACTCATATGAAGTTCATCTTATCTTCCTTGAAATTTGCTAAGCTGACCTTAAAGATGTCCATTTTGTTGTGTGCACACATTCAAATCTGTTTTGATATTTTTCCACAATTAGTGGCTTTATCCCATTTTGATATTTAGTTTATTATTTGTTGTTGCGATACACATCATATTTATTTACTAAAGGAATTATTGAACAGTCACTATAACAATACAGATTCTTCTCAAGTTATTCGGAATAAGCAGAGGTAAAAAATTGTTGTTTCAATTCAAAAGGGAAGACTATTTTCATATTTATTTCTGATAAATTTTATATTTCCTGAACATGAATAAACATATTTTATTTAGGCTGATTACTTACTCCAATTTAAAATAAATAATGAGATGATTTTGAACAAAGGAAAATTTTTGATAAATTGAAGGAAAAATTTGAAGATTCATGAGCTAAAAACAACAGAGAATTTCCTTCTAGGTATGCATTCACCAGTTCATTTTCATCTATTATTAGTTTCTCTTTTCCTTAGTTTATTTTTTATTCTAGTTTTGTTTCATTTGCAGGCTTTCATTTGTTTTCAAAACTTGAAGTAAGCAGTAAACCCATTTCAAATTTGCAACATGGAAATTTTATTTGTAATTTATTAGAATTTGGGAATTTTTAATTTTGCTTTCATTCATCATTTCAATTTTGATTTTCATATTGTCGATACTACGGTGAATATATATTCGCAATACTATCATCCCGCTCATTTTCGTCAATCATTTCATTCCAATATCACATCATCCACTTCACAACCATTTGTAGCGAAATATTTCATCGAAAGTAGCTTTTAGCAATTTTGTTAACAAATTGTTTATAAAATATCTCTGATGTATTACCTCGCTCATATATTGATCTGGATTTAAACAGAAACACAATAAAATACAAAGATAATAATAAAGACATATATGCAGCGGAAATAATACTTCATTTCATTACTGTAAAATACTGAAATATGCTTACAAACAGAAATGGAAATAAACCAGCTAGGGCGATGGTAGCTTATCTCTGAGAAGAGATGTGGTGGCTACATGCCTTTCAACTGTTCTGAACTGTGTTAAAATGAGGCTCGAAGGCCTATTTATTGTTGAGAAACAATGGAAAACCCTTCACATTCCAAAACCTAACCCTAGAAGATGAAACGCCAAATTGTGGGCCCCGTTTTTGGGTAAGTTGGTACATCAACTTCTCGGGGTCACGAATTGGTCGTATTATCTCTGTTTGACACGCATGATAGCCCATTGGAAAGATCTCTCCGACGACTACGATGGAAAAGCCAATTTTTTGATGGAAAAATCATTGGCAGTAGATTTCCCAAAAAAACGTTGTTTAGAGCCTCAAAACGGCTCCGGAAGTTTAGGACCTGAAAAACTGCTAAAAACAGTAAACTGCGCTATAATTAAGGAAACTGAAAGGAATAGTTGTGGGGGTCCAGATGGGATAGGTGGGTGGCCACCAACATCCACCTGGACCATTCCTCCCCCCTCAGGAAGAAATGGTCCCCATTGCGTTGAGTTCCTCCCTGAGATGAGGAAGCTTCTACTGAGCTGGGTCTCTAGTGAGCTATTATGCAATCTCTGATGTGTCCAGAAATGGTGGGAAGCATGGTCGATGATGGTCCACATTGAACACTCGGTGCAAGCAAAGGAATGGAGTAATGTTGTGCTTCCAAGCATTGTTTCCCATAGCCTTGGTACTAGTGTAAGAACCATGTCGGAGTGGTCTGAGTTTCTGATGGGTTCTGGTAAGGCGTTCTTTCTGCAGATGTAACCAAACTTTGTTGCCCACCTGAAACTTGTGTGGTGCCCCTGTGGGTGAGGAGAAGTTGTTCCTGTGTTCTGTCATGACCATATCCCTTTATTGTTGCTGTTGTGTGGAGGAACCCTTTGTGGGGGTCATGGATGTAGCAACGATCTTCCCCTTACTTTGGGAGCGAACTAGACAGAAAATGAATTTCCTAGTCTAGGAGATGAGCTTGCTTCCTTTCTTGGTAGTGATCAAAGAGGTGGCAGTAGGTGGGGCTACCTCCGGTATCCTGTATAATGAATCATCCAAAGAAATAATGAAAGCGCAAGGCCTTGACTCATACATAGCATGTCGCCTCCACAAGTATGGTTGGCCTAATAGCACATCGCAAACATCCAGAGCTGTAACATCACACAATACCTCATCTGTGAAGGGCTTGATGCTGTAGGGAAGGCGGCACTGCTGGCGAACTTTGAGATCTCGTCCTTCATGAAGCCACCTGATACTGTACAGTTGTGGGTGTGGTGTAGTCGGTGGGCCTAACCGCTTCAGGACCTCTGTTGAAATAAGGTTCTTTTGACTGCCACTATCGACAATGAATTGCAGTGGCAAACCCTTCACCCACATCTCTGAGTGGAAAAGACATTCCCCCTCCTCTGGATCTTCGGGCTCATTTTTCTGGATCTTGGCGGTGGCAACAATGGTGCTGGGCTCCGCATCAATGATCCGCTTCCCTTTTCCATTCCCCTTGTCAGGTTCTGGCTCAGGGTCAGAACATGCATCTGATTCGGAAGCCTTCAACTCGGCCACCAACGACTGCTTGGTCCGACACTCATTTGTGTTATGAGTGGGACTCTTGTATAACTCACACCACTTTCTTGTGTCCTTCATCGGCTTCATGGTGTTGTTCTTTTCTTGCAGCTTCGAGGGGTTGTCTTGGGTCACCCTACCTTGGCTTTGTCCTTTGGGCTTCAGATTTGCAGATCCAAAGTCTCGCTTCTTCTGTTTGAACTTTTGCTCAATTTTGACAACGTATCGGTATGTTGTGCCGAGTGAGGAGATGTTCAAGAACTCCATCTCTTCTTGGATGTATCTATGTAGGCAGCCGTGGTATTTGAGTACCAGATGTAGCTCACAATATTTGATACCCAATTGTGTGCGAAGGGTATGAAAAATGTTTGTGAACTCCGGCACATCTTGGTCTCGTCCCTGCCGCAGTGTGGTCCATTTGATGTATTTGTCCTCATAGCTTTTGACATGGTAGTACTGCTCCTTTATGGCATCCCGGAAGTCATTCCAAGTGGGTGTGGCTGAAAACAGTGAGCCTGTACTTTCATCCTTCTGCTTGCAGTAGGTTTCCCACCAGTCTTTGACGTGGGGGGCTGCTTTGAAAAGAGCGAAAACAATCTTTTCCCGACTTGAAAATTCATGAACTGAAAAATACCCATCTAGCAGATTAACCATTTATCTATGGCATCTACATCTATTTGACCCTCGAAGATGGGGATTTCAAAATTAACTTGTACCTTAAAGGGTGTGGCATTTCCAGAGTAGCTATTGGAAGCCGATACGTCGCCTCTGGGTAGCTGCTAAAGGATCTCGGCAAAGCTGTCAATCATCGCATTCCTTTGTCACTCGAGGGATTTTTCGAGCAAAATTTTGATAGGATCTCCTGCCCCCTCATTTTTCTTCTCATCCGCCATGGGAGGTCATCGAGATTTGCGAGGCTGGTCTTGCAAAGGTTCGACCAGTTCAAGTCCTAACTCCTTATATCCCGACCTTTTTGGGGACATGCAAAGAAAAAACAGAGAAAAAGCAGACCGCTCTGATACCACTGATCCGGATTTAAACAGGAACACAATAAAATACAGAGATAATCATAAAGACAGATATGCAGCAGAAATAATACTTCATTTCATTACTGTAAAATACTAAAATATGCTTACAAACAGAAATGGAAATAAACCAACTAGGGCGATGGTAGCTTATCTCCGAAAAGAGATGTGGTGGCTACATGCCTTTCAACTGTTCTGAACTATGTTACAATGAGACTCGAAGGCCTATTTATTATTGAGAAACAATGGAAAACCATTCACATTCCAAAACCTAACCCTAGAAGATGAAACGCCAAATTGTGGGCCCCGTTTTTGGGTAAGTTGGTACATCAACTTCTCGGGGTCGCGAATTGGTCGTATTATCTTCGTTTGACGCACATGATAGCCTGTTGGAAAGATCTCTCTGAGGACTATGACGAAAAAGACGAGTTTTTGTCAAAAAAATCATTGGCAGTAGATTTCCCAAAAAACCGTCGTTTAGGGCCTCAAAACGGCTCTGGAAGTTTAGGACCCGAAAAACTACTAAAAATAGTAAACTGCGCTATAATTAAGGAAACTGAAAAAATGAAAGGGATAGTTGTGGGGGTCCATATGGGATAAGTGGGTGGCCACCAACATCCACCTGGATCATATGTCATATCACATTTTGCATATAGAGACTTGCATTTGAATATACTTCCATTATCATGAATCGCCGATCTCTGATAAACGACTTTACCGATATTGCAATGACCACATAATTATGGATCTGATATAAAATTCAAATCAAGTTTATAAAATATCGTGTCCATTCGATCGCAATAAAAGTAGGGGCATAATTTTAAAGGACCGATATCTCGGAACCGAGATGTTATTAAAATCCCATCATAAAGTTATCAGGTCAACTCTTCATCACAGATCGACATATCAAGAAGTGTTACATCATGTGTTTAAAATTGTCGATCGCCAATTAGCCATGGCATTCATCGCATATCGGCATTGCAAGAATCATATTGTGTTTCATTCAGTACTTAAAGTTTGTCGATTGCTGATTAGCTACATCATCCATTGCATTGCTGATATTGGCATTTCCAACATGATTATGCTCCGATATTTCGATACGTCGATATCGCAATCACTTCATCGCATTTTTATTCATGGCGATACCACTATTATGAATCTACAATGCACGATGTTCAATGTGCAAATTATAAATCGCAAGATGCAATGTGCAATGTGCGATTTGTGACATGACTATCTCCGATCCTAAATATAACATTTCTTCAATGGTGTGATTGCTCCATCTCATCGCACATGTTCTCATATCGGAAATTTACTATTTCAACCTCCGATGCGATAAACTCTAACACATGCCTCTATATGCAATATGAATCATCTGATAAGGCATTTTGTTAATTTAAAGCGAACTTGGGTAACCACTATGGTAAGAAAGTAATTGATGACAAATTCGCAGCATATTCAAATCATTTCAATTTCTCATACATTTCATTTTTAAATATATAATTCCATAATTTAATAAGAACTTCAGGACCTTTCTATATTCATATTTAAAGTTCATTATCTTGGATTTGGTCTTAATTCTGGACAATTTATAAAATCATAGAGTTTATATGAAACTTATAATATTTTGAGAAACATTCATTACTGCAAATTCTCATTCTCATTTCTGATGCATTTCTTTTAATTTCAATTCCCTTGAGCACTAAGCATTCCATTTTTACATTTTACTGCTTGCTTTAGTGTAAATAAAATAAATAATGATTTTGGGTTATAGTATTTGTGTTAGTTTGACTTCCTCATGTTTTTAATGTTAATTAAAATAAGAAGTCAGTTAGTTTGGAGAAACTGATACCTTTCAGGTAAGATCGAAAGAAATTATCCAATGGTAAGATTCATGTACCCCCTTTCATTAATTTCTGTGTCATTACTTTAGTTTCATTTTTGTTTTTAAAGTAGGCTGATATAAAAATCTGTTTTGCAGTTCTCCATTTGAAGCTTTCAATCCTCTGCCGGATCATATTTTCGCAGTCCTATACTGTTCTCCTGGCTTTATTTCAATAAGTAGCGATAATCTTCATCGAAACAACTACACTAGGAAGTTTCTGAACCTTTAGTTTGTTTCTTTAAGCATTCATTTTATTAGAAAATGATTAAGATGATGCTTTGAAACAAGAAGATTGATATCAGATAGAAAGTTTTCATTGTGGCTGAATTTTATCGTCACTGCTATCCAAAAAGCCTAAAACACTTACAACCATGCAAGGTATGATTTTCCTAATTTCAACATAATAAGGATTGATTACATGATTATTTTCTTTTTCTTCATATTGTTGAGACATTGGTATAAACATTCTTGTTTTAGTTTATCTTTCGAAACTTGGATTTTCCTTTCCACTTTTAAAATTTCTTCATTTTTTTTGTTTATTGATTTCTTTCTCATTTTAGTATAAGAATTATTTTCCTTTGGTTTTCAGTTTTGATTTTGGTGACTTTTTCATAATTTATATGTAAGACCTACTTGTTACCTAACAATGGTTGGCATACATGGAGAAAAAATTGTTAATAGTCACCTATTAGCTTTTTCTTAAATCTCTTAGTAAAGTTTGATTTTCTTATTATAAAAGTAGACATACTTGAGAAAAAGATTATCAATCAAAGAGAAGTTGACAAAGTATCATAAACTCTGAAAAATTCTTTTTCATCAAAATTGTAATCATTTTGAGATTTCAATACTTTTTTAAGATCTTTCAAATTTCTGTTATTAGCCAAGAAAAATTATTTATAACAAAGTAAAGACATTTTATAGCAAAGCACCTTTAACTCTAAAATTGTCATTCTTAACTCTTAACGAGTCAATGATTCTCCCTATCCTAAAGAGTCTTATTTTTCTAGAGTGTAATCCAAAAATATATTTAAAACTTAAAAGATAAGAGGTCTCGTCATGAGCCTGCTTACCATGATCATAGGGAAAAAATAGGCTGACATTACCAACATTGCTAAACAAACCGGGGTAATGGCTTATGATTTCAAACAATTATAAGACAAGGGGTCTCATCATGAGCCAGCTTGTTCAGTCTAATTATAACCAATGAATGGCGTTGTCAATTATCTGGCTACCAAACCAAAACAACAACTTTTAAGAACTAAAAAAAAATAAAAAAAAATAAACATATATAAATGGATTTATCCCTAAGTTAATAATTCTTAAAGAGATGGGATTCTGAATCATTGATGATTAAATGGTAACCCTATCGAGACTATAGATGTTTACTGGCAACAATGGCTTTACCCGTGACAAATGAGTATATTTTAAAAGCTAAGCTGTAAAGTGACCCCTGCTTTATCTCTACAACTAATTAAAGACTGATACAGAGTTTTGAAATACTTTAATTTATGAGAAATTTTGAGAAAAATTACAGTTAGATGATTCTTGTTTTTTTCAGATTAATAAACCTAGTCAAGCATTTCAAGCATAATTCTCTCTTCTTTAATTATTTTACTTTAATTTTAGGAAAATCTCATTCATATCAAATAGAGATAAATGGTTCTTCTCCCGTGTGTCACCATTGTTGTGGTAAAAACACAATCCCCCCATTATTGATGTGTTCACTTCAAATAATGGTGACCCTTTCTATAAAATTCTTGGCTAAACACCTTTTAAGAATTTTTATTTAGTTGATTATCCTACTTTTTTGTTAATTTTTCATTTTCTTTGAATTCTTGTTTTGATTGCTTTGTTAGAATCGATTTTTTATAAACTTCCCATTGACATTTGTTTCGCCTCATTTGGTCAATTGGTTTGAAAATGGTACCCCTTTGAAGTCTCATCATTTATCTAGCCTGGGTTAAAAATGCATAAAATGTACAATATTGCATTTTGTAAATAAATTAGTTCAATAATGCATTTATTTTAAATATTAACCCCTAGTGAGTTTTTACTAACATTTTTTCAATTTTACTTATACAGCGAAATTATGAAGCATCGGAATTTTAATAATTTATTCCAATATTTCAAATTGATTACTAATCTCAAAAGCCCAAAATTTCAAAGTGGTTGTAGTTTAATTTTTATTTTTATTAAAGTGGTTGTAGTTTATAAACTAAACTTCATTAAAATAAAACAATATAAAATAAAAATAAAAATAAAAAAAATAAAAGTAAAATTTAAATCACATCAAGAGATCGGATCTAATTGCATCGGAGTTTTCATATATCGCAAGTTTAACAAACCCCTGATACATCCATTCTCTCGATTGTTGATTTCCCGATCATGGAAAAGCATGGAGGGATTTCAAAACTTACACATACATGGCAAGTTCATTTAGTTTAATATTAAAATAAATTTTATTATCCGATCGGAAGATCGGATCGGAACACTCAAATGTGCCAAAGTTTAAACCCCGACACCTCCCCCATGCTGATGGCCGATAAACAAAAAGTCAATGGGCATTAACTTAAGTTTTTATGTTCTGTTTTTAAGTTTCATACGTGAGTTTAATAAGTAAAGGAGGATAATTATGAAATGGGAATGGAGGTTAGTTAAATTAGTATTAAAATAAATATTTAATATTTAAATAATAAATTTTAAATTAAATAAAATTAATTAATATATAAAATTTAATTGATTTAATTAAATTAAAATTTAATTATTAATTAGATTATTTTGTTAATTATATTAATTAGTTAGATTAATCATAGTTTATTAAATGATTAGTTTAGTTAATAATAAAATAGAATTAATTATTAGGTAATTAGAGTTTAATTTATGATTAGATTTTTTTATTAAAAATTCTAATTTTTAGCCCAACAACAGAAATTCCAGAATTGTGCCAGAATTAACTCATCTACTTTGGAAATTCATAGATTGAGTTTTACTTGGCCAAATGAGGCCCACGACGGCTCATTGGAAAGATAAAATCAAGGAAAACATTTCTGAAGAGGTTTCACTAACAGATTTGGTCATTTATTAGGTCGAAAATCAGGCAGAAGATCAAGCTCCGAATTTCCGACAAAATCAATTTTCTGAGTTATTTTCTGCATTTTCATTTGTCCAAGCCTCTTCTAATTGCAGATCCATTCATTAATAATTTCCTTGGCCAATTAAACCATCTTAGACATCAAGATAGAGCTTATATTTTATTTTCAATTATTTGTTTAATTATATTTAATTGGATTTGTTTTAAATGCCAGCAATGACATTTTGATTTCATTGTTGCATTTTAATTTATTTTGATTTATTCTTGCAGGAAGAGAATAGAAGAGATATGGAGAAAAAGATTTCAATCAATGAGAATGCTCCAGCAATTAAAGATTGGAATTTTGAGAAAATAAAAGTAATTAGGCAGATTTTTCTTCAACAAACTTTCCTCTCAAGAATTCCTTGGCAAATATTATAAATAGCAGATTGCAGAATGTAATAAAGCGCTGCTCTCCTCTGCAATTTTAGACTTCTAAAAGCACTACTGTAATAGGAGTTTAGAGTTGTAGGAGGGAGGAGAGAAAATCTCAGATCTGGGGATTATTAAGGATTTTTCCTTTGTATCTTGAATTATGCATGAAGGGCAAAGTTTGCACTATTGTGGCTTTAGCTTTGAAAGTAGAAGTTCAAGAAATGTAAATAGCCGTTGGAGACCAGGGACAGAGAAATGGATGCAATAAATTGGTATTTTTAAAACTACTATTTTAAATATCAGTTTCATTTTTATAGTAACAGGAATTTGTCATTTTGTTCATATTTGTGCACTTTTGTCAATATGGGTAATTTCTCTCAATCTTATTATTATGTATCTCTATTGTTATGGAGTCAATTCTGATTTCTGAGTAGCTACTTACTCATAAATCTGTCTTATAAAACTGATTTATTAAATAGTAATATGTTGTGAACTATTTCTGCATATTATTGTTTAATTATTGGATTTACTGATTTGATAATCAATATCATTTTTGTGAACTACTTCCTGGAATTTTGTTGGTTTATTATTTCAGTTGAAAGGTCTCAATAGGATGTGTTTTGGTATCCATAATATCAGTTAATTGAACTACTCATTAACTTGATATTCATTATAAATAAGACATGTTTAAATCCCAATACTTTAAATATCTTGCTCTTGGTTGGGTTAGATCTATATCTGCCTAATTGAGATAGGATTAAGATTAGTTTCTTTTTGCTTGCATTATAGAATGAGCTTGCATTTAGCTTAAGTTCTACATTTTTTAAGTCCTCTTCTCAAAGAGGCAAAAATTTAGTTGTGGCTTGGCTGAACCCAAATCAGCTTAAGGGTCATTCTCTTGCTTGATCAGCAAGAAGAAATGATCTAATATCTCTGTCTATTGGTAGTTAAAGATATATAATAAACTAATAGCAATAGGGAGAAGGTAACTGGACCTAGTTAAACTAGTCGAAGCCACCACACCAAATGGAAAAGGAGTTACTTTAAGGTCCGGACCGAGTGGTTATCTCCCATTGCTGTTGCAGTGATTTTCGATGCATCAACAGTACCCCACATCAGACTCTTTAAAACCTGACAGGTGGCTATCATCCAACATGTTTGTGATTATCTGGACATGGCCTGCGTAACGAGTACGCAACGCCTGCACAGTTAAATTTCTGCAACTGCTCTCTGAGTGCCTTCCAGTCCTCTTGAATGCTATCATGATACTATATGATGCTCAACATATCAAATTCAACATATTAAAGTACCAGAAACTTAAGACAAAATTTGAAGATAAGAAATGAGGCTTGGTCACTTCCTTTTTCTCTTGCTTGACACATTACTGTTGGAAGCCTTGGTACTGGGAGTTTTGGTCTTGGAATCTGGAGTAGTGAAGTCATGTTGCTCAATAAGTGTTGATAAGGTGGGTGTGGCCTTAGTCATGATCTTAGGATCCAATTTAGGCATCTTCATGAGAGGAGGTATCACAGCTACTCCTTCATATCTCTTTATGAATCTTCGTGCCTCCTCCAAGCTTTGCCTCATACTTCTCAAATGAGTGTTCAAGACCAAGTTTCTAACATAAAAACTTTTGCATTGTCTCCTTACTCATTGGGACCATTTGAAAAAGTGTTTGCTCCCATTGAGGGTTTTAGATGCTTCTCTAACTTCATGGTCACAATTCTCAAGAATGTGTTGTATCGAATTTTTATAATCTTAATTTTTCTTTCTGAATTGGTTCACCCGGTCCTTGCTTTCCTTCAACTCCTCCAAACACCTTTAATATTCTTTCCACTTGCTGAAAGGGGGCTCTCCAGGAGCTTGATTTATCTACTTCATTTGTTGTACATACCCAAATTTTGCCTTGGAAATCCTGACTGATGACCTTTTAGGCTCTACTAGAACATTCTTGGCCTCCTCTGTAAAAGAAACATGCTTCCCCTTTCCCTTGAAAATTGATGCTATAGGTGACTTTTACTTGTCCTCTGTTGGCTTGACTACTACCTTGAGATCTCTTTTCTTTCTCTTCAAGAATGTTATTCTCATTTGATATTTAGAGAGAACTTATTTCTTCTTAGTCATCTTAGGGTCCTCTTCTTCATACTACATACCACCTGTTTCCGGTGCTCCTATGTGCTCCTCATGGTCTTGCTGTACTATTTTTGGGCCCTTGAATTCATCCACTTTGTCATAAACATGTACATCTACTTTCTTGTCTTCAGAAATTTCCACTACTTCCTAAGGGGTTTCCTCTTCCTAGGTCTTTTTCACTCTAGACCTTGTTCTAGGTCTCATCACAAACTCATCTTGCACTGTGTCTTCAATTTTGATTTTAACTTTGGCATGTTGAGCTGATGCCACCTACTATTATGTTTCTTTAACTGCCTTTTCATCCTTCATATTTTGAAATTTAGCTTTCTTGCTCAATTTGCCTACAAGTTTCTCACTTGGCTTCTCACCTTCCTTCTTGATGGGTTTTATCTTCATGGTTGAATGGATGTTCTCCTTTTTTGGGTTTTCCTTCTTTGACTCCTCCTTATCTGTCTTCATTGATGGTGACCCATATTGTGGCAACAGATCGATATTTGCAAGAAAATTAGACCAAAACATTTTTTTCCAACTACATGTTTCTAAGATTTTGATTAAAGAAAAATAAAACAGACTTGAAGCATGATTGTCTTTTTCAATTTGTACTTCAATAGCGATTCTTTCTAAAATCTTGAGCAAAAAATAATGGAGGTTCATTAGCTCATTCTCTGTGAAATGCCATAATAACCTGAGATGATATGATATATTCTATTGAACTTGCCTGCACAGGTGAAGTATCTTTGAATAACCTTCGGAACGTTGACATATTATTCTTGAAGATAAATAATGGGGAAAGTGGAGGCAAACTTGTCTAGAAACTCCAACTTCACAAACTGTTTGTAAGATAAAATTTCTAATTCATCCACTTTAAACCACTTCTTCGTTGTTGTAAGGAGGTTGGTTGCATCAACAATAAATTTCTCATTCAATACAATCTCCAGGTCCCCTAGTTTTACTCTTCCATCTCGGAAATTAAGCGAAAGTACATTGTCAAATCTTGTGTTGTGACGTATTTTCTGGACCTTTTCACAAAAAAGAATGCACCATGCATTTTGAAAGGCCACTATAATGGCACGAGATGATTTCAACAGGCTCAAGGTGGTGGGTTTAGTATGCACAAGGTCTCCACCCTTTTTACTAGTAGCAGGGTCCATCCTATCTCAATACTTGGTATAATGAATTTTGATTTAAGCTAGGGCTATGTGTACAGACATAAAGAAATGAATATGATCAACGGTGACAACACAATTATGCTTCAACAGTTGTGACAATGAGATGATGACAACGAAGTTTTATGGGGTTGAATACAAGCAAGAAAATTTGAGGATTATAAAACAACTAACATGGACCCTTCAGGAAACATTCATCGCCATAACTTCATATCTATAGCAATTTGACAAAAAATTCAGAAGCGAAAATTTATTTTTCAAGAAAAACAAAATGTGCACAGTCAAATTTTTTAGCAGGAACAAACACGGTTTTGACAGTAATAACTAGGATATATAGCAGTGTGAATTCAAGAAAGGTGACTGACTTCCTACCTCTCCAAACCTTCCAATCTAACTATGTGTTGATAGCTATATCAACACACAATCCCTTTCTGTGTATAAAAACACAGCGCAATGCTTGAATTCCTCTGTGGCCTCTAAACTTCTCAGTGATCTCTACTTTAGAATATGACCACTTATCCAATTCCCTACATGAAGAAAGAGTTCATCACCGGTGATGAGTCACGAAGGAAATTGGCGGTATTTACAATGATTTCAAATAATTTTGCTAATGTAACGAGTTTGACAGTTAACATGCTCTCCACTTGAAATTCACATGTTAAGGTGATCATTGATTGAGTATTGTATGATGGTGAAAATTTTAGACATAATGGACTTGTAATCAAAGTTCATTGGGGGTGAAAAAAGGACATGAGCCAATCATGGTATGTGATGATGCTTAGGGAAGGGGTATTTAGGCCTAGGGATTTGTAGTTAGGTTAAAATGGGGGTGAGGGTCTAGGCCTAAAATAATAAATATGAATAATGTAAACATTGGGGAATAAGGGAAGATTAATTAGGGAATGAGGGTAAGTAATGTAATGAGGGAAATAGGGGATAGGCAGAGGGGTACATATAATCTCTAACAAGAGAATAGATTAGAATATTTATGATTAGGATCTCTTCAATATATTTCCTTTGACTGTAGACACATTGACCATATAACCATCATATCATTACCTAATACCCAGACTCAACAATTTATTACAATATTTTCCCATACAATAGACACCCCTTCCCAATGACTAACTTTGATGACCAGAGTGATGACACAACTTATGATGACTCCTTTAGGTAGTGACAGGTCAAATCATGACAGTGAGCAAGTTTATGGATTTGACCTCCTTTAAAACAACAAAAATTAACTCGGAATACCCTTCAACTAACAAACTAACCTACTCTAACATGTGCTCCATTGGGGATGAAAACCTCCCTGTGAAGTGCCAAGAATGACACCACAGACTAATAGCCTTCCCATTGGGAAATATGGTCATAATATGCAAAATTGATATACAGACTCTGAACCAGGAAAATTTACTGACTAGACTAACTGTAAATGCCAATAAAAACAACTGACTGACTCAATTATTTATGGCAGTAATTGTTATCGAGAAAACTAGTGTATATTTAGAGCTGCTAGTCCCACTAAGATGGGTAGCTATCTTAGAAACAAACAGATTAAAGTTACTTGTGTTTTCCTTTATGAGAGATATATGAGAGAGAAGCATAGATCACCAACCTCAGTCTTTCGCTAGTCTCCTTGCTTGTTTCCTCTCTCCTTTGATAGATCTTTCACCACTCCTTCCTCACTTGTTCCGCTTCAAAGAACAGCTGTAGAGCCAAGGTAGAAAAATACCATCAAATCATAGAGATCTATAACCATAAATAATGTAGGATCAGATGTACATTAACCATATAAATGCATACATAAACAAGATTCAGAGATATACAAGCATATGGAGGAAAACTCAGATAGTCTTATTGATAGAAGTAGTATAAGAGAGGATTACAACCAGGCTATTTGATCCAGCATCATCCTCCCAGCATGAAAGCCCTCTTCACCTCATACAAAGCAAGATCACCCAACAATGTCTTCAAAGAGAAACCAACAACACTTCCTTGCTAATTACAAAATTCCAGCCTCTGGATCACTTGGATGAGGGATCCATATATAGATGTTTATCGGAGAGTGAGTCAGCTTCTAGGATTTTGATTAGTGTCATTTCACTAATAGTTCTTGGTTCCACTTGGAGATTTCAGATCTCTTACTCATCCCTGGGCGAATTCAGAGAGGCAAGTGTCATATGAGCATTTTCTAGAAGATTCTTTGGGTTTCCACCTAGCACATTGCTTCTGCCATTTGTCTGCTCTCTCTGTTCGCACCCTACAGAAGGGCTTTCCAGTATGCATTTCACCCCCCATGTGCAATAGGTGAGATGCATCACACCCTACGCATGGAGTAGTCTGTATGGTCCTATTTTGACCAGTTCTGAGTAGTTTTTCATGGAGAACTTCTGGGAGATGATGTAATCAGCTAACCTTGTCCCTTTAGGGTATGAAATAACACTTTTAGGGTTTAGAAGCCCTTGGTTTACGGACATATGTGATTGGGATTGCAATGCCCAAATATGTCTATAACAGTTGCCCCCTAAAGCATGAAGTCATAAATCTTTTGATATTGGGTGAAATGCTTTATAATGAGGATCCGAGGTTTTCCAAACTGGAAGGTGACCTGTAATAAGATACAATACAATACAATATTTTCACAATATTTTCAAGATCTAGCTGAGGTGGGCATTCCCATGCTCAGCTTTATAAATTCATATTCATGTACATAAGACAGATAATCGATTGTGTGGCAGACTGATGATTTTGGTAGAGCCATCATCCTTTAGCTTGGATGATTATCTGTGTAGCAATGATGTACATTTGATGTCTTTATTTTCCTAAATATATCGTAGCTTGGATGGATGAAACTAGATTCAGGGTCTTCAAACTTGTTCAATCTTCGCTCGAACTACAAATCGATCCATGTGAGAAGATGTTCTGATGTAAAACAGTGGAAAGACATCGCCTGATTACCAGCCAATGATGTAAGTTGTTAACAGGTGTGAGAGGAATCACCGATAATGATAATGACCCTCAAGGTACTGTAGTATAATTCATGTGGTGTGAATACATGAGTTGATGTCGAACACCATGTAAAATCTTTCGGTTGAAGGTCATTGATGTAAACCTGTCGCCAGAAGTGAGAAACTTGCCATTGAGGCATGTAAGCTTCAAAGTACTGAAAGGGTTGTTCCTAAGTCAACTTCTTGGATAATGAGCTGATGTCGACAAGAAGTGACCCGTCGTAGGAGGGCCTTAATGAATCCCACATCTATGACATGGAATGGAGAAAATGATTTTGTGGAGGTGAAAACGATCTAATGATACAAGGTTCAGGGTGGTGGTCATGAAAAATGGAGAGTGAAGGTATTGCAGTGGATGAGACGTTAGCTAGGTTGGTGAATTCTCTGAGCGACTTCTCTTGAACATACCGGTGACACTGAAATGGATTGGTAGTGTTAACCCCAAGGTGGATGGTGCGGTGGACCAATGGTGATATGACCGGTGAATGGAATAACCCAACCCGACTCAATCATGGTGACGGAGTGAAAGTGTCATGTTCAAGAGCGACCTACTACCAATGAAGTTATTCAAGTTTTCTTCCCTTTTTCCCCAGTCATTGTTGACCAATACCTCTTTATTTTTGTCAAGCTTGAGGAGGATAACATATGCTTGTTCTATAATTTTCCCTTCGGGCAAATCCTGTCGCTATGTTTTAACGAGCCTAGCGACAATGAAACTCACTCTTGTCTGCATGGACAAGTTTGTCGCTACTTTTTAACGAGTTTAACAACAAAGATAACTCGATCCTTTTCAATTTTAGAGAGTCTAAAAAGGGACGTAAAGGCAACTCCAATGGTCCTTTTTCATAATGTAATTCCTTAAGTCTGAAAAAGTGTAAAATAATACGAAAGGGATGCCTTTTCGATAGTTTTAACGAGCCGAACAAGACAAGCACTCGATCTTTTTGTGTAATAATCCCTCAGGTCCAAAAAGATTAAAATCTAGAGGAGGGATAGCACTTCCGGTTGCTTTAATGAGCTGGAGAGGCCAATTTCTCGACAATCTTTTCATATTTTACAAGTCAGATGAAAAGAGCTTAAAGGTGCCTTGTTTTTTGAGGAACGAGTGATGTTTTGGATAGCAACTGGTTCCAGGTAAGGTTTGGAACATTCCAATCACGGCAGCGTAAAGAAGGTGGCTAATAGAATCACTCATCGCAGCTATTCCTCAAAAGGGTAAACAATCAAATGGAGGTGTATGATCGGATAAAAAAGAGTGAAGGTGATGGTAAGAACACGACCAAGGTTCAAAAGCTGATAGTCATGTGATCAAAATGGTTATTTACCAGGGATGGGGTTCATTTTTTAATGAGCTTGAACTCTATGGAAACACTTGCTCATTGCTAGGTTTATTTTTTGACGAGCTTGAACTTCACGTAAAACTGCTCATGGCGAGGTTTATTTTTTAACGAGCTTGAACTTTGCGTAAAACTGCTCGTGCCAGTCGTATAATAAGGATGTCTCATCAGGTTCATTTTTTAGGGAGCTTGCCCCATGCGTAACTTTCCTCCTGACTATTTCATTATGCAAGCTAGAAACGATCAACCTACGAGTTTAAATGGTTAAGAGCCTACAAACTAAGGAAATAAATGGTCGATTTTCACTTGCATGCCCCCAGGTATAAGGAAATAGAGCTTCCAGGTTGCCTTCCGGAAGTTCTTGCATTAGCAAGATTGTTCCATCCACGCGGCAGATGAAACGCTTCCTCTACTCTGTCCATCGAAATGGACGAAGGTGATTCTAGCTACAATCACCTAACCTTTGACAAGGGAATCCTTTTCCAGTCTAATCCATATTCCTAAATGGACAGGATTTTCAAACTAGTCATATTCCTACGAGGAAACCTACCTTAAATCCAGGGTTTTCCTATCAAAGCAGACCAAGGCGCATGCCTCCTCGGTTTCAGTCACAATCACCGAATCACTCGCGATCATCAAGTGGATGGACTGGAGATTGATGAGACATTCCTTGTGCAAAAAGACCAATTAGGTATGGCATTTGACTAATAGTTGTGTTTGAACTAGGAAACGAAAGCTGGTCTACGAGCTGGACCACTTTGCCTTCATGTGGAAAACACATCACTCGAAAGAGTGAAGAAATGATAGTTCCCATGCTATAAATGTAGTCACGCCCAAGGAGTAGATTGTAATCTAGAGGTCCTTGAACTACCATCAAATTTAGATGAATGGTTTTTCTTCTCAAAATTATAGGCAAATTTGGAAGGATCCCTAATGGTCAACTAGTTCCTTTGTTGAAGCCTGTCAGATTTCGAATCTCAGGCAGAAGTGATGGCGAACCAAGCACTTTCCAAGCAGTTGAGGAAAGGATACTCACAGAAGCCCCTTCATCTATAATAGTACCAACCATGATCATTCTGTAAGCTTGTACTATGATTCGGAATGGTACATTAGATGGTAGGCGGGGTTTGCCTAGAAGATTCCAATCGAAGGAAATGACTAGATTGCTTGGAGGTGGGACCGAATAAACGACCGAATACATCTCTGATAAACTTCCTTCTTGTGATAAAGGAATGGGTAGATTTCCCCCATGTTCATCAGAGTCTGTGTTTACGAAAATAATTTGAACGGTGTAATTCTCATTCTCTTTAGTGACAATATCATCTGAAGGTGGGTCCTCTAAAGACAAGATTGGGTCGACTACCGTCTCGAACTATTGACTTTGGTCCGGTGTGGACTTAGAGGGTTTATCTTCAATGATAGGTGCTTCGACTGACAACAACGGTGTGTCAGTCAGATTTTCAACTAGCGATGGACTCGGCAAGAGTTTCTTGTATCCAGGAGGAAGTCGTTGCGGTGATGCAGGATGGTTATCCAAGACTCTTTTAGCTTTGTCTAAGAAGGGACAACAGTGGAGGGCATGATCACCTTCACACAGTCTACAAGGAAATTTGGATCTTCCTTTTTGTCCATTGACTTCGTTTTCACTAGTTGATGATGTGCTCTCAACATGATCGTCAGCAGTTGAAGACACCAGATTGTGCAAATGGGGGGACCAGTCCCTCAGGATTTGTGGGATATAGGGACAATCTCGATGATAGTGGTCTCCCTTGCAAATGACACATGGAGATTTGGGTTTAGAAGATGCAGTGTGCAGATTTTTCCCTAGATGATGTATAGATGCCCCCTTTTGATGTTGGGTTCTTCTTCTTCTTCTCCTTCCCTTTATTCTTCTTCTTAGTTACTTGGTTTTTAGCATTACTAGCTTCACCAAGTGAAGAGGAAGAAGGAGAGGGAGAAACAAATGAAGTAGAAGGTGGGGGAGCAACTTCATCTAGTTGTTGATTTGATTGCTGAGGAATTGTGGTGTTTTGAATGATAGAGGTCAAGAAAAGCCATACGGGCAGGCCAATTGTGAGTCCTGGAAGGGACAATGTGGCCATGTGTGGAGCACCAACATCCCCCCAAGAGGATAAGGGACTAGGATTTCCCCCAAGGGGAAATCCTTGATTGGTAGACTCCATTTCTCAACCTAAAGACCAACGAGGGAACAATGACGTTATTCCGATTAAAATAAATTTTATGACGCTTTGACACAACTTGCTTTTTCAATTTTTAAGAGTCGAGAAAAAGCTAAAGATGATTCTAGTCGCCTTCAATTTTTAATGAGCCTGAAGTGACAAGTGCTCAGATGGACCTTTTCTTTTAAGGAGTCTAAAAAGGAAAGAAAGTGACTACTCTATAAATCTAGACAGAGGGATTACCAAGCCAATCGCAAAACTGCAGAATAATTTTTACGGTACGACAGTCAATCTTCCCGAATGCTGTGTTTAGTGCATTGCGATCGATAAGGCGGCAGACACTGCTTCCTAAGGATAAAGGATGTAGCCTATTGTGGTCTCAAAATATATACTCGATGGTACGTGGGAGCACAAGTCCATACTGGAACTTGTCGTCTCAAAGAGGACGAATCACCCAACCTATGATGAAAGTGATATTTACCAGGCTTTATGACATCAAAATACGTCTCTAGCCTAGACTTATAAATGTTGTGCGTTAGGTTCTAAAGCGTTTTTATGTTCCTTGAGGTTTATTTTACAGTTGATATTTCTTAAGAAGTTTTCCTTTAAGGTTCACCACGTGATGTAGATATACAATTCCTAAATATGCAATCTAAGATGATAAACAGTTGTTTACTTTCTTTTTGCAATGAAAATCCTACCTACTAAGGAAAGAGAAATGAAATTCTTTCAACATAGAGCAGAGAGCACACACTAGATGCACTTTTCCTAAATCAATTTCAACATGCAGTCTTAAGGCAAATGCACATGCATGTATTGTTTTTCATTTTCCTTAATGTGAGAATGATAAAAAGAAAACAAAGTATAGATCTGAACTATTCTCTTTCAAAGTGACAGTACTAACAATTTTCTTTTCAAAAAATGAAAGTAGGGTCAAGACGACACTTTGTGATTTTGAATTTAAACTACTTTCGACACTTGAAATACTAATGATTCAAATAAAATACAATGGCAAAAGTGTAATCGACTATTCTAAAAGAGGAATTCTTTGTAATCCTCTTTTTCTTGACTGAAAATGACACTTGCGAAACTTTCAAATCAAAAGACGACAGTTCGATTAAGCTACTATTTGCACAAGATAACTGTAAATGACGAAAAATACATAAAAAACATTCACAATTCCTTATCGATGGAGGCTGAATAATGAAAGGAAGATAGTTTCAACAGAGATATATTGATCACAGATAGCGAAACTACTGAATAAAGTTGAAGACAATGAAGAAAAAACCAAAATTTGGAGGCAGAAACAGTCTGATCTGATCATCGCACCTGTAACACAAGGAAATAGGGATGCATCTCACCTATAGCACACGGGAGGTGCAATGCATCTAAACTGCCAAGAAGAGACAGTGCGATGGTCCAAGGACGAGACTGAGCTTGGTTTTTTATCACAGTTTGCAACTAAGTTCAGGGATTTAGGTTGAGCTAATGATTGTCAATAAACACAAAGTATAGGGGCTTATCTAATGAGGTTCTTTGAGCTACCACCAGGGCACTTAGGATGTTTGCAAGCTAGATGTTCAATTCATAAACCAACCCGAACATTAATTGAAGCAGCGTTGATCTACTTTGCAGTTGCATAGCAAAAGCAGTTTGAAGGCTAGTTGGCTTAACTTCAGGCTCCATCTGTGGTTTATAAAGAAAACAATAGTAATGAAAGAAACAAACTATTTGCTCCCCCGTGGAGTCGCCATTTTTTTATCGGGAAAACTAGTGTCTATTCAGAGCTGTTATTCCCACTAAGACAGGTAGCTATCATAGAAACAAACAGATTAAAGTTACTTGTGTTTTCCTTTATGAGAGATAGATGAGAGAGAAGCATAGAGCACCAACCTCAGTGTTTCGCTAGTCTGCTTGCTTGTTTCCTCTCTCCTTTGATAGATCTTTCGCCACTCCTTCCTCACTTGTCCCACTTCAAAGAATACCTGTAGAGCCAACGTAGCAAAATACCATCAAAGAATAGAGATCTATAACCGTAAATAATTTAGGATCAGATGTACATTAACCATATAAATGCATACACAAACAAGATTCAGAGATATACAAGCATATGGAGGAAAACTCAAATAGCTTTATTGATAGAAGTAGTAGAAGAGAGGATTACAACCAGGCTGTTTGATCCAGCATCATCCTCCCAGCATGAAAGCCCTCTTCACCTCATACAAATCAAGATCACCCAACAATGTCTTCAAAGAGAAACCAATAGCACTTCCTTGCTAATTACAAAATTCCAGCCTCTGGATATCTTGGATGAGGGATCCATATATATATGTTTACAGGAGAGTGAGTCAGCTTCTGGGATTTTTATTAGTGTCATTTCACTAATAGTTCTTGGTTCCACCTGGAGATTTCAGATCTCTTACTCATCCCTGGGCGAATTCAGAGAGGCAAGTGTCATATGAGCAGTTTCTAGAAGATTCTATGGGTTTCCACCTAGCACATTGATTCTGCCATTTGTCTGCTCTCTCTCATCGCACCCTACAGAAGGGATTTCTAGTATGCATCGCACCCCCTGTGTGTAATAGGTGAGATGCATTGCACCCTATGCATGGAGCAGTCTGCGTGGTCCTGTTTTCACCCGTTCTGAGTAGTTTTTCATGGAGAACTTCTGAGAGATGATGTAATCAGATGATTTTGTTCCTTTAGGGTATGAAACAACACTTTTAGGGGTTTAGAAGCCCTTAGTTTATGGACATATGTGATTGGGGTTGCAGTGCCCAAATATGTCTATAACAGTAACCAGTTAAGATCTTATGGTCTTCAATTCAGGCTTCAAATCTTAACTATAACTACCCACACTTGCATTATTCAAAATTAAAATGGTATAGAAAATGAAATTATCTTTCGAACTCTAACTTAAGTGAGGAAATGTTTGAGCAGCCTGCCATTCATAGGCCCTGCTTGTTATGAAGAATTTTGTATCTACGAATAAATACTAATTCCCTAGATAAGTAGCCATATCTAGAACAACAATTTAAAGCACTTTAACCATTTTCTATAAAAAATAGATTGTTGGGTTGTGATATATTCTTTCCACGTAGTTAATAGGGGGTTTGAAGGGCACCCGTAACCCCACTTTATGGGGTCCGGGGCAGCGCCCCGGAAAATTTTGGTTTTGGACCATATGTTAGGTTGGGCGGACCCACCTATGGTTTTGTGCATGATTTTCGCACATGTTTTTTGGACGCGATGGTTTTTGGTACATGGTATTGTACGCGATGGTTTTCGGTCCATGGTATTGGATGCTTCGGCATGTATAAATATGTATTGTAACATTGAAAGGAACATAATGAAAAATCAAGCTGGTAGTCCCGGTTTTGGGATCCAGGGAAAAATCTCTGTGCATATGTGTTTTATGGGTTATGCTCTCGCATTGTTTATTTTCTTTGTTTAATAATTCGTATGCAGGTAATTTCTGTATAGAGTTAAAACCTACATTTGGTATCAGAGCTATTTTGGCTTCAAGTGGATGCCTTTGTTGCTAAGGGGTTTCGCTCGGGCCTGTGGTAGACCCTGTTCAGTGGGAGATCTGCGAGATCGATTCTGGTGGTGAAAGAAGATGGCGAGCAGTGGAAAGATAGAGATTGAGAAGTTCAATGGTCAGAATTTTGAGTTGTGGAAACTCAAGATGGAGGATCTGTTGGTGGATAAAGATCAGTGGATCACGGTAGATCCGGGTACTAAACCATCGGGAGTGACCGATGAAGAATGGAAGAAGTTGGATCGGAAGGCAAAGAGCACAATACGATTGTGTGTCTCGGATTCAGTATTGCTGAATGTATCAGGGGAAGCTACGGCAAAGGCTTTGTGGGTCAAGTTAGGGACTTTGTACCAATCTAAGTCTCTGGTGAATAAACTATTCCTGCGGAAAAAGCTGTATAACCTGAGGATGAAAGATGGAGACTCGGTGATAGAGCATCTGAATGCATTTAATACTGTGGTAAGTCAGTTATTATCTGTTGATATTAAAATTTCAGATGAAGATAAGTGCATCAGTCTGTTGTGTTCTCTACCAGATTCGTGGGATAGTCTGGTTATTGCAATAGGTAGCAATGCAATTGCTTTGCAGTTTGATGAAATAGTCTCAGCCTTGCTGACGGAGGAGATGAGACGAAAAAATATGGACAACCAGAATGGTGATGCCTTGTCTGTACGAGGACGGTCCCAGAACAGAAACAAAAATAAGTCATCGAGTGGGAGATCTAAATCTCCAGGAAAACCTACAAAGGTGGTGTGCTGGAAATGCAGAAAGGAAGGGCACTTCAGAAGGGATTGTAAATCTAAAGCTCCTAATAAAGGAAAGGGATCTGATGATGCTCCTTCTGCAAAGGCGAAAACCACCTCAGATGAAGGTGGGGATGTGTACTTGGCTTCTTCAAGTACACATGTAGATCATGAGGCATGGTTGATTGACTCAGGTGCATCCTTTCACTTCACTCCCCATAGAGAGTGGTTCTGCGAGTATGAGAAATACGATGGTGGTGATGTCTTCTTAGGAGATGATAGGAAGGCTAGAATCATTGGTCGTGGAAAAGTAAAGTTGAAGTTGCAAGGTGGAAGGGTTAGAGCACTTCCGGGTGTTCTACATATTCCTGCATTGGCCAGAAATCTGATTTCTGTAAGCAAGTTGGATGATGCAGGTGTAAAGATGGTGTTCGAGAAAGATACCTACAAGATGGTTCGAGGAGCACTGATATTAATGCGGGGAGTTTGGATTGGAACTCTGTACAAGCTGCAAGGTAGCACTGTTGTTGATGGGTGCAATAGTTCTATGGTTCCTGAAAATGGAGTAGAGAATCTAGTGGTCTCTGGAGAGAAGACCATGTTGTGGCATCAAAGGCTTGGACATATTGGAGAGAAGGGCCTTCGAATACTTCATGGTAAAGGTATGGTATAAGGTATGAATAATAGCTCTCTGGATTTTGATTTCTGTGAAAATTGTGTATATGGGAAGCAGAATCGGGTGAGTTTCCCCTCTGGTGGTAAGAAGACGAAACAGATATTAGAGCTTGTGCACAGTGATGTGTTTGGACCTGTGAAGGTTCCATCACTGGGTAAGTCTGTGTACTATGTATCATTCATAGATGACTTCTCAAGGAATACATGGATATCTTTTCTTAAGAAGAAATCTGAAGTCTTTGACAGGTTTAAAGAATTTAAGGCTCTGGTGGAAAATCAGACAGAGAAGAAGATAAAGGTGTTGAGGACAGATAATGGTGGAGAATTTTGTAGCAAGGAATTTGAAGAATTTTGTAAGAAGTGTGGTATAGCACGGCAGAAGACTACTCCATATACACCTCAGCAAAATGGAGTCGCAGAAAGAATGAACAAGACGTTGATGGAAAGGGCAAGAAGCATGCTTAGTGGTGCCGGGTTAGGACAGGAATTCTGGGCAGAGGCGGTGGATACTGCATGTTACCTGATCAACAGATCACCTTCATCAGCATTGGAGGATAAGACTCCACAAGAAGTATGGACTGGTAAGAAACCCTCTCTTTCACATCTAAGGGTATTTGGATGTGATGCATATGTACATGTTCCAAAGGAGAAACGAACCAAGTTGGATAGTAAATCTGAAAAGTGCATTTTTATTGGGTATAAGGATGGTTTAAAGGGTTATTAGCTTTGGAACCCAGTCACACGGAAGGTTGTGTACAGCCGAGATGTGTTTTCCAGAGAGGTAAAAGATGTTATTCAACATGAAGTCCAACCAAAGGAACCTGAGAAGATAGAGTTTGAGCCAAAGGAGGAAGAATCAGACTCTGCAGCAGAGGAGGAATCAGAAGATGAAGAGCCACAAACTCCGGCTGTGAGAAGATCAGTTCGAGAAAGAAGGCAGCCAGAAAGGTATAGTCCATCTGCTTTCAGTTCAAATTTTGCTTTGTCTGTTACTGATAATGATCCCAGAACTGTGAAGGAAGCAGTGGATTCAGAGGATGGAAAACTCTGGAAAGAGGCCATGGTCGATGAAATGGCATCTTTGCACAAAAATGAGGCTTGGGATCTGGTGGAGTTGCCGGCTGGAAGGAAACCCATTGGCAACAAATGGGTGTTCAATAAGAAGACAAATGCAGAAGGAAAGGTGGAGAAATACAAAGCTCGGTTGGTAGCAAAAGGTTATTCCCAGGTGCCGGGAATTGATTTTGGTGATATTTTTTCTCCTGTTGCCAAGGTAACTTCTATTAGATTACTTTTATCTGTTGTTGCTGCTTTTGATTTTGAGGTAGAACAGATGGATGTGAAGACAGCATTTCTTCATGGGGATTTGGAAGAGGAAATCTACATGAAACAACCTGAAGGCTTTGCGGTGAAGGGTAAGAAAGAACTGGTATGCAAGTTAAAGAAGTCTTTGTATGGGTTAAAACAGTCACCAAGGATGTGGTATCAGAAATTTGATACATTTATACGGGGACTTGGCTTCACCAGAAGCAAAGCAGATCATTGTGTGTATTTTAAATTAATTGGTGACCGTATTATTTATCTGGTCTTGTATGTGGATGATATGTTGCTGGTTGGAAATGACAAAGAAATTATCCAGGATTTGAAGACCCAATTGTCCTCCAAATTCGACATGAAAGATCTTGGTGCTGCAAACTATATTTTGGGCATGGAAATTAAAAGAGATCGGTCAAAGAGGAAGCTCTGGTTAAACCATAGGAAGTATGTCGAGACAATACTCCAGAGGTTTAATATGCAGGATAGTAAACCGGTGAAGGTTCCTATTCCTGTAGGTGTGAGGTTATCTGCTGAACAGTGTCCCAAGACACAAGAAGAGGAAGAGGACATGTCCCGTGTTCCATATGCAAGTGCAGTGGGTAGCCTGATGTATGCAATGGTCTGTACTAGACCAGACATTACACATGCAGTGGGAGTATTGAGCAGGTTTATGTCAAAACCTGGGAAGGAGCACTGGACAGCAGTGAAGCGGGTTTTCAGGTATTTGCGTGGCACTAGCGATTATGGTTTGTGCTACCAAGGAAGACCAGGATTGGATAGAGTGTTGGATATTCATGGCTTTGTTGATGCAGATTGGGCTGGAGATCTGGATCAGAGAAGATCTACAAGTGGGTATGTGTTTAACATATTTGGAGGTGCAGTCAGTTGGATGAGTAAGAAACAATCTGTAGTGGCACTATCAACTACAGAGGCAGAATACATGGCAGCCACTCATGCAAGCAAGGAAGCAGTTTGATTGCAGAGATTTTTTTCAAGTATGGGGTTAGTACAGGGAGCTATAAGAATAGACTGTGACAGCCAAAGTGCAATTTTCTTGGCAAAGAACCCTGCTTATCATTCAAAGACAAAGCACATTGATGTTCAATATCACTTTGTGAGGGATATGATAGAAGACAGAAAGGTGTTGCTGGTAAAGGTGGACACTTTGAAGAATACTGTAGATGCATTGACAAAATCTGTGAGCTCTGAGAAGTTCTCTTGGTGTAGAGAAGCAATGGGAATCTCAGGGCTGAAAAAATGACTAAGCTCTCCTGTGGCCCCTTGTGGAAAGAAAACAACAAGTGGGAGATTGTTGGGTTGTGTTATATTCTTTCCACGTAGTTAATAGGGGGTTTGAAGGGCACCCGTAACCCCACTTTATGGGGTCTGGGGCAGCGCCGCAGAAAATTTTGGTTTTGGACCATATGTTAGGTTGGGCGGACCCACCTATGGTTTTGTGCATGATTTTCGCACATGTTTTTTGGACGCGATGGTTTTCGGTCCATGGTATTGGATGGTATGGTATTGGATGCTTCGGCATGTATAAATATGTATTGTAACATTGAAAGGAACATAATGAAAAATCAAGCTGGTAGTCTCGGTTTTGGGATCCAGGGAAAAATCTCTGTGCATATGTGTTTTATGGGTTATGCTTTCGCATTGTTTATTTTCTTTGTTTAAGAATTCGTATGCAGGTAATTTCTGTACAGGGTTAAAACCTACATAGATAAGACAAAGAGAATGAGAGGGCCTACTTGTACTTTCACTTTCCTCTTGTTTCCTTTGTATCTGTCATGTCACTCCTTCCTATACTTAACACGCTTGAGAAGTACCTGTAAACATCAACAGAAGACAAAGATCCAATCAAAGAAAAAGATTTATTGATTACAAGTAAATGGAATCAGATACATGCACACATATAAGCATAATATATCAAGATAAGCATACGGAAAAACGTGTAAATACTTTATTGAATAGAAGGAAGAATTACAACCATGAATCTTGATTCGAATTCACTCCTCCAGCTTTGGTTCCATCCACATCACATCATAATAATGACATTTTGGAAGCATAACGACACTTACAATAGTCTCAATTCTCAAACTAACATTATCTCCTTACAATTCATCAAAGTCGACCCCTTGGTAACTTCGATGAGTGCTCAATTTATAGGAAGATGTAGGAGTTTTTGTCATCAATGAGGGTATTGAATGGCTTTTGAAACTTAGAATTAGTTCCATGGAGGAAGGGATGAGAGGATAGGATGTATCTTAACTCATTCCTCATCCATTTGCAAGCTCATAGGAGATGATAAGTGTGGGAATCTCCTAAAAGGCTTCATAAGATAAGAATATTCCCCAAACCCTATGTGAATTTCGCTCAAACTCGCCCAGCACAGGTCAAAGAGGGCCTAAATGCTATGTAGAGCACCCTGGCATGAACTTAACTGCTCTCCAGCGTACCCTTGCATGGGCCTACCTGCGCTGGTCCCTCTATAGGTCATTTCAGGATGTCTTCAGGCCATGAAACTGTCTAGGAAGGAGGCATTCAAAAGGTCGAACTGTTTAGGGCATGTAGCAACTGAAATTAGGGTTTGATGAGCTTTTACTTATATCTGATTCCTTTCACTTATATTCAATAAATCATATGCTTTAATTGGTTCTTTGTTTTTTGTTGTGTTTATGGGTACTTCTCAAGTGTTTTAAGTACAAGAAGGAGTGACAGGATAGATACAAAGGAGACGAGAGGAAAGTGGAATCACAAATAGGTATTCTCATCTTCTCATCTTATTTATTGCTTATAGGAAAAGTCTAAAACACTTTAAACTGTTGTTCTAGATACAGCTACTTATCTAGGGAATTAGTATTTATCTGTAGATGCCAAATTCTCCAAAACAATGATGGTTTTGAATTTTGGAGATATATGGTATAAGACCTACTTTACTAACTGCTAGATTGCTGAGGGATTTCTGCATAAGGGGAGAATTAGAATTAGTGAAATTGGTTTAGTAAAAATTGTGACTGCAACCTACCTTGATGAAGGCTTCCTACCTAATCTTACAAACAATGATTTTATATGCAAGGGAATTGCCACATTTATTGAAGATGTACAACAAGTATGAACTCAAGATGGGGAGCTCTATATATAATATATGTGAAATTTTACATTAACTAAATTAATATGCTGGCATTATGAAAACCTTATAAGCATGTTTTATTTAAATTATTTTATTAACATCAGAAGAGTGTAACCTATAAATTGTCTCACAGAATAATAAAAAATTGGTGTAACTTATAATCTCCATGATTGGCACCGACACAAAATGAGAACAAGTTCAACAGTCTATTTGGAGTATTTATGAATCATATGTAGTTTCAAACAATGTTCTAGCGTCTATACAAACAAATATCTATGCATAGGTGATTTGTCCTCTATTGGAAGTTACCAATCCAATTAAAAAATACACAGGGTGAATGGATTCTTCATTGCATTAATTATGATACAGTAGACCCGGGTTTACATGATATATTAATACATAAGAAACCTTATACTTATTACGTCAGGGGATTTCCCTTGTAGTTTTGTTTGTTGATTGATTTTTGAAACACTAAATAAACACATATACCCATATGGTAGTCCATATAGGAAAACCTCTAGAGTGGCCAATACCTAAAATTGTAGAACTAGAACTAACAGGAACATAGGGATGTAAATAATGATGTTGATTGATTCTGTGTTTTCCTTCTAAATCCTAGTGATAAAAATGGATTGACCTCATAATTTGTGGGGCGAGGCAAAACACAGTTCTAAATCCCTGCATGAAAATTGATCGGCCTTGAACTTTGGGGAACTACAACTTGTCATGTTCACATGAAACTCGACGAATAAGAGCCTTTCTGTGTTATATTATTCAACTATATTATAGCTGAAATATGAATGAGGTTGGTGATGTGAGGCGAATTCATTAGGGGAATATTGAGGTCTAAAATGGGCCTCCTAAGAAAAATGTACAACCAAAATAAACTCTATAAGAACCAATAAGATTCAAGATGATGATGTCAACCATGGGGAATGATTCACCATTTTTGTAGGAAAAAACTAAAAAGATTAAAAAATAATAAATAATAAAACTACTTTTTCAACTCATGTTTTCAACTTATCTCCCTAACGTTTTACTCAAATTTCGAGCAAGACTACTCGTTGGATGCAAACTTTAATTCCTCATCCAAAGAGTACCCATGTTGCATACTTTCGATGGACCCTACTACACGAAAAATGAGAAGTACATGAAAAACATGACTGAAATCACATTTTTCACATATTTCTCATTTTCCGTGGAGTAGTGTCCATTGAAAGTATACAACATGGATCCTCCTTGGTTGAGAAATAAAATTCTTCATCCAATGAGTGTTGCCACTCGAAATTTGAGTAAACCCATAGGGAGAGAAGTTGAAAAAATAGTTTTTTATTTTTCCCTCTAAAATTTGATGATGTAATCTAATCTTATTTTATTATTTCAACTATTATTTTATAAGTTACTTAGGAGGCACATTTTAGACCTCAAAATTCCCCTAATGAGAGTATATTTATTGAAAAAATTGCAAATTCATTCACAATTAAAAAGATAACTTTGAATTTTGTCATTCACCAAGCATATAATAATAAGGTAGTGATGTGAGGCATCATATATAAAAGGAGAAGACATCGTTGGTAATTCTTTATTTTGACAACCTTATAAGCATGTTTTATTTAAATTATTTTATTAACATCATATATATGCACAGAGGAGTGTAACCTATAAACCGTCTCATATAATAAAACAATGGTTTATCCAGGCATGTTGTCGTTGAATATCGCCATAACATTAATGAAAGCATTGAAAATTATGTCATGTGTATATGAAGGAGTAAAGGGAAAATGGAAGGGAACACATGTGAAAACTAAAAATGAAAAGGGTCAATGTTAATCGTATTTAATAGATCATATATATTTCGAAACATGGGTTTCATAAAAACAACTGTTATGTCTAAGGTTAAATCATGTGCCCATTAGAAGGTTGCCTCCATCTCCTGTAAATCTGGAAAATTTTGAAATCTTCGATCTTAGTTACTCTAGCATTATGGAATTACCTCTTATCCTACACAAGCTAGTTCAAACCATTCATGAGTTTGGTTCTTATATATTATATAAGAATCTCACATAATTTTTAGCAATGTTGCCTAGAGAATTAAGGTGATTCTCTAAGGTTGTAAAGGATATGAAAGAACCAAAAAAGTGTGAAAGATACAAAGAATTAATAGACAAAGGAATTCATCTCAATCCTTTATATATCTAACTAACATAGAACTAATAATCAAAGGAATTCATCTCAATCTTTGCTAGCTTTTTATAGTGTTTAGAAATATTTAACTAGAGGCTAAGAATTACCAATTAGAGTCAACGCTGCAATTGTTTGTTCCAAACCTATGGTGCACTTAAACACTTTGATCCTCATGCTAACTTCACTTGTATAAGCTCGAGCAAAAAATAAAAATTACCAGGGTGCAGAGTAGAAAATCATAGCACTTCACTTGCATAAGTTTGGGAAGAAAATAACAATTACCAAGGTGCAGAGCAGAAATTCATAGCGAAGAGCATAAAAAGCATGCAAGGTGGAGAGCACAAATTGACACAGACCCGCATGAAATTTTATTGCACTCAATCTTGTTTTTAATTTCCCTCATTTGGATTAATTATCATAAATGTGAAGATATCTACATGGAGATATCCACCAGATCGAGCAGATCGCCTAAATCCCTTCTATACTCATTAATAACACAAATCTCATGGCATTACTAACTCATAAAACTACATACATTGTTCTAACATTAATAATGATATCTATATATATATATATATATATATATATATATATATATATATATATATATATATATACGTTATTGTAGAAATATCATATATTCAAACATTCATTTAAATGTATAATTTATATCTTTAAACTAACACATTGTCTGTTAACCACCTTAATTTTTGTGTGTTAAAACTTTTTTAACTTCATTCGAATAATCAAAGTGTTTTATATGACAATCATTTATGACTTGAGAGTTCAGAAAAGTTTAGGTGTCTGTGCTAGATCTCTATGGAAAGAGAAAATGGCACGTGCTTCATGTAAATTTCCAACAGATAAAAAATAACCATGGGTTGGATTATGACTATATATGGCTTGACAATTTAAAGAAACATGTGCTTCATGTAAATTTCCAACATATAAAAAATAATCATGGGTTGGATTATGACTATATATGGCTTGACAATTTAAAGAAACATGTTTTGGATGTTAATTCATTTACATTGTCCGAAAATATTGAGAGGAGAAGAGCTCTAATCCACAAGATCGAGTAGATCGCCTAAATACCTTATGTACTCGTAGCATTAATAACACAAATCGTGGTGCATCAATAACTCATAAAACTACATATATTGTTCTAACATAAATAATGATGATCAATCATTTTTCAATTGGACTCTAAATGTAGATTCTTTTAAACACTCCTAGAAAATTTAAACAAAATGATAAGTCTTCTCTGAAATATTATAAATTTTATTATGAATATTAAATCCATAATTTATATTATATTTTTATTAAAGCCTCATTATGGAATATTTGTTTATTTTAATTTTTAATTTTTTTTATTATTTAATATATTATATTCTAGGTATAAATATGAAATTGATATGTATAATTTCTTTGTTTACATGATAAAAGATTTTATTTAAATAAAAATCAAATATATATATATATATATATATCCCTTTCTAAACTTGAATTTGATTTTAAATATGAAATTATCAATAACTCGACTTTAAATTAATTTAATAATTTATTTATGATCCGTCAATATCGTGTTAAAATATTATTTATTTACTTATTTATTGAAAATTAATTTAGTAAAAGCTATTAATTTTATATATGTACAAGAGTTTATAAAGTAAAAAATAGAATATGATTACATTATTGATTAAAAAGTTCTAATTATTACCTACCAATCATTTATATATATATATATATATATATATATATATATATATATATATAATGAATAGTATCCTAGAAATATCATATATTCAAACCTTCATTTAAATGTATAATTTATATGTTTGAACTAATACATTGTTTATTAATCACCTTAATTTTTGTGTGTTAAAACTTTTTTAACTTCATTTGATTAATCCAAGTGTTTTATATGACAATCCTTGATGACTTGAGAGTTAATTTAGGTGATTGCCTTAGATCTCTATGGAAAGAGAAAATGACAGGTGCTTCATATAATTTCCCAAACATATAAAAAATAATTATGTGTTGGAGCGACTATATATTGACTTAAAGATTTAAGGAAACTATGTCCTAGATGTTAATTCATTTAATGGTGAAGAAGGTCTCACAAGCTAGTTAGCTACATAATCATTGTTGGAAAATATTAATAGGAGAAGAGTTCTAATCCACCAGATATAACAACATTAATAACACAAATAATCCCGTAAATAATTAATTCATTTAATGGTGACAAAGGCCTCATTGTCTAGTAGAGTCTCATTGTCTAGTTAACTACGTAATCATTGTCTGGAAAATATTAAGAGGAGAAGAGCTCTAATCTACCGCATCATTAATAACACAAATAAATTCCTACTACACTCATAACATTAATAACACAAATCTTGCCGCATTAATAACTCATAAAACTACATATATTGTTCTAACATTAATAATGGTAATCAATTATTTTTCATTTGGACTTTAAAAGTAGATTCTTCTAAAAACTAGAAAATTTAAGCAAAATGATAAGCCTTATTTGAAATATTATAAATTTTGTTATGAATATTAAATTCATAATTTTATATTATATTTTTATTAAAGCCTCCTTATAGAATATTTGGTTTGTTTTATTTTTTAAATTGTCATTTTTCAATTGGACTCTAAAAATAGATTCTTCTAGAAACTCTTGAGAAAATTTAAACAAAATGATAAGCCTTCTCTGAAATATTATAAACTTTGTTAAAATAAAAATAATAAATAAATTATTTTTAACGTCCACGAGGCTAAAGATAGCTTATGGGACAGATTGCTTCTTCATTTGCTTGATGTATTCAGCCCTTTTTCTGTGAAGCTTCAAAATAAATAAATGCTCCCACCTTCTCGACAAACCCCTCGCTAAATAACATTAAATCTATAAAACTATATTATATTTTTATTAAAACCTTGTTATGGAATATTTGGTTTGTTTTATTTTTTTTAATTTTTTTTATTATTTAATATATTATAATTTTAAGTATAAATATGAAACTGATATATATAATTTAGTTGTTTACATGATAAAAGAGTTTCTTCAAATAAAAATCAAATAATTAAAATTTACAAAGATATATATATTTTGATATTGTATCCATTTCTAAACTTGAATTCTTTGCTTATTCAATGTTATTTAAATATTAAATTATCAATAACCTTTAAATTAATTTAATAATTTATTTATGATTGGCCAATATTGTCTTAAAATATTATTTATTTATCTTTAAAAATTAAAATATTTTTGAAAATTAATTTAGTGCAACGCTATTAGTTTTATATATGTGCGAGAATATATAAAATAAAAATAGAATATGCTTACATTGTTGATTAAATGGTTCTAATTATTAGTTACTAATCATTTTTTCAATTTAATTTTATTATAGAAATATCATATATTCAAACATTCATTTAAATGTATAATTTATATGTTTAAACTAATACATTGTATGTTAATCACCTTAACCTTGATTACATTGTTGATTAAATGGTTCTAATTATTAGCTACTAATCATTTTTTCAATTTAATTTTATTATAGAAATATCATATATTCAAACATTCATTTAAATGTATAATTTATATGTTTAAACTAATACATTGTACATTAATCACCTTAACCTTTGTGTGCATTAATTTTTTTTAACTTCATTCGAATAATCCAAGTGTTTTATATGACAATATTTTATGACTTAAGGGTTCCACAAAAGTTTATGTGATTACCTTAGATCTATATGAAAATAGAAAATGAGACGTGCTTCATGTAAATTTACAACATATAAAAAAAATCATGTGTTGAAATGGACTTGACCATTTAAAGAAACATGTCCTGGATGTTAATTCATTTAATAGTGACAAAGGCCTCACATGCTAGTTAGCTTAGTAATCATCATAGTAAAATATTAAGAGAAGAAGAGTTCTAAGATTAAAAAAACCCTCCATGATGAGTGATGGAGTCCTGCACTCAAGTACATTATTATTTTTGAATTTAAAAATAAATAATTAAATGGCACATACACATAGATTATAATTTAATATTAGTATAATTAGTAATCATTTTTTCTCAATCAGTAATACCTATTAATTGTTTTTTCCAAATTTATATATATAACGTTATTGTAGAAATACCATATATTCAAACATTCATTTAAATGTATAATCTATATGTTTAATCCTATATGACTTGATAGTTCCAGAAAAGTTAAGGTGACTGCCTTAGATCTCTATGGAAAGAGAAAATGACACATGTTTCATGTAAATTACCAACATATAAAAAAGAATCATGTGTTGGATTTTGACTATATATAGACTTGACGATTTAAAGAAACATGTGGTGAATGTTAATTCATTCAATGGTGACAAAGACCTCACCTGCTAATCATTAAGAGAAAATATTAAAAAGAGAAGAGTTCTAAAATTAAAAAAAAAAAAACCTCTATAATAAATAATAAAGCCTACACAATTTATGATGCCACTCAAGTACATTATTATTTTTGAATTTAAATATAAATAATTAAATACCACTTGCAGATAAATTTAAAAACCTACAAACATATTTGTACTAATATTATGAATATGCAACTACCAAATTCATTAAATAAACCTGTATCACAATACATTTTACAATAACATCTTTAACCTAGCTCCAAATTCATTAAATAAACCTATATCACAATACATTTTACAATAACATTTTTAAACTAACCCCAATAGTAACAAAAACATATATTAAACTAAATCCCGTGCTGTGCTGTGCTGTGCTGCCTTCTACAGTGAAACGTTGCATTCTTGACAGTTTTAATTCATGTGCATGCATCGTATTTGTAATGTATATATACTCGGTAGATACCTACATTCTTGAAATATCATCCGTACATAATTTCCTTTATTTTAGTGTAACTTTAGGAGTTGCGGTTCTCCGTGTATATATTTTAACGGTTTATTAATTTCTTTTATAAAAATGGATAAAAGTGTAAATTTGAATAGTTGAATTTATATAATTTTAATTTTAAAGTTATACTTCAAATTAAAGAATGAGGAACAGCATATAAAGCGATATATATTAAGCAAAGTTATTCTTCAAATTAAAGAATGAGGAAGAGTATATAATAAATTATGAAAGGATATATACTTAGCTGGGATAGAATTTTAATATTTATAAAAACAAAAAAATATATAGTTGTTTATAAATATGAAAATTTAAAATATTATTAAATGTTATTTAAGTTAAAAAAAAAGTTATATTAAGAATAGGGTATTTTATGGTTTTGAGGAGACGAAGTATTTAGGTATTTATGTGATCTTTGATTATATGATAAATAATTAAGCACAAATATATGGTGTTTACTTAAGATTTTTGTTGGTCAAAGAAAATTAGGTGGACATGTTTATGGTTAAGGGTGATTCTCTCCTAATCCCCAAAGATAAATGTATAGAAAATAACATGAAAGGGATCAGGGAATCCATGTCCTATAAGGAGTGTAAATTGAAGATAAGTGAATTAAAAATTAATGGTCAAATCATGTTTGCTATAATTTTGTAATGATGAATAAATTCTATTAAAATAAAATACTAATAGAATTGTGTTGTAAATTTTGTGTTTTGTTGAGTTGTTTTTCTAAAAATTCACCCAAAAAACTCTCTTTTTGTTGCTTATATATATTGTAATCTGGAAAATCATGTATTTCTATTTGAAAAGAAAAACAATTAAAAACTTTTAATAAATTTGACCCACCAAAAATTATATAATAGAAATACTCGTTTTAGTTTAAAATAAAATAAAATATTATTAATATTAATTAAAAATATCATTAATATTTTTAATATCTTTTGAGATATTAATTAAAGATATTACTTATTAAATTAATATATTTAATTTAATTTAATTTAATTTAAAGGAAAAATTAAAATATCATTAAAAATTATATTATTAAATTTTAATTAAAATAAATATGAAAAAATAAAACATTTAGATTTTATCGTTATAAAACCATTTATAAGTAGAGATAATTCACATAGGTTATTTGTTAAAAATACGGTTAATCTATTTATATATTTAAATATAAAAGAGATTAATTATATATTTTATAAATTGAGTTAAAAATTTTATGGGGTTCTCTTTTTATAGATTTATTTACTATTCAAAATGGTTAATATATAATTTGGTATTTATGTTTATAATGATATGTTTTGTTTTAGTATTATTGGGTAGAAAATTTGCTAAATAGTGTGGTATGGTTTGTGAGTTTTATTTAATTGTTCTTTTGTTTATTTTTCTGTATAATTATAATTTATATATAAATTCTCATAGTGTAGATTTCGGAATTTAAGTTAAATTTATTGTGAGAAATTGTCAAGTAGAATATCGTAACAGTTTACAAATCATATTTTGTTCTTCTTATATACGGTAAACATTAAAATTATTCAAATCATTATTTGGATGGAAAATGTTAAGAATTTCAAAGTGTAAAAGAAGGTTATTTAAAATTGTTAACCATTGATTCATTCAAAGTTGACTTGCCTAAAATATAGTTCCTTACAATAACAAAGAAGAAGTCAACATAGATCTACCTATGAATGAATGAACCAATTTAATAATGTTTTTACTTGCATTTTTTATATTTTTCTCCAAATCTTATAATGCACATGTGTAACATCCCTTTTTGTGGCCCCTTGTTTTGTAAACATGATTAATAATTGTGTGATGCCAATAGGAGGGATCATGATTGGCTAGAAATATTTTGTAAATATAAAAATATGAATAAATTTGATTGGTTGGCCTAAGGGAAAGGGTTGACAATCCACAGTCTTGGGTGAGTGGAGAGTGATGGTCAAGCATGGAGGATGTCGCACCACTAGATAGTTAGAGACAACAATGATGGGAAGACAATGAGTCATGACATTGATTCAAGATCTTGATTCCATGGGTGGATGAATACCATGGGTGGATGCCACTTACAATACCATGGACAAATTCCATGGGTAGATGAATAACATAGGTGGATGAATACCATGGGTGGATGCCACATTCCATTCAGATCATTCCTCCCTCCTTAAAAAGCAATGGTTCCAAGTGCATGAAGTTCCCTCCTACGAAGACTTTGTTGAATATGAAGAGTCACTAAAGAGAAGAGGTTTGTGTGGTTAACCCATAACCATGATGAACGAAGATCTGATGATAGAGATACCCTATAATGCTTGTAACCGATTGTGATACTAATAGTGTGCGGCCTAGCAAATGGACTTCGATGAAGTGTGGGTTTGTGAATGACCCATAACCATGACAAACGAAGATCCGAGGATAAATATACCCTCTAATGCTTGTGACCAACCGTGATAGTAACCGTGTGTGGCCTAGCAAATGAACTTTGATGAGAAGAATTTTGTGTAGTTGATCTATAACCATGATGCTGACTGTTGATAAAGTAGAAGGTACCTACATAGTCTGAGGTGGGAGCACACGTCTCTAAAGAACCCAAGCCAGATGTTGCTATGCTGAAACTGATGAATGTGAAGTAGGTCCCTACTAAAGTGGGGTGGGAGGACACGTCTCCAAAGGGAACCCACTCCAAATGTTGCTCCAGATTTAAAATGGACATAATGCGGTCAATATAACTTAGAATCTTTATTATAACCTGTTTTTGGAAAGAAAATGATAATTTTGCATCTTCTGATGTGTTTGTAATCCCTATCTAGACACTTTCGAAACTCATATTGGCGCTGCAACTGTTCCGTCATCATAAAAGTTCTAAGAAAATAGTTGATTTTAAATCAGTGATATCTCCCTCATCTAAACTCTAATTCGAACAATTGTTCTTTTGAAATTGAGTGATTTTTCGAGAGGAACTCATATCTATAATCATTTTTTTTAATTCTACATAAAAACTGCAAAAAATGATAGGAGAGTCATCATCCATGAATTATCGTCAGAAAAAATTCTGCAATATAGTTTATTTTAAATCAGCTATGTCTCCCTCATTTGGACTCTAATTCAGCCGATTTTTTTTTTGAATTTGGGTATTTTTTTACAAGGAATCTAGATCTGTTATTTATTTTTGTAAATTTTGCAACAAAAGTTTCATATTTGATGTGCAAACTCACTGCCTAAAAAAATTCCTACAAAAAAATGAAAAAAGAAATTTTCTTCCCGCTTTTCCCAAGAAAGTGTTATGTGGATGTTGTAGCACATGCCTGAAGTTTGTTAAATATTTATGCAAAATTTTGAAACTAAAATATGCATTAAACCCTCATTTGCATGGAATTGTAACTTGACTCTGATACCACTGATCTAGATCTTGGGGGGAGGCCCCAAGACCTAAAAAATTGAAATGCTAGAAGAAAAAGAGGAGAACACCCAATAAAAAAAAACCACAAAGAATTTTTTTATTTATTAAAACAGATAAAACTATAAAGGCTACATTGTGGTAGACAATCTGCCCTTTACAAAATGTGACTTGTTACTTATAACCTTTCTTTTGTTACAATACCACATGTAAATTCCATGGGTGGGTAAATACCATGGATGAATGAATACCATGGTTGGATATCACAATACCATGGGAAAATACCATGGGTGTATGCCACTTACAATACCATGGGCGGATGAATACCATGGGTGGATCTCATTTTCCATTCGGATCATCCTTGGTCATGTAGAATAGCTCTTGTAGCTCCCACAATGATCCAGTTCTTTCTCACAGCTAGCCCATTTTGTTGTGGGTTTTGGGGAATTGCGAGTTCTCTTTGAATTCCTTCTTTGGCACAAAATTCCTTGAATTCATTTGAAACATACTCACCTCCATTGTAACTCCTAAGATCTTTCACCTTCTTGTCGGTCTCTTTTTCAACTAATGCCTTGAATTCTACAAATTTTGAGAATATTCCATCATTCTTCGACATGAAGAAAATCCAACACTTTCATGAGAAATCATGATCCTGATTTAAACAGGAACGCAACAAATTACAAAGATAACCATAAACACAAAGATGCAGTAGAAATAATACTTTATTTCATTAATGTGAAATACTAAAATATGCTTACAAATAGAAATGGAATTAAACCAGCTAGGGCGATGGTAGCTTATCTCTGAGAAGGGATGTGGCGTCTACATGCCCCTGAACTGCCTTACAATGAGGCTCAAGGGCCATTTTATTATTGAAGAATAAGAGAAAACGCTAAACAACCAAAACCCTAACCCAAGGAGATGTAACACCAAGAGTTTATGGGCCCCGTTGGGGTGAGTTGGACAGCCAACTTCCCGAGGTCATGACTTGGTGATATTATCTCCGTTTGACACGCATGATAACTCATTCGAAATATCTCTCCAAGGACTACGACGGAAAAGAGGATTTTAGATAAAAAAAATCTTTGGTGGTAGATTTCCAAAAAAAAAACATCGTTTAGGGCCTCAAAACAGCTCTAGAAGTTTAGGACCCGAAAAACTGCTAAAAATAGTAAACTGTGCTACAATTAAGGAAACTGAAAAACTGAAAGAAGCAATGGTGGGGGTCCAAGTGGAATTGGCAAGTGGCCACCAATATCCACCTAGATCATTCCTCCCCCTTAGGAATCAATGGTCCCCATTGCATTGAGTTCCTCCATGAGATGAGGAAACTTTTGCTGAACTTGGTCGTTGATGAGCCACTTGCCCTGGTGAAGGAGTTGGCATGCTTTGACAACTCGATACAGTTGGATATTCTGTTGGCAAGTGTGTTTGAACTATGTGTCCATGATCCGATCAGTTTCAGCTTGTTCCATGCAATCTGGATTTAACTCTATGGGTGTGAGTTGTTCTGCAATGTCGGATGTGTCTAGTAATGGTGGAAAGTATGGCCGAAGGCGGTCCACATTGAACACTGGGTGCAGGCCAAGGAATGGGAGAATAGTGAGTCTCCCACAACCTTGGTAATGTTGTAAGGACCATATCGGAGTGGTCTGAGTTTCTCATAAGCTTCGGTAAGGCGTTCCTTTTGCAAATGAAACCAGACTTTTTCACCCACCTAAAACTTGTGTGGAACGCAATGTTGATCATGTCGCTGCTTATACTTGGCATTTGATTTCTCCATAATGTCATGGACCTGCTGGCGAATATGTTGGATGTGGTCAATGAAGTTGTTTGCCTTATCTGTTTCGAACTGGACATGAGTCGAATCTACGTGAGTAGTTGCAAATGGCATGGACACATAAATGGGACATAGTGGTTAGCATCCCAAACCCACCTGAAAAGGGTTGTGGCCAGTCGAGCTATGGAGAGCCCAGTTGTAGCTATGTTGAACATAGGGGAGGCTCTTATCCCATGTGTGTGGATGCTTTGAGTTGTACATGCATAGAATGTGTACGATCATCCTATTGACAACCTCTATATGGCCATCAGTTTAAGGATGGAAGGTTGTGGACTTAGAGAGTTTGGTGTCCGGCATCAACCAGAGACTGGACCAAAATGTACTGAGGAACCTTCTGTCCCAATCTGAGATGATAGACTGTGGGATACCAAAGTGTACCCACACTCATTCAAAGAATAGTTTAGTAGTGGCTTCAGCTGTGATATTGTTCTTGTAGGCTGCCATAATGGCCATCTTCGAGAACCTGTAGACGACCACAAAAACACAGTCGTTTCCATGCTTACTGGAAGGAAGGCTTGACATGTAATCCATGGAGATGGATTCGCAAGGTCGACTAGGGTTAGGCAGTGGGTTATAGAGGCATTACTTCTTGATGGTCAATTTGGAAATGGCACAGATAGTGCATGATCTGATGTACTTCCCGACATCCTGTCAAAGATTTGACTAATAGAAATACTTCTACAGTACTGCCACCATTTTCTCGACCCTGAAATGCTCAACAACCCGACTATAGTGTGCTTCCCAAATCATCTTGGAATGCTCGCTTGAAGGAACACAAAGGTGACCCAGGTGGCATAGTAGGGCATCCTAGAGTGAAAATCTGGAACATGCTAACCCTCCAAGAGTGTCTGGTATGTGTGGCCGAATTCTGGGTCAGTTTTGTAAGAAGTGGTCAATTATAAGTCTCGTGCCCACAAGAGTTGAGCACAGTGGTTAACGCCATGATCGATGGTCAACTGATGCAATCTGCAACATTATTGGTGTTGCCCTTCTTATACTTGATATTCAAATGGAACTGTTGCAGGTATGTGGACCACTTCTGATGGTGATCATTCTGCAATTTCCCTTAGGTCTGTATGAATTGCAAGGGTTGGTGATCTGTGTGGATGACTGTTTCCTTCCCCAAAATGTAATGCTTCCATTGTCGGCATGCCTACACAATGGAATACATCTCTTTTTCATAAGTGGGATACTTCTAAACTGTGTCTGAAAGTGTCTCACTGTGATATGCCATTGGATGCCTGTGTTAAGTAAGGAATTCCCTAATAGCATAGTCAGAGGCATCTGTCTCAACCTCAAATGGTTGTTGCAAGTCTGGTAATGCGAGCATTGGTGTCGAGCAGAGGCGATCTTTCAACTATGTGAATGCCTTCTGTTGAGATTCAGACCAAAAAAAAAATTCTTTCACTCCTCCCTTGGTTTCTTGACTCAAGGGCCAAGTGATATGAGAAAATCCCAACACGAACCTATGGTAGAAGTTGGCAAGACCTAGAAAGCTATGGAGCTGTGTTAGAGTGGTTGGAGATGGCCAATCCCAAATGACTTGGATCTTGGTTGGATCCACATGCACCCCCTATTCATCAATAATGTATCCCAAATACTGAACCTGGGTCATGCCAAAAATGCATTTCTCCAAATTGGCACATAACTTGTGTTGTTGCAGTGTTCAGAGAACCTGTCGGATGTGATGGAGGTTCTCTTCCCAACTCCGGCTGAGGATCGGGATGTCATCCAAGTATACCACTGCAAATGAGATGGTGAATGGCCGCAAGATGTCATCCATTAGCCTCATGAAGAATGTACGAGCATTCATCAATTCAAAAGGCATAACCAACCATTCGAAAAGGCCCTCCTTGGATTTGAAGGCAGTCTTCCACACATCAGAGGGTTCGATTGGTACTTGGTGATATCCTGACTTCAAATCGATCTTGCTGAAATATTTTACCCCCTTTAGTTGGTCCAGAAGGTCACCAATCTGTGGGATCGGGTACCTATTACGAACAGTGATCTTTTTCAGTGCCCGATAGTCAATACAGAGTCTCCAAGTCCCATCCTTCTTCTGTACCAACATGGTTGGGCTTCCACAGGGTGATGAACTCAAATGGATGTGACCTTTCTGCAGCAGCTACTGAATCTGCCTCTTGATTTCATCGTTCTCCAGAACGGAGCGCCGATAGATTGGTCCATTGGGGAGCGACGGACATGGGGTCAGATCGATGGAGTGCTTGACCTGACAGTGCAGAGGAACCCCTGCGGAGGAAGTGAGGATGTCCTCATACTCCTCCATGACCTTCTCCATCTGTAGTTGTCATGTGGAGGGGCCTTGTCTGGAGGTCATGACCACTGTCTTCTTCTTTCCTTGAGGGCGTAGCATTAGGAAAACAAATTTCCTGATTTTGGAAATGAGCTTATTGCATTTTTTTGCAGTAACCAAAGAGATGGCGGTAGGTAGTGCTACCTCTGATATCCTGTACAGCTTATTTCCCTAAGTAACAATAACAGCACGGGGCTTTGATTCATACACAGCATGTCACTTCCATGAGTATGGATGTCCTAATAATACATCACAAACTTCAAGGGGAGCAATGTCACACAATGCCTCATCCGTTAAGGGATTGATGTTGTATGGAAGGCAACACTGTTGGCTCACACGAAGATCCCATCCTTGGTGAAGCCACTTGATGGTGTACGATTATGGATGTGGTGTGGTCGGTAAGGCCAACTAGTTCATGACCTCTGCCGAAATGAGGTTCTTTTGGCTCTCGCTGTCGACAATGAACTGTAGCGGTGTAAGAGCCATATCCTAGGGTCTTCTACAAATCTATTTCTGATGAATTTAAATGCAATAAGAGGCAATAGTTTACCTTCTTACAAGACTTTTAAAAAAAATAAAATTTTACCATTTACATTCTAATCCTTATAACTTATGGAGAACATTTCATTTTAATAAATTTACCTAAGTAATCTATAGAGGAATACCTGTACCGGTGGCTGGTGGAGATGCCTTTGAGATGCTACTCCTGTTGAATGCTCCTCTTAACTGACCTAGCTAGATTTACCTCCCAGCCAACTAGGAAATAATTCCTAGCCCAGGAAACCTCCACAGGTTCCCTAGCCCTCCAAGCCCAAGTCCAACCAGATGTAGTGTGTGTGTCCAAGATGAATGATCCAGACCAAGATGAACAATATTTCCCTCCTCTCAACAACCTAAGAAACCTCCACAGGTTCCTAAGGTCTCCAAAAATCACAACAAATCCTAAAATCACAACCAATCCCAAAATCATAAGCAAGGCCCAACCTCCCCCTTTTCTCCCTTCCCCCTTCCCTTTTTATACCCTCTCTCTCTTCTCCATCTCAACCACCTCTCATTAATGTCATTAACTTCTCATCCATCCTTACAATTGACTTCTCTTCTCCCAATTAAAGCTAGGAGTACATTTGGAAATGTGACATGAATATAAATTTGGAAAATTAATGGGAGAGGACCATGTCTTCTCCCAAGTAAATCTAAAAGTACATTTGGGAATGTGAGATGAATATATATATTGGTAATTAAAGTGAGAGGACTATGTCTTCTCCCTAGTAAATGTGAGGGTACATTGGGGAATGTGAGATGTAATTAAATGGAGAGGACCATGTCTTCTTCCTAGTAAATGTGAGGGTACATTGGGGAATGTGATATGAATTTATATATTGATAATGAGTTGGAGAGGACCATGTCTTCTCCCTAGTAAATTTGAGGGTACATTGGGGAATGTGAGATGAATATATATATTGATAATGAGTTGGAGAGGACCATGTCTTCTCCCTAGTAAATGTGAGGGTACATTGGGGAATGTGAGATGAATACATATATTATTTGAAATAATGGAAGGAGACCATATCCTACATAAGATTCAATTTGAGAAGGTAAGTTGGGAATTTGAATAATAGAAATCATGAATTTTATATTAGACCAATATTTCTCAATATTTTCAGATAATGTAAACATTAATAAAATTTGCAGTATAATATTTAAGTGGGGCATTACATACACCCCTCCTTCAAAAAACTTCGTCCCAAAGTTAGAATGAAAAGATACAAGGAGTTCGAAAGCATAGCAAACGAGAGAGAGTTATAGCACTAAAATGTGATAAGTTAGATAATGACATTACTTCCCATCAAGAGTCTCCAACTGATCTATATCCCCCTATCCATCTTGACCTACTTTCATTCCCATCCTATCCATCCTCTACTACTTTATCAGTGGCAACAGCCATACTAACCAATGATAAAACTAACATGGTGGAAGCGTCGAATACATTGACATAACTTCCCCAGCAGGCAACTGGCAATCATCATCACACATCTAGGGGAGCGTGTCCACCACTTCCCTCCCATGATTCCAGGTTTCAGAGGATACACGGTGGGAAATGCCTCCACCCCTCCTTGAGAACTAGGGTCAACACCCTAATATGAACCACACTACAAAGCTGGTTGGACTTGTCGTCGAATAATCTAATCAGGTCGTCTTGCCACCTGTTATTTGTATTTTACTTTTGTCATAAGAGTGCATATCAAGTAGATACCAAATGTAATAGAACAATGTACATCGTACCTTTCCTCATTGGTTGTCTCGACCTTCCCTAATGGAATAGTAGATCTTGGTTATCATATGGTTCTTTCCAGTCTGTAGTTTATCTCTCATCCATGCATATATATAACCACAAAATAGATATAGATGTACGATCTGAAACATCATGTTTATTAAGCCCAGTGTCCACGTGTCAATTTTTGTTGTTCATACTGGAAATAAATCTTACATCAGATAAATCATGATTTCACTAAGTCACTGATTAGATAAATCATATCTATATAAGCCTATACGATGCAACAATAACTCTGACAAGTCATGCACTAGATAAATTGTAACCAAGTATGTCATACATTTGGTCATACATCCAACAATTCCATCATCAATACCAAATCCATCAATTGATTTTCACGTGTCCAACCAAATGTATATAATGTTCATAAATAACAACATGGAACTGCAAAATAGAACCTTAACATAGGTGGCTATCTACGTTAAAATGGGCATCATAAATGCTCATGTGACATCCTTGTGGAACCCCTCAATAACAATTAGAGTTGAAACAGATTCAATTATCCGTCATGGAAAATAGCATTTGAACCCAGATATGCTATAAGGTGGTACCAAAACCAAAAATAATGGCAAGCAACAGATTAGTGCACTATCAATTCCACTACAAGGTGCTAGTATAAGTTTTATGCATATAATTTATTTAAAACCTTAGTGAATATAAAAGTCCCACTCTTCCAATTTGATGGTTTTTCATATTCCAAACCCATTTAGTTAATCTTGAAAATAAAAGACTCAAAACTTTAGAAACTCTTTCCAACATGATTTCATACTTTATTTTTTTTTGTAATTTGAGGAAATGTCCTCTAAATGTCAAAAGGTTCAAATTTTTTTATATATTTAATCATTGTTTACTAGTACTAAAACAATTTCATGATATATACTGCAGCTCACAATATGACCAAACAAATGAGAAATAATTAAATGAATGGAATAGTGTCCTTTGCCCTACTGCTATTAGCATTTCCCTTCTAAATGGCACCGCATCTCTAAAGATGCCTACTCCTTTCACAAGTGGCCAGTGACCACAAAAGTTGCAAAGAAAGTTGAGGGTCCTTTTATCCAAAACTAGAGACACATTATTTTTCATGGCATGTTTATTCAACACTGGAATAAGGGTAAGAGTGTATTCTAATATTTTCACTGGTCGTTTATAAGCTTCCTTTTTAAAATCCCAAATTCTCTACGAATTGATCTTCTCATTTAATTTAGATCATTTAAAAAACTATCACAATAAGCCTTACACTAGTCCATGGTATTCAAGCTATATTTTTACTGGAAAATTCCACCACCCGTAGAATAATCATTAATGTGACATATAGGATATTTCAACACATCCTAATCTAAATTCCCATGCTTCATAGTCGTTTACTTCTCAGGCTCGAGATTTGTTATTATGACTTCCTCCACGAAGAGTGACAAATATAATATCTAAAAGATAATCCTACTGTCCGAATGGAAAATATATCTTAAATAAGAATAATGATAATCTACTATCAACACTGAATTAAAAGCCACCCTCGTATGTAAAATAGAACTGACTAGATTTTTGTTTTTTTAGATTGGGACACATTTGCAACGATGAGGAATGGTGTGGGACTGGTATATCCAAGCTTCATATAAACTGCTATACTAAAATTTGTGTCTTATCCTTTGCCCATAGATGAAGGGAACTAGGAAGAACAGTTCAAATAGGTATACCAGAACACACAGAAGGCACACTTTTTTGTCAGGGATGATCTTAATTGTGAAGATTGATGCAAACCAGCACAAGGATGCTGCCAATTGTGCTCTCTAGAATGGTCTTCATCATCATAGCAGTAGGAAGAGGGTGTGTTTTTCATCAGTGCCTTCAATCCGAATGTCAAAATCCTTGTGTATTGAAGGAAATTACTTTAGGCACTCTGTTGTAGCTTACACCCAATGAAAAGGCACATGTTAGGGGCTACTCTTGTAGATATTTTCGAGAGATATATGTAACAGCAGGAGAAGAGAGTTTTCCTTTGGCACTTTCGGGTAGCTACCAAGAAACTTATAAGCAAGAGGTCATTACCTACAGTGAGCTTCTTTTCCCACAGCTTCTTCATTGTTGCTGCCTTTATACTTTGAAGTCAATGTTGCATTTGTTGTCTCAAGCATCATCAAGACTTTGCATGACAACATGCGATGTATATATGGTGATGGAGAAGTGGCACCTATTAGCTCTACTATGTTCTTCAGCAGTTGATGGATCAAGTATAGGGGTTGAGCAGTGCTGGTTTGGTTGAAAAGGCTAACGGCAGCTTTTATTACTTTCTTCTTCATTTTCCCTCTTCACCTTATAGCTCCCACATCCTCATGTCATCTTTCCCCTTTAGTCATCCTTATTCTTCTTTAATCCCCTTTGTCCTTGTTTTCCTCCCGTAACCCCGCATAAACCGTTAAATCGGCTTTTGGGCACTTTGTGTGTTATAATTTTATTAAATCCCCGATAATTTTATAAACCACATATTAATCTATTTCTTGCTTTACCCCGGCACTATAATAGGTTTATTTTTCCATTTTTAAATTGATTTCGAATTGTTATAGAAATTAGTTGATAATTAATTTAATTGAGCTAGCTATGGAATGTTATTCTAATGATCCTTGTAATTACTTGTACATTAATAGTTAATCATTTGTAAATTCATTTACAAACTAGTAAATTTAGAAGAATAACCCACAAATGCATATATAGTGTTGAGCGTTTTGAAAGCTTATGTATTCTAGGTTGATATATAATGTAGATTCCATATAAGTATATTGTAGAAGCATGTCACTTTTTACAGTTACCGCGGAAACAACGATTTTTGGTATCTTTTGTGTTAAATTTTCTTGAGAAGTCATTGAAGAATGAATGAGGAGAAAGAGGGATAATATAGGGAAATTCTTCCTAAATCATATCCAAAACTAATTCCAAAGAAGGAAGTAAAGCAAGAAGTTTCCTCCACTTATGAAGTTCCCCGGGAAAAACTTCAAGAAATTGTTAAGAAAAAATCTCTAGATTTTGATTTATGGGGATATGGAATTAAAGGAAAAGGATCTAGATCTAATAGTACAAGGTTTTAAACTTTCTTGTTCAACATGGGGGATAGGAAAAATGGTCATGAAGAGGAAACGAGGGAAAGGAATAATGAGAGAGGAAGAAGAAGAAGAATAAGGGAAAGTGTGGATAATGCTAAAATGAGAAATATTAACCCTTCAATTATTTTTGTATTATATGGACTTCCTACTAAGGACACTGACACTCTTGTTTGAATTTGAAGTTGTGTGTAGAACTTATGATTAGAAGACGGACTCTCAAAAGTTAATGATGCTTCTTTCAACTTTGAATGATGCTACTTTACGATGGTTTATGGGACTCAAAGGAGGAAGTATTAATCATTGGAAAGGAATGAAAAATATTTTTCTTACAAAGTAGAAGGATGACTGTAAAGAAAGATAAGTAAGAGATGGAATTTTAGAATGACTCAAAGACTAGATGAGGCCTTAGAATATTATGTTGAATGCTTCTAATTTATATACAAACGTTTAACAAATTAAAACTAGATGATGAGTCATTAAAACTAATCTTTTTAAGAGGGGTTAGAGAGGACTTAATGGATACCTTAAACCTTATCACTGTTGGATATATTTATCAGCACACACATGATGAAATAAGGGAGATTTTCATAATTTATTTTAGAGAAAATATGAGGGAAGGTAGAGGAACATGAGGTTTAGCAACCCCAACGTCTACAAATAGCCTTGAGATAACTGAAGTTGAGAATGGAAACTTATTGGAAGATATGAAAAATGATATATTGAATTCATTATCTATGGAGTTAGATGCACTGCAAATACTGAGAAAACAAGAATAAAATCAAAAAGCATTAGCCACATTTTTTCCAAGATGTGCCAAGAAACATCTTAGGAACGAGTGTATGTTGGCTATAGTAAAAGTGTGCAGCCTTTGTTCTAAAAACCATCATATAAATGATTGTCCTAGCTATCAAGATTAAAAGTGGTGTATCAATTAGCTAATCAAACTATTGAGAAAGTTAACTTTATTAATCAGAAACGGTTTGGACAATTTCCTCAATATTTTAATCAACAATGATATAATAAACCTTAGTATAACAAGGCCCCCTATATAGCCCCAAGGGTTAGATCAATTGGTCAAGTCCCTATTGTTAAGTACCTCGTCAATTGAGGTCACAGGGTCAATTCTCCTTGACGCCCTTAGGGTTAGGCCCTAATAGTCTGGCTAACGAACTTTAAAAGATTCCCTTCAGTGTTGATCTGCCCAGATTTTCCATGAATGTAGCGGCCACCCAATGTCCGTGAACCACCCTTAAAAAAAAACAAAAACAAAACAAAACAAGAAACAAGGCCCTCTATCAAATCCATGGAATTATCCAACTCCTTATAATCACCAATCTCATTCAAACCCACAGTATTTTCCAACACCAAGTGCTCAATGGCACGTGTAGAAAATGAATAGACCTTATCAAAATTGGTCACAACAACAACAACTATTGTAGTCACTCCAACTGCAAAATCATAATCAGCCTCTTAGGCCATCTAAGATACTTGCTCAACCAAATATGAACCTAAATATTACATCAAGTTAATCTAATCAACCAGTACATCCAAATCAAACAATTCAATCAAGTCAATCAATTTATATTAATGAATCTAGTGAATCTTCAACTTTGATTGTTGTTACAGTTAATTGTCAAGCTACACATTTGAGGTTAGGAAAAATTTTGGAAGATTCAAAACCACCCAATATTAGGGATGTGTTCATGAAAAGAAACAATCCCAAAAAGAAGATGAATTATTGCCACCAACCTAATAAGAAATAAAACAATCTAATTAACCTCAATCTCCACCATTTCCTTAGAATCTTAGTAAGGCTAAAACGCCTTTACAACCAGCCTTTGATATTCTTGAGGAATTAAAAATCTATATGTTAAAATCCACATAATTCAAGTTATTAAATATATTCTGATAATAATGAATTTATAAGGGATTGTGTATTAAAACACAAAGTAAAAATAAACGAGACCCTCCAAGTACTCAAGTAACCAATAAATTATCTTATATTATACTTGAATGACCTATTAATCCAAAATATGGAGATCCTAGTACCCATGTTGTTCAAGTTCGAATAGGGAAGAATATTATTCAAAATACTTTAATAGATTTGGGAGGCCATTAATTTGATTAGTTATGAAGTTATGAATAGTTTAAACCTCCTTAATTTTATGAGGCAAACCTCAATTGTTTTATAAATAGCTAACAGATCAACAGTAGCCCCAAAGGAGTTTTGGAAGCTATCATCATTGTTGTGGATTCGTGGGAATATCCCACTAGTTTTCTTCTTTACATATTAAAACCAACACAAGGGGGTATCCATTGATCCTAGGATGACTTTGGTTAGCCACTGTAGATGTTTACATAAAGTGTCATTTTGAAACATGACAATATTTCAAGGGGAATCAATAAAAAATTGAAATCATATCCACTTGCAAAATCCATCGAAGAAATTGAAAAAACATTATGGATTCCTATAAATGATGAAATAGATTAGTTTGACGAGTTATACACACCAATTATTACCATGGATCATGCACTAACTTTGAAAAAACCAACAGATGATAAAATAATTTCTAATTTTATGTAGAATATATATTCCTAATAGTCACAATTAAGGAATTCTATTATTAAGAAAATATTAACAATGAATCAAGTTCACTTGAATTTTTAATCGGTAACCATCTTGAATCTTCTATAGAGGAAACAAGTGAACATCAATACTTGGAAGAATATTTCACAAAAGGATCTACACATGTCAAAGTTCAAAAAATCGAAATATTTTCATGGAAGTCATTGAATATCAATAATCAGCTACAATCATTTAGTGGCAACAACCACAAGAACTGTTGAAAAGACAGTATGTAGCATTTTTGTGAAATTATAAATATATGATAGGAATATATCCATCTATTTGCATGCATCATATTTATATTCTAGATGGAGTGCCTCTTGTGAGACAACTCCAACTTTGTATGAATCCAATGCGTAAAGACATTCTAAAGGAAAAGCTACAAAAACTCTTGATAGCAAGGTTCTTTTACCTTACTTCCAAGGGTTAATGGGTTTCACCTCTTGTAATAGCTCCAAAAAATGAGAGTTTGTGTATATTATAGAGAGCTTAATAAACCTACTAGAAAAAATCATTTTCCTTTTCCATTTATTGACCAAGTGTTGGACTCTTTGGCATGGAAGAAACATTTTCCTTTCTAGATGGTTTTAGTGAATATAATCAAATACAAATTGCTCTAAAATATTAGGAAACCACATTTACTTGCCCATGGGGAACCTTGGCTTATAAATTCTTGCCATTCAGATTGTGCAATGCACCTACAAATTTTCAAAGACTTATTTTAAGTATATTTTATCATCATATTCCTAAAATTGTTTAAGTTTTTTTGGATGATTTTATTTTGGTGATGAATTTGAGGAAGTCTTAGCTAAATTGGAAAAAGTGATTCGAAAATATAGATAGATATATATATATATATATATATGGATATATATATATATATATATAGATATATATATATATATAGTTAAGTAATGAAAAATATTTCTTGATGATGAATGAAAGATTTGTTTTGGGACATATTTATGCAGAAGGAATTCAAGTAGACCTAGAAAAAATAATTGTTATAAAAAATCTATCAGTTCCTACAAAACAAAGAGATGTGAGGATTTTTTTAGGTTATGTTAATTATTAGCTAAGATTTATCGAAAATTTCAGCAAGATAGTTTCATCATTGTTTGTGTTACTTACCAAATATGTTGAGTGTGTTTGGATAATAGCCTATTAGCAAGATTTTGAAACTCTAAAAGGATAACTAACCACTTCTCCTTTTTTGCAAGGACCAAATTGGAATTTGACATTTCATATTTTCATATTTATTCTTACGCTTTCGATAATAAAAAAATTGGGTGTTGTATTAGGACGGAAAGAAGATGTGGCAATGCACACAATTTATTATATCTGCAAAAAGATTTCATATGTGGAGCTCAATTAAATAGTCACTAAGAAAGAACTATTGGCAGTTATGTATGCCAATAAAAATTTTAGACATTATATCACTAATTATCCTACTTTTTTGCATATGGATCATTCAATAATTAACTATTTAATGAATAAATCAGTTATTAATGAAAGAATAATTCATTGGCATTTTCTTCTTCACGAATTTGATATTACTATACTTGATAAACTTGGTAATGAGAATGTGGTAGTAGAAATAAAATAAATGAGCCATTAGATGATTCTTTTCCATATGAACATTTACTTGCATTTTTAATGATAACACCATGGTTTGCAAATATTGCAAACTATTTGGTGGCTCACAAGATGCCTTAATACTTTTCATCTCAAGAAAAGAATGCTAATACGAAAAAAGTGAACCATATATGTGGATAAAAGGATATTTTTTCAAACTAGGACTGGATAAAATTCTCAAAGATGCATCAAGAAGGATGACATATATGATATCTTAAAATCCGATAAGCCATGTGACAGACAATTTGCAGCCACAAGAACAGCGACAAAAGATACTTTCTACTAGATACTATTAACCAACATTGCAAAAGGATGCAAAATAATATGTAAGACATCATGATGCCTATCTAAGCATAGATCATCCCACCAAATTAGAAGAAATTTCAATGCAACCATTAATTTCTATGAAGCTATTTGAAAAATGTGAAATTGATTTTGTTGGACCAATCAACTGGAATTCTAATCAATTTAAGCATATACTACATGTATTGATTATCTTACTAAATGGGTGGAAGTAAAACCATTGAAGAATATTCAAGAGAAAAGAGTTGTTGAATTCATGTATGACAACATATTCACAAGATTTGGAGTGCCTAGAAAAATTGTATGAAAAAGGAGTACAATTTACATCAAAATTGGTAGAAGACCTCATGAATTTGTACAAGATCAAACACATAAAACTACACCAGACCATCCTCAAGCTAATGGACAGATGGAAATAAGTAACATTACATTAACAAAAAGCTTTTAATTCCACCACAAAATTTGGTCAAATAGACTACCATAAGCAATATGGGCTTACCGAAATACATGGAAAACCTCAACATGATTCACACCTTATGAGCTAGTATTCGGAAAAATATCATTACTACCTATTGAGATTGAAATTAAAACTCTAATAACAACAATGGTATTGGGGATAACTCTTTCAACAACATAGAGAAAGAATAACTCAACGTAATCAGTTAGACAATTTTAGGCAGCAATTATTGCAACACATAGAAACAACTCAACAACAAAGAGTTTGATGACATTATCAATACTAAATGGATCATCTGGAGTACATGTAAAAAATTATTTTATTATAACACTTGTGAAGGGACCAAATATATGTTACCATTCCCCCTCTATGGGATGGGTTCTTGGCAATCCTAAAACGCTTTGAGCTTCTGTCGAGTCTCACTCCTCTATAATGTATAAACCCGGTAAAAATATGGTGTGCGACAATGAAAATAATCAGAGTTACAATTGTGAGTGCAACAATGAAAATAATCAAAAGTGAATAATGAATGGAAAACCCTCCTATTTATAACAAAATATTGAGTTATCCTCGAATAATGAGCAATAATAAAATATTATTGATCCCATTCTTGGAATTACCACTTGGAATATTTTATTATATTTGTTTAGGACGGAAAAAGTATTTAAAATTTTATTTAGAAATAATAAATAAATAAATGATTTATTTATTATCTCAATGAATTAGTTAAGTAATAATAAACAAATAAGGATTTATTTAATTATTCCTAAGGGATTTTGTCAAATTTAACAAAGAATAATAATTAATTAGTGACTAATTAATTATTCTTAGAGAAAAATAATATAAATAATGATTTATCTATTTATTTTTCATGATTAGGTCAAATTTAACAAGGAATAATAATAAAACAATGGTTTACTTAATTATTCCTAGAAGAAAATCAAATAAATAGTGATTTATTTAATTATTTTTCATGGGTTTAACTATAAATTACTTAATAAAGGTGGTTTATTAAGTAATTTCTCACAGTGAAAGCAATTTTACTTGGGTAAAATTGGCTTCACATGGTATACTTCGATCCATCTAGTAAATTAGGTTAGATGATCAATGTTTTGGTGATAACAGATTGCCCCCCAACATACGAGTGTTAGGAGCAAAATGTATGACCGAAGTACGTTGTAAAGACACAATCACTTAGACAACGCAGGGGAGTCAAGGAGAGAGAGAGAGAGACCAATGAAGCTGAAGTTGAGAGAGGACAGGGACAGAGGGGGCGAGACTAATGCAAGTCTCCTTTTATGTTGTGGTACCAGACCTCAATGAGGTGGGAGATGCACACCCATACCTGCCGAGATAACTTAGTACAAAAATAATGGTTCGCCCAAAAATATAAAACTGAGCAATGAAGTATAGGTTGAATGGTACATGATATGCTGGCATAACAAAGCCAGAAAATAATACAATGTGTCCCATATACATAATTCACCAGGTAAAAACATGAGTCGGGACTGAATACAATAATATATGAGTACATGAGATACAGAGTCCCTTCCCTCACAAAAATGGGTAGGAGGGAGGGTAGAATAACCAAAGAAGGCATGTTGAACAAGGAAGGGCTCTACAAAACTGAATGGATCATCTAGAGGAGATGTGCATGCTATGAATACTGTGATCTGTAGGAACCAATGTTAGGTCCCTATAATACTAGTGATTACCCCATTACTATTGTAGTTATATCCCTTATTAATATTTTTGTGCCCCTATTATCCCCATATTGTTATTACTATGCCCCATAGAATCCCTCTATTGTTATTTTTGTGCCTTTATATTATTATTGTTAGGTCGATTGGGTTATATTGTGACTCCTTAGACTCAAATATATAGAATGGAGGTTTTGTCATTTGAATCATCAAAGAATCATTCATTTGTGTAATGTAAAGGAGGTTGCCCCCTCGAAGAGGCTGAATTCTAAGGTGTTGATCTATCTTTTCTATCTTTTTATGAGCTGGTTTCATAACATTTAGTATCAAAGCTTTGGATTCTAGGGTTTTGCTACTCCAAATAGGTCATCGTGGCATTTTTCACTATAAATTTTTTCTGCAACGTTTCAGAAGCAAAAAAAACCCATTTGAGACGAAATCGCATTGAACCTCGGGTCCAAATTTCAGAGATTTTCGCTCTATATTTGCGGAGATATGATCTGAGGAAGTTGGTCTTTTTGCAAACTCCTGAATTACATTCCAAACAGGTGACCTGGGGAAAATCATCATAACTTTCTCTCTGACCATCGAATTGAAATTTCGTAAGAAGGTACAGAAAGAGGATGGACTTTAGTTTCTTGCATATATTTTTCAAAGCCAAAGGTCGAAACAGGGACACGTGGCATGTCGTACAAATTCGCTCTACTGAACTAGTCTATAATCAGGTCACTGTGGGAGATTTGGCATTATTGTTCCTTGGAGAATCCAATTTGGATTAGACTGGTGGCATTGGAAAGAGGACATAGAGGGCTACGACAGGTCACAATTTCAGAACTAGATGATCCGAAATTACAGAGATACATCAGAGGCAATATCGAGCTCCTACAAAGTGAAAAAAGGTGTGTAGAGTTTTTTAAATTTTTGCTTAAGCTTGGTTTGAAAATTTATTTTGAAGGAATTCAAAGGGCATAGTAGAGCATTATTATTGGTAACTAATGTCTCGAGGAAATAAAATGCAAACACCTAGTAAGCAACCTGAAAGCTCTAGCATGACTCATGAAGAAGAGGAAGAAGCTAAGCTAACAGAAGCTAAGATAAATGGCGTGGAATCTAAGATAAAGGGCATGGAAGCTAATATGAATGGCATGGAAGCTAAGATGGACGATTTGAAGATAGATTTGAAAACAAATTTGAAGACAGGCATGGCAGATTTGACAAATTTTCTACAAGAAATACTTACGAATGGTGAAAGGGTAGTAAAGGAAACTCATGGTGCGAACAAAAGAAATGTTAATCATGATTTCATAGACTCTAATGTTGGATCGAAGACCCACCATATTCCAAAAATCGATATGAGGAAGTTTGATGGCAAGGATCCCGCAGCATGGATATTACAGATGGGGCAATTTTTCGATCTCAATATTGTGCAAAACACGCAAAAGGTACATATTGCAACTTTATATTTGGAACCAAATCAGTTTGTATGGTATCAATGGCTTTGCTCTCGTAAACAAATTATAACTTGGGAAATTTTTACGGAAGAATTGACAACACATTATGAGGATACAAAAAGCAACACTTTTTTTATCCAATTGATAAGTCTGAAACAAAAGGGTTCAATAATGGAGCACATTGAGGAGTTCCAAAAATTGAACATAAGGGTAAAAAATATTCCAGAGGAGCATAGGATTGATGTGTTCATAGGGACTTTAAAGGATAATATCCAACATGATGTTCACCTTTGGGAACCTGATTCATTACTGAAGGCATTCAGGTTAGCAAGACAAATGGAAAGCAAAATTATGGCAACCAAGAAGCATACCACTCACAACTATAAAGATGGAAGTGTTGTTGCCCCTAGTCTTCCACAAGCTATAAGGTTGACACCACAAAAATTGGAAGAAAAAAGACCAAAATGGCTTTGTTACAGTTGTGATAGAAAATACACTAAAGGTCATAAGTGTGCTGAGAAGAAATTATTCTACATAGATTGTGAAGAGGAAGAAGAAAAGGAGCAAGAAAGGTCAAAACAAGAGGATATACTCCAGGAACAAAGCCTAGATAAAGAAGAAATGAATCCGACCATATCTTGTAATGCATTGGCTAGAATTACCACTCCTCAAACCATCAAGATAGAAGGACAAATCAAGAAGAAAAAGGTAATAGTGTTGATTGATTCAGGAAGTACCCACAATTTTATTCATTGTAAGGTAGCAAAAGAATTGAATTGCTTCCTATATCTAGCACCAGAGTGTCAAGTGATGGTTGCAAATGGAGGAACAATAAATTTCTCTAGAAAGTGCCATAATATCAAGCTATCCATGGGAGAATATGTATTGACTAGCCCAATGCTTTCCATTCCAAAGGGAGGTGCTGATGTTGTACTAGGAGTCCAATGGCTACAATCCTTGGGTACAATAGCTTTTAATTTTCAAGAACTTTTCATGAAATTTTCTGTAAAAGGAAAGGAAGTGGAATTAAGGGGTATTGCAGGGAAACCGAGAAAGATAATCAGCTCTAACGGTATGACAAAGCTTCTAAAAAAGGAAAAAAGAGGTGTAATTGCACAATTATGTTCGCTAGATGTTTCCACATCGAAATCATCTATTTCTCCATATCTCCAAAAATTCTTGGACAATCATTCCAAGGTATTTGAGACTCCCAAAGGTCTCCCACCTATTCGTGATCATGATCATGCTATTCATCTGATTCCAGGAAGTGCTCCTCCAAACATCAGGCTGTACAGATATCCCTATGCCCAAAAGAGTGAAATTGAACGTATGGTTGCAGAAATGCTAGAGGCTAGTATAATTCAACCTAGTCAAAGTTCTTTCTCTACTCCAGTAGTATTGGTGCACAAGAAGGATGGATCATGGCGCATGTGTACGGATTATTGGGAGCTCAACAAGCTCACTATTAAAGATAAGTTTCCCATTCCTGTCATTGATGAATTACTAGATGAATTGCATGGATCAATTTACTTCACCAAGTTGGATCTTCATTCAGGATATCATCAAATCATAATGAAGATTGAAGACATTCTGAAAACAACATTTAGAACTCATGAGGGTCATTATGAATTTTTGGTCATGCCTTTTGGCCTTACCAATGCACCTTCTACATTTCAAGGTTTGATGAATTCCATTTTCAAACCATTCCTTAGAAAATTTGTGTTAGTATTTTTTGATGATATACTAATCTACAGCAAGTCTTGGAAGGATCATGTTGAACATGTTGAAGGGTGCTACAACTATTGGAGGAGAAACAATTATATACAAAAAGATCCAAATGTTTCTCTGGAGTACAAGGGGTGGAATATCTGGGTCATATTGTATCTCATGAAGGAGTTAAGGTATACCCTAGAAAAATTAAAGCCATTAAGGAAGGGAAAATCCCCACATCCATAAAGCATCTGCGAGGATTTCTCGGGTTAACAGGGTATTATTGCAAGTTTGTTAAGAATTGTGGGAGAATAGCAGCACCTCTAACAACATTATTGAATAAATATGCATTTTCATGGACTCCAGAAGCAACAAAGGCCTTCGAACATCTTAAAGAGGCAATGTGCCAAGCACCAGTCTTAGCTACCCCGGACTTCACAAAAACCTTTATTGTGGAATGTGATGCTTCAGGAAATGGAATTGGTGATATTTTAATGCAAGATGAAAGACCCATTGCTTTTGAAAGTCGTCCAACCAAGGGAAAGTTTTTACACAAAGCTATTTATGAGAAGGAAATGCTGGCAATACTACATGCACTTAAGAAATGGCGACCCTACCTAATGGGAAGACACTTCAAGGTAAAAACGGATCATTATAGCCTTAAATACTTTTTAGAACAAAGATTATCCTCTGAAGAGCAACAAAAGTGGGTCACAAAGATGTTGGGTTATGACTTTGAAATCATCTACAAAAAAGGAAAGCAAAATGTGGTGGCAAATGCACTCTCAAGAAAGGATGAGGATGTGGAAGCATTGTTGTGCACCATTTCTATTATCCAACCAGATTGGATAAACGAAGCAAGGGAGGAATGGAAGAATGATGAAGAAGTGTGGGCACTTATTAGAAAGTTACAACAAGATTCCAGTACATCTGATACATTTAGCTGGCAAAATGATTCATTATGGTACAAATATTGCTTATACCTCTGTAATAATTCCCAACTCAAACAAAAGATTCTTATGGAATTGCACACTTCTCCCTTAGGAGGGGACTCAGGATTTTTAAAAACTTACCACAGGGTTAATAAGGAATTTTTTTGGGATGGCCTTAAATCGGATATTCAAAAGTTTGTAGCGGAATGTTTGGTTTGCCAACAAAATAAAGTTGAAACAATTAAGACCTCGGGTCTATTACAACCTTTATCCATTCCAAGCCAATGTTGGGAGGAGGTTTCAATGGATCTTATCATAGGTTTACCCAAGTCTGAGGGAAAGAGTGTCATCATGGTGGTAGTTGACAGACTTACCAAGTATGCACACTTTTGTGCATTATCACATCCATTTAAAGCTAGTACAGTTTCTACTACATTTATGGAAACAATTCAAAAGCTACATGGAAACCCAAATATTATTGTAAGTGACAAAGATCCCATTTTCACTGGAAATTTTTGGACAGAATTATTTTCTTGTCTCGGTACTCAGTTAGCTCATAGCTCTTCTTATCATCCTCAATCTCATGGGCAAACTAAGATAGTAAACAAATGTTTGGAAGGATATCTTCGTTGCTTTGTATCTGATAAACAGACACAATGGGTCAAATGGTTGCCTCTGGCTGAATGGTGGTATAACACTTCCTTCCATGCAGCAAAAAAAATGACCCCATTTATGGCACTTTATGGATATCAACCACCATCAATCACATCATATTTAAGAGAAAATTCTAAGGTTCAAGCAGTGGAACATCACATCGAGCATCAACAACAAGTCCTCCAACTCTTAAAGGATAACCTCACATTGGCGCAGAATAGAATGAAACAACAGGCAGATCAACATCGCAGCGAAAGAAGTTTTGATGTTGGTGATTGGGTATTCCTATGGCTACAACCATATAAACAAATGTCCCTCAAGCAATCTAAGAAGGATAATAAATTATCACCAAAGTGTTATGGTCCGTATAAGGTGTTGCAAAAGATTGGTACTATGGCATACAAATTGGAGCTTCCTGCAGCTTCTCGAGTGCACCCAATTTTCCATGTTTCATGTTTAAAGAAGGTTATAGGTGACAAGCTCTTGGTTCAAACAATATTGCTAGAACTTGACGAGGAAGGAAAAATTATATTGGAATCGGAAGCAGTCACAGAAACAAGAACTCGACAGCTATGAAATCGATCAATTTCGAAGTATCTCATCAAGTGGAATAACTTATCCACTGAAGATTACACATGGGAGGTTGAGAATTTTATACAGAAGCATCCAGAACTACTCAAGCATCAAGGACAACACTTTTTTGAAGGAGAGGGGCATGTTAGGTCCCTATAATACTAGTGATTACCCCATTACTATTGTAGTCGTATCCCTTATTAATATTGTTCTGCCCCTATTGTCCCCATATTGTTATTACTTGCCCCATAGAATCCCTCTACTATTATTTTTGTGCCTTTATATTATTATTGTTAGGTCATCTGGATTATATTGTGACTCAGACTACTATATATAGAATGGAGGTTTTTTCATTTGAATCATCAAAGAATCATTCATTTGTGTAATGTAAAGGAGGTTGCCCCCTCGAAGAGTTTGAATTCTAAGGCGTTGATCTATCTTTTCTATCTTTTTGTGAGTTGGTTTCATAAAAACAAAACCCATCAACTCTGCATAACTGCATCTGAGGTTGTAGCATAGTAGGTATGCATCCGAGCATGTGGGGGCTACCTGAAGGGCCACCTCCTCATGAGGTCTGAAACATCTCACACATACCTGGGAATCACTGGTACAATCTGTTGCATCACTGGACCATCAAGTGTATGGATCACGAACATGAAATGACCAAGTCAAAAATAATGAGACCATCTGCTCGACGCAAGACACCAAACAAGAATGGAAGTTGGAACCAAGATACACCACCCTCTAGGTCGTTCTTCTGGAATAAATGAGTTGATATCGAAAGAATAGGGCATGTGATAGATGAGGCAATGAGGATCCTAAACTAAAGCACGATGGAAAATAGTAATGTGACTGATGGAACGATGCCAGGGATAACAAGAAAGTGGTACTGAGGGACAAACAAATGACTTCCCTTGTCAGAGCATAAAGTTCATGGTTGACTTGGCAGCAACTAACTCAACTCCGAAGGGGATGGAGACAGTATGACTGGAGGCCAAAATGGGAAACACGGGATGAATGGTATGCAAAGATGGATGGAATACTGTGACATGATATAATGGGACATGAAATAGACTCCAAGAATGCAAGGGTGGCTCATCGTGGATGCTTTGAACAAGGGTGACTCGATGACGCTACCACGCAGACTAGGCCCGGTGGGGACCATGAAAACATGATAAAATTATGGTTACTCATGACGAAGATCAACATATGGTACAACAAGTATTGAGAGGAGGTGGACCTCAAAGTAAAAGTGTCACTTTATGACGAAATTTGATTTTAAGAGGCGGCGAAGTGACCCTTCTTGGAAAAAGGCTTCCTGGTGAAGTGTCAAATCATCAAAAACTGAGCAAGACCCATTATAGAGCTCGGTGAGATATTTCCAACGTTGTTGATGGTTCGTCAACCTGAGCTACGGTTTGGTCAAAATGGACAAACCGACCATTATAATCGAGATCTGCGACTTTCAGGCAAGTGGCCTTAGTTATCTAAAGATGGCCTTAATGCTTCTTGGAACGATGGTTCCTAGTGAAGAATTAAGGGAAGAGGAAAATGAGAATGAACTACTAGAGGCAGTCTAGAATCATCCTCACCCACTAAGTCAAACATGGGGACTAGGTGGTATAGAGTAGAATATTTGAAGATATGATATCAAATGTCTACGATACGCAATGTGCATATGGCTCACTGGAGAGGTCAGTAAGACACACTATCCAAGGAATGGGTCGATAATCGACCATACCTAGATTCGGTGGGATCTAGGCTAAGGCTTAATTGAGGAGATGGCTAGGGGAAACCATCATGCCCCCAAGCATCTGATACTATCCGCAAACATATGTGATGGAGGGTACTGAACTAGTATGCAAAGGTAGGAATGATCCCCCCTAGCAGGAGGAGTTTGTGGAGCACCATTGTGTTCTGAGTGCTCGAAAAAGGGATTCAAGCATCTCGGCCTAGCTTGGCACGAGGTGCTCCAAAGGAGATGAGGGGTGTATGTGCCCCCCAGTATGCTATGGGCATACTGGATGTATTTAGAGTTAAGGGCTCCAAACACTTATATGATACATAATATGATTATGCATTGTATATGACAATGATGATTCGCAATTTGTTTTATATGTGGTTGTCTTTTGTGGTATACATGTGATAAATGCCAATCTAGAATGTTGTTTGCAATGGTATCTACATAGTGATTTTGGGCTCTAGGCACATGACTAAAAGTAATGGTTTCAAATTCACATACCAATAGCTTCACTCATAGATATTTTCTAAATAGGACTTGGTTATGCACATGATACACACCATTCAATTGCATGACAAGTAGCAAGGAATCTAAACAAACATGAAGATGAAGGATGCGATGAGCGAGGGCATTGACTAACAAACCTATCACTGCATCATATTCGGCCTGATTATTGGTGGCAAATCCAATGCACACGTCATTTGAAAGGACTAACGTATGCAAGGGGGTAAAAATGGCCTAGGTTGCCGAGGCTAGATTCTGAGAGAAGTGATTTGCACCGTCGGCATGGCCGATATACGGTGTGGATGATGGATCCATCTGAAAGGTGCAAAAGACAATAGGTGAGATGACGCAATCTACCTAACTTCATGGCAGAAATAAAGACACGCAAATCAAAGGGACGTGCTATGAGTGAAATTTCTTGAGGTAGAGCGCATTGAGAGAATTATGAAGGAAATGGTGTTCAAAATCCTCTAAATAAATGCCCCTTACTTAAGGGTAGGGGTATTCATGGGTAGACATAGCTTCTATGCTGTCCTCATCAGGCTGGGAGATGGGCGGATGAGAGGAAGACTAACTACATGACGTGGCGGCATTACCTGGTGCATCAACTTGAAAGAGAAGGTTCACATATGCATCATCTTGAATGGTATATGATGGAGGATCTACTGATGTTGAGACCTAGGATTTTGTCGAAGGAGAGTCGATAGAAATACACACAGAAACCCTAGGAAGGTTTGTCGGTGAGGAACTCAAGGATGATGACAGGTAAAGCATGGGGCATGTGGTGTCTGTCATCTCGACATCGAGGGGAGGGATCACAATAGTAGGGCTAGAGTTTCCCTATTCTAGTTGACTAGCGGTACCAAAATCCACAAGTAGAGGAGTAGAGGCTCCACTACGAGTGGCCTCGTATTCATGAATTTCCCCAAGGAAATCACGAAATTCATCGAGACGAGGGAAACAATGGGAATAGTGACCATGAAGATCACAAAGGGCACAAGGATGGTTTGTGTGAAGCGTTTTGAGTTTCTTAGGTGGGACCAGTATGTCAACATGCACTTCTTGGATATTCGACTTGGGGATCACTTCCTGAACCAAAGGTTTGAGTTGAGGGAGTTCAGGCCAATTGTTGGTGGCATGCCCCACAACTTCACATAAAGTGCACATCTTTGGGGCCTTAGAGGCTGGAGGAGCTTGGGAAACCTTGTCCTTCAAATCTTTCTTTTTGGCTTTCCCCCCTAGCCAGCTTCTTTCGCAACAGGAGTTGGTTCCTGTGAGGTTGTGCTGGTATTGAAGCAGCGGCAGGGGTCATGGGGACCAGTTCAACCGGGGTCAAAGCTTGATATGGTCATGGCTGAGCAGGCAGAATGTTTGCAGGGGGGTCAATGTACCATACTAGATCACGAGAGTCATGTTAGGAAGGACCAATGAAGCCATGACAGGTACAGAAAAACTCCCGAAGGGGGGAATAAGAAAGGTATCTGGCGTGCAGGATAATGCCGCGGTGGAATAGCTCCTGGATGGTTGAGACCTGGAGGAACAGTTCCTGGAGGGAACATAGGAGAGTCACCCACAAATGGAGGAGGCCCTGGGGGAGTGCATCCAAAGGGTTTAACTAGAAGAGAAACAGTAGGATGCTAGGGAGCTGGTTGTTGATCAGGTGTATCGAACTGTTAAGGGCAGCCCATGATGCTTGTAACATGTAAATGCTCATGGAAGTAGGTTCAGAAATGGGAGGGGGAGGACCAGGGAAGGCACCTAACAATGAGGAATCTTTATAAACTCCGAGTGAGACACCGGTACAAGGATTGGACGACTGTTTATCAAATACCAACGAGATGATGGACTTGGGGGAGGTCGTGGACGTTGGCTCATAGTAAGTCAACTGATCAATGGTAACGATCTTCCCTTCATGGGGGAAGCACATCTTGCGAAACACTGCAGATGCGACAACTAACATGGAATATGTGTAACTATGACCTAAGAGGATGTTGTAATCCAAAGGGGCATCTATGACTTCGATATCGACATGGAAAATCTTACCCTCAAGGGTCACTAGACAGTTGTCGTACATGCTAAGGGGATGGGAGGAATGTCCATCCCAAGCACGCAAGGTGATGTTGGAGGGGGACAACTCAGGTGACTTAAGTTGTTTCCAAACAACAGCGGACATCACACAGGTGGATGCGCCTTCATCAATAATGCATCTGGAGATGATGGCATTACGGACTCTAACTCGTATCTAGAAAGCAATAGATGAAGGCAATGGGGGGTGCTCTGATGTATCAACCAAGAAGACAATCAAGTGATTGTCGGAAGGGGAAACTCCACCCAAAGCAATTAGGAGAGCTTTCTTTTGGGAAGGGCACAACTTGAGCACTTCCAATGTCGACATGGAGTCAGGTGATTGCTCCAAGTCGTCTACTATATTGTATGTATGGGAAGCTCTATTAGAAGTCACCTTGTGTCATATTGGGATCTTGAGGATGGCCTCAACTTTGGGTTGAGAGATCTATAATGGACCATTGGGTGGCATAATAGGCTCAGTGAACACTTCGGTTTTGGACTCAATAGCTGATGAAGTGGAGGGCTTGTCATATTGATGTGACCGAGTTTGTACATTGATATGGGAGGGGTTAACCTCATCAGAGCTCATCATAATAATCTGGCAGTCACCAGCACCAGAAGGTTAGGGGAGGTGGGTTGCTTGACCTCGCTGAGGTTGAGAAATAACAAACCCTTGCTGAGGGAAAGGATTTGTGAGCATGGCCGGTTGGGGTGGCATAGGATTCTGAGGCGATATTTTACCTTGAGAAGTTGCTTGAGCTTCCCACAGTTGGTGCTTCTAGGGTAAAATGGGACACTCGTGTGTATAGTGTCCATGTACACCATAGCATTCATGAGGCTTATTCGTATAAATAGCCTTGTTTTGCTTGGGTTGGCCGCCCTGTTGCTAGTTGTTGGCATTAGGTTGGTTCCCCTGGGGTTCGCTAGGTTGGTTACCTTGGTTACCCTTGTTACCCTTGTTACCCTTCCCCTTATTCTTTTTCTTCAAATTCTAGGGATTAGTATCACTCTGCTATGTAAACACCTGACCCTGAGGGGGCGGTGGCTACTGGCGCTGAGGATGCATGGGAGGCTGTGGCACTAATTCTTGAGGGGCTAGAGTGCCATGTTGCACATAAGAAGGAGCAACAGTTTGGTAAATGGGTAGAGGCCCTAGAAACATGTTGCTACTATGAAGGGTATAAATGTTGGAGGAATTGGTGCCCCCTACAGGTATCAATAACTCTGCTAAGAATAGGATGAAGAGTGTGAAATGGATCCAACAATACCATCGGCGGTGTGAGATTCCCCTAGTTCATTAGCACTGCCAAGACGAGGGAGGTTTGGAATAATGGTATAGACATAACCTGATTGAGCATAAATCAAATCATAGCTCAAAGCAGTCTGGAGAGCTTCTTCCTCGGTTTGAGGAAAATGAGATGCAACATCTTTCCCGATGGGGGATAAAATGCTCTTGAGAAACCAATCTACATAAACACGGTCTTTGAAAGGTGGAGCATGACATGTGATCCTCCTTCGACGCCACTCTTGAACATGGTCAGAAAGGCGAGTAGCAGAGGATTGATGGAATGTTGTCAAAAGATCAGTACCAGTGTCATACCAGAGAGGTAACTGGAAATATGATAAGAAGGCTTTAGCAAGCATCGCAAAAATGGAATGAGCGGCAGAGGGCTAGTCTACATACCATTTTCTAGTGTCTCTAATGAGTGTGCGTTGTAAGATCTGAAGACAAATGGAGTCATTAGTTATGGAGGTGGATGAACACCACATGTGGAAGGATCGGACATGGTTGGTAGGATCCTATCCAGCAATACCGTCAAACTTTGGGATGTTTGAGGGAAGCTTAGTCAGCATAGAGGCCAACCAGCATCATGGTGTATGGGTTCGTTTATCAATTGGTTAAGATCTGGTAGACTTAACCCAGCCATAAAGGGGAGCATGGGGGCTGCCGAAATGGTTCCTGAGACAGTTCCGCCTGATGTGACCACCGGTATATTACCGGACCCACCACCTATTTGGGTTCCTGCACCAGCTGTGGGTCCAGACATGGTGATGATATGCGGTGAAGGAGGCTCAGAATCAGATGATTAATCAGAAGGACCAAGAGAAGAGTCGGAATGGAGACTCAAAGGGCTATGAACTCGAACTTGACGGGAAGGAGTAATATGCCCAAACTAAAACTAGGGGTGAAGGCCTAATAGTCTCCATAACTGACACCTTGGTGGCACAATGATGGAAGGACACATGGAACACGGAAAGGGTGAAGGGAGACCAACATAATATCTTTTGTCTCTGATGCAGTGAGATAAATTTATTATGTTAAGTCTTAGCTTGGCAGTGTAAACCAAGTTCCCTTCACTTAAGGTGTGCTTGTGTGTGCAAATGTATTAATTGATTAAGCCTAGATCATGTTTGTAAAAAAGAAAAAATCTTGTTGAAAATAAACTAAAATAAATAACATAAAATAATTAACAAAACCCCACCCAAACTAGGTTTGCAAACACTGTCCTGTTAGGTGGCTAAACTGATGGAAAATACACTGAAACGGTCAAGAGATGTTAAACACATACATGGTAGAAACAGAATATGAAAGATAAGCATGAGAGTACATATATTATTGACAATGATATACATTTATAGTACATAGGAGTGACCCTTGGTTTCATATTCCAAGTGGTCCCTTGGACTCCCTTTGGCTATTTAGCTTCCACAACAACCCTTCGAGTATTAAGTGTCCAACATTCCCCTCTTAATCCGAAGGGGTATGTATGAGTCCAAGAAGAGAGTTGTAATACAAAATGTGCAAAAACATGGCAGCACTAGGTTGAATGTGCTCTCTGAAATGTTGGTATAAGGGAGGTGGTTTAATGATGACCACCAACACTGGAATGCTTAGTGCAGTTCCGAGAACTCTTCCAGTTCTGGCAAGAAGTTGAGGTCTTTTGCTAGAGGAAGTGCTCCTAATGTTTTGAAGAGGGAAACCTTCAACCATGAAAGGGAGGTCTCACCCCACATACAATGGAGAACCTCAACCTGAAAAGGGAGGTCTCAACCTGTGATGGTTTAAGCATGACGAACAACTCTGGAATGCTTGATGCAATTCCTAGAACTCTTCCAAAACTGGCAAGAAGCTAAAATTTTCTGCTAGAGGAAGTGTCGCCAACTGAAGGCATGCTTAGGGGCATCTTTGTCTCTGGCTACAACTCTGAATATGGTATGGCAGGTTATGGCTCAGGCTTGCTTGATGTATATTTGAAGCTTTTAGATGACCATCACTTCCCCCCTGTCATATACAAGGTGAGATGATGGAGAAAACTCAACCGTAAGACTGTTCAATACTCTAGAACAAGTTCAGACATATGACTGAAATATCTTCTTGGCTGTTGATGCCCATTGCCAAGAAGTGATCCATCCAAGATGAATCTTTGTTCTTGTAGGAGGTTTGTTTCTGAAGAATATGTTTGAAGAATGGCTAGTTTTATGACAGTGCTTACATGGATGAAGATCAAAACAGTGATATTTCATATGGCCAACTCGGTCACAATGTTTGCATTTCACAATTTGTTGTTGTTGCAGAAGAGGAGCGGAATCTAGAACAGCTGAAGGTGAATTGTCATGAAGGCATCCAAGACTCTAAAACTGAATAAGATTTGAGTAATCTGGTATATGGAAGGACACATCCTTGTCATATCCAAGACCAGTTCTGAGCTTGTTGTGGACAAGCTCTTCCCAAGGTCTGATGATGGGCTTGGGAAGTGCAGACTGAACTTTTGCATCTGTATGTGACTTTGCTGCTTCATTGGGCACTGGATCAACTTGCTACTTATGGGAGTTTGTTTTTATGTTTTGAATAAAAACAAGTTCAGAATGATGACTATACTTCTGTAACTCCTCTTGTTGTAGCTGTGATTCAAGCTGCAGAAATTCAATGGTTTCTTGTGCAAGTTGTAAAGATGTTTGAATATCTCTAAGAGTGTTTTTGCTGACTTTAACTATGCTTCCATCAGTAGATAATATTAGAGTGCTTAATAACTCTAATAATCCATGAATTTTCTCCATTATTCAAACAATAAAATCAACAAATGACCAAAAATGCACTTGTAGTTTCTACAATTTCACGACTTTATTCACCTCAAGTTAAAAAGCAGTTTCCACCACTTAAACTATAAACTAAGTCAATAACTATTGACAGTTTGTTCATTGTCAGTAAGTGTAGTGAGTGGCCATGTGAATTTCTCTGGCTTACTCATCAAAAAGTTTGCGATTGAAGCACATGCCAATATTCATACAAGCGGTATGGGTAATTCAGCAAAGCAACAACATCTCAAAGTTGACCGCTGACCCAAATTACATTCATCAACAAACGAAAATCTAAATTAACATCCCTTGTTTGTGGATTATATACTTCAAATCTATCTCCTGTTAGCCTCTTTGATCAGATTGATTGAAACTAAGGGAACCATGGAATTCACTGTCCTCCCTTCCTGTAAATATTTTCCTATACAATCAATCTGTGAATGTTAAATTAATTGGGTAAAAGTCTCCACACTTATATACATGTACATGATTAGTCTGTACTGACAACCAGTCCAAGGCATTTGAAGCCATGTCTAACAGAAAATGACTAGCAGCATCAGGCATCCGTAGAAATGAGAAGGATAGATTACATCAAGCTAACCAGCAGAAACAGACACTGCTTGGTTCCTCTTATCAAGAGGTTGGTTTCTTCCATCTAAATTAAATGATGTTTCTTCTCTTCTACCATCCCTTTGCATAGATTCCACTACACCATTGTCTGTGTCCTCATTCTGCTGCTCATGTTGCTCACCAGTTCCAACATCCCCATCCTTTTATGATCTAGTGTCCCTAGTTTCTTCCTCTGGAGCCTTGCACAGTTTTTTTTTATGGAGAAAAGCATTCTTAGTAGAGAGATTTTTTCATCCCTCTCCCTATCAGTTCAGCTCTGTACTCAAGGAAGTATTCTCTACTTTGAGAACGTCAACTCCATTAGTCGATGGTATGGTTGCATGGAGTATGGAGTATGTGAACCAGATCTCGCCTCTTTCACGTTCTGAGTCTATTGGCACCGACTACGAGACTTACTAGAAACACAAAAACTGTATCGGTTGCCACTATAGGATCAGCAAAGATATCAGATATTGGAATCATAGTGCTTCTGAAATCCACTCAAAGAGAGCGCAGCCAGATTTTTCTACCAGCAGGCAATATGGTGACCCTACTCTGCGTGCCCAGATACTGATTCTAAACCCTGAATCTAGTTTTGTTGTAAGCGCAAAGAGATCTACACAGACGGGAACTAGTAGGATTAGATCTTAAATTCCCAAATGGCACCTTTCTCCATGTCACTTCCCCCCTTTCAACTAGCTACTTCTAGATTATACATGGGCCAGCAAGTGTCAAATTCTTTTTTTCCGCCAAAAGTGCAATCTAGGGCAACACCTCCAATTACTAGTTTTATGTCTAGTTCATTTCCCAACGATGACCTCTTCTTCAATCTTGGAGTAAGGCGTTATGCATACAATGCTAGCCAAGGATAAATCATGTTATACCATATACGAATAGACAAAGCAGCGTCCATAATGGAAAAGCTACACTTCTACAATGGTAGAGAGCATTTCTTTGACCCCTAAACCTTCACGAAAATAGGTTTTAGATAGATATGTAATAGGTTTCTGGCACTCCTCAAAGCAGCTGCAATAGGCACATAGGAGTTACTACTAAGAAAAAATATTTGATATGAGAAGACTGGCACAAAAACACTAGTAGATAGGTAAAGAGGCAGATCAGACAACCTTTAATTAGGTGTGGATGGTAGTGCTGAGCGCCCAGGCTAAAAGTGTGGGAGCTTAGAGGACAGAGTCACCGACAGTGACGTTCACAACCATTCATTGCTTACTGGCTTTCCCAAGCTTTACACTGAGTATGAGGAGACTCCAAGCAAAGTCAAATAAACACTAGGCATATAAAACGTTTGTTTACAAGTCAGTGCACATATATTAGACCAATCACTCTTCAAGGCAGAATCCGGTATCAATTCTCATGCAAGAGGTTAGAATACATAGCATTGTTCAAATTAGGACCAACCTATTTCATGAGGGAGCGTTAGTGTAGTAGATTCTTGGAGAAATAGCAGAGGGTGTTAAATGTGCAGAGACTATGGCAAATAATTAGGATAGGATAATAATGGAAAGACTGAAATTCAGAACATGCATACCTAGGTGGAGGTCACAAAACTAGTGGCTCAAATTGGAGCAGGACCCAATTGGAGCAGGATCAGCTATCGCTCGCTCTAATACCATGTTAAACACATACATGTCAGCAATAGAATATGAAAGAGAAGCATGAGAGTACATCTATTATTGACAATGATATACATTTATAGTACATAGGAGTGACCCTTGGTTTCATATTCCAAGTGGTCCCTTGGACTCCCTTTAGCTATTCAGCTTCCACACCAACCCTCAGAGGATTAGGTGTCCAACAAGAGATTTGAATGTTGGTGTGGCTGGAATCAAGTGACTCTAAGCTGCTGGAAAGTGGTGCAACAACAGCAAGAAACCAAAGGGGAAGATCGCTGCAAAAATATAGGGATATGGGTGAAACACCTAGGGCAACCGATGGGACCCTAAGGGAATGACCAAACAATTTTTAATGTGAAACTATGGATGGTAGCAACCTATCTTATCATATCTGAAACAAAAGGTTACAGATCTGGAAAATGTGGCTGAAAGTGCTGCAGAAACTCAGACTTCTCACTCAACTAAACTCCTCCTAGAAAGGCGGAAGTGTACTAGAAGCCCTTAGGGAGGCTAAATTCCATTTCGGCGAGTAAAACAGAATGTATCAAGGCTTGACCAGGATGATACATAGGTCAGACACCTAGCAGATAGCTCTCACCAAAACCCATAAACAGATCTGAGAGAAACCCTAAAACCCAGAAATCACAAGTTCTGACCTGTTTTTTTATGAAATCACACATTTTCGGTAGAAAGTTGCATTATGGAGCCTAGATCGCACCTTTTGGGCTGAAAACTGTGATTTCTGCTCCAAGACTTCTGGTCTGCAAATTTCAAAAAAAAAAAAAGTTGCTTTTGCTGCGGCTGGTTCCTGTGACCTACGAAAACAACCAGAAAGATTACGGAAGTTAGAAATTTATCAAATCCAAGGTTAAAACACTAGGAAACATTAATAGAAGATAAAAAAAAGAGGAAACCCTAAGCTGAAAACCAAAGGTCACCCAAGTTTTTGGATCTGAACTATAAAACTCAACGAAGTCGCCAATTTATTGTAGTGTTTTCTTCTCGGTGATGTATGAAAAGAACCCACTTAAGATCATGGATGAAAAATGATCTCAACAATAGAAATGGCTGCTAAACATTGTAGATCTACAGCTATTGATAGAAATAAAACTTGCCAAAATCTTGATCTATGCTGCAATCATAGTTAAATAATAAAATGAAGAGTAATAACCCCAAAACATCCAATGGAAACCAGATTTGTAAACAATGATTTTATTATAACACCTGTGAAGGGAACAAATATATGTTACCAGTCCCTCTCTATGGGATGGGTTCTTTGAAATCCTCAAACTTTCAGCTTCTGTAGAGTCTCTCTTCTCTATAATTCATAAACCTAGAAAAAATATGGTGTGCCACAAAGAAAATAATCATAGTTACAACAGTGAGTGCAACAATGAAAATAATCAAAAGTGAATAATGAATGGAAAACCCTCCTATTTATAACAAAATATTGAGTTATCCTCAAATAATGAGCAATAATAAAATATTATTGATCCCATTCTTGGAATTACCACTTGGAATATTTTATTATATTTGTTTAGGAGGGAAAAAGTATTTAAAATTTTATTTAGAAATAATAAATAAATAAATTATTTATTTATTATCTCAATGAATTAGTTAAGGAATAATAGCCAAATAAGGATTTATTTAATTATTCCTAAGGGATTTAGTCAAATTTAATAAAGAATAATAACTAATTAGTGATTAATTAATTATTCTTAGAGAAAAATAAGATAAATAATTATTTATCTGTTTATTTTTCATGATTTGGTCAAATTTGACAAGGAATAATAATAAAACAGTGGGGTTAATTATTCCTAGAAGAAAATCAAATAAATAATGATTTATTTAATTATTCTTCATGGGTTTAACTATAAATTACTGAATAAAGGTGGTTTATTAGGTAATTTCTCACATTGAAAACAATTTTACTATGGTAAAATTGGCTTTACATGGTGTACTTCAATCCATCTAGTAAATTAGGCTAGATGATCATTTTTTTGGTGATAACAAACATATTTACAAGATTTGGAGTGCCTAGAAAAATTGTATGAAAAAGGAGTACAATTTACATCAAAATTGGTAGAAGACCTCATGAATTTGTACAAGAAAAAACACATAAAACTACACCAGACCATCCTCAAGCTAATGGACATGTGGAAATAAGTAACATTACATTAAAAAAAAGTGTTTAATTTCACCACAAAATTTGGGCAAATAGACTACCATAAGCACTATGGGCTTACCAAAATACATGGAAAATCTCAACATGATTCACACCTTATGAGCTAGTATTCGGAAAAATATCATTACTACCTATTGAGATTGAAATTAAAACTCTAAGAACAACAATGGAATTGGGGATGGCTCTTTCAACAACATAGAGAAATAATAACTCAACATAATCAGTTAGATAATTTTAGGCAGCAAGTGCAGCAACACATAGAAACAACTCAACTACAAAGAGTTTGATGACATTACCAATATGGCATTGTTGTATGACTAAATATTCCATAATTTCAAAGGAAAATTAATCACAATGTGGTTGGGACCATATGAAGTTGGGAATTTGTATGAGAATGGAATTGTAAAAATATGAACAATTGATGATGAAAAACTACCACTTTTGGTCAATGTCCATTGATTAAAGTTATATAAAAAAGCAGAGTCCAGGGAGGAATTTACTCAAAAACTTTGTCAACTATAGGATCTCAATTTATTTGAGGACCTAGCTAGGCCATGCATTTCTTAAAAATCTTGTACATATTCCCAAAAAATAAAAATAAAATTACAATGAAAACCAATGATAGCATTGTAGGCTATAATAGCTCTTGAAAACAAGAAATAGTAGGTTTTATAGTGTAATTAAATTAGAAAAAAAATCTACATAAACTTCCAATTACGGCAACTCTTATCAAAACATTTATGCTATAGAAATGAAGCTATTGTGAAAAATTTACATTGGAAATATCAAAATTCATCATTGTTCTTGTTTGTGAGACTTTGTAAATTTTATATCAGAAACTCAATCAAGTGCAGTTATAGGAACTTCTTTTAATCGTGCATGCCAAGATTTCAATATTATACCACCTAAAAATGTATTTAGAGAAAAAGAAATTAACAACCACAAATTTCAAAAAAAGTAATCAACAACCAACGCTTTAACTACAATGGTCACCAAATGGACGCAAATTACAGGAACTCTTTGTAGCAAAAGCAATTCTTCGACTCTTGACCACCAAGCGTCAAGTAAATTCATGATTTTTAATTTAAAATTACTTTTTTAATGCCATGTGTCCAATAATGCACATTGTTCGAAGCCTAATGCAATTGTTATCCATGATTTTGTCCATACTACAAATTATTTCCAATCTTCAGAACTTTGTGTAATTAATATATAAAAAACATACCCATTTATTGACCCACTCACATTAGTAGAGTTCACTGCCATAAATCCTTTGCCACTTATCATAATCAATCGTTTCGTTGATGTATGATTTGGATTGGATGTGACTAATGTTGGAAATAATACTGAGAGGGGGGGGTGAATCAGTATTATCAAATCAATAAAACTTTTTCATTTCCATACTTAGATACATATACGCTACTTCAATTAAGGGAACCCACGTGTATACGCAACTGTGTCTAATGCAACTAGCGTATATCCAGAATACTTATGATTCAGTTAATCCATTAAAGGTTGATCTTTAGTTAGTGCATCAGAACTTCATAAACCATATGTATAGTAAGCAGGTGCAATAAAACAGAACAGATCATCACACACAAGAAGCACACATCAACACCATGATATAAGGTGGAAACCCAATGTGGGTGAAAACCACCTGCTACAAGTCGTCTCTATCTTTTTTTAATAAGAAACTTCATTTTACAATAGTTCTGTACTGGTGCAGTCTTATACCAATACGCAGGCTTCTACCTGCAGAGGGCTACAACGCTCTCTCGTTTTCTAGACTCTCCTGGATGGGAGCTACAACCCCCTTAGCTCTTGTACTAGCTGATCCATTTACTAGTATGTAGGTGCCTGCCTACTAAACGCTCCAATCTTCACTTGTTCTCTAGCTGCTACTGGAAGGGAGCTACTACCCCCTTTGCTCTTGTACTAGCTGATGTACTAGTACATAGGCGATGGCCTACAATCCCCGTTCACCCTCCAGGGACCACATTTCATACATTTTCAGACTGGATACTCTTGAAGCACAACACTATAATCTGAAGGCCACGTTTCATCAAATTTTCATACTGGACCCATAAATATCATTGAAGCACAAAACAGTCACTACTAGCATCATCAATTTCTGAATCACTTAAACACTGAAACCCTATCAACAACACAGTCACCATAACACAGAGCAGAACACTGAACCCTACAACAATATTCAGAACCAACTGTATCATCAAAATCATGCATCATAGTGCATACGCTACTTGGAAGTGTGTTGAACCAGCGTGTATACGCAACTTCACCAAGGTGAACCAGTGTATATGTCATCAATTTCTTACTTATAACTTGATGCACTTCCTGTCTTCAGACATATCCAGATTATTACATATACAAGGATAATATGTGTGTTATCACCCAGATCTAGTCCATCATATCACATAAATATGAGTCATTATGATCCTGATCCAATATTAGTTCTCATCCATCAATATTGAAGCTAAACACAATCAACCAAACAGGATATGCAGAATACTGACACCATTAAACTATCATCAGAACTCATCAACAACCAGAACCTCCTGTAACTTCAAACATCATAGCTCAAATGGTATACGCTACTACAATGAACCAAACCCGCGTACATATGCTCTTACACCAAAGCCAACCCGCGTACAAATCTATAAATATTAAATCATGACTTGCAGCGATTGCAAACTTAAGTTATACCCAGTTCAGATCATTACATGCGTCAGTATACAAATCTATAATAAACATAATCAATCATATAGAGATAGTTCATTTCAAACCATTTGATCCCGATCTATCCTTAGATCTTGTTCTCCATCAACCGGTGAGATCCCTCCTTAGCTCATATCAAGCAATGCATCATCAACCCATAACCTGCATACTGGATCTCATCATTCATCAGATATTCAAGACTTTTTCGATTACCCTTGCCTAATGAACTTCTTCTCCTTTTATAGTCTTAGGCCTTGCTTAATACCATGGTCCAAAACCATAACAAACCAATACCATGGACCCAATACTTGGGATCAACACGTCTGACGAGATACTATGGTCCAAAACCATAGGTTTAAATACAAAGGATTAACTACCACGGACCAAAAGTAAGTTCTCCAACATATACGCACTTTTCCTTGCATGAAAGTGCGTGTATACACATACGCACCTTTGTAATGTCTAACCCGCATATATACGCGGCTTGGTCACGATTAACCTGCGTATATATATTTTCTCTTCATTCTTGTAGTCTAATCATCAAATCCTTGCTACTGACTTGCTATACTATGATCTGTCATCTGTGTGATTTTCCATCAAGGACAACACTTGTCTCATAATGCCAAAAATCTTCCCCTTTGGACTTGATGGCAAAGCTAACTTGTCACACTTAGAACTATCATCTGATTCCTTTTCATTGTCCTGCATCCCATGCATTCAGTCACATCTGATATCTCTTCTGAAGATTCATCTAGTTATAAATAAGTGAGATGTTCTTCTATGAGTGGGTTGCTATCAAGTACAACACATGCATCATAATGCCAACAATCTCCCCCTTTGAAATCAAGGGCAAAGGGCGGACCAAGATATTCTCTTTCCTTGATAAATGTTATGTTGTCCATACTCCCCCTGAGTACCTGCTGAAATCTCTGAATGAGCTCCCCCTTTGTATATGCCAAGGAGTACTAATCTATCCATGCTCCCTTTGAGTACATGCTGAAGTCTCTGCTAAAATGTGATGTTCATGCTCCCCCTGACTGTAAGCAAGGTCTGCAAAAAGATGTTCTACAAGAAAGAACATGACTCTATCATAAATGACCTTCCTATCACCAAAAGACTCAATATATACATCCATCACCCAACCAAGTGGGGATCATCCACCCAACCAGGTGGGGATACATCCAAAGTTTACACATGATAATACAAGAGTATAACATCATTCATCCCAGGCATAGTCGGGAAACCAACATAGGTTGTTACATGACCTTGATACATGACTAAAATATTTCACCATCATTCTTATGCATAGAGGGGTTACAAATTACATCATGTGACCAGAAGAGAATTCATCAAATGACTACAATAGATAGAGACACACTATTACATCATGAGTCTTGATATGACCTTTACATGAGACCAAACATCTAAATAAGACCATGCTAGTCATTAGCAACTATCATACATAATGTATGATCTGCTCCAGAGGCATCTTTCAACAACATCTAGACCAGCAATCATGTTCTCGCTCTGTACCTGTTCCATTTGTGCCAGATGGTTTCTGTCAGACTCTTCTCATTTTGAATTTGGCCCACTAATTTCCTTCAAATTATCATATACGCGACTGTATCCACAGAATTAGGCGTATATACGCGGATACTCCTTATGAAACTCGCGTACAGCCATTTCCAGATCAGCAACCCGTAAATGTCCTATGATAGGCTATGTCTGCATATAGATATCAACTCATCATCATAAAATCATTCACATTCTATCATGTGTGTAAAACACCATAGCCAAACAAGATCATCCATGTATCATCACTTGGGACTATCTACATCAATTAACATATGTAAGTATCAACCTATCAACATATCGGTAAGAACTCATCATCATCATGTCTCCAACAATGCAACTTTGAGTAATCATTCATGTATCCAACGCTATGTATCTTGAGCTCAAGATATTTTGTCAAGGCTTCTTTATATCATCAACTTCAACAATCCTCATCCACATGAGCACCAAGAATTATGGGAAACCTGCATCATAACTATATTAAATGATCTTTAAGCATATGACGACAACAACATATGAGTCACTCATCATCAAGTGAGGAAGATGTGTATTCAAGCTTTGTACTTCTCCTTATCCTTATGAAGATCACCATGTAAGCACCATATATGCATCATCTAAGAATCAATCCACAAATATGATCTGAACATCAACTATGTAGCCCCAAGAATCATATGAGATTTTATCATGGACAACTCATAGCAAGATATATCATTTAGCCATATAAGCATCATCACCAAGGACTATTAACCATAATGCCAACAATGCATTATTAAAGGCATATGCTCCCCCTCAACCTGTGCCATCTGTTAGATCTGATCATGCATATATCAGCAATAAGCATCAAGACATCATCATCATCAAGTTAGGATCAAAACACTTCTAAACATCTTACAAGTATCAAAACATTTCCACACATCCTCAGCAGACTGTAACTATTAACCAATAGAGCAAATAATGGACTGAATCATATCTGACCCTTTTTCTGAGCCTGTCCCTACTACTTTTTCCTCAGACTGACATATACACAACTTTGCAGTGTATAACTCGCGTATATACGCGACTTCCCTTTAAGAAACTTGCGTATGAGATTCAGGACACTGAAGTTTTACACTTTCAGCTCCCCCTGAGTCTGTTATGTCTGTGTTGTGCTGTGTCTGATTATATTGTGTTGTGCCACATCTTTTTTATTGTACTTCCTTCTTCTTCCATATCTTCAAGCATGATGATGTTTTCTTCTTTTGGTATGGTTTACGTACTTTGTTTCTGCATTCCTTTGCTATATGTCCAAGCTTGTTGCATGCATAACATCTTACATGTTTCATATTCCTTCTGTAGCAATCAGTAACTTTGTGACCAAACATATTGCAAGCAAAGCAATATTCATTAAAGTACCTGGAATGTGATGATCTTTCTGTGTGATGATCTTGAACCATTCTTCTTCTGCATCTAGCTGCAACATGTCCAAGATTATGACATTCATAACATTCAATATTGTTCATCTGAGTAAATGGCCGACTATTACTTCCATAGTTAGGAGTAAAAGATTTTCTTTGAAGAATATATTTCCTTGATTGTTGATGGGGTTGACCTCTCATCTCTCTCATCTCCTTGTTGATCATTTTAGATTTCTCTTTAGAGTTCCTTGCCTCACCTTGTGAACTAGATTCACCTTCAACAGATTCATGAAAACCAAGACGAGTCTTGATAGCAGGAGACCTTTGACTACTAAGAATATCATCCAAGGCTTTAGTACTATCTTCAAATCCCAACAGTTTATCCTTTTCTTCTAATTTACCTTTTAAGATATTTACCTCAATTTGAAGTTGTTCTTCCTTTTCTAGACATTGCTTCTTCAAAATTTCTTCAGACTTTCTTCCTTCTTCCATTTGTTGCCTTAGTTTGAGAATCTCCTTTTCTTGTTCTTCATTCAGATCCTGCTGCATTTGATGAATTCTGAAGGCACATTCCAGCTGAGATTTTAAGCTGATAACTTTGTTTTCCTGTTTTTCAATAGCTTGGAGTAGATCTGTATTCTTCTTCTTTGATTCTTCAAAATCTTCTTTTAGTGAGAGGATCATAGCTTCAAGCCTTTCATAATAACTGGATCTATCTCTGAGTTTCTTGATTGTTGTGCTCTTTTCATTGACTTCATTTCTTAGTGATGTTACTTCATCCTGCAACTTTTGATATTTGTCTTTGAATAACTTCCTTACCTTGCTTCCTTCCTCTTGTTGAGCCTTTAGTTTGGTAGCTACTTCTTTGAAAGCACCATCCTTTATGTTCAATAGATCTTCTTGATCTCTAATTTTGTCCATCGGCCTTTTAAATTCAGCCTCTATTTGATATCCTTCTTGCTCACCCATAAGAGCACATTCAGTTGTTTCATTATCACTTACACCACCTTCAAATGGAAAGATAGCTGGAACATCAGAAGATAACAAATTCATACCTGATAGTTCATCTTCATTCTGAAATGATTCTAAATCTGATTTTGAATCTGAAGTGCTTCTTCCACATATTCCCCAATCACTACACCCATTGTCATAGTTCTTCTGAGATGCCTTATTCTTCTTAGGTGCTTTCTTCTTAAGCTTCTTTCCCGTAGTTCCACGGATCTCCTTCAAGCGATCAAGCTTCTACCAAAGGACCTGCTCTGATTCCAATTGTTGGAAATAAAACTGAGAGGGGGGCTGAATCAGTATTATCAAATCAATAAAACTTTTTCATTTCCATACTTAGATACATATACGCTACTTCAATTAAGGGAACCCGCGTGTATACGCAACTGTGTCTAATGCAACTAGTGTATATCCAGAATACTTATGATTCAATTAATCCATTAAAGGTTGATCTTTAGTTAGTGCATTAGAACTTCATTAACAATATGTATAGTAAGCAGGTGCAGTAAAACAGAACAGATCATCACACACAAGAAGCACACATGAACACCATGATATAAGGTGGAAACCCAATGTGGCTGAAAACCACCTGTTTCAAGTCGTCTCTATCTTCTTTTAATAAGAAACTTCATTTTACAATAGTTCTGTACTAGTGCAGTCTTATACCAGTACGCAAGCTTCTACCTGCAGAGGGCTACAACCCTCTCTCGTTTTCTAGACTCTCCTGGATGGGAACTACAACCCCCTTAGCTCTTGTACTAGCTGATCCATTTACTAGTACGTAGGTGCCTGCCTACTGAAAGCTCCAACCTTCACTTGTTCTCTAGCTGCTACTGGAAGGGAACTACTACCCCCTTTTCTCTTGTACTAGCTGATGTACTAGTACGTAGGCGCCGGCCTAGAATCTCCGTTCACCCTCCAGGGACCACATTTCATACATTTTCAGACTGGATACTCCTAAAGCACAACACTATAATCTGAAGGCCATGTTTCATCAAATTTTCATACTGGACCCATAAATATCATTGAAGCACAAAACAGTCACTACTAGCATCATCAATTTCTGAATCACTTAAACACTGAGACCCTGTCAACAACACAGTCACCAGAACACAGAGCAGAACACTAAACCCTACAACAATATTCAGAACCAACTGTATCATCAAAATCATGCATCAGAGTGCATACGCTACTTGGAAGTGCTGAACCAGCGTGTATACGCAACTTCACCAAGGTGAACTAGTGTATATGTCATCAATTGCTTACTTATAACTTGATGCACTTCCTGTCTTCAGGCATATCCAGATTATTACATATGCAAGGATAATATGTGTGTTATCACCCAGATCTAGTCCATCAGATCACATAAATATGAGTCATTATGATCGTGATCCAATATTAGTTCTCATCCATCAATACTAAAGCTAAACACAATCAACCAAACAGGATATGCAGAATACTGACACCATTAAACTATCATCAGAACTCATCAACAACCAGAACCTCTTGTAAATTCAAACATCATAGCTCAAATGGTATACGCTACTACAATGAACCAAACCCGCGTACATATGCTCTTACACCAAAGCCAACCCGCATACAGATCTATAAATATTCAATCATGACTTGCAGCGATTGCAAACTTAAGTTATACCCAATTTAGATCATTACATGCGTCAGTATACAGATCTAGAATAAACATAATCAATCATATAGAGATAGTTCATTTCAAACCATTTGATCCCGATCTATCCTTAGATCTTTTTCTCCATCAACCGGTGAGATCCCTCCTTAGCTCATATCAAGCAATGCATCATCAACCCATAACCTGCATACTGGATCTCATCATTCATCAGATATTCAAGACTTTTTCAATTGCCCTTGCCTAATGATCTTCTTCTCCTTTTATAGTCTTAGGCCTTGCTTAATACCATGGTCCAAAACCATAACAAACCAATACCATGGACCCAATACTTGGGATCAACACGTATGACGAGATACTATGGTCCAAAACCATAGGTTCAAATACCAAGGACTAACTACCACGGACCAAATGTAAGTTCTCCAACATATACGCTCTTTTCCTTGGATGAAAGTGCGTGTATACACATACGCGCCTTTTTAACATCTAACCTGTGTATATATATTTTCTCTTCATTCTTGTAGTCTGATCATCAAATCCTTGTTGCTGACTTGCTGTACTATGATCTGTCATCTGTGTGATTTGCCATCAAGGACAACACTTGTCTCATAATGCCAACAACTGAATAATTCCAACAAAAAATCATCATTTCCAATTGGAATGCCAACTATCACAGAAGTCTCATCAACATGTGTTGGCTAAGTGGGGCCTGACCCAGGTTCAGAAGTGATTTATCCAAGAAAATCCTGGTACTACTGGCCCTTTCGGCAATAGTCCGCGGAGTGCGAACTGAGGTCTCACCCGAAGTAGTTTGGGAGGGTGCTAGAAACAGGTTTTCGCACCCTAGGGATGTCTTAATGAAGGTTCTGTAGGTTCGCGGTCCGAACCTACGCGCTGGCGCTACTCCGCGCAGCAGCCTGTGTGCGCCTCTATAAGGGGCACAAATATAGTACTATCCTGATCTCGATCCTTACTATGTTATTATATTAGTGCTTTTACTTAGTTTGTGTGGGCCCAATATTCTTATTACTTATTCAACTTTCAAGTAAGTGCACGTAATCAAAAACAATATAAATGCATAAAGATACACAGAACCATAGATGCACAATATTCTAAATCGAACTTATCTTTATTAATAATAATTTTCAAGTTCAGTTCAATTACAGACCCGACTTCGCCCTGCGCACTCAGCTGCAAGGGTCCACACACTCAACTACGGACTCTATTAGGCCTCTGCGCACTCAGCTGCAGAGCCTCTTCCTACTACTACGACCTAATACACTTTAGATCCACTTCTATCCTTTAACCATGCCTTTGCATTTATCTATTACTTGCCTCCCCAAAAACTATCTTTACACTTAGAGCCTCACTCTATTTATACAATCCCATGGTCCGCGGACCATGGGTAGGCCGACACAACTTTACATTATTTTACAATTCTTAGGGCGAACAACCCTATGACTCATCCTAGACTTTCACGCTCCACGTCCATACTTCGCGGAGTCTTTACATTACATTGACCAAAACTCGGGTTTTAAGCCCCAAAAACATGTTGTGGGGGATCCCATGCCCAACAGGCCCCCAACACAATCATCATGACTCGTCCTGAGTCACTTTGTTGGTGCGGCGATCTTTGCGCAAAGTCCATCCAGCAGGTCTCGCGCAACTTGGGTGTCCGTAGCACACTCTGCCTGTTGTACTTGTTGTACACGTATCTCTGAACTTTCGTGAATAGGGTCACATTCATGTCTAACTGCATAAATTTCCTACATTTGTGCCAGTTTCCCTTCAATGGTAGCTGTAATTGTGAAATCTTCATCGATACATGGTTGGATGTGTGCTTTAAGCAGGGCTTCTTTTTGGCGCGCATTGTCTAATTGGTCCTTCGGTGCCCTTGCCTACTGTAGTCTGGTGAGTTGTTGAGTAAGGAAAATCGTCTGCATGGTGCCCCAGACACTGTCGTACTCCTGTTGCAACTCGAGCGCCTCCGTCTCTAGGCGTTGTAGGTTCAGGTCTTCCTGCAGGTGCGTAAGCATGGTTTGTGCCTGCTCCAACATCTCGATACAATCTCGTGCGGCCTGGCCAATTTGCTCCAACCCGTTTTGGATAGCACGGGCGTGCTGCTGTCTTACTTCTGGGGGCGTGGAGGGTTGTGCCTTCAATCGCAGCTCGGCAATCTGTAGGTTCAGCTCCAACTGAACCTTCATCGTTTCTTCCCTGGCCTTGCGGACTCCGGCCACCAATCTATGGACCCGCTCTGCTGCTGGTAGTTTTTCCAGCATGGCCAACTCTGGGATGCTCCTACATGCATCCTCTACTGCCTGCTCCAGTCCGCGAGCCTGCGCAACCAACTCATCATGCTAGAGGCTGAGCTGGTCCATGTTGATTCTCTGCTCGTTCAGGATCTAGATCGCACGGCCTTCCCGGGCACGGAGCTCTGCGATGACCCCATCCTGTAGCTAGTACAGAATTTCACGTAGCAGAGCTGCCAAGTTCAGTCCGACGCCTTTCATGCTGCTCATCGCAGCCCAGTTACCCTCACTTGCTGCTGCTAGCGCACCTTCGGGCAACACGAAAGGGTTGTCCATAAGGGCGCGCGGCGTCTGTTCGGCCTCGATGGTTCTTGCTGCGACGTACTAAGCCATTGTACCTGTTTGGGGGGGTTGTATCTTTAAGCCTTGTAGATGTGTTGGGCCCCCAACATAGTTTGATGCTCCATCCTCAGTTCTTGGAGAACATCCTTCGCGACCTCTCAAATCGTTTCATCGATGTGAAATAGATCACCTTCTGTGAGCGTGATCGGGTTGATGGATGTCTTTGTCACTTTTACCTTCTTCCTTAGAGCTGTTTTCTCAAGGTCGCGTGGCCGCTTGAGTTGGGTCGATGCTAAACCGGGGTCCACTGCGTTCTTTTGTCTTGTCCGCTTCCCCGGTCTACTGCCCCGTGGACATCTACTGGCCCTCCTCGGGCTCTCTTGTTGGTGTTGTTGTGGTTTCTGCCATCTGCACTGCTAATGCTGCATCAACCTTCTTCTGTTTTGCAGCTGCTTCTTATTCCTGGTGCCTCTTTTCGACCAGTTGCGCAATGCGCATCTTGGTGTCCTTCTTTCTATGTTGGGCTGCGAACTTCTCCATTTTTGCCAAGTATGGGGCGCGCCACTCCGGAGGCCATGACTCCATTACTACGAAGATCGTATCATCCGTTTTGATAAACGAAAGCTTCACCCATTTCTGCGTTGGATCCTTGCGAGCCCGGATATACAGGTTATGCATATCCGCCTTGAACTCTGTCGCGCTCTACAAGCTATTATGAACCGTAGGAGACAGGCGCAGCCTTCGGTTGATCCACACTCGGATGCTCGCCTCCATGAACACCCATAACATCTTCATCTCACGAATCCTCTTTGCGTATTTTGTAGCCTAGAGCGAGGTGTACCTCGCGGCTTCAGGAAAATCACCCTCAATAGTGGGAAACTGGCTGTCCACCATCAGTTCCCCTACAACCAAAAAGATAGACAAGAGAAACCACACGTAGTGGAAGGTCTTACCCTACTCCTAGGCCTCCTTGCAGTTCGTCAGAAACTCCTCGTAGAGAAACTGCGCCCAATTAAATTGTACTCCTCTGCGCACTGCTCTGCCAACGCAATCACAGATGCTGGTACTTCGTGGGCACAGCATTTCCTCATTAGTTTGCCGGCCAGTAGCTGGGTGGCTACGCGCACTCCTTTGTCCTTAATGCTTGCTATTGAGTACCCCCGCTTTTTCTTCTCTAGTTTATACTTGGCCTTCATGGCTTCAGCGAGGGCCAAGTCACTGCTTTTTCCCGCTATGGCCGCGAGGTCATGTCCTTTGAAGGGCAGTTGAGAAATTCTGTGAATTAGGTTGGCCATAATGGGAATAGGCTCCTCCAGCCATAGATACCCATCATGCACCAGGCACAGCAGTTTCCTAATGATGAAAATGGTGATGGGCACACGGTGGTAGTGGGGTATCCATCACAGATGGAGTAACCCAGCCTTCTCCACATCGCACAACCATTTCTGCTTCATTAACCTTTCCGTGGCCAGGAGTGGGAACTTCTCACTGTCTGTGAGGTCCCAATCTTCTAACTTCATGGTCGGTATTCATCCCAAGGGCGGGCCTTCAAACATTATACCGTCAGGGAAGAGTGGGGTCTGGAGCGCACTCTTCGTGGCCTCCAGGTCTTTCGGTATCTTGCCTTTCTCTTTCCACGGGGGGACGTACATAGGTAACATTGTTGCGGAAGGCATTGGTGAGACAACCTCTGCCTCATCGTCTTGCACCTCAATTTGAGCAATTAGAGCTTGCAAGTCTTCCTCCTCCTCATCTAATTCAACAGTGACGGCTTTTCTCTTTTCTGTCATTGACAATTTGCCAAACCATGGGTTTCTTAGGGATACACAGACTAGGCCCATAGTCTACTTATGTTTCTGCGGCCGCGGCGTTCGTGGTGATTTTGGAACTTTTGGCGCAATTGCTGCCTCTCCAGGCTCCTCATGGGCCATATGGGGCTCCGCGGTAACTTCGGTGAATCTCACTCTTGTTCTAGCAGTCATCATCATGTCTATAGTCAAAGGTGGTAAGAGTAGGTAGCGCTTACTGCTCTGTAACTGCTCAATTCTCACACAACTAAGTGTTTCCTCGAGGCTAGCCCTAGGGATTTTATAGCATCTTTTGAATTTGAATTTGACCATTCCCCCCACTTCTGAGTCATTAATGCCTTCTTGGCGACAGATCGTCCCAAATCTAGCTCTTAATTTGTGTCTTAATTGCCCACGGTCTGCTCCTTTTTGCCTTAAATTAGACCCTTTTTCATGAACAGTGACAACAACGGTCACCTCCCAGGCTACCCGCGCGGTAGCGCAGCCCCCTATGCACGGGTGCGACCCCTGTGACATACTGATCCTGCGCGCAACCTGATGAGCCCCCAAATTGGGTAACTTATTGGGCTCATTTTTCCTAATTGTCCTTGTTCATTCCTCCATTTTTCATAGATTATGCATGTTTTCTAGTATGTTTGTGTTATTTGAACGAATAAGGGTGGTCACTCTACCTAGGAGGCTAACACGTGGTTATTTCAGGATTTTTGGACAAATTTGGAGAAAAACCAAGTAATCATGGGTCAGCTGACACCCAAGCTTGAGGTGAGGATTCGTAGGGAGGTTGTCTCTCGCATTAAATGGCCTTCCTTGAAATCTCCACCCTCAACACCGAGCTCCACAGGCCACCTAAACGAGTTTTAAAGGCAGCCAAGTAGTCTTTGGAGGAGTGACTGTTTACTAGCAGTTGGGACAGCCGAGTCCCTTGAATCTAGGAGGGCTGCTAGCCCCCTCGTATTGTATAAGAAGGAAGGCCTCAGCCTTTGTATTTTACTTTTGGAACTATTGTTATTTTTTCACTATAGTGCTGTCATTTTGCTCAGCTTGTTTTATTGTAGCTACTGATGTACAACTTTCATATGATGGTTATTTTTGAATAATGAGAAGCAACTTTACTTGGCATTAGATCTGAGTTCTTTATAGGAGCCTGCAGCTCTTGGGGTTGGGCCCAACCCGAGTGCTAAGGCCTCCTCTATGTATTGTTAGTTGTTCTTTATGCATTTGCAAAAACATTTCTGTTAAGTAAATTAAAGTTTGTTGATTAACTAGGTCACTGTTAATGGTTAGAAAGACTTTTTGAGTGCTCAGATTTAGTTGATAGGTTGTTAACAGAAAAAGCTTCAAGAAAAGGGCCATCAAACATCTCTGGTTTCACCTCTCCTTCAGTAGGATCTGGAGCTGGGATCAGGATAACTTTGCTGCCCACAAAAACACTAATTTTGCTTTGCCATGCAATCACTAGTGTTTTATTTTCATGTGTAGAAGTTGGTCACAAGTTCAGACTTTCGTTTGCTTAGTTTCATGAGTTAAAATACACGGTTTCATTGCAGGTCACACTTCTGTTCATTCTCTTTACTGGCAGCTAGCAGATTAGGTCATCGTAGTTAGGTTTTTGAATTTACAAGTCTTCGTTGGATCAGTTGGAAAAACGCCTTGCAGAGCACCTGTACCACTCCTTCATCTGTTTATTCTCCATCAGCACCATCCACTCCACCCTCTGCTTAGAATCCTTGCCTCCCGTTCGCCATTTGCTCCCATAACCCTAGTTTTGTGTGTAACATTGCTTCAGTCTTCCCTGAACCAAATCCAGCCATCCACACCTGTCCACAACTCCATCCACCGAGTCCTAGACCATCTCCAGCCCTCACCCTACCTCCACACTCACTCCTTCACCTTTCCCTCTCCATTCATCCACCAAAAACCTCATTTCTGAACATCTTGTAGAAAGTTACAGACATCCTGTAGAAAATCGCAAACATCCTGTAGAACCCCTGCAGACTTCCTGTAGAGGCTCACGAATGAGGTTTCTTGATAGCAAAACTCGGTGAAACTCTATGGAAGGGTGTTAGGGACCCCTTAGGCCCTCTCTGAACCTTCTTGACCTTCTCCAAGCATTTCCTCTCGCCCATCCACCTCTGCACAGCCCAAAAACAGTCAAATCATATGCATAATAACTCTGGCAACTTATTCAAAAATACAAAAAGATGTTTTTCCAGATGTTACTGTAGAAGTAGCTTAGATGCATGTATTTACCTTTCTAGAAATCAATGGCATCTCTTTCAGTAGCTTGCATCCCCTTTCTTGCATCAGTAGGGCTAGCTGGTAAAATTAGGGTTTGCTAGGGTTTGCGTTTCCTTTCAGCTTTCCAGTTTCTTTCTGCAAGTATATTAGCCTTCTTTGAGTTATCTTTCATCCATCAGTTAAAAATATTCTTCTAGGAGCTCATAGAAATTGGCTTAAGTTCCTAGCGGACTTGTGCCAGCTCATCAAGTGACAGCTGCGGCAAGAGCTAGTACTTGTGCATACAGCACGTCGCTTCCAAGTTTGTTACGAACTACCGGGTTGATAAAAGTAAATAAGGGAGTCCTAGGAGTTGTAGCATTATTGCTGCAATACTGGAGCTCACCACCTCTTTTTGGCGCTATTGCCGGGGAAGCGTCAGAGTATTTGTGATTGCTGCTTTTCTTCTATTTTCCTACTCTCACCTTCTGCTAAGTAGTTTATTTCATTTCCATTCTGCAATTTCATTTCTGCAAAAGTAAATTAGACATTTCATGCTTTCATAGATTAACCTTTCAATTCTACAAGCGTAAAATAGAATTTCCATTCTGCAAGCATAAAATAGAATTTCAATTTTGCAAGCGTAGTCTAGTATTTCCTTCTCGCAATTTGATTTCAGCAAAATAGATTAGTCTTTTCTTGCTTTCATTTCAATTCTGCATTTCCATTTCTGCAAGATAGATTTAGTTAGTTGCAATTCCATTTGTTTCAGTCTTGTAGGTACAAGTAGAGAAAAAAAAAAAGCAAAAGCAACCAAAAATCCTTTCATGCCTCGTAGGAATAGAGATAATACCGAAAATTCCTACGCAACACCCCCACCACTTCACTGAGTCACCCTTCTCTCTTCTTTGGTGGAAATGATCCAGAAGAACCTATAGGTGAACCTCCTGAGATATACGAAGATCCTATAACAGAAGAAGAGCAAGAAAACATTCCTTTTGAGACTATGGCTGACAACAGAAATGGTAGAGACGATGATGAGAGAATAGAAGGTACCTTCCCCATCCGAGAGACTAACGGGGACATGAAAATGAAGAACATAAGTCCCTCAGCCTTACCTCATTTCCATGGATTGACCACTGAAGACCCTGATACCTTCCTGTTTGAGTTTGTTGTCCTTTGTCGAACTTATGACTATACAGAAGACGAGCAAAAGTTGAAACTCTTTCCCTCTACCCTCAAGGATGCAGCATTACGCTGGTTCATGGGGTTACCTAGAAACAGTATCACTACTTGGGCTCAGATGCAGCAAGCCTTTAACAACAAATACCGGGATTACTGTAGGTCAAAGGAAACCAAGGGAGAAATATTTCAAATGACCATGGGAAATGATGAGTCTTTAGAGGACTATGAGGAAAGGTTCCAACTTAGCTATAAACGGGCCAGGTGCACACTTGACCCTGAATCTCTAAAGTTGGTTCTGCTCTGAGGAGTCCCTGAAGACCTTCTAGATACCCTTCACATGCTAGCTGGAGGAGATATTTACCAACTACCTTATGAGGACATAAAGACTGTGTTTAGAAACCACTCTAGGGCAACCCGGAAAAGAGGTAGGGGGAATCCACTTTTAGCTAGTACTACCTTCTCCAAGCATGAGTTTGCTAATCAGATGGAAGACCTCAAAAGTGAGATGAGACAGACCATTGCCATGCAACTTGATACTTTCTGAATCCAAAAAAAGAAAGAGGAAGCTGAGAGGGCTTTGGCCATCTTCTGTCCCAGATGTACGAGGAAGCACCCTAAGAACGAGTGTCCATTGCACTCAGTAAAGGTATGTTTCATTTGTGAGGAGGACCACCCCACAAACCAATGCCCAACCTTGCCCGGATTCAAAGCCATGTACCAAGGGACTGAGGCACCCACTGAACCTCTCTACTTCCTCAACCAAAGGAGACCGCATCGACCCATACCTTACTAGCAGTGGATGCAAGGGACATCCCAAGCTTATTATAGCCCCAACCAATCTGCTCACATGCCTTCTTGGGGTCCCCCTGCTCATCCTTCCTGGTCTGCACCTCCTCCGTGGTCTTATCCACCTCAATACCATACTCAACCCACTGCTCATTCGTTTCACTCACATGTCCAGCCACAGCCTCAGTGGAATGCACCTCAACCGGGGTGGAGGCCCCAATACAACTCTCCTCCCACCATTCTGCCTCCACCACCGGCTCAACCACAACCATTACCTCCTGCTCCTCCAAGACAACCCCAGATGCCTGCCCAACCGAACCCGAACCCCAACAACCGACAAGCCCAGCAAGTATACACTGGGGAGACAACATGTCCTAGCTATGCTATGGAGATCCAGGAGATCAACCTGTGATCCGGAAAGACCCTTCCAGATCGCCAACCTCCTCCCCCAGAGGATGAGGAAGAGAAACAGGAAAGTGAACCCAAAGCCATTCCACCCTTTCCTGAGCGATTAACAGTAACCACGCAACCAAACCCAGAGGAGACTGAACTTTTGGGAGAACTGAAACAGTTGTGTGTGAAAATACCCCTTCTCCAAGCCTACAAAGATGTACCGATATACAACAAATTGATTAAGAAGAAGTGTTTCAAGCACCCGGCAAGAGAAAGAGAGATGCCTCAACTATCAATGTCATAGGACAACTGTCTGATCTAATGTTGGGGCAAGTAATCTGTCCAAAGTATTTGGACCCTAGGAGTCCTGTAGTTGATGTCCACATCAATGGCACCATTATCCCCCATACCTTGATTGATCTAGGGGTTGCCATTAATGTGATGACCAGCGACACCATGCTTAAACTCAACCTTCAGAATTCCTTAAGGAAGACCTTGACAGTCCTGCAGTTGGCAGATCGCTCCACCGTTACTCCCGAAGGGATTGTGGAAGATGTCTTGGTCTCTGTTGACTCTTGGGAGTAACCTTCACACTTCTTGGTCCTTCAACCAAAGGCAAAGCTTACTGGATACCCCCTCATTTTAGGAAGGCCTTGGTTAGCCACTGCGGATGCTTACATCAGTTGTCGAGCTGGAAACATGACCATCAAAAATGGTCCTATGTCCAAGCAGCTAGTCCTATACCCTCCTGCCCAACCTCTGCTAGAACATGACTTACTGCTCTGGTTGGAAGAAGGAGATGAGGATGAGGTCTACTCTGCACCCTTGTGCACAATAGAAACCACTAGGGGAGGTCCTCAAACCGAGGATGATTTGATTGAGACTTTGATTCAAAATCCACCTCCCAGTGCACTATCCTTAGAGGAATTGGTGGAGGACACCCAGGCCAGCACCTTAGTGGACCTCTGTGTGACTGATCCAACCTCTCCCGGAGTTAAGAATGTGGAGTTTGGTCTCGGAAGAACTTTAAAGATCAACTCCTCCCTATCTCCTTCCCAGGAGAAGGAGTTGTGTAGCTTATTGAACAATCATTTAGATGCTTTTGCCTGGAGCTATAAGGAGATGAAAGGAGTCCATCCCTCGGTCTGTACCCATCACATCTACATTAAAGAAGATTGTAAACCGGTCAGGCAGCCTCAGAGGAGAATGAACCCAGCCCTTAAGGACATTGTCAAAGAAGAATTGCAAAAATTATTGGATGCAGGATTCATCTATCCTATCTCCGATAGTGAGTGGGTCTCGCCTCTAGTGCTGGTGCCCAAAAAGAACAGGAAGTGGAGAATCTATGTAGATTACCGAGAACTTAACAAAGCCACTAAGAAATACCATTTCCCTTTGCCTTTCATAGATCAGGTGTTGGATGGACTGGCAGGGAAGAATTTATTCTCTTTCCTAGATGGGTTCAGCGAGTATAACCAGATCCAATAAGCCCGGAAGACCAATATAAAACCACCTTCACTTGTCCATGGGGTACCTTTGCCTATCGAGTCCTTCCCTTTGGGCTATGCAACGTTCCTGCCACTTTCCAGAGAGCAGTATTGAGCATCTTTTCTGAGTTGGTCCATGATTCGGTAGAAATCTATATGGATGACTTCACTCCTTATGGGTCCAACTTCCAAGAAGCATTGACCAATCTAGGAAAAGTTCTAACCAAGTGCATTGAGATGAACCTGTCCCTCAGTCCTGAAAAATGTGAATTCGTTATGACTGAAGGGACCGTGCTAGGTCATACCATTTCTCGACAAGGATTATAGGTGGACCCTAATAAAATTACTATCATCCAAAAGGTCCCACCTCCTCAAAAGGTAAGAGATGTTTAGAGTTTCCTAGGCTTAGTAGGATATTATCGAAGATTCATTAAAGAATTCAGTAAGCTAGCCTCGCCTTTGTTTGGACTCTTAGAGAAAGATGTTGAGTTTAAATGGACTGAAAACTGTCAAGAGGCACTGGATGAATTGAAAGATAAGCTGGTGTCCGCCCCGATCTTGAGAGCTCCAAACTGGGCCCTACCTTTCCACTTCCACACTGATGCCTCGAACAAAGCCATAAGGGCAGCCTTAGGACAAGTTGAGGAGAAACTCCCATATGCCATATACTTCGTCAGCAAAAACGTGTCTAAGGCAGAAATGAACTATATTGTAACCGAGAAAGAGTTCCTGGCTGTAGTCCATTCCCTAAACAAGTTTTATCAAACATTTGTGCACATTGATCATGCTGCGATTATATACTTAATGAATAAGCGTGATGTCAATGCTCGTATTATTAGATGGTTACTTTTGTTACAGCAATTTGATTTGACGATTGTCGACAAGCCGGGTAAGGAAAATGTTGTTGCTGACTTCTTGTCTAGATTGGACTTGCCTGAAGGTGAAGAAGGAACCGTGGATGACCAGATACCAGATGAACATCTATTTGCTATCTCATTACTCTCTCCATGGTTTGCTGATATAGCAAATTACTTGGTCTCGGCACAGTTCCCTCCGCATCTATCCTCAAAGGAGAAGAGCGGAATTGTAAGGAAGAGTGCCTCGTTCACTTGGATCAGGGGCAACCTATTTCAACTTGGCCCAGATCAGATCTTGAGACGTTGTGTTAGGGAGGAGGAAGTCTTTGACATCCTCCTAACCTGTCATGATGGACCTTGTGGAGGCCACTTTGCAGCAAAAAGGACTGCCTTCAAAATTCTACAGGCAGTCTACTATTGGCCTACTCTTCATCAAGATGTCAGAAGATACATCAGCCAGTGTGACCGATGTCAGAGGATGGGGAAACCGAATCCAAGAGATGAAATGCCTCTCCAACCCCAAGTGACCTTCGAGCCATTTGAGAAGTGGGGCATGGATTTTGTGGGTCCTATCAACCCTCCTTCAAAGCAACGGTCTTACATCATTGTGTGCATCGACTATCTGACCAAGTGGGTAGAAACGAAGGCAATCAAAGCAGCAACAGAAGAAAAGGTGGCTGAGTTTATGAGGGAAAATATCTTCTACAAGTTTGACTACCCAAGAGAGTTAGTCACAGATCAAGGAAGCCAGTTCACCTCCAACCTGATTGAATATTTGCTCGCTCATCACAAGATCAAGCACAAGACTTCCACCCCCTATCATCCTCAAGCAAATGGGCAGGTGGAAGTCACTAATCAAGCATTGGAAGGGATTTTGACTAAGGTTGTGAGCAGCAGCAGAAAGGATTGGGCAAATCGCCTGGTTGAGGCCACCTGGGCCTACAACACCACTTGGAAGACCACAACCGGTTTCACACCTTATGAGCTGGTCTACGGGAAGAAAGCTTTGCTGTCCATAGAGTTCGAGTACAATACATAGAGGGTGGCAGCTCAGCTGGACCTAGATCTCAGCCATGCTCAACGTGAAATATTATTGCACCTGAATGGATTAGATGTACAAAGGATGCAATCCCTTCTCCACTCAAAGGTAGTTCAACTCCATAGGAAGATATGGCATGACCGGCACCTTAATGAGAAGCAATTCCAGCCGGGAGATTGGGCGCTGCTGTATGACTCAAGATACAAGGATTTCAAAGGGAAGCTAAGGACAAGGTGGTTAGGACCATATACAGTGGAGAAATGTAACGACAATGGTTTAGTCCTTATCAGGACCATTGATGAAGAGGCCATCCCCATGCTTGTCAATGGGCATCGACTGAAAATCTATAAGAAACCCCTCTCGAGGCAGGAATTCATTGAAACTATGGAAAAATCAGTGTCGGTAATAGAGCAAGGTTCTGCCTTTGTTCCGGCCGCACCTTGATCATCAAAAAAAAAAAAGAGGAATAAAAATTTCCCTGGACGAAAACCTCTCTGAGGCGGCCAGGGCAGGTAGTGAGGGTGAAAACCTCAGGGAGGCGCCCCAGATGTCTCTCAGAAAATAAAGAAATGGAATAAAAAAGATCCTTGGGTGAAAACCTCTTTGAGGCGCCCAGGGCAAATAGTTGGGGTGAAAACCTCATAGAGGCGCCCCTGCTGTCTCTCAAAGAAAAAGAAAAAGAAAAAAAAAATAGGTCTGATCTTTGAAATTATTGCAGGTTGCAGGGATATAATGTAGATAAAGAGGGTCGCGCAAATCAAGGATAGGGGTCCATCCCAAGCTACCAGGCGTCCTCGCTGACACTCCTCCATGGCCACACACTCTTTCCAGGGTTTGGACACGTTCGGTCAAGATTCAACCTCCTACATGAAGTTTCAGGGCTTTCTACAGGAAGTTCTGCATTTCTACAGGAAACATCCTATAGAACCCTTGGGCAGGCAAAAATTGATTCTGGAACGGGATTTAAAGCTTGAGGTTTGGTGATGAGGCTTGCAGCCACCTCTCTCTCCCATCCATCACCTGTTTCATCTCTTTCCACCACCATTACCACAATTTGGTCCCGTATTCCTGCACAGTCATGCAAAAAGTCTTGTTTTCCTCAGAGTGATTTTTTTTCCTAAGGGACAAATCAAGCGTTCAAAAGCTCGCACACTCTACCTGTCAAAAGCTTCAATAGGACCCTTCATCCATGACCATAGCCGTGCCCATTTCAGCATGTAGCCCAGGAGGAGAAGCAGCTACAGGATGTCCTACAAGAATCCTGTAGCAGCTGATCCACCTGGAATACACACTATGGAGTCAAGAGCAGTTGAAATCAACATAGGAGGTATGCAGCCAGCTCCGCGTAAATGTGAACACCTCCTCAAACAGCCGAGAACAGACGGGGTCGTGCATGCAACGTTCACCACCAAAGGACCAGGTCCTAAAGCCTCGCTTCCAGCATCAGCCACTGAACGAGGGAATTCAAACGCCTGTGCACGAAGCAGCAGTGAGCAAAGCCATTGTTTCACGTCCAAAAACCTGCGAAACATGTCCACGGTCACCCCAGGTAAGTGCCTAACCTTATTTCATCAAATTGCATAAGCTATAATATGAACACTGCATATCTGTGAATGGGGTGGATTGAACGAATGCAATGGCCAGTCAACTGGACACCCACAGCCAGTAGAATTTCCTCGTGGGATCTGAACGAGCATGTTTATGCTCGATTCCACCAGAAGGACGTGGAGCCGACACGTGGGAAGTGTCCAGTCGGGAAATCAGCAGATTTGCAATGAAATCGGCGGACTGACAGGGATGACGGCAGGCAATGGCGGAGATAGACATTGGTGGTTAGAGACACGCTGGGGAATGATGGTCATGACGTTGTTTAACGGCTCGGCCTGGACACCTCACCCCCCGCGTCATGAATTGCGTCGTATTTCAAAATCATTCGGCCAGAGCACTCACATTAACCACAGTGATTCACTTCTACCACCGGTTTTCAACAACGTGAGCGTCCTCCTCCTCTGCAATTCGTTAGCCCGAGTTTCTCGGCCCGGTTCAAACTCTTCCCGCGTCCCAGACTTGCTCAGCAGCGCCGTGACGTCCTCCAGAAGCAGCAGAAGCTCTCTACAGGAAGGAGCTCTACAGGAAGCACAGTGAAAGCTCCCAGAGCAAAGAAACCCGTGTCTGTTGCATCGGAATTCGAAATTTCGAAGAGAGGTAGGCTTGAACACGCCATCCCCATGCTTAATTTTCGAAAGGTGGTGAACTAGCTTGTTTGAAGTGGGGAAAATTAAAACCAGTCTGCCTGTGGGTCAAGAATGGTGGGTTGCTTATATGATACACAGAATTTCTTTTAAATGGTGTTGCGTCATATTCACCTCCATGGTTCCTGTTAATAAACTATCCCCATTATAATGATAAACCGTTGTAAGGCTCACCTGTGCACATATAAAAATTTTGTGACTGCTATATGGTTGGTGTGAAAATTAGCTCTGCACTCTGTGTATGAGAGCTTAATTCATTTTGACAAGTCAGGTTTTGGGTGGCAGCAGTATTATAACCAGAGAATTGGTGAAAGGGGAGATACAAACAACGGAGAAACCCTGTCCTGAGAGTCGAGGAGGAAAACCATATCAGAATTTCCATTCTAACCAGAGCTCAAGCCGAAAACAGGGTATTTTCACCATGCCAGGAGGGTTTATCAGAAAGGAACCCTCGGATTCCAAGAAGTTGAGAGAAACTCCTGAGGTGGTAGACCTGTTTACCCATGCAAAGTGGATGACCTTCTGTGACAGAATTCAAGGTCACGATGATGAAATAACAGAGGAGTTCCTAAGGTCCCTGCAGCCCAAATCAAAAACATTGGCAACTGTAAATTTCAGAGGATTGACCTTAAAACTCACTCCACAACTCATTAGTCGGGTCATGGAGTTTCCATTGGGGATACCCTGGGATAAAGAGGAAAGGAAATTGGGCCAGAAGGCCAAAAAGGAATTCTTCCTACCAGAAGAACAGTTTTCAGAGGATAAGAATGGGGTCCAGAGAGCCAGCCTTCAGCCATTTTGGAGCGAGGTCAGCCTTCAAATTATGAAATATATTACCTGTGAGGGGCGATTTAGTATTGTGTATGGTTATCACTTCCGCTTGTTAACCGAGCTCAGGCATAAGATGGATTTGCCCTCAGAACAAAAATTGAGCATCCCATACTTCCTCCTACAGTCATTGATTGAGTGTGGCACAAAACTGAAGGAGGGGACACCAGACCAGCTGGCTCATCATGGGCTTATCAAGCTCCTCATAGAAGATGCCCTCCATACTTATACTGTCCCTATCTCCTGGGAGATTTTTCACAATATGACCAAGGATTATGATATCTAGATTCTGGCCGAGGAACTCACTTCATCTAGCAGTGAGGAGAAGGAGCATATTGAGGCAGAGAGGAAACCTAAGGGTAAGGAAGCTAAGGGTAAGAAAACCCAGGGCAGACCATCACAGGAAAAGCCACAGGAAAGGCAAGAGGAAAAGCAAGAAAAGGGCCAAGCTACTAAGGCCAAAGCTATGGGAAAAATAAAAACACAAACGCCGAGGGAGAAGTGGTTGCAAACCCGGGCAAAGAGGACAGAAAAAGTCCAAACAAGTAAAGACACACCTAAGGCAACCACAACACAAGTCAAAAAGAAGGCACCCCCAGCCAAGCAAGCCAAATCAGGGAAAACTGGTTCTACAGGAGGCCAGCAGACTGTTTCTACAGGAAGCCAAAAAATTGCTTCTACAGGAAGCCAGAAAACGGCCACTACAGGACTTTCTACAGGAAGTCTGGGGAAAGGGCAGCAGAAGGAGAAATCACCCAAGATTTTAGCTAGGGAGGCAGTAGCTATGCTGGCCACCCTAAGCACATCCCCCAAGCAGAAGGAAAAGCAAAAGAGGGAGACTCCCCTATACTTTAAGGCAAGAAGAAGTGTAAGAATTAAAACCGGCAGACCCCAACCACCATCCAAAGAACCAATCACCATTGTCGACACCCCTACCACACCAAGGAAGAGGTCCCCCTCCAAGGCATCCATCACTTATGAACGGGGAAGCCCGAAGACATCCACCTGGATGGAGAGGATGAAAATGTTGGACACCAAGGCCTCTCTACAGGATGCTGAGGCTATTCTATAGGAAACACTGGCTAGACTGAAGGAGACCGAAGCAATGGAGGGCGAGGCAGCTAAATCACCTCAGAGGGAAGAAAAGGTAGAAAACATTATGGAACCTAGCCCCCAGCCCAGCTTGGGCTCCTATTATAACTTCTTGGAGGCCGGAAAGATCATTCCTCAGAAATTCACAGTGCCACTTTTCCTTGCACTAGAGGAAGAGAGAGTGAGGACCCACACTTGGATGAAAATCGCTAAGTCCAAGGGTGTGGCGGATATAGGTCCTCTGGAGGAATAGCTCAAAGAGGCAAGGAGGGAATTGGCTCTAGTACGGCATGTGGAGAGCAGCCAACGGGTCAGGCTACAGGAAGAAAATGAGCTGCTTAGACAACAGCTACAATTACAGGGACAGAGGAAGGAAGACAGGCCTCATATCTTGGGAGAGAAACAGCAACAGGAGGGGCCCACAATAGCCACAGATACCCCTTATGAACAGCAAAGAAAGGAAGGGACATAGACTGAAATTGAGGCACTAAACCAGCAGCTACAGGAACAAGAATTGCAGATACATTCTCTGAAACAGCAGCTGCAAGAAAAGGAGGCCCAACTGGCCTGCATGGCCAGCTGGGCAATGGAAGCTCTGCAGTGTAGGCAGCCTACCAAATCCTATGCCCTATACCTCAAGGACCAATGGTTACAGTTTCAAATCAATACCTTGGCTCAAAGGGGCGTCACCCCTTTTCAAAATTATCATCAGTTTGTAGCTCTATGTGGCAGTAGTTCATCTGAGGATAGGGCCAAATTATCAGAGTTCTACTTTCACAACTTTTCCCTTCCAGACATGAACGCATGGGATCCTAACATAGTGATAGGAGATGTCCAACTTATGGCCATGGCCTCTTGGATGAGCCATGAGGAGAAGAGAGCAGCAGAGGTTCACAGTATCATAGGCAGAGAGCTCAGCGAGCCTCTCATGATCAAAGCAGAGCCAGATGACCCCTCAGCAGTGATAAGCGCCCACCAGCACTTGGCCAACAGTCCTCAGGAGCTACCGGAATACATTGAGCAACAGGCTCAAGCCATTGCCCACATTGAGGACATGGAGAGACTATTGGGAGAAAACTGCATGCATGCCTGCACAAGGCGGTGGAACACATTGCCTCACAGCCTAAAGATAAAAGAATACCACTCTCCCACCAGGATGAGGGAAGCCTTCACAAGGGTACCCCTCTACAAACAGTCGATGCAGAACTTGCAGGCCAATTGGATTGGCTTGAAATTCAGTCCTCCTTTACTTTTGGGATTGCTAGAAGGAGTGAAGGAAGAGGAGGAAGGTAGACAATGGGAGGAGGTGGAAAGGAAGGCGGGATTCCACGATCATGAAGAGGATATCACAGCAGAGGCTTGGGATGTGAGGGAGGCGATCAAAGCCATAAAGGATGATGAGTTGGACTAGTTGCTCAGAGGATGAGCAACCGATTTAGTAGGGGGTGATGATGAGCCCCCAAATTGGGTAACTTATTGGGCTCATTTTGCCTAATTGTCCTTGTTCAGTCCTCCATTTTTCATAGATTATGCATGTTTTCTAGTATGTTTGTGTTATTTGAACAAATAAGGGTGGTCACTCTACCTAGGAGGCTAACACATGGTTATTTCAGGATTTTTGGACAAATTTTGGAGCAAAACCAAGCAATCATGGGTCAGCTAACAGCTAAGCTTGAGGTAAGGATTCGTAGGGAGGTTGTCTCTCGTTAAATGGCCTTCCTTGAAATCTCCACCCTCAACACCGAGCTCCACAGGCCACCAAAACAAGTTTTAAAGGCAGCCACGCAGTCTTTGGAGGAGTGACTGTTTACTAGCAGTTGGGACAGCCGAGTCCCTTGAATCTAGGAGGGTTGCTAGCCCCCTCGTATTGTATAAGTAGGAAGGCCTCAACCTTCGTAGTTTACTTTTGGAACTAGTGTTATTTTTGCACTATAGTGCTGTCATTTTGCTCAGCCTATTTTATTGTAGCTACTGCTGTACAACTTTCATATGATGGTTATTTTTGAATAATGAGAAGCAGCTTTACTTGGCATCAGATCTGAGTTCTTTATAGGAGCCTGCAGCTCTTGCGGTTGGGCCCAACTCGAGTGCTAAGGCCTCCTTTATGTATTGTTAGTTGTTCTTTATGCATTTGCAAAAACATTTCTGTTAAGTAGATTAAAGTTTGCTGATTAACTAGGTCACTGTTAATGGTTAGAAAGACTTTTTGAGTGCTCAGATTTAGTTGATAGGTTGTTAATAGAAAAAGCTTCAAGAAAAGGGCCATCAAACATCTCTGGTTTCACCTCTCCTTCAGTAGGATCTGGAGCTGGGATCAGGATAACTTTGCTGCCCACAAAAACACTAATTTTGCTTTGCCATGCAACCACTAGTGTTTGATTTTCATGTGTAGAAGTTGGTTACAAGTTCAGAATTTCGTTTGCTTAGTTGAATGAGTTAAAACACACGGTTTCATTGCAGGTCACACTTCTGTTCATTCTCTTTACTGGCAGCTAGCAGATTAGGTCATCGTAGTTAGGTTTTTGAATTTACAAGTCTTCGTTGGATGATTTGGAAAAACGCCTTACAGAGCACCTATACCACTCCTTCATCTATTTATTCTCCATCAGTACCATCCACTCCACCCTCTACTTAGAATCCTTGCCTCCCGTTTGCCATTTGCTCCCATAACCCTAGTTTTGTGTGTAACATTGCTTCAGTCTTCCCTGAACCAAATCCAGCCATCCACACCTGTCCACAACTCCATCCACCGAGTCCTAGACCATCTCCAGCCCTCACCCTACCTCCACACTCACTCCTTCACCTTTCCCTCTCCATTCATCCACCAAAAACCTCATTTATGAACATCCTGTAGAAAGTTACAGACATCCTGTAGAAAACCGTAAACATCCTGTAGAACCCCTGCAGACTTCCTGTAGAGGCTAACGAATGAGGTTTCTTGATAGCCAAACTCGGTGAAACTCTATGGAAGGGTGTTAGGGACCCCTTAGGCCCTCTCTAAACCTTCTTGACCTCCTCCAAGAATTTCCTCTCGTCCATCCACCTCTGCACAACCCAAAAACAGTCAAATCATATGCATAATAACTCTGGCAACTTATTCAAAAATACAAAAAGATGTTTTTACAGATGTTACTGTAGAAGTAGCTTAGATGCATGTATTTACCTTTCTAGAAATCAATGGCATCTCTTTCAGTAGCTTTCATCCCATTTCTTGCATCAGTAGGGCTAGCTGGTAAAATTAGGGTTTGCTAGGGTTTGTGTTTCCTTTCAGCTTTCCAGTTTCTTTCTGCAAGTAGATTAGCCTTTTTTGAGTTAGCTTTCGCCCATCAGTTAAAAATCTTCTTCTAAGAGCTCATATAAGTTGGCTTAAGCTCCTAGCGGACTTGTGCCAACTGATCAAGTGACAGCTGCGGCAAGAGCTAGTACTTGTGCATACAGCACCGTCGCTTCCAAGTTTGTTACGAACTACCAGGTTCATAAAAGTAAAGAAGGGAGTCCGAGGAGTTGTAGCATTATTGTTGCAATATTGGAGCTCACCACAACCTCCTTATCATGCAGCTCCCATACAGACTCTTTTATAGTCCCGCACTCTCTTTCAACTGCTTGGAGCATTGGGACTGTGCTCCCTACCGATAGTCAGGTGATCGCACCACCTATGTGAAGCTTCAATTTACCTTCCAGCACGGTCCGCAGGCACTCTTCAATTTCCCTTACAACAATCAGTGCCTCGCATTCTTCCTTATGTGGTGCGCTCCCCTGGTTACTTTGTCTGGTAAGGTGTGGTTGCAGCCATGGTAGAAGAGCCACAAATTCTCAACGGAAATCTTCTAACGTAGTAGTATGGCTACCCAAATCTTGTCCTGTCATTCTTAGTTTATTGACGCGGTAGGCTTGAGAGATTTCGTTTTCCAGTTCTTTGCTCTCTGCATCCATTAACACGCTTTTCTTCCTTAATCATACCCAATCTTTGAGATCACGAAGCTTAAGGTTCCTCCACTGAATGGCTTTCTGAATCTGCATATGTTCGTCCTCGCGCGGCTACATAATTCCTTCATCCTGGTCCTCGCGTACTGTCCCAACCATGGGAGCTACTACATGAGGATTCCTTCCTTCCAAAACTATGGCCACGACTTTTCTCATCAACTTCGGGATTGTCTCTGTGCTCATTTTTTGTACATGGCCCTAGAGGCCCATCGAACCACTGGTACGTGCAGGTCCCAATCAGTGCATCTCACCTGGTGAACCCTATTCAGGATTCTGCATACCTTCTTGAATGCTTTTTCGTGGAATGTTTGTGGTGCGCGTCGCTTTTCTTGCTGTTGCGTCCTGTTCTGATTTTCGATCCTTAGTTTGGGGTGTGTTTATGTGGACTGCATAGCACACATATGTACCTATTGACACAGGTGGGTGTGCAAGTTGCTTTGTCCTGGTCGCTTGACTCTCATTCGAAGCTGGGGGCTTCCAAACCGTAGGCACATCATCCTTCTATATTCGCGTCAGTCCTCAAAATTGCCTTGATGTGTGCCCCACCATCGTGCGGGTGTTGCACGCAGTGCCCATTTCAACACATCGAACCACTGTTGTTCCGATACTATGCTTTCAAATTTGCTCAAGAATTCATCCACCACTGCCAATCCATCATATGTCAGCAGCTCTCATGCCTCTATTGTTATGCAATGCAATGATCTAATCATCATGTTTCAGTTTAGCGTTTTCACTTCGTGTAACTGATTCTGCCATCATTCTACTTCTTCGTCTAAATTCGAAGTGCAGGAGCTTTCGCGCTCCCATGAGATTCTCCCATCTACAGTCAGATTCACCTTATCATGGTCTCACGCAGTTATCTTATATATACAATCCAGCTCATCGTCGCGCACTGGTTCAGTGTAGCGTGCTCCTTCGGCTGGGTCTAGTGGGACTACTACACGTAGCGACTTTTTCTCAAAGATCATTTTCCACTTCTTTAGGTTGATGACTCTATTCATATCAGTGGCCCAATCTATTCCTAATAGTGCAAGATAGGGATTGTTGTCATCGACAATCTCTATCACTTCAAAATCCATGTATATGCTCGTGCCTTCAATATCAACTATTACCCCTTGCAACCTCCCCATGGACAGAATCTTATGTTGGTTCGCCATTCATAATTGAATAGGGGACCACTGTAACGTGGGCCTGCCCATGCATTCCCATGTTTGCTTCAGCAACACATTCGCATCTGAACCCAGATCTAGGATTACCTCATCCATTTCATACTCACCAATCTGCGCAGTCAATCTCATTTCCCTCCCGGTGTGCAATGCATTCTTTCCCAATTGTTGGACTACGCATGATTCTCTTGACCCCGCGCACCTGGTGATCAGCTCCTGTAGTCCCTTAACTGCCTTTTTGTCACGTAGTAGTTTCATGCATGTCTCCAGGAAGGTAGTGAGCAATGAAGGATCCATTCCTAGCTCTGGTTGATCCTTACTACCTGAAGTGGAGGCCTCCGTGAAGCTCTTCTTAGCTTCCATGAATGTCTCCTTTGCGCGTTCTAAGTCAAACTCAGGTTCCTTTGCAGGAGCCTTGCGAACCCATGTATCTTCCTCAGGCTACTTCCCCTTATCCTCCCCCGTGGTCACACCGCTTCTGAGCATCATGTTCACATTCGAGTCTTCTTCGTGTGGTTCAGACCTCATCATTTGTATATTCTGAGTCAGAGGAGGCTGGAATACCCCTTTTTCGTACATTTGTGCAATCAACGTAGGACAGTCTATTGTTTCATGATCAAACTGAGCATAGTATGAACAGGATATTCTTGTCGAGTTGGTACAATCGTGGGCATAGTGCCCTAGTCCTCCGCAATTTTAACAAATTAACTGTCTGCAACCCCTTCCTAGTCCATTCCTCCTCATCCTCGACCTCGCCCCTGAAATCCAACACACATCATCCCTGCAGCTGGGTCGATGGCTAGTGTTTCTGTCTGCATCCTATAGGCTAGGGTCTGATCCATCATTAGCTCATAGCTGCGACAAGTGCGCTTATCGTGGCCTACCGACTTGCAGAAATTACAAAACAGTTGTTGGGGTGTCTATGTATACTTCTGCAACAAATGACAATTATCTGTCGTGTGTTTTCCTCCTATCTGACAGATCGTGCACCATAACTCGGGTGTCGCACTCAGCCCTACCTATGCCTCTGGTCTCAACGACATTGGCCCCCCTCCTGCCAAGTAGTTTGCAAACACTGGATAGTGATCCTTGTGGCCTTTACATTTTATGCACCATACTTCCTCGTGTGCCTCTGCTACGGTGCCCTATCTTGCTTCAAACTTTGCATTTCCAGGCATATATTTTGTAGTTGCACATGGATTTGTTGAACTCCCAACCCAGGGTCTTTTATCGGGGTCTCATGCAACCTCATCGCCATTTCCAATGCTTCAGCCTGGGTGGAAATTTTATGTTGTGACAGCGCCGTCCTCAAATGCGATGTCAGAGATGCCACAAACCATGCACGATGTTGTGCATCCGTTAGCGTCATATTGGCCTCGCGGATTGTACTATTCAGCCTTTTTTCCATATCGCAGGGGGTATCGCCTGGAAGCATTGCGATCTCTTTAAACCTGATGATTGACTATGTCTCTGATTTTGGCCTGCTAAATTCTCTGTTCAACGCATTCTAGATCTCTGTTATCCCTGTGTTTGGGTGGTCGTTAGAGTGCTTGATATACCATGTCAATGTGTGATCCTGAAGCGTACTCACCAATGTAGCCTTCTTAATATTGTCGTCTGTGACACCTTACGCTTCCCATACTGCTCTTACCATGAACCAGAATTGGTCTAGATCCTCCTTCCCTACTCCTCTAAATATGGGTAGTTTGATCGCACTTGCCATGCTGATCTGTGGAGGTGGTGGATGTGGAGTGGGTGGAGATGGAGGTGAGGGAGGTGAAGTGGGAGGTGGCATAGGTGGAGGTGGTAACTGCGGAATGTGCTACCTTATCAAACTGACCACGCAGCTCGGAGAGACCTTAGCGAGCTCTTCCTTGCTTTCTCACGAAGGTGAAATTAAGGGACTTTTTTCTAACTCTTCGCTGCTTTTGTAGATCTTTCCGCTCTGCGTTGTCCCAAGCATTAATGTATTCGCATGACCCTCTTTTCACCCAATAGCATCTTAATCCAAGTATTTAAAGACTTAATATACTTACCTGATGATCCTTTGAGAAAGCGTCATTCTTCTTCGATGTAGCTCACGGTTGTGTCTACCTCAGACTCAATGATAAATCCCCCTATTATCCAGTCGAGCCAATGTTCCATAGCTCGCACGATCTTATCTTTTGATGCCTCTAGTCTACGTACTAATTCCGGAGTCCACAATATTGGTTAGTTGAGCCTACACCTTCCCTGGCTGTCGGCTAACCTCGCGATCCACCCATACAGTTCAGAAGGAAAGGATGCAAAGAAAATCTCGTGGATTTCCGTATACACGTAGCGATCTAGCCACTTTTTCTCAGATACTTGCAGAGTTCTGTTTTCTTGTGTCGCGAACTCGTGAATCTTCTTGTCCAACCACTCTTCAATTTCCTTCTTTATTGGGTTCTAGTGGCATGACATCAGACATCCCTTAGGCAGATCCTGGTCCCAGCAACGAAACCATTTTTTGGCTACGTGGGGCCTGACCCAGGTTCAGAAGTGATTTAGCCAAGAAAATCCTGGTACTACTGGCCCTTTCGGCAACAGTCCGCGGAGCACGAACTAAGGTCTCACCCAAAGTAGTATCGGAGGGTGCTAGAACCAAGTTTCTGCACCCTAGGGATGTCTTGATGAAGTTTCTGGAGGTTCGCAGTCTAAGCCTGCACGCTGGCACTGCTCCGCGTAGCAGCCTGTGCGCACCTCTGTAAGGGGCGCGAATATAGTACTATCCTGATCTCAATCCTTACTATTCTATTATATTAGTGCTTTGACTTATTTTGTGCGAGCCCAATATTCTTATTACTTATTCAACTTTAAAGTAAGTGCACGTAATCAAAAATAATATAAATTCATAAAGATAAACAGAACCATAGATGCACAATATTCTGAATCAAACTTATCTTTATTGATAATCCTTTTCAAGTTCAGTTCAATTACAGACCCGACTCCGCCCTGCACACTCAGCTATAGGGGTCTGCGCACTCAGCTGCGAACTCTACTAGGCCTCTGTGCACTCAGCTGCAAAGCCTCTTCCTACTACTACGGCCCAATACACTTCTGATCCACTTCTATCCTCTAACCATGCCTTTGCATCTATCTATTACTTGCCTCCCCAAAAACTATCTTTACACTTAGAGCCTCGCTCTATTTATACAATCCTATGGTCTGCAGACCATGGGTAAGCCAACACAACTTTACATTATTTTACAATTCTTAGGGTAGACAACCCTATGACTCATCCTAGAACTTTGTGCTCCACATCTGTACTTCACAAAGTCTTTACATTACATTGACCAAAACTCGGGTTTTAAGCCCCAAAAACATGTTGTGGGGGATCCCATGCCCAACAAAATGAATGGAAATTATGAGAGTTAAGGCTACACATATTCACAATCCACACATTCTAAGGGAAAATTGATTTCCATTGCATACAAAATTAGTAGCAACCCACTTCATTCATCGATGAACCATTTAGCAGCTAAGTTTTAAACTCCATTATAGAATTATCCTCAACAATGAAGTTTTTGGTAGTGACCAACAATATAGGGAACTATGAGAATAGACCAGTGGGAGATATGGGTGGAAATTCGTTCAGACATAAATGAATTGCAAAGATAATCATGAACAATTCGAAAGTGGCAACAATTTTTAGAATAGAAAGATAGTTGCAATTATTCCAGTGAATCAATAGCACCAATTAGTCATACATTTCACTCTACATTTCGACCACTGGACTAATAAATCACAAACCTTACATTCACAATTTCAAAAGAAATTGACTTTCGAGTGACAAGATTAGCTCCAAAGGGAAAGCATTGGTTCAAAAAAGGCTAGAATATGTTATTTCAAGAGGATCACTTCTAAAAGAAGGGGAATAATTGAAGACAATAGAAGAGGAGTAAAAATGTTAGGTCCCTATAATACTAGTGTATTCTCTCATTGTTATTGTCATTGTAGCCCCTTATTTTTATTTTTGTTCCCATGTTGTCACCATATTGTTATTATTGTGTCCCATAAGAGCTCAATATTGTTATTGTTGTGTCTTTAAATTATTATGATTATGTTGGTTCTAATTATATTGTGACCCCTTAGACTCTTATATATAGAAAGGAGGTTTTGTCATTTGCATCATCCAAGAATTTTTCATTTGTGTAATGTAAAGGAGGTTTCTCCCTCGAAGAGTTTAATTTTGAATTCGTAGATATATCTCTTCTTCTATTTTGTGAACTCGTTACATAACATTTGGTATCAGAGCTTTGGATTTTAGGGTTTCGCTGCTTCAACAAGTCATTGTGGAATTTTTTCTATAACTATTTTTCTACGCAATTTCAGAATCTAAAATTAAAACCTATTTGACTCGAAATCTTGATGAACCTCATGTCCGAATTTCATATCTTATATCGCTATATTTTCATAAATATGATCCAAGGAAGTTAGGATTTTTGCAGGCTCCCGAATTCCATATCAAACAGGTGACCTTGGGAAAATCGTTATAAATTTCTCTCTGAGCATCAGATTCAAATTTTGTAAAAAGTTAAAGAAATAGGATAGACTGTAGTTTGTTGGGTATTATTTTCAAGGCCAAATGTCAAAACAGTAACATGTGAAACTTTGTACAAGTTCGCTCTACTGAACCAGTCTATAATCAAGTCATCGTGGGCGATTAGGTATAACTATTTCTGGGAGAATCCAATCTCGATCATACTTGTGGGGTTGGAAAGAGGACTCATAGGACTACTGCAGGACAAATTTTTAGACCTTGGATATCCGAAATTATAGATATACAAGAGATTCAATATAAATCTCCTACAAAGTGAAAAAAAGGTGTGTACTTTTTTAAAAATTGCATAAATTTTGCTTGAAACAATAGTTTGAAGTGATTCATAGGGAATAGTGAAGCATAATAATCATTAATTAATGCCCCAAAGAAATAAAATGGAAACACCTAGTAATCAAATTGAAATCTCTACGATGTCGCATGAAGAAGAAGAAGAAATGCAAAATGATATATCAAAATTATGAGACCAAGTGCAACAAATTTCGCTCTCACAAATAGCAACGAGAAATGAAATGGAAGCTAAGATGGATAGTTTGAAGAATATCTTAAAATCAGAAAAGGAAGGTTTGAATAAAGGCATCAAAGCTAATATGGATGGCATGAAAGCTAATATGGAAGATTTTAGGAACGGTTTAAAAGCAAACATGGATGGTTTCAAGGAAGGTTTGACAAGGTTGCTAAAAGAAATTCTTCCTAATGGCAAAAAGGTATTAAATGAAACTCATGATGAGAACAAAAGAAATGTTAATCATGATTTCATAGACTCAAACATTGGATTGAATACCCACCATATTCCAAAGATTGATATGAGAAATTTTGATGGCAAGGATCTGGTAACATGGATACTACAAATGGAGCAATATTTTGAACTTCATAATGTGCAACACACACAAAAAAATATGTATTGCAACTTTATATTTAGAACCCAATCAGTTTGTATGGAATCGATGGCTTTGTTCTCGTAAACCACTTGTCACTTGGTCAATTTTTACGAAGGAAATGATAGCACATTATGAGGATACAAAGAGCAATAGCTTCTTTAGCCAATTGGTAAATCTCAAACAAAAGGGTTCAATGGCGGAGCACATTGAGGACTTCCAAAAATTGAATATTAGGGTAAATGATATTCCAGAGGAGCATAGGATTGATGTGTTCACAGCATGGGGAGCTCACTCAATGAAACTCTAACCTATCATGTGCGTTCGTGGCATATTAAACAACACCCTTAATTTGACTACATATTGTAAAATGCCCCTAAAATTCACATTATTTAACCCCCTACCAATACATACCGAATACACCTTCCCAATTAAAAAACCCCTACTCCCACTAGATATTGTAGGTATCCATTTTTTCATTAACATTTTTTGTACCCCTTTATATTTTTTCATTAACTTTGAGCTCCATTTTTTATACCTACCAATATAAAAACCCTTTACCCCCTATATATCCCTCAATATATTATGCCATTTTTTCCTCATTAAATATCCCCCAATATGAACCCACGTGGTATGGTATTTCTCCCCTAGTGAATCCCCTGTGGTTCACAGGGACTTTAAAGGATAACATCCAACATGAAGTTCGTCTTTGGGAACCTAATTCATTGGAGAAGGCATTCAGGTTGGCAAGAAAAATTGAAATAAAAATTATGGCAACAAGGAAGCCTACCACTCAAAACTATAAAGATGGAAGTTTTGCTACCCATACCTTCCATAACCTACAAGGTTGACACCACAGCAATTGGAAGAAAAAAGAGCAAAAGGACTTTGTTACAGTTTTGATAACAAATACACTAAAGGTCATAAGTGTGCTGAGAATAAGCTGTTTTACATAGATTGTGAAGAGGAGGATGAAAAGGAACAAGAAACATCAAAAGAAGAGGATATACACCAGGAACTAACCCCAGAGAAAGAAGAATGAATCATACCATATCTTGTAATGCATTGGCAGGAATTACCACTCCTCAAACTCTCAAGATAGAAGGACATATCAAGAAGAAAAAGGTAATAGTGTTGATTGATTGGGGTAGTACCCATAATTTTATTCATTGTAAGATAGCCAAAGAATTGAATTGATTCCTATATTCAACACCAGAGTGTCAAGTGATGGTTGCAAATGGAGGAACCATAAATTTATCTAGAAAGTGTCATAATATCAAGTTATCCATGGGAGAATATGTATTGAATAGTCCAATGCTTTCCATTCCAATGGGTGGTGCTAATGTTGTACTAGGAGTCCAATGGCTACAATATTTGGGTAAAATAGATTTTAATTTTCAAGAACTTTTCTTGAAATTTTTTTGGGAGGGAAAGGAAGTTGAATTAAGGGGTATCGCAGGGAAACCAAGAAAGATAATCAGATCTAATGGCATGAAAATTCTTCTAGAGAAAGAACAACGGGGCATAATTTCACAATTATGTTCACTAGAGGTTCCCACATTGAAATCCTTTTTTTCTCCATATCTCCAAAAATTCTTGGACAATCATTCCAAGGTATTTAAGACTCCCAAAGTTCTACCACCTATTCGTGATCATGATCATGTTATTCACTTGATTCCAGAAATTATTCCTCCAAACATCAGGCCTTATAGATATCCATATGCCCAAAAGAGTGAAATCGAACGTATGGTTTCAGAAATGCTAGAGGCTGGTATAATTCAACCTAGTCAAAGTTCTTTCTTTGCTCCAGTAGTATTGGTTCATAAGAAGGATGGATCATGGTGCATCTTTCCAGATTATATGGAGCTCAACAAGCCCACTATTAAAGAAGAATTTCCCATTCCTGTTATTGATGAATTATTGGATGAACTACATGGAGCAATTTACTTCAACAAGTTGTATCTTCGTTTAGGATATCATCAAATCAGAATGAAGACTAAAGACATTCTAAAAACATCGTTTAGAACTCATGAGGGTCATTATGAACCTTTGGTCATGCCTTTTGGCCTTACCAATTCATCTTATACATTTCAAGGTTTGGTGAATTCCATTTTACAACCCTTCCTTAGAAAATTTATGTTATTTTTTTTTTATGATATACTAATCTACAACAATTCTTGGAAGGATCATGTTCAACATGTTGACATGGTGCTCAAACTATTGGAGGAGAAACAATTATATGCAAAAACCTCCAAATGTTTATTTTGAGTACATGAGGTGGAATATCTGGGTCATATTGTATCTCATGAAGGTGTTAATGTAGACCCTACAAAAAATAAATTCATTAAGGAATGGAAAATCTCCACATCCATAAAGCATTTTCGAGGATTTCTCGGGTTGACAGGGTATTATTGCAAGTTTGTTAAGAATTATGGGAGAATAGTAGCACCTCTAACAACATTACTAAAGAAAGATGCATTTTCTTGGACTCTAGAAGCAACGAAAGTCTTTGAACATCTTAAAGAGGCAATGTGCCAAGCACCGGTCTTAGTTACGCCAGATTTCACAAAAACCTTTATTATGGAATGTGATGCCTCAGGAAATGGAATTGGTGTTGTTTTAATGTAAGAAGGAAGACCCATTGCTTTTGAAAGTCGTCCAATCAAAGGAAAGTATTTACAGAAAGCTATTTATGAGAACGAAATGTTGGCAATACTACATGCACTTAATAAATGGTGACCTTACCTAATGGGAAGACACTTCAAGGTAAAAACAGACCATGATAGCCTTAAATACTTTTTAGAACAAAAGAAAATCTTCAAAAGAGTAGCAAAAATGGGTCACAAATATGTTGGGATATGACTTTGAAATCATCTACAAAAAAGGGAAGCAAAATGTTGTTGCAAATGCGCTCTCAAGAAAGGATGAGGATGTGGAAGAATTGCTTTGTGCCATTTCTATTATCCAACCAGATTGGATAACCGGAGCAAGATATGAATAGAAGAATGATGAAGAAGTGTGACCACTCTTTCAAAATTTGCAGCAATATCACAGTACATCTAATACATTTAGCTAGAAAAATAATTCGTTATGGTACAAACATCATTTATACCTTTGTAAGAATTCCCAACTCAAACAAAAGATTCTTCTAGAAATGCACACCTCTCCCTTAGGAGGGCATTCAGGATTTTTAAAAACTTACCACAGGGTTAAGAAGGAACATTTTTGGGATGGCCTTAAATCTGATGTTCAAAATTTTGTGGAAGAATGTTTGGTTTGCCAACAAAATAAAGTTGATACAATTAAAACCCCGGGTCTATTACAACCTTTATGCATTCCAATTTAATGTTGGGAGGAGGTTTAAATGGTTTTTATCACAGGTTTACCCGAGTCCGAAGGAAAGAGTGTCATCATGGTGTAGTTGATAGACTTACCAAGTATGCACACTTTTGTGAATTATCTCATCCATTTAAAGTCAATATAGTTGCTACTGCATTTATGAAAATAATTCAAAAGCTATAGGGAAACCCAAAGATTATTGTAAACGACAAAGATCCCATTTTCACTAGAAAATTTTGGACGAAATTATTTTCTTGTCTGGATACTCAGTTATCTCATACCTTATCTTATCATCCTCAATCTGATGGGTAAACTTAGATAGTGAATAAATGTTTGGAAGGATATCTTCGTTTCTTTGTATCTGATAAATAGACACAATGGGTCAAGTGGTTGCCTGTGGCTAAATGGTGGTAAAACACTTCCTTCTATACTACAACAAAAATGACCCATTTATGGCACTTTATGAATATCATTCATTGTCCATCACATCATCTTTAAGAGAAAATTCTAAGGTTCAAGCAATCGAAAATCACATTGAGCATCAACAACAAGTTCTCCAACTCTTAAAAGATAACCTCACTTTGGCGCAGAATAGAATGAAACAATAGGCAAATCAACATTGCAGCGAAAGAAGTTTTGATGTAGGAGACTGGGTATTTCTATGACTACAACCATATAAACAAATGTCCCTCAAGCAAGCTAAGAAGGATAATAAATTATCACCAAAGTATTATGGTTCGTACAAGGTGTTGCAAAATATTCGTACTATGGCATACAAATTGGAGCTTCCTGCATCTTCCCTAGTGCACCCAATTTTCCATGTTTCATGCTTAAATAAAGTTATAGGTGACAAGCTCCCAGTTCAAAAAATATTTCCAAAACTTGACGAGGAAGGAAAAATCATATTGGAACCTGAAGCAGTCACAGAAACAAGAACTCAAAAGCTATGAAATCGATCAATTTCAGAGTATCTCATCAAGTGGAAGAACTTACCCACCAAAGATTCCACATGAGAGGATGAGAATTTTATACAGAAGCATCCAAAACTACTCAAGCGTTGAGGACAACAATTTTTTGAAGGAGAGGAGCATGTTAGGTCCCTATAATACTAGTGTAGTCTCTCATTGTTATTGTCATTGTAGCCCCTTATTGTTATTGTTGTGCCCATGTTTTCCCCATATTGTTATTATTGTGTCCCATAAGAGCCCACTATTGTTATTTTTTTCCCTTACATTATTATGCTTTTGTCGACTCTGATTATATTGTGACCCCTTAGACTCGTATATATAGAAAGGACATTTTTCATTTGTATCATCTAATAATTGTTCATTTATGTAATGTAAAGGAGGTTGCCCCCTCGAAGAGGCTAATTTTGAAGTCATTGATCTATCTCTTCTTCTATTTTGTGAACTGGTTGCATAACAAAAAAAGATTAATTCTGATGACTCCTTGGGCTGACATATTACCGCAAATTATTCAAATATTTCACTTGTGAATGTCGTGCCTCACTCTGTATGGCCTATCATTTTTATTTTCTAGCACAAGGAGAAATAGAAATATCAATGTTCTTTATTTTCTATTGAAATCCTTGCAATATATGGTGAATTAGTACCAAAAAAGTAAATATTACCGACCAACCCGTCATGGATTAATTTACCTTATAGTAGAGATTTCATTTACACAACAACATCCCATAACAAAATGGGGAGGGTTTGGAGAAATTTTGGAGTCTCTAGTGTTGAAATTGGAATCATCAACCAAGGGTTCTTGTCAGCAACAAGAATCACTCAATAACACACAAGAACCATTGAGGAGAAGAATTAAGAGGAGACGAGAAAATGTTGATTCGATAGGGAATAAACTTGAAATGTGGCCATCTATTACAACAATGTAGCTCAATGAACCTACAACAAGGGAACAATTCACGACCACTGAAGAAGCCAGTGGAACATCAAAATACCAAGTTTAGAATTTCATTTTAATATGATGGAAGAATTAAAGAAGTTGAGGGAACAATTTAAGGTTTTAATATTGAAAGAGATACTTGCGAGAATTTGTATACTTCTTTTAATCCTGAAGAGTATATTTTGATTGAAACCTTTTGTAAGAAAATTAATGAAGAGGAGAGAAAAATCTTTGAATATTGCACCAACCAGGAAAAAACCATATGATAACTACATAAAAGAAGTAAAGAGCTGCAAAAAAATTGCAACATTAAAACACAATCAAGATGAAGAAAGTAAAGAAAAGGATGATAAAAAACAAGAATTAAAAGGTAATGTTAATTAACTTGATGAGTTGGCTACAGAGATGGTTTTATGTCATCCACTTTCACTTGTATATACCTTGTATCTAAAAGAAGAGCAATGGATTAGGTTTCATATTGATAAATTAATTTCTAATTTGGAAATGGATCAATAGCATATTGGAACGAATTTATATTCATTATACTTTTCCACTATTTTTGAAAGAAAATATCTACTACATGAATTTTGTTTGTACAATTAATTAGTACCTATCAACACAAATTGAAAACCTAATCACTTTATTGGAGATATAAATTTGAGGTATTTTCACATTGTTCTATAAAATGACTTAAAAAGATCTCATGAAATGGATTTCTACAAAATTGAAGAATCAAATGCACCCTTGTTGGTGAAGCCTATGTTGAGAAGTTGAGAACCTTATCAATTTTACATTAGATCTCTCTTTTATAGTAATTGCTTGTGAATTAGTTGGCTTCTTATTAATATTTATTATTCTTTGTTTCATCAAACAATTACTATAGCATAAACATGAAGATCACATTAAAAAAAAACCACACACACACACACACAAAATATAGGCTCTCAGCCAGGGCAGAACCCCTATCCTATGGGAAAACCTAGTCAAACTGTCTTCTTATAAATCTAATAAAAGTGAGACATCCAAGACCCATGGCCACAAAATACCTTCCACCTCTAGATGCCGAGTCAAACCTTCCATTTTTCTCAAAAAATCATAATCAAGATATCAGTAACAAGAGAAGTACCAAGGTAGAATTTCCACATATTCCATCTCAAGAAGAAACTCCTCTTCCATTTCAAACTTTGTCCCTCCATCTCTCATCTTTTGCAAAATTTCAGACCAAAAAACACATCAAAGTGTGTGTCCAAATGTGTTCATATCATATTTTATTTATATTGTCCATAGGGGTGCGAATAGACATGTTCATTGGGGTAAGGTTGACTTTTCATGTAGGTCGACTTGTCATCTAGAGGGGTTTTTGACCCAAAATTACATAATAAAAAATATTTTTCCTTTTTCTTTTCAAGAGGTCCAAATAGGAATTTGACTCTTTGTCTCATCAAAACCTAGAAGCATGAATAACATGCTTATCTAATAAATAATAATAGTTATTATTATTTTGAGCATTAAACTCGTCCTTGAAAATAATTTTTCTCTTTCTCTTTCCTTTTCTTCTTTTTGCTTTTTACATAAAATACATAGAGGTACAACTATGAAGACCGAAAAAAGTTACATCTTTCAACACTACCTATTAACTAAGTAGGTATTCATAATTGTACAAACAGTACAAGGATGACCTCAAGTTGAAATGTTCTAAGAAGAGTATCACAATCAACATATACAATGCTAGAGATCTTGATACCATTTAGGTTAACTGCCAAGGTATCAACCCATCAAGGGATCTAGGTACCATCTAAGCTACCTGCCAAGGTACCAACCCAATAGGGATCTAGGTACCATCTAGGCTACATGCCAAGGTAACAACCCAACAGGGATCTCGATGTCATCTAGGCTAACTGCCAAGACACCAACCCTAACAGCTATCTAGGTGTCGCCTAGGGTAACTTCCAAGATACCAACTCAATAGGGATACAGGTTTCATCTAAGCTACCTACCAAGACACCAACCCTAAAAGGTATCTAGGTATCATCTAGGCTACACCAAGATACCAACCCTAAGTACCATCATATGGACTAATTAGCCTAAGGTACAATAACTCATCATCATCATCTGGTTGGTGCCTCAACCTTATGATATATAGATTAGTACAGATTTTTCATCACCAAGGTCAAACTTATAGGAACATCTATCCTCAACGAGTACTAGTCTCATATTCTTACCCAATCCTTCAGTGCCCATTCTCTCCTCATGGCCTTCACTAGACATACGATGATTATCCTTGGCCTAGTGTATGACATATGAAGTAGAGAAGCATGGCCATCATCACTTCCTCTCAACCAGGGAGAATATACTTATTCCTCCACACACAAAGGGAATATATCTAAGCTCCCTCTCAACTAGGGAGATGTGTCCAACATCAGCTACTTTGTTCTTCTAGTGGAGATCATAGTAGTAGTAGCTACACAAGCTCTTTCTTTTGCATCATCATGTCATTAGAGAACTTTAACCTTCCTGAACATCATGGAGCCATCCTCTAACACTTGGGACCTTAAAACTTAAAGACATACCTTAAAAATTGAGAGTTAGATTGTTTCTCAAAATCCACAACCCTTTAAAGATTCAAGGCTCCCTCTGAAGTCATCATTCCTTTGCACATTCTATCTTCATAATACAACAAGGTTCGGCTTCAGCTTTCAATCATCAATATGCTCATTAGATGAAAACTTCAATATCATCAAGGTTTTTGCAACTCCCTCTTTCCATCATGCTCATCATTATCATCAAGCACGAGTTTTTCATTGTTTTTTTCTTTCATATTTTTCATCTTGCTTTCACAATTTTGAAATCCTTCATTACATACCTGCAATTTTCATCAACAAGAACAACAAAGCAAAATATACAAGTACAAGAGCATGAGGTTAGATTTGTTAATCTAGGATTTTCACGATTTCTAAAAAGCGTGAATCTAGGGTTTTTGCCTACAAACCCTAGATATCCCATGACCTCATCCTTATTAGGGTTTTTATTTTAGCGAAAACATCTACTCCTAGGGTTTTTACTTTCAAACCCTAGGTTTTACTTTTATTTCAACCCTTGCTAGGGTTTTCCACAAACCCTAGATTCTATCTGCAAGCCCTAGAAACCAAGAGCTAGGGCTTTATGAGAGGGAACAAATAGTTGGGGTTATAGATCCTAGGGTTGATTCATTTTAGGGTTTACAAACCCTAAATATCAAGGGACTTTAAGACTCCTTAGATTATGCAAATTCTACAAACCCTAGATTCTAAGAATATGCAAAAATGTGATTTTCACACCCTAAAATTTTTCTAGTTATTTAGACCTATCATAAACTAACTACAAGAACCTTCAAGCATGCTGCAAAAAATGTTGGAAAACTAATAAGAAGGCGGATGAATAAGTAGTGTGATCTATATACGATTTTACCTTTTATTACTTCACTTATTGAATCACACATATGTTAACAGCAACTCATTAAACATATGTATCACAAAGCATAACTTAAAACCATAAGCAGCAATATAAACAATAAACAATGCACACAATCACATCATCACACATAAGACAATATTTTTGGCAGAAACCCTTTTGGGAGAAAAACCACCCTTTTTGTTGCTTCTCTACTATGAATTTCTATTAGTCAAGCAATTTGTCTTTTGCATAGATTGTTAATTCCCATTAGCATGGAGACTCGACCTCATGAACAAAATGCCAACACCGATCGGCTAGGATACTCGATACTACCGATCAGCTCGAAAGACTTTGCTCTCTACGAAACTAGGGACTACCATCCATTCAAGGCCACCACAATCAACGATCTTCGCCCAACTCTGATTGGAATATCCAACTACCATTGGATGAGAAATTGTTCCTTTCGATGAAGCTTTGACATCACTGCTCCTCTCTCATGAAGTCATTGTGCCTCTCCACTATGCGAACCTCTTTTCATCTATTTTCAAACTAGATCCAAGACGATTTGCTCAACAACAATTCAGCTTTGCATACATGCTCTCAGCAACAAGATCTCATCATCAAATCAACATAAAAATCTACAAAACAAATTCTCTCCAAACTAGAAAAAATTGTGGCCACAATAAATATGAATACAATAAAATCCTCACAACAAAATATTGTTGAATAATACAATCAGCAACGAAAGACACTATGGCTATGTGCCAAATGCATCAGCAACTCCTGCATAAAACAAGTGTGAAAATCACCATCAAAAATATTACCCAGCAGCATACAAAACTTCTTCAAATAAACTCTACTCCAGCAGCTTCAATTCTGATCTATTCTAAACATGCTTCAGATCTACTCATATGCAGCAATAAACACTCATAAACTGAAGCATCTATGCTCTCCAATAGGTTTGAATCATACTCACTCTATTATCCTTCTCTTCACACATACACTCAAAATCTAACACCATCAACAACCATTAAGCTCTAAAGACAAGAAAATAAAACCTCTAGGGATAAATTGAGCTTGGAGCTAGGATCAAGGGTGCACAAATTGGACCAAATCAATCCACTAACATCACTACTTGTGCAATTAAGGTGTTCACATCATTGGAGGACCTTTTCAAACCTTTTTTGACCTTATCCAAATAATTTTGAAGCTTCTAATAATTACCAAGTCAATTCTTACCCAAACATTGCGAGGAATGCAGGTAAAAATAACTCTCATGATGTATATGCTACTCCTATGAAGGAAACTTGTGTGTATGTTGTTCCTATGAAGGAAACTAGTGTATACCCAGAAAACTTCAAGTTGTCCACACTTCTTGGCTCCAATCTTCCTTAAATTGATTCTCTTCTTCTCTCAGCACCTATACAATCCTCCAAACCTCTAACATAGCTTCAAAAACGTCTGTAAGTGGATCAAACATGTCTCCCAAATGTCGCGGCCAATTTTACCTAGAAGGTCAACAAACAAAGTTGGCAAGAGTGTCAACAAGTCATTCACTCTCCATCAATCACCTCCACAAGCTACAACACCTCTGATAGGCCTGCAATGCAGCACCATCACCAAGCCATCACATCACTACAACAAGTCATCCTCATAAGCATAGACATAAAGACCTAATGAAGACCTAGTTGACAATTCAACTAATATGCCATCAATCATCTCTATCACATGTAGATCTACATCATCAACCAACCAATGACATCATTTGACCATCATAAGTGTGCCATCATCATAAGATCAATCATCAATACCAACACGTATTGACACCCACCAACTGCTCCATCAATCTACATCATCATGAGGTTGACATAAGAACATGCCCTCACAAGGTTGACATCAATGCCAACACAACTAGTTGCAACCATGCTACAATGAATGGCATCTACACATAAGCTAAGCTACAATGGTTGACATCAATGCCAACATGAGCTAGTTTCCATCATGAACTAATGCCAATATCAGTTAGTTGGATCCATGCATACCATCATGCCAACAATATCCCCATGGATTCCAACAATCCCCCCCTTTTGAATTGATGGAAACCATACGCAAACTCCATACCATCATCCTCTATCTCTCCCCCTTTGACATCAATGGAAAAGGGCCAACTCCATATGATAAGGCAGCAAGAACTGAAGTACAAATATTGGAGTGATACATCTCACTTAGATGAAATATAATGCATATGAAAGGTCATTCATGCCTCCATACAAGCAGCAAGAAATATCCTCTATCTCTACACATATTAGAAGTAGTAAGCAGCAAATATATCCAAGCAACATTCAGAGCAACATATTCAACAAACACCTCTAGCAGCAAGCAACAATATGCCAACTTAAGACAACTGTCATCAACATATGAAACATCATCATAATATGCATCAATATCCACATGCGGTAACCACATATAATCTCCCCCATAACTCCATAGCAGATACTACCAAAATATCTCATCACATGAGGCTAAAAACCACAATTGTCATAGCATAGTGTTGATGGTGCTGGACCCACCAACATTCAGGGGATCTCCCCGATAAGAAGTCCCAACTAGACCTCAGACTGTTTGGAGTAGGAGTCCCAGCAGTGGATGGTAATGTAGTGCCTTGACCACAGTAGTGCATAGAGATAAGTATGATGACTTTTGGTGGAAGAAAGTGTATGACCTTGCAACGAGTCAAATGAGATGCATGGGGGTTCTAACACACGGAGGGTAAAAGGAAGTGTGCCCCTTAGAAGCCTGTAATAGTACGCAGCCTGAGAGGAACACACGAGCGGAATGGCATCACAAGTTGAAATGTGGAATAGTCCACAAACCAAAGTGACGGGTTAATCCAACAACATGCATTCAACAATATTCATACAATTGGACACAAAGTAGTTCATAAGCAAATGCGTACGTTAAACAACATACATTGCTAAAGCAACTAGAATAGTCCAACTACAATAACAACATATACATGAAAGCGTGTTGGCTCTGTTATTATTATTATAAGTGAAATTTCCATCCATACATACACCATTGACATCCAGTAGCCCCAAAAATGGAATACTACAGTCAAGAACACCTGCTCCTCCAAAGAAGTATACTCACTCTACATTGTGGAGAAGCCAAGGCTCGTCACAATACTCCCAAGCCTTCTCTAAGCCTAATCATAGCCAAAAGCTTAGCTCCCAAAAGCCTTTTCTATGAGTTATGAGGTTCTATTTATAACAAAGGGTGGGGTGACCCTTAACATTCCCCTTTGTGACTCTTTGACTACCCTCATGACTCTTCAAATTCTTTACAAATAACTCATTACATTACATAGTGACTATTCACATTCCACTAATGACACTTGGAATTTCACTTACAACATATTTACAAATAATATACATTTTCCACATGTACCCATGTGAGACAAAATAGGCTAGAGACAGCCTAACAAGACAAAACACCATGACTCAGACGTTTGGGGAAATACCAACTCGGCAACCTCCACTTGATGCTTCCCAATCACATATTGATGCTGAGCTTGGTACTGTGTGATGATGTCCCCAAACTGCTTGATGGTGTCTTTCTGATAAAGGACTCTTGCCTCCGTAGCTTCTAGGTATATGTTTTTGGAACCTTTGTCCAACTCATCCTGAAGCATGTGCAGCTTGGTATTGACCATAACAGGACCACAAATGTACTTTTGTATGTTTTTTGCACTCATATCCAAGGCATCGCTAGTGGCCTCCCGCCTTAGTTGTTCCGTGTACCTGTCAATCTCTAGTCTGACTTGGTTCTTGTGCTTAGCTTCAGTGAGGAAACCGATTGACGGATCCTGTGCGTTCTTACCATGACATCCAAACTCTTATACAGTCGTGCATATGAAGCCTGTATGTTGCTAACGAACGGGGTGAGTTTCTCATAGTTCTAGATCAACATCCGGACCTTCGCTTTGGCCCTAGCTCTGCCTGCGGCTTCATCATCATTGGCAAGTAAAGTGGGGACCCTTTATACCGCATTGTCCACTCTTGCATATGGGTGATGGCAGCATGTATGTCCTTGAGAGTTTAGACAAACCTTTTGATTCGTTGTTATAAGCCATGCAGATAGACAACCTCCTTATGCATGGTGAAAAATCTGTCATAGAGCTTCCACATGGTAGTCTCAAGTGTTGATACATAAGCAAGTATCACTTTCCTCATCTCTGCCATTGTGGAACTTGAGCTCTGCTCTCTGGATTGTCCTGCCTCTTGCCTAGCTGCCTAAAATTTATTTGTCGTCTAATCATTCTCGGCTAACAAGAACTTGACATTTGAGCTCGTGGCTCCTGCATAAGCCAAAGTGGCATCAGTCATGGCAACTGGATGCTTTCTAACATCTGACACTATCACCCTTTCCTTCATGAATGCAGGTGACATGTGATCATAAGGGAAATGTTTTCTCCACGCCCATTCAATCTTCTTATGCAACTCGTCGAATGGTAGATTGTACACATCCATCACCAGATCATCATCAAGGAGAACAGCCTCTCCTTTCTCGCTCGGGACTAGTTCTGACACTAGAGGTGGTGGAGACTGAGAGGTGACCTCGGGTGCTCTCGACATGAGGTCAATGTCTTGGTCTTGTGGCTCCTACCCCAACTCCTTGTTTTTCACTTCAATAAGTTGCTCAATCTGTTGAGCAAGCTCGCGATCTTGCATCTACTCACCCTCTTCTTCAGTTGTCAGTTGTTCTGACTCCTCAACCTGTATGGCCATTGTTTGTTCTGTCATCGCGCCTTTCCTCTCGTCTTCTTCATGTTTCTACTTCTCTTCCCTCTCTCTCCTTCTTAGCTCCTATTCTTCCTTCAACTTCTTCTTCGTTTCTTGCAACTTTCGTTCCGCTTCCTATGGCCTCTGCTTCTCTTTCTTCCTTCACTCTACTCTCTTTATCCATCGCTCCCTATTTTCCTCCACTGCCAAAGCTACTTTCTTAGTGATGGGGTCTACTTTCAACTTGCATCTTTGCTCAACCTCTGGGTTCTCGACAATCTTCCTCTTTCCTTTGTCCTGCACTGGATTGCTGCTTATTGTTGTTGTTGTTGTTTCTTCATGCGTTGTTGTTGCCTACATATTAGCTTTCCAATTTGTGGCTATACTAACCAGCTCATGGAGCTTGGATTCATTGTAATAGTATCTCCAAGGGTCCTCCTCGTGCCAATTAAATGTCTCATGGATTCATGGATAGTACACCTTCGCATAGTGGTTATTGCAAATACAATGGGGATCATATGGATTATATTCTTTGGTGTCAAACTGGAACTTCACTATCTCCTTAGCTTCAGCATCTGCATCCTTCAAGTTCTTACTCTCGTACAATCCAATCCACAAAGGAAGGGTGGGTGATGGTGCCTTCTTCCTCCTATGTAATCCTACTAATAACCTTTGTGGAGATGTGGTATGAGACCTCTTGCATGACCAACTTGTCTGTGGCATACCTTGGTAGAACATGTGGAGGCTTATCTCCGCAAAACATCCTGATGAAGGTGCCACTAGGTGAGGCATACCAATCTACAATGTCAAGTATTGCCTCCATCACTTCTTAGGACATGCAAGGTGGATCCTGCTCAAAGATCAACTTGTACAACGGGGTGATGAAATGGCCAGTCATCCTTGCCATATTTTCTCGGTAGCTATAGCTGGAAAGAAACATGCAATAAATGTTGATGGCAATCTCTTTCAGTGTCCCTGTCCAACTCATGTCAGGAAACTGATGTTGGGCACAAATTGCATCAAGTAAATACACGGACATGTAGAATATCACTTGCTCATCTTTGGGTGGATTCCAGACATTAGTCACATGGACTTTCAACTGAAGAGCCAACAAATCTGACCAGTTGAATGGCTTTCCATCACTCACCAGCTGGTCCAACATAACCACCCAATTTTTAGGAAAGGTCTTCGTGCTCTCTTGACCATATAATCGGCATGCAAAGATGATCAAGAATTGGTAAGCCTTCCTGAGATATTTTGTCTTGTAAACATGATTGGGTGTCATTCTGAACTTCGATGGCTCTTTCACCTAGCGCTTTACAATATCTCTGGTGTTCACAAAGTTGTGGGTGCCATACAAAAGTGTGTCCATGCGGTTCAGCAGCAGAGGTAAATGATACATTTGTTGATAGTTCTTCACCCTGAAGGTGGCAATTTCTATCCCAATGGCACTCCTCAATGTAATAGTCTATGGATGTGTTTGTGAGACAATCCATTGGATGATGTTCGCACATGAGAAGGCGGGGTAACTGCATGAAACCTTGTGTAAGCCTAACCAGTGGATATTGATGTAAACCTGTCGATCCTCTAAGTCTTCCTTGAAGTCCTCTGCAAAGGTATCCTTAATTTTCTGCCATGTTAACTTCATGCCCTTCTCAATGAACAGTTGAGTGTCTACATAAAATAACAAATTCATTGACACCTGCTCAACTGCTTCCCCAATGCTACTCTCAACAGTATCCTTTGATGCAGCTCTCTTGGAGGCCATGTTATCTATAACTACTAGAGAGTTGTTCAACAATTATTGTACCTGGAGACAGAGAGGAAACTCATGGCATGCAAATGTTAGCTTGAAACAAAAAGCACTTAAAGAATCAGACCAAGCAACAAACTCGACAAATTCTGGGAGGGGTTGTGAAATCTTGGCTCACAGAGGTGACTGGCTGTCCGCTGAAACTGCACATTGCACAGTCCCAGCAATCAGTGGGGAGGTCTTGCTTATTGGAATTGTGCAATCCGTAGTTCAGTCTGGGCACGTGCCAGAAGAGACTGCGCATTGCGCAGTCTTAGTGGAAAAGTCTCGAGGTTGGCTCTTAGAATTGCACAGTGTGCAATTGGAGCCAGGCTTGGGCAACCTCTGCGCAATTCCAGAAGTCAAGGTTGAGGCCTTGAGCTCCATAAATGCGCACCGTGTGCTTGGGAAAATGAGATCTGGGCCAAGGAAGCCCAGATCTTCTTAAGGGGAGTGAGAAATCGAATAGATCTAAAGGATAGTGCGATGCTGGGTGAAGATCTAAGTGAATGATGATGCATGCAAGTGAAAAAAGTGCAGGAATCAACCAAACTGAAGGGAAATGAAGCATGTGGAGAGATTTGCCGCAACGGCGACCGTTGGTGCAAAAACTAGGTGATGTATGCAACACTCGGGAAAGGCAATGAAAAACTTAAAACAGGTCTTTTAAAAGATAAAACAGGTTAAAATGCCAACGGTCGTTTAACAAAACTAGTGAAACAGCACTATCACAAGCTAAACAAACAAAAGCGACAGAAAAAGCAACAAAATACTAGAAAAGCAAGACTTACCCAGAAAAGCAACAATGATCATACCAAAAGTTCCTTGATCTCCTCGGGAATGCTAAATCTCCAAGATCAGATGTGAAAATGAGCTCTAGTAGCATCGATTAAATAGATTTGGTCAATTTAGAGTTTATGACGCAAAGGCCAAAAATCAAGTAAAAAGCGACACTTGGCGGCAGTTTCCAAAATAACTCAAGTGTCTCCTCTAGTCTACTAAAAATAAATCCCTATTTTCTAGGGATTCTTTTTCACTTTTTGATTTTTTTTCTTTTTGGGGAAAAGCTCCATGCATGGCCCAAAGAGATTGTGTAGTTCTAGGAAGGACTGGGAAACTCACTGGCTCATGCATTGAGCAGCTCCTGAGGGAGAAGCTTCTGCACAATTTCTGGGTTGAGTGGCTCTGCGCAATTTCCCAGTTGAAGGTTGGTTGTCATTTGGATTTTTGCAATTTTGGAGCTGAAGGCTCACTATCAACTTGGACTGTGCAATTCTCAAGAGTAAAGTTGGTTTCCCTCAAGGATTGCACAGTTCACCAAGGAAAGATTGGAACTGAGTTGAAACCAAGTCAAGAGACCGACTTGTGAGTTAGGCAGTAAACCAAGTGAGAAAACACAAGCCACAATGCAAAACATAAATCACATTCAAAGCACAAGTACCTAGGTTAGTGTGAGATGAGTTGTGATTTAGGAGGGAGGCTCCAAAACGAAGCATAGGCAAAATTTTGGAGGGTGGTTGTAGCCACTACAACACATAGCATGAGGCACATCATGAACACCTCCAAGCGGATCATAATGTCAAAAATGTATGGCTGAAGTAATAAGAGCAAATAATTCCCCCCCTGAAGACATGTCATCTCCAAGTTGTAGAGATACCAATTGTTGGGTTGAAATCATTGCTTCCATTGCAAACAATGCTTCCTTTGAAAAATATAAGCACCATATGGACTAAGACTCCACATGACCATGACTCAAGTGACATATACATGATGTTATCACTCCAAAATTTCTTCAAAGTTGTTAGAAAAAGAAATGATAGAGGTAACCACAAACCACTTTTGGAGATCAGGACCTAGCCTTCCTAATCTCAAAGAGGGCTCTCTCTTTATGATTTAACTTTGTTTTAGTTAATTAATTTTAGGCTAGTTATGATTGTGCCTGGGTTTTTTATTTGAATTTGGGTGGTGGGATCACTTACTTAAATGAAAAGGTTTGTCTTTTACCATTGGGCTATGGGGTCAAATGTCAGAAAAACAAGACTGAATTAAGTTCTAAAAACAGTGTCTAAAGGGCAAGATAGAGGAATTACTACAGATCTCAAAGGCTTGAAGGTGAAATGGTTTCCAATCGGATCCAGGGAGAAATTAAGGGTTCCCTAGGCCGGATCATGAAGATAATGAAAGAGGTCAATCGGGATGGGAGAGAAATTAAGGGTTCTCAAATCCGGGTATTAAAGGAAAACATATAAATGACTAACTGTGCAAAACAGGGTGTACTTAAACAAATTATGAGTGATATTTCCAATTAATTCATTCAAATTTGGAAAAAAAATTAAGTTTATGAAACACGTAAGAAAATAACAAAATCAGACAAAGAAGATACTTCACTGCAATAGCTCATCTCATGAATCCTCTAGTGCAATCTTTTTATTACTTGCTCCAGCCTGTTGACTTGAAAATTGGTACAATCACCCTTAGATTTAAGATCAAAATAACTCTACAAATGTATAGAAATCCACCTTGTATACTTCAAATTATGAAGTATTTATACAAAATAATTTACAAAATATCTCAAAACTGCATTGAGAACTAATCTAGGAAAAGGAAATATCTTCATGCAAGAAGATAGAGACAGCTATTGAACTGTTGTTTGTTGTCCCTGTTATTTAGGTTCTGATGCCTTTTAGTCTCTGATCGTTTACCCTTTAAGCTGCTTGGTTATTTGATCTTCACACTGGATGTCATATTCACTTATGACCTTTCATCTGATACACTTTGACCTTGCTGACATGTCAATATCCTTTACTATTCTTTTTACTTTTACTGTACATTCCAAATTTTTACTGTGTATTTCAACAGTAAATCATTTAGTTTTTCACATGTATCAGCCTCTGGTAGTGGCATATTGATCATCTTTCTGTATGTTTCATCTGTTTTTCTTTCAACTATATGTTTTATCTGCTTCCTCTGTTTTAACTTTTTCTGTGTAAATTGTTTGTTTTAACATTTATTGTCTTTGTGTGAATGATTTCTTCTGCTCTGTGATAATTGTCTTCTTCTTCTGAATAAAGGCTTTTGAATAGATTTCCTTTCGAATCTTGGAGTAAACAAGTTTTGTGACTAGTATCAAAATTGTTTATCCAAGCTTTCTGGTCTTCTAATTACCTGCAAAATACAATTGTTTCGTTAATAAAATCCAAGTCTGAGAAGAGGTGACCGAAGGTTGTATTTGAAATGGGAATAACTATGGATGGAGTCCGGAAGGTGTTCGGGAGGTAATCCATGGTGAAATCTGCTCGTAGAGGCTCAGGGTGGCGTAAATGGCTAATGTAGGCTTTTTTTGAAAAACAAGCTAAAAGAGCGAAAATGAGCGTCTTTGGCATTTTAACGGGTAACGGATAAATTTGGCGCAGAAATTCATATTATGAACAGTGATGGTTTTGGCTTTAGCAGGGAGGCAGTATTAAGGCTCATCGCACCGCTTTTGGCCATCGGGCAGTATTTTCATGAGGGCACGTGAGTTAGCGTGGAGTTGCCACATAGCCAAAAGGGACCCGAGCAAAACCACGAATTTCACATGCTCTCGGGCCTTTAAAGCTCGGAAAAGAAATGAACTCGATATGGATGCGCGTCGTTAGATCTGGGGGTGATAGATCTAACAGCTATCGCACGGTCAAGATGCACGAAGGGCAGTCAGGCGGAGATTAGCGGGGCCCGGGGGATAATTACAGTTAATTTGTAATTATTTAATGAATAAGTGGTGTGGGTTAAAAGTATAATGCGTGGGTTTATGGAGTGGGACCAGGGTTAACTGCAACAGGGTTTTGTTAACCACACCAAGGGGGTGGGTTAAAAGGTTTTTATATCGAAAATTAGTGAATTTTTGTAGTTAATTTAAATAAAGGGGGAGGGAGACAAAACTTAGGCTAAAAGGGGTTTTAGGGGTTAAATGGGTTTTAAGGGTTTTGTTGGGAAATGTATGAATGGCGGAGTTAAATAAGTAATTTGGGGGGGGGGATTTAAACTTAGGACAAGGGAGGTTTTATGGGTTTTTTTGTGTGAAACAGGGAAATTAATAAGGGGAAAATGATTTTTTCAAAGGGGAATGGGTTCCACATTAGGGAAAAGGGGTTTTTGGGTAGGGGAATGAGTTTGGAGGGTAAATTACTAGGGAAATGTGTGAAACCAAGGGGAAAGGGTGAAAATGAAGGGAAAAGAGTATTTTCTTAAAAAATAATGGGATAATGGGGAAATTAATAAGTTTGTAGTGGGGGGTGAAATGAAATGAGGGGAAGTTAATTAAATCAGCTTGTGATCATCCTTTCACTTTCATAACTGCTCTTGCACACTGAAATCTTGGATTAAGCATGATGAATGTGCTTATGCTTCAATCAACTTTGTACTTCTGCAACCGTTTTTCTACTTACCCTAACATTTTTTCTTCACTTTATTGGGTGCATTTAAGCTAGCAGACCCTTTCTTTCCTTTTTTTTTTGAAAAGTAAACTATATAATTTTAACCTTATATCTTCCAGTGGCTCATATTAAGCTTATGAGCACATTTTATTTCTCTACCTAACCACTGATCTGCCAAGATTAAACAGTTTGGCTAGATCTTTATTCTCTATCTATAAACATGAAATTTAAAGCATGAAGTAGTCAAGATTAAACAGTTTGACTATCATGGGCTGTGGCATTTATGACAAGCTGCACACAACCATTATTTTGCATAGTAAAGTAAAAAGTAGTGGCACTTAGACTTGCACACTTTCATGATCTGTTTTTGTTTGGGGTTCATATTTTTTCACTTTTTTGATCTTTTCTTATTCTTTTTGTCCTTTGATATTTCTTTTAGAACATACCCTCTTTACATTTTTTAATTTTTAATATGGAAAACATTTGCAGAAAAGCAAAGGTATGTACAATATTACAAGACTTAACATAGTCAATTCAAAATTATGAATCCTATTATTATAGGACCCTAACACATGATAAATACATGTTTTTATTAGTGACACAAGACCTCATACATTCTCTCATATAATCATAACATGACCTCATGACTCATGACTATAAAACCCAAAAGATAATACAACATAAGTACATGGTTCCATGAGCATTTTACATAGATTTTCAATGAAAAACATGGTTTTTATGATCATATTATATGTACCAATGACTCAAAATACATAATACATCATCATTAGCCCATACATGGGGCACCAAAATAGACTCCATAAAACTCCTCCAAAAACAAGCCTACATCATGATGACTTAACAACTATTAATTGGACCCTCAACCAATACATAATGATGAAACAATAGCAAATACATGGTTGCAGTAATCATCATACAACAGCTCATACATGGTTGGTCCATGTCACAAGTCATCTCAATACATTATGAAATGATGATCACAATCTATGCATAGTTGCACAACTTTTCAACCAACTATTAGTGGAAACCAAAAGCATATACATCGCTGAAAAATGTGTTCGTTTTCACCGATGAAAACACATAAATCTACCACATATGATTGAGTGAAAAACAATGAAGAAAATGTTGAATATCACATGTAAATCCATACCATGCATAGATCCCCCTAAGCTCAATATACCTCTAATAGACAGGTTGATCCTGTGGAGCTGAATGTGCATAAGGTTGGAATGAACTCATCATATATGTTGCAATAACTCATACTCATCAAGCGACCAAATTCTCCCCCTGAGGTTGTGCACCTCTCATGATCTGCAGTCCACTAAAAATATGCATGGCTAGTCATGGACTGCATGCGGTAATGCTCTTCACTAGTTGAAGAGTTGTTTCTCCTTCTTCCTCCATATTTTCTTGGGCTACTTCTTCTCCTTGAACTGCTTCTTCTCTTCCTTCATTTGCTTCTTCTCTTGCTTCACAGGTTTTGTGTTAAATCCTCTTTGTTTTTTCTACTTTTGACATTTTTTTCTTGAATCACTGAGCAGCAAACAATATCTTGCCATATGGCCAAATTTATGGAAAATATAGCACTCCACATGGCCAAGAGGATCAACTCTTCTATTGCTCATGCTAGATCTAAACCTTGCATGAAATGTGTCTCTCCTCCAACGGTTAGAGCTGCAATCTTTTGCCTTATGGCCAAATAGGTGACATGAGTAGAAATAACCATGAAAAGCATAGTTATACCTATTAGCCATTCTCCTTCGCTGCTAATATTGTTGGAATCTACGTTGATATAGTCTATATGTTCTGCTCCAGCAATTTGTTGCAATATTTCCAAACTTGTGATAGTTGTAACATTCTACATTCTGCATAAAAGGAACAAAAGGACTTTGATTCCTTTTAAACTTTACAAAACTATCATGATCATCTTTAGGAGCAAAAGATCTTCTCAATGTAGGTGCTCCTTGAGAATTTATTTTCTATTGTTGGTTTTGTAGCTTCATTGACTACTAGTTCTGCTTGTTTTTATGTTGTTGGTCCTTTTGTTTTTTATTTAGCTACTGGATCCGCTTCTTGTTTCCTTTGATCTAACTTTTGATATTGGTATTGTTTACTATAGGTTTATTGGGTTCTTCTTTTGTTCTTTTACTTACATGCAAACTAAACTCACCCTTTTGAAATCCAAGACCAGATCTATCCAACGGTGATCTTTGGATCTCAAGCAAATTATCCAAGTTTGCTGTACTCTTCTCCATCTTCCGATAGGTGCAGGTGCAAGCCATTCTCCATTTCATTGTGTATACATGATGCCACTTGGATGTGAGTGCAAGTTATTGTAATATAAATAGTAGACCTCAAAACAGGGATGTAAGCAACTATATAAGCCACAAAATATATTCAAGAGCAAGCCAACAATGTGAATATTTGGGCCACAAGCTACACATGACATCTATTGTCACGTTCTCCAAGTGGTATTTTGAAATGCTTCAGAGCATTACCACTATGCAATGTTATGGCCATTGATGACGTGATGCGACCACAGGAATGAAAATTTATAGGGCATGCTAAGATATAATCGCACTGCCACGAGATTTACAGATCAAGCCTAGAATCTTATGTTAACCTACATCAATTAATGAGCAGAGAATTGGGCCTAGGAATGTCTGTCGAACTTCTTTCAGAGAATGTTAGGGTTGCCACAGATAATGATTTGCTTCAAGTATCAACAGAAAGTGATATTTTGGCCTCCCATCCAACTTCAAACCTCGCTCTGAAACCATGTTGAGAAATCGGGAGACTTATCAATTTTACATTAGATTTTTCCTTCATAGCAACTGCTTGTGAATTAGTTGGCTTCTTATTAGTATTTATTATTCTTTGTTTCATCAAACAATTACAATAGCATAAACATGAAGATCACATAAACAAAAGAACACAAAATATAGGCTCTTAGCTAGGGAAAAACCCCTCTCCTAGGGGAAAACCCGGTCAAAATCTCTTCTTATAAATCAGATCAAAGTGAAACATCCAAAACCCATGACCACAGAAGAATTTCCACATCTAGATGCCAAGTCAAACCTTCCATTATGTTCAACAAATTCATCATCAGGATAACAGCGACAAGAAAAGTACCAAGGCAGAATTTCCACATATTCCATCTCAAGGAAAAACTCTTCTTCCATTTCAGACTTTGTCCCTCCACTTCATCTCTCTTCTTCTGTGAAATTTCAGACCAAAAAATACGTCAAAGTGTCTGTCCAAATGAGCTCATATCATCCTCTATTTATATTGTCCAGAGGGTTGCGAACAGACATATCCATTGGGGTTGGGCCGACTTGTCATCTAGGGGGGTTTTGACCCAAAATTACATAAAATAAATTATTTTTCCTTTTTCTTTTCAAGAGGTTCAAATAAGACTTTGACTCTAACTCAACAAAGCCTAGAAGCATGAACATGCTTATCTAATAAATAGTAATAATAATAATTCTTTTGAGCATGAAACCCATGCTTGAAAATAATTTTTCTTTTTCTTTTTCTTCATTTTGCTTTTTACATAAAATACAGAGGTACAATTATGAAGACCGAAACTAATTACATCTTTCAACCGCCTGAACTTGACTCAATCACAAATGTTTTCAAGGAGCAAAAAGAAAGGTTTTATAATCCTTAAATAAGAATGATCATGCGAAGGGTACAAACAGAAGCTATTCGAAATTTCACCAACTTCTATAACAATTCAAAACTTGTGGCATTAACTACTTGTCAACGATGATGGGAGGAGTTGGATGATAACCTAAAGGCAAGACAACCCTATTTGCTATCAAATCTTCATGCAGCATTACAAAATCAAATTATATGTGCAATCAATAAGAAATAAATCATTAGAATGGATTGGCCTAAAATTTAAACATCCATTATTGCTACATCTGATATCAGATTACAAAGGAGAGCTAACGATACACAAAGAAAGAGAGGCAAAGATGGGAAATGAATGATTTCTTCCCTAGATTCCATGCAGAAGAAACAAACACTCATTTTGATTCTATATAATTTTAGAGCCTTTTATGTGGATCAACATATACAGGTCATTTCCTCTTATTTTGAATGATCTCACAACATAGATGCAAAAAGATATACTGGGAGGTAATGATGAAACATGTAATTGTCCTCCCTATCACATATTTCATCATCCTTTTTCCCATCATCCTTTTTCCTCAAATCTACTTGTTTTCTCCATTTTCTTTCCATTTTGTCCTCTTTATCCATCACATTCAACATGATTGGATTATGTTAGAAAATGAGTATCGTTATAGTAAATTAACAAATTTGCATGTTTTGGTGTGTTTTGTGTGACAACCCACCCAAGGTTCTCGCATGAGCCATATTGTAAATAAGTTGCAAATATTATACAATGTTTGAAATCAAAAGGAAAGGGGATTGAGTCAAAGGGACACAGATTCTAGAGCTATGGAGGAGGATTGTTGCTTGGGATGTATGAAACCTGAATTTCCAGATAGCCATTGAAGGATTGGTTGGTGCATGAAGTTAATGCACTGGTTCTTGAAATTAATGGGCTAGGCAAAAGTAATCAGACCCGTGCTTACTTGAAAAAACACAAGCAACAAAGAGGACAGAAATTATGGAAGGTTGAAAACAATAAGGACGCAGCAGTGAATAATTTCCGGACAGAGATTGAAGGATTGGCTAGTGCATGAAGTTAATGCACTGGTTCTTGAAATTAATGGGCTAAGAAAAAGTAATCAGACCCATGCTTACTTGAAAAACACAAGCAGCAAAGAGGACAAAAATTATGGAAGGCTGAAAACAATAAGGACGCAACAGTAAATAATGCTGACAAAAATGTAGGCCATGGTAAGCAAGAAAAAAGAAAAGAAGGGAGGGTGGGGGTCGGGGGGACATTAGAAGGGGATCTAAATAATAGAGAATGTTCGAACAGCGGAGAGCCTCGAACAGCAGCAGGCATTCGGACAAGAGAGGAGGCACACGGGATTCGGGATTCGAACAAGAGAGACCCATTCGAACAGAGGAGAATTTGCTTTGGGAGAGACCCATTCGAACTCCTTGCAACAAGGGAACAAATACCTTTGTTTGGGAGGTAGACTGAGAAGGGGGTTGGGATCAAGCTTTCAACAGAAGCTTTCAGTAGGCAACGCAGAAGAGAAGAGAAGAGAAGGGGATCGGTTTTTTATCTCTGGAGGTTATGGGTTGAGTGGCTACACTCTAGAGCCCACTAACATCTTAGGTCCCTCAAGGCTGTGGGTTGAGTGGCTAGACTCTAGATCCCTCTAACATCTTAGGTCCCTTAAGGCTGTGGGTTGAGACAGAGGTTTCCTGAGCCCTATAACAGCTTGAGAAGAGGCCATCCTGAAGTAGAAGTAGAGAAGGACTTGATCAAATACATTTAGTTATTGCCTCATTCGACAGAGGATTTTGGACTCCCTATAAGGGGGTGAATCACTATGTGTGCATTTGGAGGTGAGGTGGGTCACCTCTGGACTTCCTGCGTTGACAAAGAAAGAAGAAATCAACTAGTGGGATTGAGGAAGGAGGTCCTCTGGAGTCCCTGTTTCAATTGGTAGCTAGTGTGTAGTCCCAGAAGCAAACAAACCCCTTCTTAGACTCTGGAATCTGGCTCAGGGGTGACAGCTGCAAGTAATAGTGGTTGTAGTTATCTATGGTTGGGTGGAGAATCTTGGTCCCAGACTCAGTTGGCCTGCAAACTTAAAGATCAGTGTTGTGCATGTTCACTCATCTTTTAATGAATCGTATTGCATTGTTGTTAATAATGGTTTTGGGACTCGGGACTATGTTTGTGTTGTTAATTCTTGCATATGTGATGCATCCTTGTGGGGATACCCCATTGATATATGTGTTCATTATATATATGTGTGTGTTTGTGCTTGGATCTGGAGCAAAATCTGTGAAATGACTAGTTGATGGTAAACACAGAGTGTTTGAGGCATAAGTGGTGCAATAAACAACATAATAGTAATGTCTAAGCTATAGAGTTGAACTGAACCTAAATCTAAACAAAATGCTTAACTGAGTGAAGACTAATGCATTAATGAAAGTAAAATAACTCCATGATATGTTACAGGCCATGGTCGAGGCCAATAGAGCTTAAAATAAACCTTGAAAAGCAATGGGTTATGAGACCCCTTTTTTTATTATTACACAATTTACATGGAAGACCCTCTACTGGGCACTCCTGGGCAGAGTCAGTATTTATTTATAAGTTGTTATACCGCCAGGCAAGCAATGTATGAGGGTCAAGAGCATTTCCCCGGGGCCAGTCAAACCCTACAGCTTTACCTAAATGTCCTGCAATCTAGCATTTTGGGCAAGCTAGATATCTATAAGTGTCGTCTTCGCATTGTCGGTAAGGCACCAAAAGGTGTGGCATAACGACAAGGAGTTGCTCGTAGAGTGTAGATTTTGGAAGTGTTGTCATGTGGCAGGGGAGGTGGAAACCTCTCGGAAGCTCACACCAAGCTCATGGTAGAAAATAGTTGCAGGAGCACCTACACTGCTATGCGAGGAATTCCCTACCAAAAAGCAGGGAAGGCCCACAAGTTGGGAATCCATTTATGAAGCTAACATCCAAGCTCGAGAAGGGTAACCCCATGGGACACCTTAGAGTGACATCAGTAGAGTGGAAATATCTTAACATAGATCTGGGGTCTACCAGACCTCTGAGACAGAGTGAAAGTTGAGAAGACTAGCTCGAGGAAGCCTGTACAGTGGTAGAGCTTGTCTTTAGGGAGATCGCAGAAATCCTTAACTAAGACATCGCATGAGGCAGAGTTGAAGCTCCATGACTGAGTCGTGGCGAGAAACGAAACGAAAGGATTTCGTTTCAACGCCAAGGAGCAAAAACTGATCTTTATAGAAAAGGTTTGGATAACTTTATCTTTTGTAGGTCAGAACCTTAGGCAGGAAGGCTTCCTATTGGCAGAGCCAGATTCTCCTTTCATAAGATTAAGAGATTGGTGATGTGGCTAGTAAAATCCCAGAAAGGTTGGATCTCGTAAGTTAATCTCATTAGTCGTCGGGAAGTTTGTCACTTGACAGACCCGAGATTGTCAATAGACAGATCCTGTAATGGTAAACCGATGTCAGGAACCACTGTCCAAGTTAGACCCCAAAATCCCATAACCAATTGTGAATTCGGAATTAAATTAGAGTGTCAAGATCCGGGATTCGGGAAAGCAAAATCCCGAAAGGTCGGAAGTCTCGAGGACTCTCGGAGCTGGAACCCCATAACTAAGCATGGACTGAATTAATTGAAGAGTCCAGATCCAAGATTGAGGACTTCAAGAGGGACAGGTGGCAACACATTATTGTCTAGATATGACGTGAGCTTGACATGTCAATAGACCCATGGCAAGCAGTCTCGGCATTTTCAATTACCGAAGAGTCCATGGGTGAATGCCATGTGGACCTCTCACAGATCAACACATTGCAAGGATGATGTTAGCACAACGTCACCCTAGCAGTGGGGAATCTCGAAGTTCGGGATCTCGCAACCTTTTCTGAATTGAATTGTTGAAGAGTAGCAAGCACCTAGAACCGTCAAAAGGCAACAACAAAAGGAATCCCATCTCTTGGGCCTGTTAGCTGACGGCACATGGGTCCTAAGTGGTTTTGGAAACCACCTTCAAGACCACACGCGTTGTTTTCCAAACCGGGGAGAGTGCCCTATAATGGATCTGGGTCGTCGATTAAGGTGATGAGCAGTTTCATCAAACTACCTCTCAAGACCACCTCACTCGTTAAAGTTCGGCAAGTAGGGTGATGTCGAGACCGTTAGATGCATGGGAGACTATTCTGAACCGTCACCCTTGATCAACAATTGTGAGTAGTGGCATTTTTTATGCATCTCCCAAGTGTGTCATCTCTCTCATTGGTTGTACATGTTCCCTGTCTGCCACCAATCTGCTGAGCTGACCTTGATGACTCGCCAATTTTGATCTATCGACAGGCTGTTAGGATCAGGCATACAACCTACTTCAATTTGAAAAAAAACATTATCTTTTTTTTTTACCCCACACAGACATGTTACATCGCATCATAGATCTTTGGTACCCCATGTTACATCGCATCATAGATCTTTGGTACCCCATCTTTTCAATGTTAAAGGAGGGGTTGGGTATGTTACATTTGGTTGTATAATGTGTTTTTTTAGGACTCAACAAAACACCATACTAATTTTGTGACGAAAAGAATAAGTACTGAATTTTATGATAGCGGAGATTAGTTGGGAAGGTTTTACCGACAATACTAATGCTGAAGAATTATTCATTGAAAAAGAATAGAACCGCGATATGAAATTTTTCATCAACAGCAATATGATTGTAATTTTATAATTAATGACTTTTATATGCAGTTATAATAATTAAAGAATTTTAGATATAAAAACTAAAATAAACTGCATTTAAGGGATTGAACTGTTTTTAATGTGAAAGCATTGTTCTCTGAATCCAAGCAAGTTATTGTTTCCAATCCAAGGGGGAGAATTACCATGTGCACTTTTGATTATCAATCATGTAAAACAAGGGGCACCCGAGTGCATGGACCGCGCGGTGGGGGTTGTCGGCTTTCTCGCACCCCACCCGCCATCGACTCCGGTCAATGTGTTGCTGCGCAGTTTCAGCCATATACCGGAGTATTGTGATTTGATGTGTCTCGATGTGACTGCTGATGTACAGCTATGTGACTATGTATATATGTAATAAAAAGAGGGCCAATATCGCTTCTTCTGGGAACTAGCCCCACCCTTTTTTCAAAAAGGGGCACTCTCACTGGTGATAATCCTCATTTTCATTAAATTTCTGGATCAATTATGTAAATCTGTTTTATATGTACTTATATTTTATCAAAATTCAATGTCATTTTCTATACTTCAGACATTTCATCTATAAGGTTTAAATTATTTTCTGTATAGTAGTCATGCTCTATTTTATTCAATGCACCGAATTCTTTGTGGCATAGCCCTACTTTATTTTATCAATTGTAGCATATTTTTTGCACAATGATCTTTACTCCATTTTCTTTCAATAGCATTTGCAATTATTTCATAAACAACAGTGGCAGTAAAATTCTGTAGCAATATTGTAGTAGTAACAATATATTTATTTTCTGCAATAGTGTAAATGTTGAATTGAATTCGTGTAAGAATAAAAAACAGATTTTTTTATTTTTTATTGTTAAAATGCTGTAGAAATTAATTGGCAATTTTTTTCCCCAATAATTAACAAATCTAACCGTGAAATGTTATTCTGATTTTTTTGTAATTATTTGTATATTACTTGTTAATAATTTGTAAATTCACTTAAAAACTAGTAAATACAAGAAAAATGCTTATATAGAAGAACATAGTGAATTTATTATATCCAAATATGAACATTTATTTAGCTTCTCATACATTTACTAATCCAAATATGAACATTTATTCAGGTTCTCAATAAACATTAGAATATGATATTAGATATAAACATATATTAAAACAATCAGAATGACAAAAACCAAGACTTTTTATTAAACATACATTTTACACTGAACACAAACACTAAACAGAACTTAAAAATGTAAATATTATTTTAAAGCACATATTAACTAGCACGCACTAAACAGAACTTAAAAATGCAAATATTATTTTAAAGCACATATTAACTAGCACGCACTAAACAGAGCTTAAAAATGTAAATATTATTTTAAAGCACATATTAACTAGCACTAATGTACTAATGTACCTCTAAGCTAAGTGACCTTTTACAAGCCATCCAAATCATAGGCAAGATGAATCACTTGCACAAGTAAATACCTTTCAAACAATTAAATACATTTTATACTTGGATTTAAGATAACTCTGTATAATGACTCAAAATACTAATTGCCAAAGAACTATACCTAACCCTTCTGACAACTCATCTGTAGTTTGTAGTCAATTGGGGTCTAGCATGAGTTGACAACTCATTTGTTGTTGTTGTAGTCAATTGGGGTCTAGCATGAGTAGTTAAGAAGTGTTATCTTTCCCACTTAGAATCAATTCTTGTAAAAGACGTGAGTACGAGTATATTATTGTATTTGCCTTGAGCATAAGCACCAAATAGATTTCTCAAGATATGTTCTATTTGAATTCTTGTAAAAGACGTGAGTATGACTATATTATTGTATTTGCCTTGAGCATAAGCGCCAAAAAGATTTCTCCAAGATATGTGCTATTTGAGTTTACTATGGAAATTCCTCCAATTCCATCAGGATTTCTAGCCAGCACTAGTCATTTGCTAATTTACTTCGAAAAGAGCACTACTTCCTTGAGTCGTTGCATTGAACATATTTGTAATTGTAGTGTGAACGAATCTTCAAATCAAATTACATTCAATCAAACCTTGGCAACACCCCACTCCACTCTGCAAAGTTGACCATGTAACGTAAATGTCGAGACTCAAAAAGGTGTTGCTGGACATGGAAAGCTAGCTACCCATAATGGCTCTCTCTAAACTCATACCTGGGACCAACAGTGCAAAGTTAGGGATTGGCCAAAGAAAGCCCTTCTCTAAACTCGACTCATACCTGGGAACCAACAGTGCAAAGTTAAGGGATTCGCCAAAGAGCCTTAATCACAGTTGCTGCCAAAATCAAACCTTTAAGGTCTCCTTTTAGAGACCCTAAAAGTAGATGAAAGTTGAATCAATTCGCATAATGGAAAGGAAGGTTCATTTATGCATGGAAGTTCAAGATCTTCCCCTTCGTACTACGTGTTGCTTTAAGTCAGAGATGCATGATCCCAAAAGCACAGGCTTGCAATGCCAGGACCAAGAACGGCCACTGTACTATATGCAAGGCTGTCAAACAAGTGACACAACACCATATATTTTCCTTGGCCCAGTGACACTTGAAGATTGCATAGTCATTTCCAAATATCATCACAAAACACGTAGGGGAAAGCACTAGCAATAGAAGGGGTTATTTGTTTGTCGGCCGACTCCTAGCACCACTACTATATTTAACATGGGAAACAGAACTGCGGAATTAATTTTGAAATGCTCCTAGCACCACTATTATATTTAACATGGGAAACAGAAATGCGGAATTAATTTTGAAGATGTTTTACCAGAATCATAACTATTAGACATAGAATACTAACCCTAGATATTTCGCTTTAGAATGAAACTAACAAATGTTATGGGAAACCCCTAATCCCTTCCCCGTTTCTGTCTAGATATGTTTTACCAAAGGAAACAGCTTGGAAAAGTTGGAAATCCATGGAAACCTTCATTCCCAGATAAATGGCGTTGCCCTAAAAAAATAGTTGAAAAAAAAACCAAAGCCATCTGAAGTAAAGACTTCTGCACACTTACCTGACAACCTAACCAAACCAAAATGCTAACTGGCCCTACTAACGGAAAAAACGAAGACAAAAAAAAAAAATTATGAAAGTGTGTTTCCTCTTAATGTTTCATGTTAAATAAAAAAATATAGGAGAAAAAAAAAACAACGCCTAACTTGTATAAGGCTTCTAAACACTAACCTAACCTAGGCAAAATGTTAATTGGCCCTAAAACTGAAAAAAAGGAAGACAGTCATTCATAGAAATTTACGTTATTGAGCCATAAATATGAAATCATGGAAGTTTGTTTCCTCTTAATATTTCATGTTCTTTATTTACATGTGCGCACACATTGACCTCGTCAAGTGTTGGCATCCTTATAATATGCTTCAATTTTGTAATCAAGATTGAAGAGGTTACTAACTAGATTACTTAAGTGACCTAAAAAAATTAATAATGTAAAGCATCTAAACTTAGAAAGCCTTCTAATGTATTTTTGCTATAAAAGTCATTAAAAAAGTAATAGAAAACCTCCTTAACTAACAGGGAAAGTATCCGATCCAATTATCAATTTGGGTTACCAAGAAGTCCTAGGAAATTCTCCAATATCTTCCCTGATTTGATTAAATTATTGCTTTATTTTTCAGCCAATGTGTTTTTGTTTGACTTTCCTGGCCATTTCAGTGCCTATCTTCATAATTTACCATTTCTGTTTCTGACTCTGTTTCAGTCTCCTCAAAACCTAAAAACCAGGATCACAGATTTGAAGGATATGCAGGATTAGTCCAAGATTCTAGGAGCCTTGCAGCAGGAACTGCAAGGATCAATCAAAAAGATGACTCAGATCAGCAGTGCAACTGCCATAACTACAGTAGAGGTCAACCAAAGCTCAGAACGATATTTTAGACCTGAGGTTTAAGACATAAATCTAGGAAATCAGTGAAACTGATGTACTGATTTTTGAAAATGTACCACATCTGAGCAGTAACTACATAGAGTGTCCAGTTACTTAGACCTTATATGCAGTGCCTGATTTATCCTCCTTGCTGAAAAAATCTGGGGACCAAAGACATTTGTCATTACCTATGACACATTGTAATTTTGCATAAATAAGTAACAGTTTGGCTGTAATTAAGCCATGTCTCCCATCTCATCATCTGAATACATGTCATTAAGGCTGATTGTAAGTAGACGCCATATTGTAGCAGTGTAGCACTACATTACACATTTCTGCAATACCTATAGGCTGCATATTTCTGACCTTGTTAATAGAAAACTACATAAAAATAAAAAGAAATTGACAGCATGATAACCGTAAAAAAAAATTAAATCACAAGTCAATATACATGTATGTTAAGATTGACAGATCCGGGAGCCAAAGAGCAGTCACTTTTAAATTTAAACAGATGAACTGCAAAGTCTAATTATATTTATCAGAAAATCCCCATAATATCCCAATCCCTGAATTGAAAAAGAAAGAATATTAGCCACTGAAGTTATTCAGTGATGATTCAAGATAGCAACAAATTAATAGCTTAGTATTGTCAATCGACTAAATAACTGAGGTCATTTCCAACATTTGATTTTCTGTTTTATGCCACACAAATAACCAATTGGACGATAAATAAAGTATTTGGGTTCCAAACCACAATGTTATGAAGGTATTGCCAGGGGAACATCGTAATATTTGATATTGTGCATCTATACGATACAAAAAAACAGATCCAATTCCTTAGAACCAATGGGAAAAGATTGATGACGGAAGATTGATGCAGGAAGACTCATTAGCTTCTTTTCAATGAGAACTGTAAATTTGACAACTTCACGTAAATTATACAAAACATGACTTGCAATGTTAGGAGGCAATGTGTGAAGCATGATGAACACATATATACCAGTTTCCATCGACCTTTTCAAAGATATTTGTAGCTACTTGTTTGCCCCAGTTATTGCCACTAGTTCGCACAACCTCTAAGCATGTAATAAAACCAAGGTTTCCTTTGATGTAGACTTCCACATTTTGTAATTCAATTTGAAGTGGAAGATCCAATTCAGGTCCAAAAGTCAACTCCCAGCTTTCCATAACAATATCATACCCAGAAATACAACCAGCGCCAGGATGTATGCAGTGCACATTATTTCCCTTGGACCATATCATCCCCATAGCACTCAGGTCACCTTTTTCAAATGCTTTGTAAAATCGTGCATTGGCAGCAAGAATACCTTCTTGATTGTTTTCATGAAGCAACCGCAGGTCATCACGAAGTCTTGCAGCTCGTGCATAGTCCTCAGCCTGAATAGCATTCTTCAGCTCTACCTCCAATGACTGTTCATCTAATATTAGATTCTCACTTCCTGATGACCCTTCTGCACCTTTACCCAAGCCACTGGAGGATTGGGCATATGATAGCCACTGATGCCTATTCCTGGAAACTGCACTGAATGACCCACACAAAAGGAACATGATTTCCTAAGTTTAAATGTACGAACAGAATTGCAGATATTGATAATGTTTGCTTGGGTGTAAACAAGTTTATTTTGAATAGTAATTTATAGAATTAACCAACAGAAATAAATAAAGCTGCCATATTTAAAACTAAGAAACATCATTAACAAGTAAACCAAGTCTGCTCTGGCAGACATGATACCAAATTACCAATCTCACTGTCTTCCTGCTACTAACCAATTATCAACAGCTATGGTCTAGTGCGGCTCCACCTAACCAAATACAATGATTGAAAATGTTGACAGAATTTAGGAATTTACCAAAACTAGCAAAACCAAATGCTACGCTCTAAAAAATTCTTCCCTCGTATGTTAATTTACATCATACTACAATAGACGCATGGCTCATCTTAATGATTGCTTTGGTTTCTGCTGTTCATAATTAGACCAGACTTAACTTCCTTTCTTAGGTATAGCAGGCTTGACTTCCTTTCTCCTCTTGTATAATCGGAACAACTACAACTGGCATCTTAATCATCAATCAGAGAAAATGTTGCCTCCACATTGTAATAAAATTGGAGGATGAATTACATTGTTGGATAGCGTTTTCTATTTTATGGAATGAATAAAAAGGAAAACATAAAATTTTCATAGCAAAACCTATTTTCATAGATTCGTGTTGCAAGATTTCACATTTCTGTTATTTTTTTGTTTTGGATTGAAGAAGAATCCCCCTGTTAGCCTTACCAATGCAAGTAAATTGTGCCTTTCAAGAAAGGAAATGAAACTCTTGATCTAGTTTGGCCATGTTATATCTCTTTTGGATCAGAATTAATCTCTTGGTTTTTTCTTATAACCTTAAGAGGGTCGACCATAATCTCAAAGAAGATATATGGCTTGTTGTTGACATATTAAAAACCCTCAGGGTGCCCCTCTCAAAATTCACATTTATGAAATTTTGTAAAATTAAATGGGAGGGGTGATACTACTTGTTTCCCTCATGACTAAGATGCATTTGGAATCACCCTCTGAACCTTGGGTGGCATGCAGGATAGAATAATTTGCATAGCCTTCTTGCCCTATTGTTGATGTATGGGATGAGTGTTAGTTTGGTTTATTGCTGGTCTCTTTACTTTCTGTTTGTTTTTATGCCCATAACCCTACGTTGCCAACCACCTGTTCCAGGCATCGGAATTGTTGGTATTGTTGGTGTTTTACCCCCCTTTTCCTGCATCATTGATTATTTACAAGGTTTTATCGGTGACTAAGAGCTGCTGTCCAATTACTTGTTCTTAGGGTGCTTGGAAGTAGCCCAGACACCCCATAATTGCCACTTTGGTATTATTAATAGTGGGCAATGCTTGGGAGAAGTGCAAACCTACTGATACGATGGCAACATGCTATTATGAGAGACCTTGAGAATAGTCCAATCAGCCTCTTCAATCATATGCATGGGCACTTTACAACTTGGGGCACCTGGGAATATTCCAAGTGACCAATGGTGCAGCTCCTGGGTATGCATTGGCTATAAAATCTGAGTTTCCTTGTTCACATTGTGAACAGTATGGTGCACCTACTCCCAAGGCAACGATAGGATCTCTGTCCTGGTTGAACTTGGAATGCATACAACTTTGGATGACTAGAACATTGGCATTTATTTGTCTTGGATTCACCTTTTTTTTATGGATGTGGCTTGACTTAGATGGACTCTGGTGGAGTCCTATGTGTTTTGGGTTGGATTGGTTAACCGATGTATGATGTGAGTTGAATCGGATTGATGAGTCGATATGATAGTTGACAATTATATTAATCGATATGATATGATGGCAATGAGCAACACATTCATGACTCGATGATCTGTAAATGCATAGCCTATCACTGTTGGAACTTGGAAAACCCCACTTAAATCTTCTTGGAATTGAACCATTTAGGACAGCATTCAGGAAGAAGATTCCAACACTTTTCATCTACGCATGCATCGACATCACAATAGTTGCAATGCTTCTTGGGATCTTTCCCTTTATTGTTTAATGGCTGCAATTTCTTGCCTTTGCTTTTGTTGGCCACTTCTTGATCCCTTTGGTGCCCCTTTTTGTATCCTACTCGATGTAAGAGCCTTCTTCCCTGCTTCATCTATGCTTCTTATGTTCAAAAGCTGCAATTTCCTTAAAATAATACTATGTAGACCTCCAAGGTACATTTGTTGAGATGCCAAACATGATAGCTAGCTTATTGAACTTGAAGATTTATTGTCGAACACCTTGTCTTTGTACTTGCTCTTGTCAGTAATAGTGCCCTCTCATGAGTTTATCCTCTTCCTAACCACGAAGCATATAGATGACTCTCACACCATATCCAGCCCTCTTCAAGCAAGCAAAAGAAATCTTGTGTTTCTTTTTTACGTTGTATGGGCTGAAATATACCTGAAGTTGCTTGAGTCAACCACTGAATTTTCGAGCATCTATTTTACATCATGGGGTTGTACAACCACTTTGAATTCCATTTTGAAAAGTAAAAGTGGGGTTGCCCTATTTGAAACTTCTTCCTTGAATTTTTGCTGCTATACTCCCTTTCTTCTTGGACACTACCACTCACCTCTTGCTAATGGCACGGAATTCCATGCTTCTTGGTGAGGAGTTGCACCAATATTTCAAGGCTATTGGCAATTTCTGCAAACTTTGCATCAATTTTGCAAAGTGGGCTTCAGTGGAATCCTTTCATGCTTCTCCATGGCTGGTTGAGCTTTCCAGTTCGTACTCTCTATTTCAAGCTCATATGGATGAGCATATCCTCCTTCCATTTTTTTCTTTTGTTGGGTTAGCATAGACTTGAAAAATTGCATCACAAAGACAAGGAACAACCTGCTCTGATACCCAATATAAACTTTGTTATTGTAAAAACCTCACTTAGATCTTAAGAAAAGAACTACTTGCTAGTATTTAAATACTCCTGCTACTATGCCCAAATTTATGCCCAAACATGCAAATAACTATGCTCCATTAAAAAGCTGAAATACATATTGTAGAAATAAAGATTGGAAAACATCGAAAGCAAATGTAAACGGTAGAAATATACACATGATTAACACACAATATACCCTAGAGAAACCCCACCTTAAAGAAAATTACAGCTCTTCAAAGCAACTGCTTGATTATTCTCTCTCAACTTAAAGATAGATTCAATCTCAAAAACACCCTCAAATTAAAATTGCTGTGTTTTCACACAACTAAAACTCAGCAATCATTGCAAGGGTTTACAGATTGTTAACATGACTAAAACTCAGTAATCATTGCCCTACCCCCTTTCCATAGCCTCATTTTTTTGCATTCAGAGGATAGTTGAACCTCCAACCCCTCTTTTTCCAAAAGCCTACAGACCTGGACTGTTTTATGACATTTTCAAACACCAGCAATCGAATTTCCTTCTGACTTCTGGTGGGCACCTGTGGACATGTGACAGCTTGCGACATTGAAAAAAACAACAAAAACAGACATCATATGCCAAAAATACATTTTTTGATCCTTATATTTTAGGGGGGACAAGGAAAATTTAGAGTTGATTTTTGGTAGACGTGCCATAATATGTTCCAACATGATCCAGTTACAATATCATACAATTTAGCCCGTATATGGCCAAGACATGGCCAAAATTAAGTTGACTATTCCTCCACCTTCTTGTGCACCTTGAAATATATACTGGGAACACCTCCATGTCGTTCGAAGGTTTCATATTAGTTCTATTTCAGATCATTCGATGACATGATCTCATAAGCAACAACATTTGACCTTTCATGGCTTTTTCTTGTTAAGCTACTTCGGAGAATTACATCTAGCATCAATGTTGTCAAATTCGCAATGTTGCTAAACTCTTTTGAATTTGAGCCAACTTCTGAGTTTGACTCTTTACACTTTGACAAGATGGAATTGATTCATATCTTCTAAGTTTGACTTCGCCTTGAGTCATACTCGCTGAGTTTGACTCATGAGTCTCAAAAAGCCAAACAAGTCATACTGACTTGGAAAGTCTGATTCGTGAATGGGTTTGAATCTCAATAACTTGTCTATATATGTGACAGATAAAGAACAAAAACAGAAAAATATCAATGTTGCTTCTTGTTAAATTTCCATGAAACTCTGCAACACTTAGATGAATAACTGAAAACTGAAACCTAGTTTACTTTCACCAAGATATAGTCTCTTAACAATTAACATTTCATATGCAGCAGAATAAAAACACATCACACAAATTGACACACTTACTTTTCTCAGAAAACCGAACAGGGAAAACCTGCTTGCTTAATGTGGTATTTTATTGATTGTCTTGGAGCAATTGAATATATTACAAAGCAATCTGTCTCTCTTGAGAAAGTGTTCTGCTTCTCTCACAAATCTCAGCTGATATAGTTGATCTCAGCCTGCCTTGATCACTGCTTGATCTCGGCCCTCTAGCTCACAACCAATCCTCTGCTGCCTCCTTGACTTGCTCTGCAAACCCTGCTTCCTTGCTCAATTCTGCTCCTCCTTCCTTGTGCACTTGGCAGCCTTATTCTCTTGCACAAATTCCCTATTTCCTAGGGCACTTCAGGTCCTATTTTCTAGCGCACTTGTGCCCTATTTCTCAGGGACCTTCTGCCTCCTATTCTTTAGGACCCAGCTCCTCAACATTGGGCGCAATCACCTATTTCTTAGGGCACTTTCTGCCTCCTATTCTTTAGGACCCAGCTCCTCAACACTGGGCACACGCGTTCCTCCTAACTGAAGCCTAACTCATGAGCTCGTACTCATGAGTCATACTGATAGAAGGACACTTCAAGGTCTTCACTGGCTAAGGCACAAGCCAGAAGACCTTGGTTGCTACATTTTCAACACTTGTTACTTTGACGCGATTTTACAACAGACAAACGTGCACTCAATGGGCATTGTAAATTTTTATATTAATCCAAAACATCCTTTTATCCCAAGTCACAGATTTCTGTTTTTTGGCCTGCAGCCTATTACTGGAAATTTAAAAGTGCTTCAACCAGGCTACCACAATAGACATGATAATTTATTGATGGGATTCTATTGCTCTATCAGGACATACTTCTGTAATTTATTGAACATTTCAGTTTTGCTGATTGGGCAAATGTGTGCTAGTGTTGGATACATAGACCTCTGCCACAGCTCTAGATCAAATGCTTAGGACTCAACTTTAAACTTGCACTCTCTCTTCACAAACAGATCGAAGCATTGCTATGATAACTGTACATTCCGTTCAGCCAGAAGCTAAAACTATATAGTTGCAAAGAAAAACTCTTATCAGATATAGAAATAACTAAGACAGAATTGTATAATGCATATCAACTTTGCATAACATAATATATGATTTGGCAGGAACCCCAAGTCTAAATTGTTGAATAAAATGTTACAAGAATAACACCCGATCAGGGTAAAGCCAAGAGGTATTAATGCCCTCAAGGTCACACAATCCCGGATTGATTATTCTTTGATAAGGGGATTGTACGCCTTGAAAGTTACATCCAATAATAGTTTCTTAAAAGATATACAAGTTTGCACCAAGTTGTGATAGAATCAGGGGGCGAAGATGGCTTTGAAGTTGTGCGAAGGATCGAACCCGTGGTCACAGTTAGGGTTTGGATAATTTTCAACAGTCACCTGCAGCAAATAGTCGTAGGCAACGGAGAAGAGAGGTCTTATCTGTTTTAGCCTAGGGCTAGAGGCGTGGGGCTCGGGCAAGTGTTATACAGTGAGAGTGCGGAATAATTGTCGGGTATTGAGGAGGCTTCAGAACATCTGAAGGTCAACTTTCGTCGCTGAGATGGACGAAGAGCTGGTAGATTATTCTTCAAATCCATTAGGTTTTGTGCCGATCTAGACAAAGTTTCCACCTCAGCATTCCGATATGGAGCCATGGGGATCATATGGGGCACCAGTTATGTAGGTCGCCTCATCTAGGTATTCTCCGAAGGAAGTTTATGGAAGCCCCGCAACCCTAGGATTTGAAAACCTACTACTGGCATAAGGGCAAAGTTCTCTAGGGTTTCAGTGCACAGGGAATTTAGTGGACCCTATATTGGATTATGTACAGCAACAGTCAGATCTTTCGGTCCCATCCCCATCATCCTTGCAATTTCTGGAGAAATGCTTAAACCCTTGTTCGACAGATTATGGATTATGGCCAGGAACAGAACATTGGCAAAATCCACATAACTCAGGGTCTTTGAAATATATCTATGGCTCAAACTTCAGGATGTTTTGTCGAGATCCCTATTCGTAATTCTGATTGTCATCAGGGGGAGGCTAGGGTTAGCAATTTTGCAAACATCCTCTCGCAAGACATTAGAAATGTTGATGAGGGTAGATAGAAGAAGCGAGAAAATAAATCAAAGAGCACTAAAGTTAAAGAAAGAGGGAGATTGTTGGTTCTAGGGGAAGGCATCAAATTGGATGAAGTCATGGACACGGTGGATCGTGTTCTGGTAGGGAGGGTTCATGGGAGAAATTACACTTCGGCGTGTCTGAAGAAATGGGTCACAGAGGTTTAGGGTCAAGTTTTGAAAACCCTACCAAATGTGGTGACTATGACCAAGGGATGGTTTGCATTGTGGTTCATTAGGGCTAAACATGCATCATGGGTATTGACGAAATATTGGCATATTGAAATGGTCCCTGTTATGCTGAAGAGATGGTCACCTCTATTCGACCCAGAGAGAGAACAACTGGGGGCAGAACCAATTTGGGTAAGAATGCCAGGTTTTCTTCTTCAATTCTGGACCGAAGATGTCTTCAAATGTATTGGGGATGATTTGGGGATTTTTTTTAGATTATGATAAATCTTTTGTAGAATCGAGCAAGATGACGTTTGCACGTAGATTGGTTCATCTAGACGCCAAAGAGAGGCTAGTGGAAAGCTTGAAGCTACAATGGCGGGGACTTACCAGATTGCAAAAATTGGACTATGATGGGGTACCATTTAGATGTAGGAGGTGTCATGAAGTTGGACATCTCTACAAAGAAGGTCCATTGCTTGCAAAAGGTAAGACAATAGCAAAATCTTTGGACGGCAATGAAGGTTCACATGGGAATGGAGCAGGCCCAAATGACATGCACCAGACGCCACAAAAAAGTTCGGTTCGACACAAGTTCCCTCTTCCCGACCTACATCTCCGAGGGTTACTCGCGCTCGAACTTCAGCAACAGGTCCCTCTTCAAGTACTAATCTCTCTATCCCATCCTTGGAACCTAATATTTTGTTTAATCCATCATTCTTCTCGTCTGTATCTTGTCCTACAAAGAATGTAGGGATGGTCTTATCTTTATGTGATTTAAGTTTGATTGCTTGTCCCTCGATCTCAGTTCCTGTATGTTGCCCGGCTCCTTTTCCTGCCATCCCTGTAGTTTCCCACGTATTGATGCTCACGAGGGAGGATACCTCTTCCGATTCAAATACAAGCCATAGATATAACTTGAGATCATTATCCAAACAACCCATAGTTGGTGGTCGAGGCTTAGGTATCTCATCTCCTCCAAAGATCCCCAAATCCTCTCGAGGTAGAGAGTCCTATATATCGAAAGCTATTCATAAGGCCAGTATGGATGTAGCGGAAGGTAGACAGTTATCACTTGATGGGGTTCTTAGAGCAAGAGGCAACCCGAAAATGGTTTCCCGATGAAGTGGTTATCTTTTAACTGCAGAGGGTTGGCTAGCCCTGCAAAAAAACTAGCCCTCAGGAGGTTATTAGAGTTGGAGAAATTGGATGTGATCTTTCTACAAGAGACACTTGGGGCCAGTGCCCAAATTATAGCGCTTCTGGAAGCTATCAATCCGGGATGGACCTTCCATGCCATAGATGTTCGAGGTAGATCTAGAGGCATTATTGTAGGCATAAACTGCAGATCGATGAAGTTAATGAATATTTGGGGGAGGGAAGGCGTTTTAATGGCAGATGTTTTTTCTGAACAATTAGGGATTGACATTAGGATTGTTAATAGATATGGTCCCTATCACAATCGTGTGTAGTTCTAGAAAGCAGTTATGGGATCTTCTTTCTTGCAGGTTGACAACACAATTTTGGTGGGAGATTTAAATTTTTCTATGGGCCATGCAGAATCTTGGGGGAGCCATGCACAAGTAGATTCACTCACGAACTTTTTTGAACAGATTCTAGAGAATAACAAACTCATTACTATAGAGGTAGCTCGTATTCAACCGATCTGGAGAAATCAAAGATTTGGGGATGCTATGTTAGCAAGGCACCTTGATAGATTCCTAATTAAGGAACCACTGATGGATAAGATAGAAATGGTTAGGTAATGCCAAGTTGGTTCGGGAGGAATATCGAACCATTCGCTTATATTCCTAGAAATAGGAGGTGTATCTCCAAAACCATGGGAACCTTTCAAAATTTAATTCGACATGGTTAAAGGATGAGGATTTTCAAAGAATTGTTAAAGAGATATGGCAGGATAGCGTGCAGATTGAAGAAAAAGTCGTTGACAAAACACCTGGCTGAAAACCTTTTACGCCTTAAGCAAAGGATGATAGAATGGGCTAAGTCAAAAAAAAAAAGGGCGGAGAATCCCTCAAAAATATTGAATCTGAATTAGCCAAGTTAGAAGACTCAGGTATGACTCTCCTAAATCCAAGTTTTATGTTACGCAACTAGAAGCAAAGGAACTCAAAATATTAAAAGAAAAGGAAGAAAAATACAAAAAAATTCAACAACATGCAAAAGGTCAAAAGGCTTTCAATACTATATGGTCCTTAGAGGATGAGGAGGGTTTCTCAGTGTAATCTTTCATAAGCTTAGCAAATCTGGGTATTCATCACTTTGGAAATTTGTTTAAAGCTCCACAAGAGGCATCTCTGGCAGAGATTATAAAGGTAGTTAGTCTCTTTCCATGATTTGTAAATGAGGAAGTAATTGAAGACCTGAATAAGCTAGTGACTATGGGGGAACTAGAGGCAGTGCTGAAATGGTTTAAAAAGGATAAGAGTTTGGGTCTGGATGGATGGCCTGTGGAATTTTATTTGGCTTTCTTTGATTTGATAGGTCAAGATCTTCTTAGGGTGATAGAGGACTGTCAAAAGACTGGGAGAATGTATGATGCATTCAATGCTACGTTCATAGCCTTAATTCCCAAATCTGATAAGCCTGGCACCTTTAATGATTTCCGACCTATTTCTGTGTAATTGCATATATAAGATCATCACAAAGATCATTGCAAATCGCATTAAGCCTATTTTATCCCAGTTATTCACCGTTTTGGACACTCGCCAAATTCATGACGTAATAGGTATTACACAAGTATTACATAGACCTCTCCAAAGCATATGATAGGACCAATAGGTTGTACATCCGGATGTTGTTAACTCATCTAGGTTTTCTTATGAATTCATTAACTGGATAAGGTGTTGTATTACCTCTATCTCATAGAGCATTCTCATTAATAAATCAGCATCAAATTTTTTCCATGTTGAACGTGGCCTCAGGAAGGGATGCCCTTTATCGTCGTTGTTGTTCCTGTTGGTCATGGAGGGTTTGAGCAGATTGATCTCTAAAGAAAGGAATCAGGGGAGATTCAAAGGTGTGAAAATTGTTGCAAATGTCATCTTGATTCATCTTATTTTTGTAGACGACGTAGCATATATCAAAGAAGCAATTCACCTTTTTGGACAATCACCAGATTCATGAAGCAATAGGTATTACACAGGAAGGTCTTCACTCCTTAAAAGTTAAGAATTTGAATAAAATGATCTTTAAAATTAACCTCTCCAAAGCATATGATAGGACCAACTGGTTGTACATCCTAATGTTGTTGTACCTCCGGATGTTGTTGACTCATCTAGGTTTTTTTATGAATTCATTAATTGGACAAGGTGTTGTATTACCTTCGTCTCATAGAGCATTCTCATTAATGGATCAACATCAAATTTTTTCCATGTTGAACGTGGCCTCCGACAAGGATGCCCTTTAGTTGGTCATGGAGGGTCTAAGCAAATTGATCTCCGAAGAAAGGAATCAGGGGAGATTCAAAGGTGTGAAAATTGTTGCAAATGTCATCTTGACTCATCTGCTTTTTGTAGACGATGTACTCATTTTTCTGAATGGGACCATGAGTGATTCTATTGTTTTCAACTTTTCAACCTTATTCTTTTATTCTTAAATTATTTTGTAAGGCTACAGTGATGGAGACTAATCAAGAAGAATCCACTTTATCTGTTATGGGTTGTACATAGTACGAAATAGCCTATGCTAAACAAAGATTTCCATATAGGCATTTGGCCTTTGAAGATGGGCTCAAGTATTTGGGTTATCGGCTCAAACCCAATAACTACAAAATTGCGGACTGGATGTGGTTAGTAGCCAAGATTGAAAGCAGAATTAATGTCTGGCATCACCAGTGGTTATCTAGGGCAAGTCGTCTAGTTCTTATCAAATCAGTATTGGAGGCCATCCTTGTATACTAGATATCTTTGTCATGGATCCCAAAAGGGATTATAAATAGAATTCAACAGATATGTTGTAGACTTCTCTGGAGAGGGAACAAGGAAGGCAAGCCTATTGCTTGGGTAAGCTGGGATCTCATTGCCATTCCCAAAAAATGGGGAGGTTGGGGGATGAAAAACCTTGTATGTTTTTCTAAAGCCCTTGCAGCCAAAATGGGGTGGCAACTCCTAACTTCAAACAATTTATGGTTAGAGGTGGTAACCAGAAAATACATTAGTCCACAACATATTGAGGAATGGATTAGAGTGCCAAGATGGAACAGGTTGGATGTCTCTACAATTTGGTGATCTGTCTTAAATTCCTTTGAATATATCAGAGCGAGTTTGGCATGGAGAGTAGTAGTCCACAACATATTGAGGAATGGATCAGAATGCCAAGATGGAACAAGTTGGATGTCTCTACAATTTGGTGATCTGTCTTAAATTCCTTTGAATATATCAAAGCGAGTTTGGCATGGAGAGTAGTAGTCCACAACATATTGAGGAATAGATCAGAATGCCAAGATGGGACAGGTTGGATGTCTCTACAATTTGGTGATCTGTCTTAAATTCCTTTGAATATATCAGAGCGAGTTTGGCATGGAGAGTAGGATCAGGTGTGAAGGTTCGTATTGGCATGGATGCATGGTTGGGAAGTGGTAATGCACACATCCTTCCTCCTGGACTTGTACAATTCTTGGAGGTATCTGGTATACAGACTTTAGATCACATTGCAGACACAAAAAATTCTACTATCTTTGGTCAAAAATGGAAATCTACACAGGATCTTCAGATTCATTTTCACTGGCATGAGGACTGGGATATTTACATAAATGCACTGTAAGAATACATGAGTGGGAAGACAAATTAATCTGGGCTATATCTCTGCATGGCAGATATACTCCAAAAGAAGGATACTCCTTTTTGTTGGTCATGAACAAATCATGTTCATTGGCATGAGGACTGGGATATTTACATAAATGCACTGTAAGAATGCATGAGCGGGAAGACAAATTAATCTGGGCAATATCTCTGCATGGCAGATATACTCCAAAAGAAGGATACTCCTTCATTTTTGTTGGTCATGAACAAATATCCTTTCAGGGACCATCCTGGTGTATATTATATAAGAATAATATAAAATCAATCAATTATGATATCATCTATTCTTGCATTGTCCTACAACAATCCAAACATGGAATCAGATATATCAATCTTTGGCAATCAATATCAGAGGGTAGGGGGCAGGGAGACACTATACAAGTAGCTTGGGAATCATGGTGGAATAAAGTCCATCCTACAAAACTTCGAAATCTGCCCCTGTTGGTATGTTGAGGTATTTGGATAGGAAGAAACCAACACATTTTTCAAGATAAGGCCCCTAACTAGACTTACACCTGTTCCCACATTGTAGCTTTATATAACATGCTCCCGGAAGATTAACAAAAACAGCAACACAACATTTCTGTAAGAATATCATTGACCAGACTTTTCCTTGAGCATATTTTGATGGTTGGGCACACCAAGATGGCTGCAAGAATATCATTGACAAGACTTTTCCTTGGGCATATTTTGATGGTTCGGCACACCAAGATGGCTGTCACGGAGGAGCAGTTTTATATTTAAATGAAGGTCATTATTTCAAGATGAAGATGGATTTAGGGAGAGGCACAAATAACAATTCAGAGCTAAATAGCCTCAGACTTCTCCTTATATTTTCCCTTGAGAAAGGATGTCGCAATTACAGATTTTTGTGATTCTAAACTTGTCATTAATTAATTCAACCTTCAGTCAGAATGTCACGTGCACACAGTCAGAAATCATATCTACAAGGAAAGGAACCAGATTTCGACAGTCTTTCCAAGGAAGCAGCGCAGCAACTTACAGCAACCTATTGGTTCTTGGATGATTCAGGGACAGCTTGGACAGGAGTTCTATCAGTATTTTCACAGGTCAGTCATTGATCATCATATCAGTATTTTCACAGGTCATTCATTGATCATCAGCCACAGGTGGCAGCAGCTACCTGAATCTACACAGTTCATAGAAGGATCTCTTTTTTGTATTTATTTTTTTGCCTATTATCAGAACTATGATATTGTATATTTTATTATGTATCTCATTTTCAGTTACAGTTATGTAACAGGCACTTCATAGACTCGTCACTCTATACAGAAAGCCGCATACATGGCCACCAGTTTTGACATATGCTCCTTTTGCAGCATGTACAGGGTGTAATTTCAATATTTTATATAATGAAAGTTACGAGGGAAAAAGTTTGCACCCAGTTGTATTTGAAAGTTATTTACGGACACTGGAGATGCTTCTCTAACCATGACCATAATCTGAAACATAAAATTGGAATCTAGGGTTTGGGACCCAATAGCATTCAGCAAAGAAAATTCTGAACATTGCTACCTAGCTAAAATAGGTTAACTTTCGTAAATGCAAAATTCACATCTACCATATCGAATTCTAGGGCTGGCATTAGCTCTGATTTTTTATCACATTCTTTATTGTGAAGGATTTCCCATTCTTTATAGGGAAGGATTCCACTAGGGTTTGTAAATGTCGTTGTGCAAATAAACCTAATCATGTGAGAAAACTGACCTGAAAAAGTAGCATACGGTGTAGTTAAGAAAATCGGGCGGTCGGACCGTCCAGTAAACGCCAACTTGGGTTTCCCCTTCGAACCCATCGGGACAGAGAGCAATGAAACTTTGGGAGAATGGTTAATTGTGGCCGCCGTCGAAACCTGGAAGTGAATGGCCGCCATCGTTCCTGACGACAGGGAGCTATATGTAATTAAAAACAAACACGGCCGTTAGGCGTACTCTTATGAATCCAAAGAATGCCTAGTCTTCATTAGAACGACTGCATCTCTAATATTTCCATATCCTTCTGTTGGCTTTGTGTTTTAGTAAGTGCTGGGGTTCAGCACTCTTATACACCCACACAACTAGAAAATTCGTTACCAATATCTATCCCACAACAGAGCTTGTATGTTGTCTAGGGTTATGTATCTTGTGGTATTTATATCCTGAATCAGTTATTTTTTTTAAATTTGAATGCCAATTGTGAAAATTTACATTCTAATGATTTTACAAAATATTTAATAATTAATATAAGTAAAATGCGACAATAAAATGAATTTTTTCCATATGTATTATTTTGAAATTTTTAATGAGATTAAAAGGTACATTTAAAAAAAAAAGTATTATTTCATATTTGTTTTATTTTAAATGGTTTATGTATGGTGTGTAGGTGTGGATAATAAAATTTATGATTAGAAAAGAATATGTTTTAAAAATATTTTATGATTAGAAAATTTTATTTTTTTATTTGTTATTTCACGTTTGTAGTATGGTAGAGATGTTGTAATGTTATATTTTTCCATTGGCATGTCATGTTTTGAGTGGTTAAATTACATAAAATAAATAATTAGAAATAATAATTAAAATGAAATAGAGGTAAAATAGTCAATTTATAGTTCGTGATTTCTTAGTTATAGGTTTTGACAACTCATGGCATTCTTATATAAGATTGTATACTAGCAATTGCACCACATATTGCAAAGGAAACCGGGAGCATAGGAAAGAATAGCATAGAAGATAAAAGCAAAAATTTTATGCAATTTTATTTATTTACCATTTCTGTGAGAAAAACTTTGTAGAAAATCTTTGAAAGACATCCAGTGCTCTTCCATCATTAGTCCACTTAGTCTCATCTTTCTCTCCTAAGTACTCTTCATTTGGTGAATGTATTGAGAGAGTGTCCACGACAACCATGGTTTTGGTGGCTTGAAGCTGAGTTGGCATTGATGATAGGAAGAAATTCTGAGGATTTGAAAGAAAGCTTTTATACTCTAGATTTGTTTCATTGGGGATGAACTTTCTCATAGTACAGGGTATGTTGGGTACATACCCTCCATATGGGTATTGTCCAAAATTCAAAGCAGCATGTTGTCGTGGTGCCACCTAGATAATTATAGTTAAGATCCCTGCTAGATCTTCCTTTGTCTCCAACTTTGGTCACCTACCACCCAAATTATTGTAGTTAAGATCCCTGCTAGATCTTCCTTTGTCACCAACTTTGGCCACCAAGATGCATGTAATAATATCTAGAAAGAGTGTTCCAAGATTGTTGTGGAGAAAGCCAATTATGAGTAAAGAGGGCATGTGGTTGTGTGCATGCTAGAAGAAATTAGGAAGGGGCTAATTTCTAGAAAAGTGGAGTTGAAGAGAAAGCACCATTGCAAAAGGTGCATGTCGAAAATTTTGATTCTTCTAATACATTTTGTGTTGAGTTTGCAAATATGAAAGATCGAGTATGTAAATGTTTTTTATTATGATCAAGAATTCCAAAAGATCAGTGACCAAGAAGAAATTGAGTATTTCCTTGAAAGTGATGAGATGAACGTTGCATGTAGTTTGTGCACAGATTCCAAGGTTATGAACAATGGGAAAGTTGCAATGTATACAGGTAGGGAACTTGTTGTTGCACAACAACCAAATATGTTTAAGAAATGATAGTGGTACCTAAAGAGGAAGATATCATAGGAGAGTACCGCAGCTTGAGGTAGCATTAGGTCATTATTTAGGAGGCTTTTGATTATGTTATGCTCTTGACCTATGAGAAATCCAAAATACCAGAAAAACGAAGAAATATAGCCTAGAACACATAATTATCACATGAAATGAGAAAAAATGCAAAGTATTTTATTATTCAGAAACAAATTCAATGTTCACTTGCCTCTTCGAGGGGGCAACCTCCAACAGAGCATAGCTCAATTACAATAGGTCTCCATGATTTTTCCCATACTAACTAAGACTATTTATAGCTAAATGACATACAAAACCCTAACTACTAGTGGTCCCTTACATAACACGAGTTAACCACTTTATTTATTAACTGTGGCCCATTTACAACTAATTGTGGTCCATTTTCCCTAATGCAGGTCAACCACTTACAATTATTAATGTGGGCTTTATTGACTCTCTAACTAACTATGACTCTAACTCGGCCCATTGGGCTTATTACATAAACAAAGGGGTTAGGGTTGGACCCTAACATGCCCTCCCCCATCAAAAGCAGCCTTGTCCTAAAGGTTGAAGCTGCAGAAACTGCTGAAGAATAGTGGATGGTTCCTAGGTCACATCTTTTAGAGAAGTCTCTTTCCACTTGATGAGGACTTCCTTGCTCGTGCAGTTGCGGAGATATCTTTCACGAGTATAGAGGGCATGTTTTAGTCGGAGCCAAAGTGAGCCTTCCTCGTCCAATTCGAGTAGACTTGTTTGAACTCAGCAATCGTTCCCTACCACTTTCTTGAGGCATGATACATGGAAGACCGGATGGATTTTTGAAGTAGATCGCAAGGCCAATTTGTAGGTGACTGCTCCTATGCATTGAAGTATCTGATAAGGCCCATAGAATTTTGGTGCTAATGTATGGCAAGCCTTTTCTTTGAGAGATGTTTGCTTATATGGTTGGAGTCATAGGAATACCTAATCCCCTTCTTGAAATGAGCACTCGAAACAATGTTGGTCAGCTTGTTGCTTCATTCGGTTCTGAGCTTGATGTAGATTATCTTTGAGATAAGCGATCATGGCGGCATGGTTATGTAGGAGTTGATCAATTTTCTGTACTTTAGAACATCTAGGGATATAAGAAATAGGTGAAGGTGGGAGTTGGCCATACACTACCTCATATGGAGTCATCTTGGTGGCTTCATGATAGTTAGTATTATACCACCATTCAGCTAAAGGTAGCCATTGTACCCATTGATGTTACTTGTCTGAAGTGAAGCACCTCAGATAGGTCTCCAAACATTTATTGACCACTTCTATTTGACCGTCGGTTTGGGGATGATAGGCGGTACTTAGTTGGAGTTGCATGCCCTGTAGCTTGAAAAGTTCCTACCAAAATTTGTTGGTGAAAGTGGGGTCATGATCAGACATAATGGAAGTTGGCATGCCATGCAATTTGAATATTTGGTCCAAGAAAACTTGAGCCACCAAAGTGGGGGTAAATTGGTGTGGTAGGGCGCAAAAATGAGCATATTTAGAAAATTAGTCCAAAACCACCATGATGATTGATTTTTTGCCTAACTTTGGGAGACCAATGATGAAATCCATGGAAACATTTGTCCAGACAGAAGCAGGAGTGGCAATGGTTGTAAGGTTCCCAGTAACTTGACCGTTTCCCCTTTGTTGCGTTGGCTCACATCACATTCAGCTAAAAAAGTAAGAATGTTGGTTTTCATGTCAGTCCAAAAGAAAGAATGACGTGTGTGAGCATAAGTCTTTTGAAAGCCTAAATGTCTTGCAATTAGAGATGAGTGCAGCCCTTCTAAGATGCGGGTTTTGAGGGTGGAGGTCAAAGGTATAACTACTCGATCCTTGTAGTGAAGAATCTCATCCTTCAAAGAGTATTTTGTTGAGGAATTAGGATCTTCTCTTAATTTATTAATGAGTTTGGAAAGAGAGGGGTGGGAGAACCATTCCTTGCAGGCCTCTTCAATCCAATCTGGTATGGGTAGAGAGATTGATAGCAGAGTGCTCTCATACTCAAATTAGCGTGATAAAGCATCAACCACTACATTGTCACGCCCTTTCTTGTAAATTATATCATAATCATATCCCAACATTTTGGCAAGCCATTTATTTTGATGTGTCAATGATAGAGGATGCTCCAAAAAATATTTTAGGTTGTGATGGTCGGTGTGGATTTGGAAACGTCGCCCCAATAAGTATGGTCGTTAGGTGTCGACTGCATGTAAGATGGCCGTCATTTATTTCTCATAACTAGATCGACCCATATGTTTACCACTAAGTTGTTGACTGGTGAAAACCAATGGTCTACCTTCCTACATTAATACAGTGCCAATACTTGTACCTGAAGCATCACATTCAATCACAAAAGATTTGGTGAAGCTGGGTAGGGCCAATACGGGAGTGGAGCACATGGCATGTTTGAGAGCCAAGAAGGCTTGTTGAGCTGCATCAGTCCAGAGAAATGATTTTTTCTTGAGAAGATTAGTGAGGGGTCTAGCAATGCGTCCATAATTGCGGACAAATTTGCGATAGTAGCCAGTGAGACCCAAGAATCCCCTCAAACTCTTCAAAGTTTTTGGTTGGGGCCAATCTTGCATTGCCTAAATCTTTTTCAGATCAACCCTCACTCCTTCATGACCCACAATGTGTCCTAAATACTCGAATTCTTCCACGCTAAAAGAACACTTGGATAATTTGACAAATAATTTTTGATCTCATAGCAATTGCAATATCTGGTCTACATGTTGAAGATGTTTGTCCCAGGTTATGTTATAGATGAGAATGTCATCGAAGAAGACCAGGACAAATTTTCAGAGATATGGTTTCAGCAGGTGGTTCATGAGGCTTTGAAAAGTAGATGGAGCATTACAGAGACCAAATGGCATGACCAGGAATTCATAATGGCCTTCATGAGTTCGGAAGGCAGTCTTGGGAATGTCTACTTCCTTCATGCGTATTTGGTGATAGCCCAAGTGGAGGTCTAGCTTGGTAAAGAATTGAGCACCATATGGTTCATCAAGTAGATCATCAATAGCCGAATAGGAAATTTGTCCTTGATAGTGAGCTTGTTGAGGGCCCGAAAGTCTGGACACATGCGTCATTATCCAAATTTCTTTAGAACCATAACCAATGGAGATGAATAAGGACTTATGTTGGGACGGATAATACTTGCTTCAAGGAGTTCCTTGATGATTTTTTCTATTTCATTATTTTGGGCAAAAGGATATCGATATGGGTGGACATTAGGTGGCTGGGCACCCGGGACCAAAGGGATGTTATGATCATGTTCACCCCTAGAGAGTGGAAGCTCTTTAGGTTTGTCAAAGACCTACTGGTGGCAATTTAATACGTGTTGCATCTCAGGATGAATATGAGGAGAAGTGGATTCAATGGCTTGGATGGCATTAAATTGGGAGAATACTCCATGATGGCCCTTTTTTAAAAGCTTCTCCATTCGATTTGAGCTGATGATAGTAGGAGCACCTGCTTGGAGTCCCTTTAATGTATGAATGTGGTTGTTCTACTTAAAGCTCATATGTAACTCCTGGAAATCCATTGTGATAGGGCCTAGTGTGTGAAGCCATTCAACACCCAGTACAATGTCACAACCACCCATTTCAATAGAAAACATGTGGGTCTTTAAGTGGTAGTCTCTCATCTGAAGCTTAATATTTCACAGCGGCCTTCACATTTCATGGTCCCCCCATCAACGATAAGGACTTGGAAATTAGATACCATTTGCGCAAATCAATGAACAACTTATACGACTCTCTTATGGATAAATTTATGAGTGTTGCCACTATCAATCAATACCACTACTAGTTGATGTTTAATAAAGCCTCGGATTTTGAGAGTCTGAGGCGAAGAAATGCTAGCCAAGGCATGTAGTGATATAACCGGCTCATCTAGCATAGTTGTGAGATCATTGTCAGTTTGGGTTTCCCCTGCTTCTTCCTCGGGCACCTCAAGGGATGGAGCTTCATCTGCTGAGCTGTTATCAGTAACATCAATTTGAAAGAATTTTGGTTCCTTGCATTTATGTCCATGGGAGTACTTGTCATCACAGTAGTGGCAAAGTCCTTGTTTTCTTATTTCATCCATTTATGTTGGTGACACCTTTTGAACCTTAAGTGTTTGGGTGGGGCCCTGAGCCTAGGTGGGATGTGCCTTGGCGATGAAATTTGGACGATTGGATTGGGAATTTAAGGCGATTTCCACATCTAAGGCCTTGCAGCATGCGTCCAACCAAGTAGTTGGGTGGTGCATCCGGACATGGGCTTGGATGGCTTCTTTTAGGTCATTGATGAAACATTCCAAGTATAAGTCATCTCCTAGACTGTCAGTTCTAATGGCTAATTGCTCAAAGGTTGCAATGTAGTCCTTTACTGTACCTGTTTGTCGGAGCTTAGTGAGACGACCCAAAAAATTAGATTCCCAGTCAAAGCGATCACATATGGCTTTTGAGAACATGTTCCAAGTTGCTCTCCCTAGATAACATTTCTGATGCCACTGCCACCACTTCCATCTCTCTTGGTCCAAGTAAAGGGCTCCCACATGTAGTTTAGTTCCATCTTCACAGATATCATTAAGGGATAAATATTGTTCCATTTGTGCTACCCATACTACAAGGTTAGAGCCATCAAATTTGTACATGTCTAGCTTGGGTGTCTGGTGGTTGGAAGGGTGGTGATTTCCATGGAAGTGAATGTGATGGTTGGATTCTCCTTCTATGTGTGCATCAACACTAGGCTCCTCCCTATGAGACTTTGTTATAAGGTCTGCTAGTTGTGAGATTTGTTTGGTAATATTGTCCTGGAATGTGTTGAATCTTTTCTCAAGGTGGTCGACCCTCTCGACTACCTTTTCCACAACCATAACTTGAGATCTGGTACCTAGCATACACCAACCCCGGTCAATTATTTAAGAGTAGTCTTCTTGGAAATATGGCAAGCTCTTGAGTCAAATGGCGTGGGTCACTTGAAGTGATGTCAAAAAAAAAAAAATTGGCACCTTCGAAAAATTGGGGGCTTACAAGTGAATGGTACCACTGCAACCAACTTGTTGTCCTGAATCTTATGGGCTAAGCCTCTTGCAAGCATCCCGGGATGGTTTTTTTCTTTTTGTTAACTCCAAAAGGAGTTTTACTCCCCTTTGATCAATACTGCAGTGGCCGAATTCCAGAAAGCTTAATACTTCCCAATGTCTTGCAAAAATCGAGCCTGGACTGTAGTAACAGAAACCCCAAGGTCTTAGTACTGCTAAATGTGTTTTGATAATCTAATTTGGACTATGGCGGCCAAAACCCTCATTGCACAAAGAGTCTGATCTGCACTGTGAAAACCCCAACTACTGAATCTAAGTTGTACTACGGCAGCAAAACTCCAACTGTTGGATTTGATCTGGCAGATAAAGTAGAGGGTGAACTCCAGATAGTGGTGGGAACTATGGTCACAAAGGAGTGTCAGGTGCTACAAATCACAATATACGTAGGGATCTGTTATAGACATTTTTGTGCCTTACAGCATGAAGCATGAAATGTCAATAATCTAAGGGATCCAAAGTCCCTAAACATGTTGTTCCTACCCCTAGAGGAACAAGGTCAGCAAACCACAGCACTGAATATCAGTTCTCCACCTGAAAACACTCAAAAACAAGCTAATTCTGGATCATGTCAACTGCTCCACTGAGCATCTGCGCTGAATGTCAACTGCTCCACTCTGTACCTGCGCTGAATGTCAACTGTAAAGAAGGCTACCTACGCTGGGCGAGTTTGGCCAAGTGGCACAGTCATTCCTCAAGGTGTCAATGCCCAGGAAGCTTCCAAAATGACACTTGGATCAGGGAATTCGCCTAGTGATGAGTAAGAGGGTCTAGATCTCCAAGTGGAAGCAAGAACCTCCAAGTGGACTCAAGAACTGAAGAATAACTGAAGTGGGAGAGGACACTAGTCAGCTCCATGCCAAGCTCAAGCTGACTCATCCTTTCTCCAAATCTCCTATATATAGAGCTCTCTCATGAGGTCTAGGGAGGCTGGAATCTTGTGAATGTAAGAAAGTGCTGTTGGTTTGAGTATAGAACTATTGGGTGATTTGCTTGAAGGAGGTGAAGAGGAGATTTCTTTCTGCTGGGAGGTGATGCTGGATTGGGCCTTTTATGGTTGTATCACTTCCTGAACTTTACTTCTTCCATTAATAAAGCATTTGAGGTTCTTCTATATGCATGTGTCTCAATGGCGTATTGATACTTGTATATTTGATTTATTCTAATCCTTGAATCAATTATGAATGTATGCTTCTTGTAGTTTCCCTCTCTTGTCATTTTGCAGGATCTTGGTGTAGCTGGGCCAGTGAAAGAGCAAGGAGCTGGGAGCAAGCATCAAAGAGAGAAGATTGGATCAATCATTAGCGGAAGACAACGGTTAGTGGATCTCTTTCTCCCCTCTCTTACATCTCATAAAGAAGTAATCTCGAATAGCTTTGCTTTGATTGTTGCTGAGGTACTATCACCCTTAGAGTGGGATAGGGTCATTCCGTATTGGATACTTTTCCCAACAACAAATTGGCGACTCCAGTGGGGATCGTATCTTGTTGGTTGTTTGTGTTTTTGCTATTCATTTCATAAACACAGGGAGTACCGAATCGAACTGCATTTGGATCTTTCAAATGCAAAGTAGAGGGCAACTACTCTAGCTCAGTTTCTGGGCAAGTTTATGATTTGAAGAGCTGATTCACAAGGACTCTAAATAGCTCTTAGTGATAGCTTTTCATCCTCCTTTTCATCCCTTAGTGTGTACTTGACTGATAGCCTCTGATTTGGCCAAAAACTGTGAATTTTTGAGCAATCTGTGACCCGGAAACTGAGAAAAACGAAAGTTTGAATCTTCAGTGCAGGCACTGTGAAGGCAGTCTGCATTTCAGTGCAGTTCCCGAAGGGTATACCTGCGCTGAAGGTCAAACTGCCAGTGTACTACCTGCGCTGAACCAGTTTTGCCTAGTGCTACTGGGGTTCCCTCCTGTTTATTGCCCTGTTTTAACCCTTGTTTTTGCAGCCTGTTACCAGTCAATGTACCTATCTGAAACCAACTTTCCTTGCCACTATTCCGCCTCGGTTGTATAAAGAAACTGTATTTGTTCTTTGTGTATTTCTTATATCATTTGCAGTTTCCCATAACGAAAGTGAACTAGTCTTGCTGTGGCCTCTTAGATCTAGACCTGTGATAAAGTGTCGTTTTGATCTTAAGAGTTAGTTTGTTTGCTGTTCATAGCTGATTGAGCTTTTGCTTTCGTCATATGGTTTGGATTTATATATTTCTAGTGTCGAAACAAGTAAATCTTAAGGTGTCTTTTGATTTTGGACAAGCTTGTTTGCTTTCACTTGAAATTGAATTCAAAGTTATACAACAGCTTTCTTTTTGTGTCGCACAAACATTAAGAAAGAGAAAAGAAATACCTGCATTGTGCATGTGCATTTTGACAGTTTGCATGTTGATTTAGGGAAAAGTGCATTAGTGTGTGCTCTATGATCTGTGTGAAAAGATGTTGTCTTTCTTTTCCCTCAGTAGTTAAGATTTTCAAAGTTGAAAGATTGAAAAGCTTGCTTATCATCTTAGACTGCATTTAGGAGTGTTACTATACATCTCGTGGTGATCCATAAAGGCAAACTGCTAAACAAGATCAACCTTAAAATAAATTGAATTTACATAACAACGCATTGAAACATAACGCAAACACATAGAGGTCTAAGCTAGAGACGTGTTCCGGCGTCGTTAAACGTGATATCTTAGCGTTGAGTGGTTGGGTGATTCCTCCACGGTGAGCGATAAGTATCAATACGAACTTGTGCTCCCACGTACCGTCGCGTATATATTGGGAGACCCCTATAGGAACAAAGCCTTTATCCATAGGAAACCGTGTTGGCCGCCCTACTGATCGCAATGCAGTGAACACAGCATTCACGAAGATCGACCACTCGTACCGTAAAACGTATTCTGTGGTTTTGCGAAAGGTTTGGCACACCCTCTGCCTAGATCTCCAGAGAAGTTTCTTTTGGCCTTTTTCAAACTCTATAACTGAAAAAGTCCATCCGAGCATTTGTCACTTCGGGCTCGTTAAAACATCGAAGGAGACTAGAGTCATCTTTAGCTTTTTCTCGACTCTTAAAAAGTGAAAAAGCAAGTTGTGTCTAAAGCGTCGTTATAAAATTTATTTTAAACGGAACATAATCACCTCCTATTCCTGCGTTGATCTGTAGGTTGAGAACATGGAACGCCCCAACCAAGGAATTCCACAGGATGGAAATCCTAGTCCTTTCTCCTCTTGGGGAGAAGTTGGTGCGCCCCACATGGCCACATTGTCGCTTCCAGGGCTGACAATTGGCCTGCCTATTTGGCTATTCTCAACCAATGTAGTTCAGAACACCATGGTTCCTGAACAGTCGAGTCAACAGTTAGATGAGTCTAGAGCTGCCCACCAGCCTTCTACTTCCTATAACTCTTCCTCTAATCCTTCATCTTCGCAAGGTAGAGCCGGCAAAAGCCAAGCTCCCATGGAGAAGAAGGAGAAGAAGAAGAGAGAGAAGAAGAAGAAGGAGCCTAAGGCGACTGGGGGCAAGCAAAAGACATCTGACAAAAATCCACACACAGCACAGACCGGGCCTAAATCGCCATGTGTCATATGTAAAGGAGACCACTTCCATAGAGATTGTCCCTGTATTCCCCGGATACTAAGGGATTGGTCCCCTCGTTTGCACAATTCGGGAGCATCAACCTCTGATAGCCATGTTGAATGCTTACCGTCAACCAACGAAAGTGAAGGTTCAAGACAAAGGGGGGAGCAAGATCCCCTGCAGACTGTGTGAAGGCGATCACGCCATCCACCGTTGTCCCTTCTTAGACGAAGCGAAGAGAGTTTTGGAAGATCGCCCGGTTTCACCGTTGAGACTTCCTCCTGGATATAAAAAACTCGTGCCAAGTCCTTCGTTGGTTGAAAATACAGCCGGCCCACTCAAGTGGTCAGCTGAAGCGTCAGTCATTGAAAATGAACCTACTGAATCCAGACCAGACGAAAGTCTAAAGGTCGATACGGCAGTTGACCCGGTTCTTCCTTCAGAGGTTTCATCCTCAAATGACACCGTCACTGAAGATTCATCTTCAAATGACACCCTCACTGAAGAGAATAAGGATGACACCATCCAGATTCTTTTCATCAACACAGATTCTGATGAGCATCAGGGCAATGCGCCCATTCCTTTATCGCAGGAAGGAACATCGTCAGGGTCATATCCGGCCGTGTATTCGGTCCCACCACCAAGCAACCTGGTTGTGTCCTTTGATTGGAACCAACTAGGCAGACCCCAGTTGCCAGCCAGTATACCATTTAGAATCATTGTCCAAATTTACAGAATGGTAATGGCTGGAACTATCATTGATGAAGGGGCATCTGTGAGTATCCTTTCCTCTATTGCTTGGAAAGCACTGGGTTCCCCGGCGCTTTTGCCTGAGATAAGAAATCTCTCGGGCTTTGATAAAGGAACCAGTCGACCATTAGGGATCCTCCCCAATGTGCCTGTTACATTGAAAGGGAAGACCGTTCAAATGAACGTGATGGTCGTTCAAGGACCCTTGGATTATAACCTACTCCTTGGACGAGACTATATATATTGCATGGGAGCTATAGTCTCCTCACTCTTTAGAGTAATGTGTTTTCCACACGAAGGAAGAATGGTCAAGCTCGTAGACCAACTTTCATTTCCGGGATCACGCATCGCAAATAGTCATATACCAACCCTCAATGGTCTATTCACTCAAGAAATGTCTCCACCCCCAGTCCTCCTTCCCGATGAGCGCGAGTGATTCGGAAAGATGGGACTGGAACCCAGGGGGCATGCATCCTGGTCTGCTTCGGGCAGAGGAAACCTTGGGTATAAGGTAGAATTTCCGCGGGAGAATATGACTAGTCCGTACCCCGTCCGAAAGAAGGAAGAGGGGTTGTTCTGGAACAGGATTCTTTTGTTAAGGTTACTTGTTTGACAAAGGTCATTCACCATTGTCTACTTCGGTAGACAGTGCCGAGGAGATGTTTTCGTTTGATGGTGTTAACAAAACAATCTTTGGGTAACCAGAAAGAGGCAAGCCTCCCTCAATAACATTAATGTTTTGTCTTTGAGTAGTGTTCTTCTCTTGTCGTAAGTAGCTGCTCTCTTGTCGCAAGTAGCTGTTCTCTTGCGATCTTGCAAAAGATCTGTTAAAAGTTAGGCTGACGGGAAGACAAGTACCGCATAAGACCTGTTAAAAAATAACGAGAAGACAAGTATCGTTAACATTAGACTGGCAAGACGACAAGTAGCTGTGAACACCCAAAGAAAAACAGAGGTGGGGGAGAGGAGGGGCAGCCTTGAAATTGTATTTTATACCTGGGGGCATGCAAACCTTTTGGAGTGCAAGCCAAGAGCGGTTATTTATCTGTTTTTTGGATTAGTCGTTTCCTAACTTGCATAAAGAAAGGATGTGGGGCAAAGGTCAAAATTTGCCAAATTAGGAGCATAGCTTCGTGAGATAAAGCTCCATAAAAAATAGCTATCTCACAGGAGACATTTCTTATCTTATGACTGGTATTATCGAGCAGTTTTACCGCGGAATTTATGCTCGTTAAAAAATAGAAAAGCGAGATCCGAGCAGTTTTAGTACATAGTTCATGCTCGTTAAAAAATAAACATAAGGTTGAGCATTCAAGCTCATTAAAAAATGAACATACCCCGGTAAATAACCATTGTGATCGTAAATTTATTAGCCATAAAAAGCCTTGGTCGTGTTTGCACCTGCCACCTCCATTCCATTTGGCCAATCGTTCACCTCCATATGATTGTTTACCTATTTTGAGGAACAGTTGCGAAGAGTGATTTCACCTAGCCATCCTTGTGACACTACCGTGATTGGAAAATTCCAACCTGTACCTGGAATCTGCTGCTATCCCTGTTTATCACTCGTTCCTCAAAAGATGAGTCTTCTTTGAGCTCTTTTCGTCTGATTCGTAAAATATGAAAAGTTTGCCGAGTTTTGGCCTTCCAGCTCGTTAAAATGACCGGAAGAGCTATCCCTCCTCTAGATTTTAATCTTTTTGGACCTGAGGGATTATTACACAAAAAGGTCGAGCGCTTGTTTTATTCGGCTCGTTAAAGTTATCGAAAACTCATCCCTTCTGTATTGTTTTATACTTTTTCGGACTTAAGGGATTAGATGACGAAAAAGGAATTTTGGAGTTAACTTTCTGTACCTTTTCAGACTCTCTAAAAATGAAAAGGACCGAGTTTTCCTTGTCGTTAGACTCGTTAAAATGATTAAATAGCGACAAACTTGTCTTTAGACAAGAACGAGTTTCCCTATCGCTAGGCTCGTTAAAACATAGCGATGGGCTTGCCCGAAGGGCAGGTTATAGAACAAGCATATGTTATCCTCCTCAAGCTTGACAAAAATAAAGAGGTACTGGTCAGAAATGACTAGGGAAAAATTGGGAGAACCTCAAAGCTTAATGGTAGCAAGTCGCTCTTGAACATGACACTTTTCCTCCGTATCACATCGGGTTGGGTTGTTTCATTCACCGGTCTCATCACCATGGTCTTCGCCAAACCATCCACATTTGGGTAATGCTACCGATCCATCGCATCAGTGTCGTTATATGTTCAAGAGATGTTGTTCAGAAAGAGTCGACCGTGTCCCATCCACTGCCATACATTATCCTTCATCCACCCATGATCGCCACCCTGAATCATATTTCACAGATTGTTTTCACCTCCACTAAAATCATTAGCTCCGTTCCGTGTCACTGATGTGGGATTCATTAAGGCCCTCCTTTGACGGATCGCTTCTTGTCGACTTCAGCTCATTATCCAAGAAGTTGATCTAGGAACACCCCCTTCAGTACTTTGAAGCTTGCATGCCTCAATGGCAAGTTTCTCACTTCCGGCGACAGGTATACATCAATGACCTTCGACTAGAAGATTTTGCGTGGTGTTCGACACCAAGTCCTATATTCACACCACGTGAATTGTACTGTAGTACCTTGAGGGTCATTATCATTATCGGTGATTCCTCTCGCGCTTGTTAACGGTTTTCATTATTGACCGGTAATCAAGCGATGTCTTTCCATGTTCGACTTCAGCGCAATTCTCACATGGATCGACTTGTACTTAGAGTGAAGATCGAACGAGTTTGAAGACCCCGGATCTAGTTTCATCCATCCGGGCTGCGATATATATTCAGGAAATATAAAGACATTTGACATGTACATCATTGCAGCAGATGATCATCCGACTCAAAGGATGATAATTTCAGCAGAGAATTATCAGTCTACCATCAGACGATCGTCTGTTCTATGTACTAAAATGAATTTATAAAGCTGAGCATGGGAATGCCCGCCTCAGCTAGATCATGAAAGCAGAATGAAAAATAATGTATTGTACTGTATTTTATTACAGGTCACTTCTCAGCGATTGAATGAACTTCGGATCCTCCTGATAAAGCATTTCACCCGATAAACGACCTCATACTTTAGGGGGCAACTGTTATAGACATTTTTGTGCCTTACAGCATGAAGCATGAAATGTCAATAATCTAAGGGATCCAAAGTCCCTAAACATGTTGTTCCTACCCCTAGAGGAACAAGGTCAGCAAACCACAGCACTGAATATCAGTTCTCCACCTGAAAACACTCAAAAACAAGCTAATTCTGGATCATGTCAACTGCTCCACTGAGCATCTGCGCTGAATGTCAACTGCTCCACTCTGTACCTGCACTGAATGTCAACTGTAAAGAAGGCTACCTGCACTGGGCGAGTTTGGCCAAGTGGCACAGTCATTCCTCAAGGTGTCAATGCCCAGGAAGCTTCCAAAATGACACTTGGATCAGGGAATTCGCCTAGTGATGAGTAAGAGGGTCTAGATCTCCAAGTGGAAGCAAGAACCTCCAAGTGGACTCAAGAACTGAAGAATAACTGAAGTGGGAGAGGACACTAGTCAGCTCCATGCCAAGCTCAAGCTGACTCATCCTTTCTCCAAATCTCCTATATATAGAGCACTCTCATGAAGTCTAGGGAGGCTGGAATCTTGTGAATGTAAGGAAGTGCTGTTGGTTTGAGTATAGAACTATTGGGTGATTTGCTTGAAGGAGGTGAAGAGGAGATTTCTTTCTGCTGGGAGGTGATGCTGGATTGGGCCTTTTATGGTTGTATCACTTCCTGAACTTTACTTCTTCCATTAATAAAGCATTTGAGGTTCTTCTATATGCATGTGTCTCAATGGCGTATTGATACTTGTATATTTGATTTATTCTAATCCTTGAATCAATTATGAATGTATGCTTCTTGTAGTTTCCCTCTCTTGTCATTTTGCGGGATCTTGGTGTAGCTGGGCCAGTGAAAGAGCAAGGAGCTGGGAGCAAGCAGCAAAGAGAGAAGATTGGATCAATCATTAGCGGAAGACAACGGTTAGTGGATCTCTTTCTCCCCTCTCTTACATCTCATAAAGAAGTAATCTCGAATAGCTTTGCTTTGATTGTTGCTGAGGTACTATCACCCTTAGAGTGGGATAGGGTCATTCCGTATTGGATACTTTTCCCAACAACAGGATCCGACAATAGTACCTGGCCCAATCTTTCAGGATGCTAACTAAGGAGGATCGAACTTACCCTTAGTCGTACTACCCAACTACCATATTGTACATGCAAGTAATCTCCCCGAGTGTTGTTCTCAGTGTACTATAGTAGCAAGACGACCGATGACTTATCTAAGGTTAGGTTTTAGGTGATCCCAAGGGGCTTCTAATATACCCAAGGGTACATGGAAGTGAAATCTGTGTACGGTTTTGTCTAATGCGCTACTACTCGGAGGGGTACCCACAAGGGTTACAAGGGAATCCAACAAGCATGACCACCTCTTGTAGTTCTTGTGTACATGCCTCCCCAAATCTGCAAGTTTATGCACTCAACCACAGATCCCATGGTTTAAAGACGTCAGAGCACATTTCTAGCCTAAATTTTTTTTGTCAAAATTGGAGGTACAACTGGCCCTGAAAAGTGTTATGATACCACTTGTTATGCTCTTGACTTGTGAGAAATCTAGAATACCATAAATATTGTTATGCAACCAACTCAAAAAATAGAAAAAAAGACAGATCAACGACTTCAAATTCAGCCTCTTCGAGGGGGCAACCTCCTTCACATTACATAAATGAATAATTCTTAGATAATACAAATGAAAAGACCTCCTTTCTATATATAGGAGTCTAAGGGTCACAATATAGTCAAAGCCGACATAACAATAATAATGTAAGGGCACAACAATAACAATAGTGGGCTTCTATGGAGCACAATAATAATAATATGGGGACAACATGGGCACAATAATAATAATAAGGGGATACAATGACAATAATAATAAGGGAATAAACTAGTATTATAGGGACCTAACATGCCCCTCTCCTTCATAAAAGTGTTTTCCTCAATGCTTGAGTAGTTCTGAATGCTTATGTATAAAATTCTAATCCTCCCACGTGGAATCTTCAGCGGGTAAGTTCTTCCACTTGATAAAATATTTTGAAATTGATCAATTTCGTAGTTGTCGAGTTCTTGTTTCTGTGACTGCTTGAGGTTCTAGTATGATTTTTCCTTCCTCGTCAAGTTTTGGAAATATTGTTTGAATTGGGAGCTTGTCACCTATAACCTTGTTTAAGCATGAAACATGGAAAACTGGGTGCACTCAGGAAGCTGTAGGAAGCTCCAATTTGTATGTCATAGTACTAATCTTTTGCAACACCTTGTACGAACCATAATACTTTGGCGATAATTTATTATCCTTATTAGCTTGCTTGAGGGACATTTGTTTGTATGGTTGTAGCTGTAGAAATACCCAGTCACCTACATCAAAACTTCAACTTAGAAACCCGCAAGCATGCACGTTCAAAACGACTAAGGTACATCAAAACTTCTTTTGTTGTGATGTTGATCTGCCTGTTGTTTCATTCTATTATGTGCCAAAGTGAGGTTATCCTTTAAGAGTTGGAGGACTTGTTGTTGATGCTCAATGTGATCTTCCATTGCTTGAACCTTAGATTTTTCTCTTAAATATGATGTGATGGACAATGGATGATATCCATAAAGTGCCATAAATGGGGTCATTTTTGCTACAGTATGGAAGGAAGTGTTATACAACCATTCAACTAGAGGAAACCATTTGACCCATCGTGTTTGTTTATCAAATACAAAGCAACGAAGATATCCTTCCAAACATTTGTTCACTATCTCAGTTTGCCCATTAGATTGAGGATGATAAGATGAGCTATGAGCTAACTGAGTACCCAGACAAAAAAAATAATTATGTCCAAGAATTTCTAGTGAAAATGGGATCTCTATCGCTTACAATAATATTTGTTCTAAAAAGTATTTAAGACAATCATGATCTATTTTTACCTTGAAGTGTCTTCCCATTAGGTAAGGTCGCCATTTCTTAAGTGCATGTAGTATTGCTAACATTTCATTCTCATAAATAGCTTTGTGTAAATACTTTCCTTTGATTGGACGACTTTTGAAAGCAATGGGTCTTTCTTCTTGCATTAAAACAACACTAATTCCATTTCCTGAGGCATCACATTCCACAATAAAGTTTTTTGTGAAGTCTGGCGTAGCTAAGACTGGTGCTTGGCACATTGCCTTTTTAAGATGTTCAAAGGATTTCGTTGCTTCTAGAGTCCAAGAAAATGCATATTTCTTTAGTAATGTTGTCAGACGTGCTGCTATTCTCCCATAATTCTTAACAAACTTGCGAGAATACCTTGTCACCCCGAGAAGTCCTCGCAAATGCTTTATGCATGTGGGGATTTTCCATTCCTTAATGGCTTTAATTTTGCTAGGGCCTACCTTAACACCTTCATGAGATACAATATGAACCAAATATTCCACCTCTTGTACTCCAAAGAAACATTTGGAGCTTTTTGTATATAATTGTTTCTCCTCCAATAGTTTGAGCACTCTATCAACATGTTCAACACGATCCTTCCAAGACTTGTTGTAGATTAGTAAATCATCAAAAAATACTAACACAAATTTTCTAAGGAAGGGTTTGAAAATGGAATTCATCAAACCTTGAAATGTAGAAGGTGCATTAGTAAGGCCAAAAGGCATGACCTAAAATTCATAATGACCCTCATGAGTTCTAAATGTTGTTTTCGGAATGTCTTTAGTCTTCATTCTGATTTGATGATATCTTGAACGAAGGTCCAACTTGGTGAAGTAAATTGCTCCATGCAATTCATCAATGGTAGGAATGGGAAATTTATCTTTAATAGTGAGCTTGTTGAGCTCCCTATAATCTGGACACATGCGCCATGATCCATCCTTATTGTGCACCATTACTACTGGAGCAAAGAAAGAACTTTGACTAGGTTGAATTATACCAGCCTGTAGCATTTCTGCAAACATACATTCAATTTCACTCTTTTGGGCATAGGGATATCTGTAAGGCTTGATTTTTGGAGGAACACTTCCTGGAATCAAATGAATAGCATGATCATGATCACGAATAGGTGGAAGGCCTTTTGGAGTCTCAAATACCTTGGAATGTTTGTCTAAGACTTTTAGGAGATCTGGATAAATAGATGATTTCGACGTGGTAACCTTTAGCGAACATAATTGTGCAATCACACCATGTTGTTCCTTCTTTAGAAGCTTTGTCATGTTGTTAAAGCTAATTATCTTTCATGGTTTCCTTGTGATACCCCTTAATTCAACTTCCTTCCCTTCTGAAGAAAAAAATAAAAAATAAAAAATAAAATAAAAATAAAAAATAAAAAAAATCAAGAAAATTTCTTGAAAATTAAAAGCTATCGTACCGAAAGATTGTAGCCATTGGACTCCTAGTACAACATCAGCACCACCTGTTAGGTCCCTATAATACTAGTGATTCCCCCATTACTATTGTCATTGTAGCCCTTATTGTTATTATTGTGCCCCTATTTTCCCCATATTGTTATTAGTGTGCCCCATAGAAACCCATTATTGTTATTGTTGTGCCCTTATGTTATTATTGTTATGTCGGCTTTTATTATATTGTGACTCCTTAGACTCCTAGATATAGAAAGGAGGTTTAGTCATTTGTATCATCCAAGAATTGTTCATTTGTGTAATGTAAAGGAGGTTTCCCCCTCGAAGAGGCTTATTTTGAAGGCATTCATCTATGTTTTCTTCTATTTTGTGAGCTCGTTGCATAACACCACCCATTGGAATGGAAAGCATTGGACTATTCAAAACATATTCTCCCATGGATAAATTGATATTATGGAACTTTCTAGAGAAATTTATAGTTATTCCATTTTCAACCATCAATTAATACTCTGGCTCTGGATATAGGAAACAATTCAATTCCTTCGCTATCTTACAATGAATAAAATTATGGGTACTGCCCAAATCAATCAACACTATTACCTTTTTCTTCTTGATATGTCCTTCTATCTTGATAGTTTGAGGAGTGGTTATTCTGGCCAATGCATTACAAGATATGGTCGGATTCATTTTGATCCAGATTTAAACAGGAACGTAATAAAATACATAGATAACCATAAAGACAGATATGCAGCGGAAATAATACCTCATTTCATTACTGTAAAATACTGAAATATGCTTACAAACAGAAATGGAAATAAACCAGCTAGGGCGATGGTAGCTTATCTCTCAGAAGAGATGTGGTGGCTACATGCCTCTGAACTGTCTTACAATGAGGCTCGAAGGCCTATTTATTGTTGAGAAACAATGAAAAACCCTTCACATTCCAAAACCTAACCCTAGAAGATGAAACGCCAAGTTGTGGGCCCCGTTTTTGGGTAAGTTGGTACATCAACTTCCCGAGGTCGCGAATTGGTCGTACTATCTCCGTTTGACGTGCATGATAGCCTGTTCGAAAGATCTCTCCGAGGACTACGACGGAAAAGACAATTTTTAGACAAAAAAATCACTGGCGGTAGATTTCCCAAAAAACGTCGTTTAGGGCCTCAAAACGGCTCCAGATGTTTAGGACCCGAAAAACTGCTAAAAATAGTAAACTGTGCTATAATTAAGGAAACTAAAAAAACTATAAGAAGCACTAGAGGGGATCCAAGTGGAATAGCGGTGGCCACCAATATCCACCTAGATCATTCCTCCCCCCTTAGGAAGCAATGGTCCCCATTGCGTTGAGTTCCTCCATGAGATGAGGGAACTTCTGCTGCACTTGGTCCCTGGTGAGCCACTTGCCCTGGTGAAGGAGTTTTCTTGCTTTGACAACTCAATATAGTTGGATATTCTGCTGGCGAGTGTGCTTGATCTGTGTGTTCATGATCCGATCAGTTGCAGCTTGTTCAATGCAAGCTGGATTTAACTCTGTGGGTGTGAGTTGTTCTGCAATGTCGGACGTGTCTAGTAATGGTGGAAAGTATGGCCGAAGGCGGTCAACATTGAACACCGGGTGCAAGCCAAGGAATGGGGGAATGCTGAGCTCAAATGCATTGTCTCCCACAGCCTTGGTGATGGTGTAAGGGCCATATTGGAGTGGTCTGAGTTTCCGATAGGCTCCGGTAAGGCGTTCCTTTTGCAAATGCAACCAGATTTTGTCGCCCACTTGAAACTTGTGTGGCACCTGATGTTGATCATGTCGCTGCTTGTACTTGGCATTTGATTTCTCCAGAATGTCATGGACCTGCTGGCGAATATGTTGGATGTGCTTAATGAAGTTGTTTGCCTTATCTGTTTCGGACTGGACATGAGCAGAATCTGCATGAGTAGCTGCAAATGGCATGGCCACATCGATGGGACATAGTGGCTGGAATCCCAATCCCACCTAAAAAGGGTTGTGGCCAATCGAGCTGTGGAGAGCCCGGTTGTAGCTGTGCTGAACATAGGGGAGGCTCTCGTCCCATGTGCGTGGATGCTTTGAGTTGTACATGCGCAGAATGTGTACGATCATCCTGTTGATGACCTCAGTCTGGCCATCAGTTTCAGGATGGAAGGTTGTGGACTTAGTGAGTTTGGTGTCCAGCATCGACCAGAGGCTAGACCAAAATGCACTGAGGAACCTACTGTCCCGATCTGAAATGATAGACTGTGGGATCCCAAAGTGTACCCATACTCGTTCAAAGAAGAGTTTAGCAGTGGCTTCTGCTGTGATATTCTTCTTGCAAGCCGCCATAATGGCCATCTTCGAGAACTTGTCGACGACCACAAAAACACAGTCATTTCCATGCCTAGTGGAAGGAAGGCCTGACATGTAATCCATGGAGATGGATTCCCAAGGTCGACTAGGGGTAGGCAGTGGGGTATAGAGGCCTTGCTTCTTGATGGTCAGTTTGGCAATGGCGCAAGCAGTGCATGATCTGATGTACTTCCCGACATCTTGTCGAAGATTCGGCCAATAGAAATATTTCTGCAGTACTGCCACCGTTTTTTCGACCCCAAAATTCCCAACGGCCCGGCTGTAGTGTGCTTCCCAGATCATCTTGGCACGCTCGCTTGAAGGAACACAAAGGTGACCCAGGTGGAATAACAGGTCATCCTGGAGGTGAAAATCTGGAACACGCTGACCCTCGAAGAGTGTCTGGTATGTGTGGCCGAATTCCGGGTCGCTTTTGTAGAGCAGTAGCCAATCAGAAGTCTCGTGCCCACAAGAATTGAGCACGGTGGTTAACGCCATGATCAGTGGTCGACTGAGGCAATTTGCAACATTATTGGTGCTGCCCTTCTTATACTTGATATTCAAATGGAATTGTTGCAGGTATGTGGACCACTTCTGATGGCGATCATTCTGCAATTTCCCTTGGGTCTGTATGAACTGCAGGGGTCGGTGGTCTATGTGGATGACCGTTTCCTTCCCCAAAATGTAATGCTTCCATTGTCGGCAGGCCTGCACAATGGAATACATCTCTTTGTCATAAGTGGGATACTTCCGGACTGTGTCTGAAAGTGTCTCACTGTGATATGCCACTGGATGCCCGTGTTGAGTAAGGACTGCCCCAATAGCATAGTCAGAGGCATCTGTCTCGACCTCAAATGGTTGTTGCAAGTCTGGTAATGTAAGAACTGGTGCTGTGCAGAGTCGATCTTTCAACTCTGTGAATGCCTTTTGTTGAGATTCAGACCAATTTTTTTTTGCTTTCGCTCCTCCCTTGGTGACCTGACTCAAGGGCCAAGTGATATGAGAAAATCCCAACACGAACCTGCGGTAGAAGTTGGCAAGGCCTAGAAAGCTGCGAAGCTCTGTCAGAGTGGTTGGAGATGGCCAATCCCGAATGACTTGGATCTTGGTTGGATCCACATGCACCCCCCGTTCATCAATAATGTATCCCAGATACTGAACCTGGGTCATGCCAAAAGTGCATTTCTCCAAATTGGCACATAACTTGTGTTGTCGCAGTGTTTGGAGAACCTGTCGGATGTGGTGGAGGTGCTCTTCCCAAGTCTTGCTAAAGATCAAGATGTCATCCAATTATACCACTACAAATGAGTTGGTGAATGGCCGCAAGATGTCATCCATTAGCCTCATGAAGGTTGCAGGAGCATTCGTCAATCCGAAAGGCATAACCAACCATTCGAAAAGGCCCTCCTTGGCTTTGAAGGTAGTCTTCCACACATCAGAGGGTTCGATTGGTACCTGGTGATATCCTGACTTCAAATCGATCTTGCTGAAATATTTTGCCCCCTTTAGTTGGTCCAGGAGGTCATCAATCCGTGGGATTGGGTACCTATTACGACAGTGATCTTGTTCAGCGCCCAATAGTCAATATAGAGTCTCCAAGTCCCATCCTTCTTTTGTACCAGCACGATCGGGCTCCCACAGGGCGATGAACTCGGACGGATGTGACCTTTTTGTAGCAGCTCCTGAATCTGCCTCTTGATTTCATCGTTCTCCAGAACAGAGCGCCGATAGATTGGTCCATTGGGCAGCGGCGAACCTGGGGTCAGATCAATGGAGTGCTTGACCTGACAGTGCAGAGGAACCCCTGTGGGGGAGGTGAAGATGTCCTCATACTCCTCCACGACCTTGTCCATCTGTAGTTGTCATGCGGAGGGGCCCTATCTGGAGGTCGTGGCCACCGTCTTCTTCTTTTCTTGAGGGCGTATCATCAGGAAAACAAACTTCCCGGTTTTGGAAATGAGCTTACTGCATTGTTTTGTAGTAACCAAAGAGATGGCGGTAGGCGGTGCTACCTCTGGTATCTTGTACAACTTATTTCCTAAAGTAACAATAACATTACGGGGCCTTGACTCATACATAGCATGTTGCTTCCACAAGTATGGTTGTCCTAATAACACATCACAAACTTCAAGGGGAGCAATGTCACACAATACCTCATCCGTGAAGGGCTTGATGTTGTATGGAAGGTGACATTGTTGGCTCACGCGAAGATCCCGTCCTTGGTGCAGCCACCCAATGGTGTATGGTTGTGGATGTGTTGTGGTCGGTAAGCCCAGCCGTTTCACGACCTCTGCCGAAATGAGGTTCTTTTGGCTCCCGCTGTCGACAATGAACTGTAGCGGGGAGCCCTTTACCCACATCTGGGAGTGGAAGAGACGCTCCTCCTCCTCTGGATCTTCAGGTTCCTCCTTCTGGATCTTCGTGGTGGCAACGGTGGCGTTGGGCTCCGCATCGATAATCTGCTTCCCTTTGTCATTCCCCTTATCGGGTTCTGACTCAGAGTCAGAACATGCATCTGATTCTGAAACCTTTAGCTCAGCCACCAGTGACTGCTTGGCCCGACACTCACTTGTGTTGTGAGTGGAGCTCTTATGGAACTCACACCACTTTCTGGTGTCCTTTTTCGGCTTCGCGGCGCTGTTCTTTGCTTGCAGCTTTGGTGGGTTGTCTTGGGCCGACCCGCCTTGGCTTTGTCCTTTGTTCTGCGGTTTGGGGGCACCTTTCCCTTGTTTCGGATTTGCAGACCCAAAGTCTCGCTTCTTCTGTTTAAACTTTTGCTCGACCTTGACGGCATATCGGTATGCCGTGCCGAGCAAGGAGATGTTCAGGAATTCTATTTCTTCTTGGATGTACTTGTGCAGGCAGCCACGGTATTTGAGTACCAAATGCTGCTCTGTATCCTTGATACCCAACTTTGTGCGAAGGGTATGGAAAATATTGGTAAACTCTGGTACGTCTTGGTCCCTTCCCTGCCGTAGCGTGGTCCACTTTATGTATTGATCCTCATAGCTTCCGACAGGGTAGTACTGCTCCTTGATGGCATCTCGGAATGAATCCCAAGTCGGTGCGGCTGAAAATAGTGAGCCTGTACTTTCATCCTTCTGCTCGCAGTAGGTTTCCCACCAATCCTTGACGTGGGGGGCTACTTTGAGAAGAGCGAAAATAATCTTATCCCGACTAGAAAAATCATGAACAGAAAAATAACCCTCTAGCACATTTAACCATTTATCGACGACATCTGAGTCTATCTGACCCTTGAATATGGGGATTTCAAAATTAAGTTGTACCTTAAATGGTGTGGCGTTTCCAGAGTTGCTGTTGGAAGCCGATGCGTCGCCCCTGGGTAGCCGCTGAAGGATTTGGGCAAAGTTGTCCATCATCGCGTTCCTTTGTCGCTCGAGGGCTTCTTCGAGCAAGATTTTGATAGGATCTCCTGCCCCCTCGTCTTTCTTTTCATCCGCCATGGGAGGCCGTCAGGATTTGCGAGGCTGGTCTTGCAAAGGTTCGACCAGTTCAAGCCCTAACTCCTTATATCCCGACTTCGTTGGGGACATGCAAAGAAAAACAAAGAAGAAAAGCAGACCGCTCTGATACCACTGATACGGATTTAAATAGGAACGCAATAAAATACAGAGATAACCATAAAGACAAATATGCAGCGGAAATAATACCTCATTTCATTACTGTAAAATACTGAAATATGCTTACAAACAGAAATGGGAATAAACCAGCTAGGGCGATGGTAGCTTATCTCTCAGAAGAGATGTGGTGGCTACATGCCTCTGAACTATCTTACAATGAGGCTTGAAGGCCTATTTATTGTTGAGAAACAATGGAAAACCCTTCACATTCCAAAACCTAACCCTAGAAGATGAAACGCCAAGTTGTGGACCCTGTTTTTGGGTAAGTTGGTACATCAACTTCCCGAGGTCGCGAATTGGTCGTACTATCTCTGTTTGACGTGCATGATAGCCCGTTGGAAAGATCTCTTGGAGGACTATGACGGAAAAGACGATAGATTTCCCAAAAAACGTCGTTTAGGGCCTCAAAACGGCTCCAGAAGTTTAGGACCCAAAAAACTGCTAAAAATAGTAAACTGTGCTATAATTAAGGAAACTGAAAAAACTATAAGAAGCACTAAAGGGGATCCAAGTGGAATTAGCGGGTGGCCACCAATATCCACTTGGATCACATTTATTCTTTCTCTAGGCTTTGTTCTTGGTGTGTATCCTCTTCTTTTGATGTTTCTCGTTCATTTTCTTCTTCCTCTTCACAATCTATGTAAAATAATTTCTTCTCAACACAGTTACGACCTTTAGTGTATTTGTTATCACAATTGTAACAAAGCCCTTTTTCTCTTTTTCTTCCAATTTTTGTGGTGTCAACTTTGTAGGTTGTGGAAGGCTAGGAGCAACAACACTTCCATCTTTATAGTTGTGATTGGTAGGCTTCCTTGTTGCCATAATTTTTCTTTCAATATTTCTTGCCAACTTGAATGCCCCCTCTAATGAATTAGGTTTCCAAAGGCAAACCTCATGTTGGATGTTATATTTTAATGTCCCTATGAACACATCAATTCTATGCTCCTTTGGAATATCTTTTACCCTTATATTCAATTTTTGGAAGTCCTCAATGTGCTCCATCATTGAACCTTTTTGTTTGAAATTTATCAATTGGTTAAAAAAGGTGTTACTTTTTATATCCTCATAATGTGCTATCATTTATTCTGTAAAAATTACCCAATTGAAAATTTGTTTACGAGAACAAAGCCATCGATACCATACAAACTGATTGGGTTCCAAATATAGTCACAATGTGTAATTTTTGTGTGTTTTGCACATTATGGAAATCGAAATATTGCTCCATCTGTAATATCCATGTTATGAGATCCTCCCCATCAAACTTCGTCATATCGACCTTTGGAACATGGTGGTTCTTCAATCCAACATTAGAGTCTATAAAATCATGACTAACATTTATTTTGTTCTCATCCTGAGTTTCCTCTACTACCTTTTCGCCATTAAGAAGCATTTCTTGTAGCAACTTTGCCAAACCTCCTTTCTAACCTTCCATGTCTTTCTTCAAATCTTCAATGTTACTTTTAAACCAACCATCTTAGTTTCCAAGCCATTCTTTAAAACATTTGTCTTAGCTTCCATGCCTTTATTTAAACCATCCATCTTAGCTTCTGCTACTTTTGTGAGAGTGAAATTTGTTGCACTTGGTCTCATAATTTAGATATATCATGTTGCATTTCTTCCTCTTCTTCATGAGTCATGCTAGAGCTTTCAGGTTGCTTACTAGGTGTTTCCATTTTCTTTCTTTGGGGCATCAATTAATGATAATTATGCTTCACTATATACTTTGAATTCCTTCAAACTAATTTTTCAAACCAAACTTATGCAAAAATTTAAAAAGACTACACACTTTTTTTGGCTTTGTAGGAGCTCGATATTGAATCTGTTGTATCTCTATAATTTCGGATCTCCAAGGTCTGAAACTTCATCCTATCATAGCCTTTTGAGTCCTCATTCCAACCCTGCAAATATGATCAAGATTGGATTCTCCAAGAAAGAGTTATTCCAAATCTTCCACGATGACCTGATTATAGACTGGTTCAGTAGAGAGAACTTGTACGAAGTGCCACGTGTCATTGTTTCTACCTTCGGACCTAAAACTAATGCACCAAAAAATGCAGTCTGTCCTCTTTCTGTACCATTTTACTAAATTTGAATCTAATGCTCAAAGAGAAAGTTATGACGGTTTTCCCTAAGTCACATGTTTGAGATATAATTCGGGATCCTACAAAAACCCTAAATTCCTTGGATCATATCTCCAAAAATATAGAGCGACAAGGTCTGAAATTTGTACCCGAGGTTCATCAAGAGTTTGTCTCAAATGGGTTTTAATTTTTGCTTCTAAACCATCATATAAAAAACATTATAGCACAAATTCTACAATGACTTGTTTGAAGCAGCGAAACCCTAGAATCAAAAGCTCTCATACCAATTGTTATGCAACCAACTCACAAAATAGAAGAAAATATAGATCAACACTTCAAAATCAGCCTCTTTAAGGGGGAAACCTCCTTTACATTACACAAATGAATAATTCTTGGATAATACAAATGACAATACCTCCTTTCTATAAATAAGAGTCTAAGGGTCACAATATAGTCAAAGCTGACATAACAATAATAATGTAAGGGCACAACAATAATAATAGTGGGCTTCTATGGGGAACAATAATAACAATATGGGAATAACATGGGCACAACAATAACAATAAGGGGATACAATGACAATAATAATAAGGGAATACACTAGTATTATAGAGATCTAACAAATACGAAGAAATATAGCCGATAACACAGAATTATCACATGAAATGAGAAAAACTATAAAGTATTTTATTATTCAGAAACAGATTCAATGTTCATTTGTCTCTTTAAGGGGGAAACCTCCAACAAAACAGAGCTCAATTACAATAAGACTCCATGATCTTTTCCTTACTAATTAAGACTATTTATAGCTAAATGACATCCAAACCCCTAACTACTAGTGGTCCCTTGCATAACATAGGTTAACCAATTTATTTATTAACTATGGCACGTTTACAACTAACTGTGGTCCATTTTATCTAATGTGAGTCAACCACTTACGATTATTAATGTAGGCTTTATTGACTCTCTAACTAACTATGACTCTGACTCGTCCCATTGGGCTTATTACATAAATAAAGGGGTTAGGGTTGGACCCTAACAAATTCATCGAGTATTCATGGAGAATGGAATATGAAAATAAAGTCATGCTTTTACTGTCTCAAATTAAACCACATTCCTTGCAAGCAAGGCCTCCATGTCAAAGCGTCATTTTTTGTCATATGCAGATGCACTTAACTCAATGGATTATTTGTCAGGTGAAAAAATTAACATCTGTATTAATGAAGCCATGTACAAGATACAATCTCATAATCATTTATCCTAACCAGCAATAGTGAGTTTAACTCATTGGTCCCTAATCACTTGATTCTAAGAGTGTTCAAATTCATCTCAGCTATTCACACTTAATATATTATACTAGGTATTCTGGGGTCTTTCTATCATCGGTGGGTCCTATTGTGTCCATTAATGGTTTCCCTCATTGAATTGTACCATTGATAGGTTTGGATTAAAGGCATTGGGCCTAGGAGGAAATTATTCAATTTTTTCTGCCTCTCCCAAGTTGTGATGGGGTATATCACTACTATGTGAAAACCTTGAAGACTACATCGGCACTATCATTGGTGCTAGATATTGTGACATAGATCCACATTATATCTTCCCGTCACTATGATCTCTTTGATGACATGGATCCCCCATGTACTTTCTAATGGCCACGATATTTTCATATTATTACATGGATCCACAACATATTTTGCCAATGGTCATGTTTTTTTTCTCTCTTTTACTGGGAATGTGTATGCCTACATCAGGGACGATTTATATATCTAATTGGTTGATGACTAGTTGTAGGTACTTCTAGGTCTTTGATCCAATATATGTCTACATATGCCACTCTACTCGCCATGAATTTCTTAATCTGTTTTAGCCATCAATTCCTTTTGTGACCTTATACATTAACATGCATATGTTATAATTATAGTTGCCACCATAGGCCTTACAAGGAATTTACTAGATGATATGAGGCTAAAATTAGATAATTGAGTAATTTCTCATAATTATTTCAGAAGGGAGTAATTATTTTGTCACAATTTCATATGAAATATGTATTATTTTTTTCATAATTAGAAGAACTCATAATTGAAAGAACATTTGCATTGAATAGGGAAAAATTGATAATTGAGTGTGGAAAGTGTGCAAAAAGATCATAAAAGGGAAAAAATCTGTTACAACTTAGACAAAATATGATAATTGAGCATGGAACATATCTATGAATTGTAATTGCTTGGTTCACATTCCATCAAGTTTATCCATGACCTGTATCCACCTAATTCACATGCCATCAAGCCTATCTCCAATCTCTTGTAAATCCCTTCAATAAGATGTCAAATTGGAAGATAGAGAGACCTAAAATTTAAGAGTGGAAATTTTGTTGCAATAGAGTCACTAGCTGAGGAAGGTGTCTTAAGGGGAAGGAACAAGGAGGATCTTCAACCAAGGCTCAAGGTATAATATGGTTGTTGTAATGTTATTAACTTGATATTAATATGGATCTACATGATTTATTCCTCCATCATATGTTGTATTCAATTCTATACTATGTTAGAGCCTAGATTTGCCTCAGGCTGAAAAGGCAAGGTTCTAGGTCCACATCAAACCACGCTCAGCCTCGTAGCTAGCTCTACAAGGACAGGAGAGGGCTCTCTCCGGGTCAATCTCAACGAAAGATAATCGATGGAGCTTGAGATGACTGATTTAACAAATGATATTAGGCTAGGTATGAAGTGCAAGGATTTGTTTTGAGTTTTTGAGGGTTTTGTTGGAAAAAGGGACAGGCAAATTTTGGGTCCGGGGATGAGGCCAGATTTTCGCAGAGTTCCGGTCGGGGCAAGGTAGGCAGTAGTTTTGATGCTTGAAATTAAATGAATGGATAGAATAGACCGTTGAGGAGCTGAAGAGGGCGTGAAGGTATCAAGAATCCTCCTCAAACTGAAGAAAACATTGAGAATTAAACAAAACTACAGGCAGAGCACAACAAACTCATGGATTCTACCTTTGTCACTTAACTTGTTTAATTCAGAAGCAAAAAGAAGGGAAATGGAAAACATAAAACATTAATGAAACTTACAGTTACATGAAGAAACACACCATCAAAACACAGAGCCATAAGGATCCCAACAAGTGCTGCAAAACCCTAGTCTTTCCTTTGCCAAAATTGCAAAAATGAAATGTACAATAGAGTGCCAAGCAATCCCAAATATCCAACCCTGAAAATGACTGAGAAATTACATGATATAGACAAGCCTAACTCCTTCCCATGCCTCTAGGGGTCGAGCTCATCATTCTAGGAGCTGTTTGAACCAATTCTAAACAAGGAACTGAAATCTAGGCAATCAAACAACTTGCCCCTATATGCTAGGAAACTAATTCATTCATTTAATTTTCACTTTTTAGTGAATGAATCTTCTAGAACAAGTAAAAATGTGCCAATATTACATCATGGTTATCAAATTACATAATGAAATATCAAGGGTAACATCAAAAAGAAAAACTGGTCAAAACTGGGTGAATTTCTGAGCTGAACAGTGAAAAATAGGCCAAAAATCCTCTATGCGCCGTGCCTAATTTTCTATGCGTCGCGCCACTTTGGAGCTGAATTTGAGGCCCTTCATGAAGTCCAAATTGAGCCCAAGATAGCTTGTTAGAAAGCCCTGCCTGTCTAATTTCCAACCCAAGTGGAATTTCTAAATTTGGATGTCATTTGCCCCTCCAAAACTTCAATCTCCCAAGACTGCTTCCTGTGTGTCAAAATAGGGGTAGTGAGGTCATTTTTTGAGTGTTTTTGGCCTCTTGAGGACTCAAAACCTGCCCAAATTTCTTGGCCATGCACAAGAAACCATAATTTATCATGAAAAATCCAAAAATGCAAAGTTTTTTGGATTTGGAGCCCTCTAGCAAAAGTGAGCGCCACGTGGCACGGCGCATAGGGAGGCAAAACCTGTTTTTTAGTGCAAAAAAATTCAAAATGCCAAAAATTGCTCCAAATTTCTTGAAATTTGGGCTGGACCTTCTCTATCAAGTGTCATGCTGGGCTAAAGAGGCTTCAGCCAATATCTGAAGACGATCATGCTCCTTTTGCCTCTTTTGCTTCCTTATTGCCTTCTTTAATTTTTCCTTTAGATTCCTTATTCGTGCCTTGCAAACCTTGTTCCGTGCCATGTAGTGGAAAGCCATGTGTCTCAGCAATGCTTTGTCCTTATCGGCCTTGTCCAGTAGTCTCTCTAAGTGGATGTTGACTCTTTCGAGCCAAGACTCCCGATCATCATTAATCTCTTGCTCCAATGAAGTGAATTCAATCCTCCTCCTTTGGGCAGCTTGACGATTCTCCCTGATGTTTTGTAATTCCATAATCACCTGCTGATCTTCAAGCTGCTTATTCCTTTGCTCCAAGTATTTTATATTCCACTTAGCCCTCTCCAAGTCGAGGGACAAGGCTTTGATCTCTGTCTGCTGCTCCTGGATGATATCTCTAAGGTTGGCACTTTGCAAGCCCATGTCTGTATCATCATCCTGAATGAGAATGAAGTCGGTCTCTCGTTCACCTGAAGGCCCTTCATCTTGCATTGGCCTCTTGCCTTTTTCCTGTACCTGTGGTGCTGATGTTGGAAGCGAGGCCCCTTCCACACCGGGTGGAGATAACACTCGCTTAGCTGCCGCAAACAACTACCTGGTACCCTTCTGATAAGTAATGAATACCAGTATAGTAGCAGTGTGTGGATCATGGCCTTCATGTTGATGAGAAGGTCCACCTATCTAATGCCCAACATCTGAAGGCCCCTGTGAAGCTCTAAAGAAATCACGGGAGATGAAATCATCCCAAGTGATGCCCTGTAATCCAAGTTGATGAACCACCACAATCTTGATGAGAGCAAAATGATAAACACTGTTAAGTTGCTGCTGAGGGGTTTTGTGCCGCACAAGGGCGGTCATCCTCTCTATGTTCCGGCATATGAAATAAGGAACGTTCATCATCTGTACCTGAGTGAAATGCATCAGCAGCCTAATGTGATAAGCATACAAGCGGGAGAACCGTCCCTCACAGTTGAAACACTTCATGATTAATTTCATTAGTGGAGCATATTCATCTTTAAGATATCAGAATGGAAACACTCTTTTGAGCTGCCTCAAGAAACCAGGTTTAATATATGGCTCATAATGCTGCCGATCAATTTTCTGCCTCTTGTTCCATGGTTCTCCAATGTTTGGTATGCCGGTTGCTAGTGAGATAGATTCTGGTGTAAGTGTGAAGGTGACACCAGCCAAAGTAACCTGATCTCCATGTAAATGCAGTACAAACAGACGAGCCAACTCATGATGAAATTGAACATTAGAAACCTTCTCACAAAACTCATAACATGACTGATGCTGAAAATAGGAGATGGCCAGAGGGCAGGCCTGTAATTCAGTAAGGGTGGTTGGTTCTTCTATGATATGTCTGCCACCCTTATGAGGTCTCCGGGGTGCAAGTTCCTCCATGGGTGAATCACTTTGGGTCTCCACTTCATAATTAGATGAATGACCAGATGACATAACTACTGTGCCTTGGAGAAATAGATGCTGGTGAATGAAACTGTGTTGGACTGCCCTTTAGTGATGTGCTTAATCTTTGCCACCAAGGGGAAAATAGGGAAATAAGGGAGTGCTAGGAGGGAGGAAAATAGTGAGGGATTAGGGACTATTGGGACAAATTTTGTTAGGGAAATATAGGAGGGTTTGAGGGGTTTTATGTATAGGGTTAGGAATTTTTTTGTAGGGATAGGGTTTGGGGTTTTGGATTTGAGGATTTGGGATAGGGGTTTAATGATTTTAGGGGGTAGGGAAACTTAGTAATGATGAAAATAAGGGAGAAATGGAAAGGGGGGAGTGAATTTGGTGACAAAACAATGAGTTTGAAACCCTAACAGCAAGTTTCCTTGAGGCAATTTAAGAGGTAGGGTTTGATATTTTTGTTTTAACCATTATCATCCATAAAACACCATAGCCTATCACAAAATTGGATGAAACACCAAGATGGAGGCTCTACCTGGCAAATCCGAGCGAGTTCTTGGCGATTTGGAGGAATTGTGAGCAGTTTCGGGCCTTTAAGTGTATGCACCGTGCCCGTGCAAAAATGAACTGCGCGTTTGCTCCCAGTGCGCCACGCCTCACCAGTGCACCGCGCCTTCTGCCCAGTGCGCTGCGCCGGCCAATTTTCTTCCAATTTCGCCCAATTTCTCACTTGTGCACAAAAATTACTTTGAGTTGCCTCCTCTTTGTTCTTGGCATGCAAATGAACTTTCAAAATTTGGAGACATGCTTTATACCTTGGCTTTTCAAATTAATTTTTCCAAAAACCCATTTTTATAATGTTTTGCAAATAACTTTTATTTCAACCTCTGTTTTGGACATTTTCACTGCTTTTTCACTTTGTAATGAGCGAAATGACCTGAGCTTGGCTTGTCTTTGCAGGTGTTGGAGCTTCTTAGGCTAAGGAAAGGAACCAGGGTGCAGGTGAAGGAATTTACAATGAAGAGAACAAAATTTACATGATTTTGTACAAATAAAGCTAAATACTCTGTTTTTTCCTCAAAACAGAGTTTTGAGGAAAAACACATTTTCGGATACTTATTAACAAAATTTATTGGCGATAGAACATCCTCATGGCCTGCTGGTGATTATCAGACACTTTGAAGCATTTATTGACAAAACCCTAATGAAATCCTAGACCTACTTGACACTAAACCCTAAAGACAACTTTTACAACTTTGATGAAAAGACTGTATATGTTTTTTAAATGAAGAGCCAGCAAATAGATAACATGAGGAGAATGAGTGACAAGGCCCTTTCATCAGATTATGGCATGCTCCTAGTGGAATGCAGATGATCGAGCTGAATGAGACACCTAAAAATGAAATGCAATAAGAGAAATGATCTCTGACGGAGGGATGACCAGACCGACTCTAACATACTATATCTAATTTTCCTTCAATATATTAGGTTAGATTTAGTTGTGATTAACATTCCTACTTGCTTGAAAAGGTTAAGAATGGTATTTCTTTTCCATGTGTGTAGGTATAAAGTGATAGGAGTTGGAGCATTAAATCTCTAGAGTTACATCAATCAGATCACATGAGAACAACCTTTAAGAAAAGGGTATGTGCCATCACTCCTCTTCTCATAGCAAGGAATTATATTGATTACCATATATCTAGAGGGATTTTGTGTAGTGATCTATCATCCTCTTTGTCTCTGATGTCATTAGATCAAAGAATATATCTTCATATTTACAAGAAAAAATTCTACAATTATTGGACATATATGAAGGATCCAAGAATGAAACCATGTGGATATTGCTCTTAATATAATTTATTTTCTTACCGTTTATGATAGTGAGTAGGAGGGAACCAAAGTATGTAAGAATTCTCTTTGTGAATGTATAAGGTTCAAGAGAATTAACAACTTTATTTAATAAAAGATAATGGAGAATTTTTCTATATACTATGTTTTGTATTCACTTGCAACATTATAATGTGATATTCATTTCTTTCATTGTGTAACTCTTATTTTGCAAGTCACCAGTCTATATGAGTATCAAATCCATGATATTTCCATGAAAAACATGAGTTCCTTTATGACTTTCTTGAAGGAATTTTCTAAGAGCTTTTAAAACTCCACATAGAGTCTCCCCTACGAAGCTCAAAATACACACCATTCCTGCAAGTTAAGTGAGATACTCTAAGATGATGAAACTTAAGGGGATATTCCTTATATATGACTACAAGATCTATATATTTATTATATTTTCTTTATTTGTTGATTTAGATTTCATTTTTATTATCATTCACAAATTTATTTTTTCAATCAATTATCGTAATAACATTCCTTCTACTTTGTAAGTGCAACATTGTAATCTATATTTAGATACGATGATGTGCAATTTTTTTATTTTTATTTTTAAATTACTTTGTTTCAACAAAGTCACTTCACTTATAATGCTTAATATTTGAAAATCATATAGATGTGTAAAGTTTATATATATATATATATATATATAGAGAGAGAGAGAGAGAGAGAGAGAGAGAGAGAGACCCACTGGAAATTTGAACCTTGAATCTTATGGTTTAAAGAATACTTCATAACATGGTGATTACGAGTTGAGCTACTCCAATGAACTTATTTTTATGAATTTCAAAAATAAAACCCGAAACCAAAATAAAATTAATAGTTGAAAAAAAAGATTAAATACTACAAAAAATTTCTATATTGTAAATTATTTAATCAATTTCTAACAACAAAAATAAATATATTCAAATCAATAAATGTCATCCTACAATAAATTAATAGATAAATCATCCCAAAAAATATTATAATGAATAAATTTATATAAAATTATTTTTTCTTTTTCTTTTGGTAGGTAAGCACCCACAAGGGATTTGAACGAGTGACCTATCACAAGGAGTGCCTTAATAGTGCACCCATTCACCATCAATCCAAATCCCACGAGCTTACGTAAAATTCATTATATATAATTTTCCCAAATTTTATAACTTAATTATTTGACAAATATAATTTCTTGTGATGTACGCCGAAAAATCTCTCATAAAGTTAATATGGATCACAGAAGCCTCAACCCATCAACTTAATTATTTTTTAACATATTTTCTTTATTTATTTCACCAATTACACTTCCAATTAAAAAAATCATTTCTATTATATTTAAATATAATCCCAAAATTTTAAAAAATATATAATTTAATCCTCATTACTTATTATATATAATTTAATTCCCTGTAAATATGATACTAACTCTAGTATAATAAATCTTAGTACTATTAACATATTGTTAATAACAACAAATTCAATATTATCAATGACAACAATCATTTACACCAAAATAATGACAAAAAGCAATGAAAACAAAAAAATCTCAAACTCTCCTTATAAACTAGTAAATATAATAGATAAAACTTCAATTTCTATTTTTTTCCAACAATAAATATAACACAGGCATCAAGTACAATTAGAGTACTCTCAATCCTCTTAAAACAAAACCAACTGAGTAAAACATATACATTGGTAGTGTATGACAATGATGATTGTAATGAAATCTTACTAAGTTCCAACAAATCTTCAAAGAACAAGATTGTTTTTGTTCTGCCAAATGACAAGAGTGTTAAAAGCTCAATGATTGAAGGAATGCTCTTAGTAATTTGTTACACAATTCTTTAATGCTCATGACTTTCAATGTCTCTATGAGCTTTGTTCTTTTGTCGATTTGGTCACAGGTGTCTATCTTTAAATTGCAATTTACAAATCTCTCAGGCAAATGTAATGTTCTTATCCTCTTAACACCAAAATTCCTAATCCCTAGGAAATTCTTATGGAATTCCAAGAAGAATTGGTTGGCCTTGTGCCATATCTGGTACATGACCATATGCATTTTTTTACAAACAAATTGATACCGTGTGCGCTAAAACGGGATTAAAGATTAGTGCGTTTCATTAAAGAATTCACAGCTTGCAAGCATCTGAGGTAATATGTATGCTTGCATTATTTGTTTACCAGAATAATTCTAAAATCATCAACGATAAGGCTCTCGCTTTCTTCAAGAGAGGGACGAGTGTGTCATTGATGTGGGGGACCATTACCTGTGTTGAAGAATGTAACTAGGTTTGGTCTTCATAAATGTATTTGAGTCATTATGTAATGTACTTGTCAAAAGAATGAAAACGAAAACGAAATTTTTTATTATTATTACAATGACTTATTAGTCAAGGTCCCCATTGTGGACTCCTAGGATTTATATTGAGTCATTAGAGTCATTGTACATTTTCTGAGACCCTTCTTAGGCTTTTGAATCATGTAAAAATATTTATTATTGAGTCAAATTAGGTATTGGAGACCTCCACACCAAGTCGGCCTCAAGGAGATCAAGTCGGTCTCAAATAGGGAAATTCGACCTCACCTCAAGCATATATATACAAGCAGATCAAATTCATTTGGAGCATTCTCTCACACAAAAGTTCAATATCCAGAAGAAGGAGCTGGAAAAGTGCGAAGAAGGAAAGGAGGCTAAAAGAAGTGTGAAGTTGGAGAAAGAGGAAGGAAAAGAGAAAATCGAAATTTTGGGTTATCTATCTCTCTCTCGTTTGAATTCCTCTAGGGATCGAAGTTTTCTTGTCAAGTTGAAGTTTCTACTACTATTGTTGTTGCCATTTTCTAGGTCTAAGTGATGTTGCTTCAAGGTCAAAGTTCTAGGTTGAAGCTGCTAGAAGAGGAGGATGACTTAGTGGTTGGAGGAGGTCCGTGTCTAGATTGAAGAGTCTTAAGAAAACTATTGAAGGAAGAGATTTTGACTGGGTTTTATTCTAGATAGGGGTTTTTCCCTGGAAGAGTGCATATATCTTGTGTCTTGTGTTTTTGTGATATTCAAACACACATAATTTGGTAATTGCTTTGTTGAACCTCAGAATTACCCTCTCCTTAACAACTTTTCTCACTTCTTTTCCTTGCTTTTCCATAAGATTACAGATCCCCGTCAATGATAAATGATAGATTTTGTCTTAAGGAGAGGATTAAATGATTGACATGTTATTTATGTTTTTGCTATTTAAATAAGTTTTTGCAAATTAGCTATAGAATACAGCCTATTCTGCATCTAACTGTGTATTCCGTAGCTATTTCCATGGTCTGGCAGGTTCTAGGTGTCAAACGAAGAAACCGGCCACATGGGCATCTCTGGAATCGGCTCCACATGAATCCTATCCTAGTCACTCAGCCCAGATCAATAAGAAAGCCAGCTCAAGACCACAGTCAAAGGTGGAGTCAAACATATGAAACCCGGAAGCAATAGGACTCTTTGTCTACTCTTTCATGGTTAATTAATAAATCCAATAGTTCTGTTGCAGCATTAACTCGGATTAGCCACTTGTGTTAACGGTTCTATGCAACCATCTTGCTCAAATTCAAGTCACCTATAGCTGATCAAACATTTACGCAGTCCTGTTGTGATACATGTAGACCACCTGTAGCTAATTTTCCTCAAAGACAATTATGAATATTTTCTTTTAAATACCAGTTGTACAGAACCGAGAAGGGTTTGAATTTTTTGATGTATTAAGCTCAGACCTGCAGCTTTGTAATTTTGAACTTTTGTTCCTGTTTATAATATAAAGCCATGTGTTGACCAATGATTGTTTGAAAGAGTATTTTCAACTAGTTAGTAGCTCAACCCAGTCAGTTGCAGAGGGCCCCTGCACTGAAGGAGGTTTTCTTTTCATTTGTTTTATGTTCAGTTTTAAATTCATCATTTGCTTATAGCAGTGTTTCTAACTTAGGTTGATTTCTTGTAGTTTGATTTCTTTTAGTTTTGATCAATAGCATAATGTTAGAGTTCAATTATGCAGTCTTGTTTCTCCAATCTATTTCATAAGGGAAACAACTTTGTTTCTAAACATAGTAAGGTTGAAAGTAATGAGAATGCATTATTGACTAGTTTACTCACTGTTTTTGTTATTTATTTACTAGTTCAGATTGTCAATGCACCGTGTTAACGAATGTTTTTGATCACCATTTCAAGATGATACCCATCCTAAACTAAATGGTTAACATTCACTTTACACAATGGTTGAAACCGATCAGTTACCTTCTGCATGTTTTTATTTAGTTCTCTAGATCATGAAGTACAAAAAGCTGTTTGTATTCCATCTCAATAAGGTTATCTTTCAAAATTGAAGGTTAGAATAACTGGAAGTACTTCAGTTAATTTCATTCTCTGTATTTATTTCAGCATGCCTTACAACTTCACCTCTTAATTCTAAGAATTAGATTGATGACTTAGGATTAATGACAAGATAGGACAGATGCTCTGTTTTCCTTCTTTTAACTTAGATTTTGACTAGCTTTAAGCTCTTGGTTCACCTTTAGGAAGTTTAGATTCAGTTTCTCATAATTCAGTTTGTACATCATTAGGAATCAAAGAACATAAACCTCCAAAACAATATAAAAATACAAAACAATGAAGTAGGAAGGGTTAACTAAATTGGGGGTCCTAAGCAAGCAATTTAGGACACTAAATTGACTAAACATGCTTGATGAAAGATAATATAACAAAGAAGTAAAAGGAGCCAACATAATTCACAAGTAATTATCAAGAAAGAGAAATCTAACCCTAACTCTACTAACATTGATTTCTCAACATGGTACTAGAGCTAAGGTCAAGGAAGATAGATGATCACTCTGTTGGCTTGAAGCAAATGGTTACTCCCTCTATGATAAGTTATATGAGAATGGGATTCAATACTGCAGGAAGCTGGATCAAGAAGATCTTCTACTTCTTATTCAACAAGGTCAAAAGTCAAGGGTTCTTGGTTGCACTTACAAATAATAATGCTTGGATTATTGATAGTGGAGCATTAATGCATATAGCAGGGAAGAGTAAACAACTTCACACTCTATCAAAAGAACCATCTTCTCATGCAGTGGATTAAAAAACTATGTTGTTAGAGGCCTGGGAACAACATCATTGAAGCTAAAGAATGGAGCTAAGGTGAAGGAGGAGGAAAAAGGCACTTTAAGGATCTATTGAAAGGAATCTAAGGAACCTCAAGAAGTTGATCAAAGGATCATATAAGGAGACCTTATACGGAAAGAAGCTTACTATCTTCAGAGATAATATCTAACACAATAAAAGGGAGAGAACAAATTAAAAGGAGCATCCAATTACAATCATGGAAAATTTTAGGGGCGAATTTTCGCCCTTGGGGGAAATTAAGGGGTTTTATATTTTTATTGAGCAAATATTTTGTATCACAGTACATTGTTACAAATAGCCTCAAATTTATTTTATAAAAAAAATTAGGTATGGAGATTAGCCCACCTTATTTTAAGGGAGAGAGTAAAAAAGTAAATTTAGCCCTTGAAATTAGGAGTTACAACCTTCCATTGGCCCTAATTTTCAAGAATAGGTATTTATAATAGTTATTTACCCCTCAACATTCAGTGTAAAAAAAGTTTTTTTTTTAAAGATTGAATAATGTTCTTGCCATATTCCAAGTTTGCATCTGTTTAGTCATAATCATATAAAGAATAATGGAAAACATTTTTTATATTTACTCCATAAGTCACCTTATATTTACCTATAAATAAATAAAAATAAAAATAAAGTGAAGTATGGTAAATAAATAAAATCACTTTTTATACTTACTCCAAAGGTATGGTAAATAAATATAAATATAAATAAACTAGAGGTATGGTAAATAAATAAAACCTCTTTTTATATTTAGTCCATAACTCTCTTTCTATTTTTTTTTTTTTTTCTAAATAAGACTGAGCTAAAATATATTACATCGAGAGCCAAATTACATTATCAGTATTACACCAGGGCCGCGACCCTGTAAAACTGGTCCTGGGACCAACTGTAAACACGAGAAAGTTCATAACAGGGATACAAAAGCTGGAACCAGAGTGACGCTTACGTAGCCGACACATGGACTGAGACAACATAGACACTTAATCAACACATAGACACCATAGACACGATGGACACATAGACACCATAACAGAAGTAACAGATAACCGACACCATCATAGAGATGAACTGAAGTACAAAAAGACTGATTGCAGACATATATGTGGTCGCAAGGAGAGCTGACAGCGAGAAAAATCATGCAGAGGAACCTGGAGCGCGCACTAGTCTTCATCCGTGGTCTGTGGCTCGTCCTCCATCTTGCAGCAGGGAGGCTGGAGAATTGCTTTGCCCTTACCAACATTGCGCTGTACAGGCTCGCTTGGACCAGCACCATGGCGCTGCACAGGCTCGCTTGGACCAGCTCCAGGGTCATGAACAGGCCTCAGCATATCAATGGCCGGAAATTCCATGTCCACAGTCGGGACATCCCCAGGAATCCGCGGAAGGTCAGCATGGGGAGCATCATCATCACCCCACGGATTACGGCAATGCTCAACTGAAACAGTGACGAAGAAGGTCGAATTGGCCAGAGTGCAGGGAAGGCGATATCTTACCATCGGATGTTCTGTATGCCCGCAGTCCATTCTTTCCGGCGGTTCCACAATTCTTCCTCTGCCCGGAGGCCTTCCTCTCGGTCTTCTGTGCTCAGAGGAATCTTCTATGGAGGAGGAGGGGGAAGGGGCTCTTCCACTGAAACTGCCCCGCCGACTGGTACCCCGAAGCCGTTCACGTTGCATTCTGAAGGAGAGCGGATGGCGGGTGTGTATACACAAATTGTTCCCCTGCACCAGACTCCAAATTCCCCAACAAGACTGCGGATTGAAGGTATGCAGAACCTCCAAACGACCAGGCTCACAACTGAACTGCCCAGCTTTCCAATTGCCCAGGTCTGTGGCACCTGAACCGTTACAATCGCTCTCACAGCCAGACAGAGAGCCGAAGTAATGAGCTTCCGCCCCTTCCTTCCAGATCAGAACCGGTGCAGGCGAAAAATGCAGAGGAATGTCCGCGAGCTTTCGGCTTTGAAGAGCCATGGTTAGCGTTTCAATGCTGGCAATGAATGTCGAAGGGACGGCTCTGCAACCAGTATTAACGACCCTCCTTGAATGCTGCATGCCTGCGAGTTTAAGGCGTGTCCTTTGGGTGTACTTGGCTTGTCCGGGCGGACACTTGCCCTGTTGACAAGCCATGGGCCCTATAGCGCTAACAACCACCCGCATCCGGGGAACTCTCTTTCTATTTAAGAAGGCTAAAAAAAGAGGTTTTATTTAAGTAAATTGCTAAATACCATATTTATAAAAGAGGTATGGTAAATTAATAAAAATATAAATAAACGAGAGGTATGGTAAATAAATAAAACATTTTTTTTATATTTATTCCACAAGTCACATTATATTTAAGAACACTGAAAAAATGTGTTATATTTAGGTGAAGCCTATGGGCCAAATACCATGGGCCAAATTATTATTAATACCATGCAAAAAAAATTATTAACCCATTATTAACCCTAATATTAGTATTAATAAAAAAAAGATGGCACATGGTATTGACCCATGGTATTCACTTGGAATGTAGGCTATTTAAAGGGGGAATTAAACCAGCATAGATCCATCTTTACTTTGGGTCTACTAAGCCCCGGGAGGAATCAAATATCGTGATATGCAAATTAGCATAGAGTGAAAAAAAAATTGATCCTCGGGCTTGGTAAATCAAGGGTAAAAATGGATCTTGTAATTTAATGTCATTTAAACATTTTAATTTGGTTAAAATAAAAAAAATAAAATAAAAATCAATTATTAATTTTATTAATTTTTATAGATTATTAATAGTAGTTTTTAAGCTCCAGGTTTATGATAACCCATGGTATTGATCCATGGTAATATCATGGTATTCATGTGAGCATAGACTATTTAAAGGGGAAATTCTATCAGCTTAGATCCATCTTAATTCTGGGTCTACCAAGTGCTAAGAAGGATAAATAGATTTCACTCATCTTAATTCTAGGTCTACCAAGTGCTAAGAAGGATAAATAGATTTCATCCCTCCAAGAGTGGTAGAAGTGGAGTTAAGATGGATATAGGTTGGTTTTTATGATAACGAAGATATTAAATAGACTTAGGAAATTATATTATAAAAAGCATCTTAAGGTGAATGGTTAAAGCTACATTTAGTCACTTCACAAAATTTAGTAAAAAATACCAATATCTCCATTAATATTGGGTTTTCTGATTTAACAAAAAAAAAATTCAAAACAGTGAAATCTTATCACTCTTTCCACATAACCGTCGCAAAAGAGAGATAGTCAGTGCCTAGATTTCCCACCATTTTTCAAACGTTCTCAATATTATATCTTCATGAAAAAATTAAGATACTAATGTTGGATTAGTTATTTGAAAAATATGCTGGTTTGTACAACCTTTCATCTTCTCTATTTTTCTTAATTTGTCGTAATGATCTGTAGGGGTTGGGCTAGTGCTTGAAAAATATGCTGGTTTGTACAACCTTTCATCTTCTCTGTTTTTCTTAATTTATCGTAATGATCTGTAGGGGTTGGGCCAATGAACCATATTGTCCTAAAAGGCGAATATTGTGCACCAAAAAGGAAATTAATCCACATGTTACGACATTGTTAAAAAATGCAAGACGTATGAAGGTAGTGAATTATGCTAATAAGCAATCTAGATTGGGAGAGATGTAATTAAATTTTATTATTTAATTGAAGATTTCCAATTAAAATAATAATAAATCTATATGTATATATTAATATATTGATTGGAAGGTTTCTGACAATGGTCACTTCTTTCCATTAGATCCCCTTCAGGCCTTTGGGATACCTACTACTTTCTTATATTATATAGTTGGGGCTTGCTACTTGTTGGCATGTTGGGGTATACAAAATGTGTTTTTTTATCTCGCAATTGGAGTCTATGGAGTAAGAAAGAAATTTGATAGCTTGACAAAAGTGGTACAAAATATGTTGGTTTGTTTGTTTGTTTGTTTTTTTTTTTAATCTCGTAGTTGGACTCTATGGAATAAGAAAGAAATTTGATAGCTTGACAAAAATGGTAGCTTGACAAAAGTGGTAGAGAAAAGACTAATCTCTCCTACCTTGACAGAACTGGTGGTCAAGATCAACACCTACAAGAACTTTATTGTGGAATATTATCAAAACTAATAGAAGGATATGAAAGAGTGTATAGTGAGAACCTTGACAAACATGGCCACTGAAACTTGCAACATTGTTTGTAGGAAGAGAAAATTATGTTTCTTTTTTCCAAACATGTATGTTAGTATATTACAATTTAATGAATATGTTTTCCTATTATCATATGGTTTCATACTTTAACAAAACATTCGCCAAGACTTCACTTTTTTTTATTTAGTGAAAGATTTGCCAAGATCTTACAAGATTTTATAATTTAGTGATAGATTCGCCATGATTTTACAAGATAATATAATCCGGTGAGAGATTTGCCAAAAAAATTATATATACATATTATATTATTGATAAAATCGCCTCCCATTTTTCCTATGTATCATGGGGATTCACCCATTTATTATACATATAAATTTAGGGTTGTTCTTAAAATTTTCCCTGATTACAATGCTTGGAAGAAGAGGATAGATCTCATCCTTGAAAAGAATAAAGTCTTGGATCTAGTAAAAGGAAAAGTGAAGAAATCTATAGAGAAATCAAGAAGTCTAAAGGGCCAAGAAGGAAGATAGACCTATTCAAGATAGAATGCTACAATTATCACAAGATGGGTCACTATAGAAGTGATTGTCCTGATAATCCTAGGAATAAAAGAGGGATAAGGATCAAGCAAACTTTGCCAAAGAAGTTTCACCAAAGAAGAACAAGATGGAAGGATCCAAAGTCAAAGACCTATTTGCTAGGAACTCTTAGGGACTCTATCCCTTGCATATCCTTCTACTCTAAGTTTTGAATTGCTTTCCTTTATGTTTTGATTTGTAGGTTTAACATATTTTGGAAAAACATTTTTGAATTATTTTTATAAGGTTATAGGTATCCCTTGAGTTTGGAGGGAGCCCTCACCAACTTCCAAAGATAAGTATCTTACTCCTTGTATTACCTTTTCATTTTTGGTTTCCTTTACTTATCTAAGTTTTTTTGTATTAAATACTAATCACGTTTCTATTCATATTTTCCTTGTTTAGGAAAAGCTTGTTGAATACTCAAGGATTATGGAAGAAGGCCTCTCAAGACAAAGCATTGGAATTACAAGGTTTGTTAAGAAGCAAAAGGTATGTCTTAAACTATAAGTGTTGTTTATCTTCATGATAAAGGTATATTCATTCTTGATAAACTATTATACATTACTAACATTATTGTGTCTAGCTCACTTGAATCATAAAGATTCTTGATTGGATGATTCATCATTAGATAGATCTACCCTCCTCGTATCTTTGATTATTCTTGTGGAACCCTAAAAAGGTTATGTGTAAAAACCCTAACTTGAGGGTATGTCGATGATAATGTGTGAAACCCTAGCCTACTTAGGGTTATTGGTAAAGTCTAAGAAAACATTATTCTTGATGTTTGAAGTTTTTGATGATGTCTTGTTTGGGTTTTTGGTATGGTTATGAAAACCCTAACTTGTTAGGGTTGAATGGTGATTTCTGAAATCGCAAACCTTTAAAGTATTAATAAAATAGGGTTTGTTATGTTATGTACTGAAACCCTAGATCATTAGTGTTTGGTAGGGTGTATAAGCAAGACCCTTATTTTAGATAATGTCCTAAGAATGAAATCCTAGGTATATGCATGTTTTTCCGATCGAAACCCTAGTCTGATCAAGTTTGTTAGATGTCTAACTCTAATATATTGATATTTGTGTCATTGGGTTTGACTAAAACATGTTATGATATGTGTGTGCATGATGATGGAATCCTAGATATATGTTTTGACCTAATTGTTGATGGTCATAAGTCCTAGGGTTTGGAACTAAGCCCTAGTCAAAGTTTGATTCTCTAGGATGATAATGTTTGTGAATTCTACGGTTTTGTAACTAAACCTTTGTAAAAGCTCAATTCTCTAATATGTGATCACAAATGTGATAATCTAAGATTTATGAAAGATTAAATTTGAGCTGTGATTGGTTTTGATTGTTGAAGCTTAATGGCTCATGTATGGAATCTAGGATCATGCACTAAATCCTAGTAGAATTCTAACATATGAGTTCTAAAGTTGTTGGATGCATTGTAGAACTGTATTTGTTTGAATTTCTTCTAGGGTTTGCAACATTTTGTAGTAGGGTATATCATATCTACGGAAGAAATATTGAAGCCCTAGATTTGATGAAGATTGTTAGCCTGTTTAAATTGCTCAAAAATCTTGATGATGAAATCTAGGGTTTATGACAAAAACCCTAGCAAGAAGTTGAAGTATAAAAGTATGTGTTTCTTGTTTCTTGTGAACCTAACTAAGTTTAGGTATTTGATGTCTAATGTCTAATGCTTCCATTATTATATGATTCTGATATGGTTAACTTCATGCTTCTATGGATTTGGTTGTACTTGCTATCTAAGTTGTGCAGGTACATAATCTTCAAGATGGTGAAGATATTCGTAAGTAAAGTTGATATGATAAGCATGATGAAGAAATTTATACGAAGGATGATAGTTATAATGACTCTAATAATAAGGATGGAAGCCATGAAATATTCTCCAATGTCATAAGAAGAAGTTGATCTCCCTAAGCTAAGAGGGAGCTTGAATAAAAGAAATCTCCCTCATTAAGAGGGAGGGCATATCATAGTCATGAAAGAAGAAATTGGAGAATCCATTTTGAGGGACTACTGAGATGAGGAAAGCAGTTTTGAATGTAGAATATGTTGTTGCATGTGAAGTAGGAAAGGAAGATGTATGATTGAGGAATACTCTGTCAAGATTCATTTGAAAGTCCTACTATGATAAATTGAGAAGCAACATCAATTTGTTTGAAAGACCCAAGAGGTTTTGTATTTACTTATGTACATTTGAAAGTTTGTTACTATTACTGTTGTGTTTGTATAGGTAAATCTCTCAGAGGTTTGATAGCATGTTTGTCACACGAGAGAGATTTATTGCCAATCTGTTTGATCAGGGAGGATTTGCTACCAATTGGAATAATCGAGAGTGTTGATGCATTCTGTGTGAGACAAAAAGCTGTTTGTATTCCATCTCAATAAGGTTATCTTTCAAAATTGAAGGTTAGAATAACTGGAAGTACTTCAGTTAATTTCATTCTCTGTATTTATTTCAGCATGCCTTACAACTTCACCTCTTAATCCTAAGAATTAGATTGATGACTTAGGATTAATGACAAGATAGGACAGATGCTCTGTTTTCCTTCTTTTAACTTAGATTTTGACTAGCTTTAAGCTCTTGGTTCACCTTTAGGAAGTTTAGATTCAGTTTCTCATAATTCAGTTTGTACATCATTAGGAATCAAAGAACATAAACCTCCAAAACAATATAAAAATACAAAACAACGAAGTAGGAAGGGTTAACTAAATTGGGGGTCCTAAGCAAGCAATTTAGGACACTAAATTGACTAAACATGCTTGATGAAAGATAATATAACAAAGAAGTAAAAGGAGCCAACATAATTCACAAGTAATTATCAAGAAAGAGAAATCTAACCCTAACTCTACTAACATTGATTTCTCAACATGGTACTAGAGCTAAGGTCAAGGAAGATAGATGATCACTCTGTTGGCTTGAAGCAAATGGTTACTCCCTCTATGATAAGTTATATGAGAATGGGATTCAATACTGCAGGAAGCTGGATCAAGAAGATCTTCTACTTCTTATTCAACAAGGTCAAAAGTCAAGGGTTCTTGGTTGCACTTACAAATAATAATGCTTGGATTATTGATAGTGGAGCATTAATGCATATAGCAGGGAAGAGTAAACAACTTCACACTCTATCAAAAGAACCATCTTCTCATGCAGTGGATTAAAAAACTATGTTGTTAGAGGCCTGGGATCAACATCATTGAAGCTAAAGAATGGAGCTAAGGTGAAGGAGGAGGAAAAAGGCACTTTAAGGATCTATTGAAAGGAATCTAAGGAACCTCAAGAAGTTGATCAAAGGATCATATAAGGAGACCTTATACGGAAAGAAGCTTACTATCTTCAGAGATAATATCTAACACAATAAAAGGGAGAGAACAAATTAGAAGGAGCATCCAATTACAATCATGGAAAATTTTAGGGGCGAATTTTCGCCCTTGGGGGAAATTAAGGGGTTTTATATTTTTATTGAGCAAATATTTTGTATCACAGTACATTGTTACAAATAGCCTCAAATTTATTTTATAAAAAAAATTAGGTATGGAGATTAGCCCACCTTATTTTAAGGGAGAGAGTAAAAAAGTAAATTTAGCCCTTGAAATTAGGAGTTACAACCTTCCATTGGCCCTAATTTTCAAGAATAGGTATTTATAATAGTTATTTACCCCTCAACATTCAGTGTAAAAAAAGTTTTTTTTTTTAAGATTGAATAATGTTCTTGCCATATTCCAAGTTTGCATCTGTTTAGTCATAATCATATAAAGAATAATGGAAAACATTTTTTATATTTACTCCATAAGTCACCTTATATTTACCTATAAATAAATAAAAATAAAAATAAAGTGGAGTATGGTAAATAAATAAAACCACTTTTTATACTTACTCCAAAGGTATGGTAAATAAATATAAATATAAATAAACTAGAGGTATGGTAAATAAATAAAACCTCTTTTTATATTTAGTCCATAACTCTCTTTCTATTTAAGAAGGCTAAAAAAAAGAGGTTTTATTTAAGTAAATTGTCAAATACCATATTTATAAAAGAGGTATGGTAAATTAATAAAAATATAAATAAACGAGAGGTATGGTAAATAAATAAAACATTTTTTTTATATTTATTCCACAAGTCACATTATATTTAAGAACACTGAAAAAATGTGTTATATTTAGGTGAAGCCTATGGGCCAAATACCATGGGCCAAATTATTATTAATACCATGCAAAAAAAATTATTAACCCGTTATTAACCCTAATATTAGTATTAATAAAAAAAAGATGGCACATGGTATTGACCCATGGTATTCACGTGGAATGTAGGCTATTTAAAGGGGGAATTAAACCAGCATAGATCCATCTTTACTTTGGGTCTACTAAGCCCCGGGAGGGATCAAATATCGTGATATGCAAATTAGCATAGAGTGAAAAAAAATTGATCCTCGGGCTTGCTAAATCAAGGGTAAAAATGGATCTTGTAATTTAATGTCATTTAAACATTTTAATTTGGTTAAAATAAAAAAATAAAATAAAAATCAATTATTAATTTTTATAGATTATTAATAGTAGTTTTTAAGCTCCAGGTTTATGATAACCCATGATATTGATCCATGGTAATATCATGGTATTCATGTGAGCATAGACTATTTAAAGGGGAAATTCTATCAGCTTAGATCCATCTTAATTCTGGGTCTACTAAGTGCTAAGAAGGATAAATAGATTTCACCCATCTTAATTCTGGGTCTACCAAGTGCTAAGAAGGATAAATAGATTTCATCCCTCCAAGAGTGGTAGAAGTGGAGTTAAGATGGATATAGGTTGGTTTTTATGATAACGAAGATATTAAATAGACTTAGGAAATTATATTATAAAAAACATCTTAAGGTGAATGGTTAAAGCTACATTTAGTCGCTTCACAAAATTTAGTAAAAAATACCAATATCTCCATTAATATTGGTTTTTCTGATTTAACAAAAAAAAAATTCAAAACAGTGAAATCTTATCACTCTTTCCACATCACCCTCGCGAAAGAGAGATAGTCAGTGCCTAGATTTCCCACCATTTTTCAAACGTTCTCAATATTATATCTTCATGAAAAAATTAAGATACTAATGTTGGATTAGTTGTTTGAAAAATATGCTGGTTTGTACAACCTTTCATCTTCTCTGTTTTTCTTAATTTGTCGTAATGATTTGTAGGGGTTGGGCTAGTGCTTGAAAAATATGCTGGTTTGTACAACCTTTCATCTTCTCTGTTTTTCTTAATTTATCGTAATGATCTGTAGGGGTTGGGCCAATGAACCATATTGTCCTAAAAGGCGAAGATTGTGCACCAAAAAGGAAATTAATCCACATGTTACGACATTGTTAAAAAATGCAAGACGTATGAAGGTAGTGAATTATGCTAATAAGCAATCTAGATTGGGAGAGACGTAATTAAATTTTATTATTTAATTGAAGATTTCCAATTAAAATAATAATAAATCTATATGTATATATTAATATATTGATTGGAAGGCTTCTGACAATGGTCACTTCTTTCCATTAGATCCCCTTCAGGCCTTTGGGATACCTACTACTTTCTTATATTATATAGTTGGGGCTTGCTACTTGTTGGCATGTTTTTTTTTTTTTCTGGGTAAAAGTAACTTCTATATTAAGCAAGAAAAATATTTACATAATTTACAGCAACCAAGGGGGACGAGGCCACCCTCTAACAGAGACAACTGGGACAGACTAGCAGACCTCTGAGACAGCATTACAATGATTGTCCAAATGAGCCCCTTGGACAACATTACAGTTATGGATGGCCAAAAAAACAGACTCTATTACCTTGCTGACTCGAACTTTTAACAAGCTGCCACTATAGGGCTGAGAACAGGAACTGAGCGAGATTGAGGATTTGACCAACAAGGACATGAGCAAAAATACAAAAATGTAAAAACCTGGAGAAACGCCTTCGAACATATTCAGGTAGGGTGACTTGGCGAAGTTGGCGGTTGCCTTTGCATCGGGCTGGGCGGATCAAGCCATATGACAGACTCCTCACCCACCTGAAGATGCCCCTCCGAACCCGGATGAGCTGAATCCTGTTCCGCATTCCTATTCTGGACACAGTTTATTAATGGCTGAATTTCTTGCACTGATTCATCACAAATTGAGTTCGCCTGGTTCTGAGCCTGCTGAGGCTGGTCGACTTGTTCTATGGGTGCCCGCGGACGGGGCATCCTATGCACTCTTCCTTGCATATCCCCCAGAAGAATTTCGCTGCTCTAGAGACTGTCGGAAGCAGGGGAGGACCATGAGGGGTTAATTGGAGGCGCTTCTGAAAGATACACAGAGAAATTGACCATAACATCCGACTGAAGGATCCCTCTGGGAATACGGAGGCGGAAAGACTGATAGGAATCCGGCAATAGCAAAAATTCCTCCTCAGAGCTGGATGATGAGGGGGAAATGGCTGCCATAGGTGCTATTGGGTGCGGTTCCTCCCCTTCAATCCCATAACGAACCCCTGAACGACCACCGCGGCGAGGCACGCCCCTTCGACGCATAACTGTTTCCAACCTGAGCGCCTTGAGACTCTGCTCAGTTTCCTTGAGACAATATTGCAGAGCAATATTTTGCCCGCCTCCCATTTCAAACAACATTCCCTGAACATTGCAGGTCTGAGCGGTGTTGGTATATAACCAGGACTTCGCCCTCACCAAATGCCGCGTACCAGACTCCATTACACCAGATCTCCTCGAGACCGGAGCAGGCTTGCTCGACTTAAATGCAACCTCGACCGTGCTCTGCCATTCCTTAATGTCGTTTGCCTGAAGCATTGAATAGTTTTTTATCGCCATCGCTGTCTCGTACCTGCTCGCTGCCTCGGCCTTGAGACAGGTATAGAGGCGCGGGAAAGCCTTAATGGCCACCTGCCATTCATGCATGATGGACACCCGCATCCGGGGCTACTTGTTGGCATGTTGGGGTAAACAAAATGTGTTTTTTTATCTCGCAATTGGAGTCTATGGAGTAAGAAAGAAATTTGATAGCTTGACAAAAGTGGTACAAAATATGTTGGTTTGTTTGTTTGTTTGTTTTTTTTTTTAATCTCGTAGTTGGACTCTATGGAATAAGAAAGAAATTTGATAGCTTGACAAAAATGGTAGCTTGACAAAAGTGGTAGAGAAAAGACTAATCTCTCCTACCTTGACAGAACTGGTGGTCAAGATCAACACCTACAAGAACTTTGTTGTGGAATATTATCAAAACTAATAGAAGGATATGAAAGAGTGTATAGTGAGAACCTTGACAAACATGGCCACTGAAACTTGAAACATTGTTTGTAGGAAGAGAAAATTATGTTTCTTTTTTCCAAACATGTATGTTAGTATATTACAATTTAATGAATATGTTTTCCTATTATCATATGGTTTCATACTTTAACAAAACATTCGCCAAGACTTCACTTTTTTTTATTTAGTGAAAGATTTGCCAAGATCTTACAAGATTTTATAATTTAGTGATAGATTCGCCATGATTTTACAAGATAATATAATCCGGTGAGAGATTTGCCAAAAAAATTATATATACATATTATATTATTGATAAAATTGCCTCCCATTTTTCCTATGATGGGGATTCACCCATTTATTATACATATAAATTTAGGGTTGTTCTTAAAATTTTCCCTGATTACAATGCTTGGAAGAAGATGATAGATCTCATCCTCGAAAACAATAAAGTCTTGGATCTAATAAAAGGAAAAGTGAAGAAATCTATAGAGAAATCAAAAAGTTTAAAGGGCCAAGAGGGAAGATATGCCTATTCAAGATATAATTCTACAATTATCACAAGATGGGACACTATAGAAGTGATTGTTCTGATAATCCTAGGAACAAAATAGGGATAAGGATCAAGCAAACTTTTCCAAAGAAGTTTCACCAAAGAAGAACAAAATGAAAGGATCCAAAGTCAAAGACCTATTTGCTAGGAACTCTATCCCTTGCATATCCTTCTACTCTAAGTTTTGAATTGCTTTCCTTTATGTTTTTATTTGTAGGTTTAACATATTTTGGAAAAACATTTTTGAATTATTTTTATAAGGTTATAGGTATCCCTTGAGTTTGGAAGGAGCCCTCACCAACTTCCAAAGATAAGTATCTTACTCCTTGTATTACCTTTTCATTTTTGGTTTCCTTTACTTATCTAAGTTTGTTTGTTTGTTTGTTTGTTTGTTTGTTTGTTTGTTTGTTTGTTTTTTTTTTTTTTTTTTTTTTTTTTTTTTTTTTTTTTTTTTTTTTGTGTATTAAATACTAATCACGTTTCTATTCATATTTTCCTTGTTTAGGAAAAGCTTGTTGAATACTCAAGGATTATGGAAGAAGGCCTCTCAAGACAAAGCATTGGAATTACAAGGTTTGTTAAGAAACAAAAGGTATGTCTTAAACTATAAGTGTTGTTTCTCTTCATGATAAAGGTATATTCATTCTTGATAAACTATTATACATTACTAACATTATTGTGTCTAGCTCACTTGAATCATAAAGATTCTTGATTAGATGATTCATCATTAGATAAATCTACCCTCCTCGTATCTCTGATTATTCTTGTGGAACCCTAAAAAGGTTATGTGTAAAAACCCTAACTTGAGGGTATGTCGATGATAATGTGTGAAACCCTAGCCTACTTAGGGTTATTGGTAAAGTCTAAGAAAACATTATTCTTGATGTTTGAAGTTTTTGATGATGTCTTGTTTGGGTTTTTGGTATGGTTATGAAAACCCTAACTTGTTAGGGTTGAATGGTGATTTCTGAAATCGCAAACCTTTAAAGTATTAATAAAATAGGGTTTGTTATGTTATGTACTGAAACCCTAGATCATTAGTGTTTGGTAGGGTGTATAAGCAAGACCCTTATTTTAGATAATGTCCTAAGAATGAAATCCTAGGTATATGCATGTTTTTCCGATCGAAACCCTAGTCTGATCAAGTTTGTTAGATGTCTAACTCTAATATATTGATATTTGTGTCATTGGGTTTGACTAAAACATGTTATGATATGTGTATGCATGATGATGGAATCCTAGATATATGCTTTGACCTAATTGTTGATGGTCATAAGTCCTAGGGTTTGGAACTAAGCCCTAGGCAAAGTTTGATTCTCTAGGATGATAATGTTTGTGAATTCTACGGTTTTGTAACTAAACCTTTGTAAAAGTTCAATTCTCTAATATGTGATCACAAATGTGATAATCTAAGATTTATGAAAGATTAAATTTGAGCTGTGATTGGTTTTGATTGTTGAAGCTTAATGGCTCATGTATGGAATCTAGGATCATGCACTAAATCCTAGTAGAATTCTAACATATGAGTTCTAAAGTTGTTGGATGCATTGTAGAGCTGTATTTGTTTGATTTTCTTCTAGGGTTTGCAACATTTTGTAGTAGGGTATATCATATCTACGGAAGAAATATTGAAGCCCTAGATTTGATGAAGATTGTTAGCCTGTTTATATTGCTCAAAAATCTCGATGATGAAATCTAGGGTTTATGACAAAAACCCTAGCAAGAAGTTGAAGTATAAAAGTATGTTTTTCTTGTTTCTTGTGAACCTAACTAAGTTTACGTATTTGATGTCTAATGTCTAATGCTTCCATTATTATATGATTTTGATATGGTTAACTTCATGCTTCTATGGATTTGGTTGTACTTGCTATCTAAGTTGTGCAGGTACATAATCTTTAAGATGGTGAAGATATTCGTAAGTAAAGTTGATATGATAAGCATGATGAAGAAATTTATACGAAGGATGATGGTTATAATGACTCTAATAATAAGGATGGAAGCCACGAAATATTCTCCAATGTCATAAGAAGAAGTTGATCTCCCTAAGCTAAGAGGGAGCTTGAATAAAAGAAATCTCCCTCATTAAGAGGGAGGGCATATCATAGTCATGAAAGAAGAAATTGGAGAATCCATTTTGAGGGACTACTGAGATGAGGAAAGCAGTTTTGAATGTAGAATATGTTGTTGCATGTGAAGTAGGAAAGGAAGATGTATGATTGAGGAATACTCTGTCAAGATTCATTTGAAAGTCCTACTGTGATAAATTGAGAAGCAACATCAATTTGTTTGAAAGACCCAAGAGGTTTTGTATTTACTTATGTACATTTGAAAGTTTGTTACTATTACTGTTGTGTTTGTATAGGTAAATCTCTCAGAGGTTTGATAGCATGTTTGTCACACGAGAGAGATTTATTGCCAATCTGTTTGATCAGGGAGGATTTGCTACCAATTGGAATAATCGAGAGTGTTGATGCATTCTGTGTGAGACATATTGCCTGGGAGGAGATTTGGTCGGCACTATGTGTTGATGTCTAAATCCCGATGTAGGGAGCGTGGCATTGGTCATAGAGCTCTGACCTCATATACGCACCTAGATCCTTGGTTTGATGGTTAGTAAGTAAGCCTGATTGTACCTAGAGAGGCTGAAATATTTAGTCCATCTTAGTCCCACCCTGATAGATTTCCCTAGTCAGAAATATAGTCCATGGCATCATGAGTGCCTAAACTGTTGGAGGACCTTGGATATATTTCCCTGGTCAGGAATCTAGTCCATGGCATTGTGGTTCCTAAACTATTCATAGTTCATATGTTTTGAGATATTCCTTGTACTTGTACATGTTATTATGAATACCTCCCAAGTTAAGAGGGAGTGTTGAAGAATGTAACCAGGTTCGGTCTTCATAAATGTATTTGAGTCATTATATAATGTACTTGTCAAAAGAATGAATAAGAATTTTATTATTATTATTACAATGACTTATTAAAGCATGGGTTTCATGCTTGGGTCATCTTTATTAGTCAAAGTCCCCATTGTTGACTCCTAGGATTTATATTGAGTCATTAGAGTCATTGTACATTTTATGAGACCCTTCTTGGGATTTTGAATCATGCAAAAGGATTTACTATTGAGTCAAATTAGGTATTGCACACCTCCACACCAAGTCGGCCTCAAATAGGGAAATTCGAACTCACCTCAAGCCTATATATACAAGTAGATCGAATTCATTTAGAGCATTCTATCACTCACACACAAGTTCGATATCTAAAAGAAAGAGTTGGAAAAGTGTGTAGAAGAAAAGGAGGCTAAAAGAAGTGCGAAGTTGGAGAAAGGGGAAGGAAAAGAGAAAATTGAAAATTTGGGCTATCTATCTCTCTCTCGTTTGGATTCCTTTAGGATATCGAAGTTTTCTTATCAAGTTGAAGTTATTGCTACTGTTGTTGTTGCCATTTGCTGGGTCGAAATGTTGCTGCTTCAAGGTCGAAGTTCTAGGTCAAAGCTACCAGAAGAGAAGGCTTACTAATTAGTGGTTGGAGGAGGTTTGTGTCTAGGTTAAAGAGTCTCAAGAAAACTATTGAAGGAGGATATTTTGACTAGGTTTTCTCCTAGATAGGGGTTTTGCCCTTACAGAGTGCCTATATCTTGTGTCTTGTGTTTTTGTGATCTTCATACACACATAATATGGTAATTGCTTGATGAAATATAATATAACAAAGAAGTAAAATAAGCCAACATAATTCACAAGTAATTATCAAGAAATAAAAATATAACCCTAACTCTACTAGCATTGATTTCTCAACAACTCAGTCCATTCCTCCCAAGAAATTTCCACTGACGAACACAATAAGGACGACATAGACACCGCCTACTTGTCTCCACAGAGCCTTCTCCATGTCTTTGCCATGATCAACAACCTCAACTTTTTGGCATTCCCCATATACATAGGGAGAAGTAGTTCAAGTGCACCTAGACCTTCTTCAATCTTGTTCGAGATAAAAACATTATTGATATAAATGAAAACTACCAATAGTGGAAGTGGTTAGTTAAGCAATGTAAATCAAGGGATTCGATTTACAGTTGAAGTTGTGGGATCTAATGACCAAAGACTTTTCAATCATTTAACACTCAATCCGATGTTGCAGACTAGTGTAAAGTGGTAACTGGGGGAGTTCTTCTCAAAGGGGAATGCCTTACGGTGTAATAAAATAAAAATAGAATTAATAATTAAAATAAAATAGAGTTAAAATAGTCAACTTACAGTTTGTGGTTTCTTGGCTGGAGGTTTTGACAACTTGTGGTTTTTCCCATGGTATTCTTATCTAAGTATATATTTTATCAGGATAGATCCGTATTAACTTTGTATCTACCAAGTGCCAAGATAGATCAATGTGCAAACTTATTTTAGAGTGAGAAGAGATTTTATCCCTCTTGGCGCTTGTAGATCCGGAGTTAAGATAGATCTAGGCTGGTTATTTTATATTGGTTGCAAGGTTGAATATTTCGTAATATAAAGGGTTCCATATGTTATGAATATTATGTCAATGGTAGTGTCTACAAAGACACTAGCCCTCCTATTAAAAAAATGGTTGACTAGCTATGAAGTTGATATACTTGATTGCTTGGCCTTTCCCTCCATCCTACCTTTATCTTTGTTATCCAACATGGATTTTAATAAAAAAAAAAAATCAAATTAGATCCATCTTAACCTTGACCTTTTGAGCATCAAGAAATTTGAGCCTTTTTCTTTTGATCCATCTCAATAAATTAATATAAATGAGTTTAAGATGGATTTAGTTGGTCCTTATGCTAGTGGAGATCCATATTGGTTGGGTGATCTATAAATTATCGTGGATATTCCACTGGAAAAATTCATCACAACATATTTTGTTGAAACACACAATGAATAGATAAATTGGATAAGGTGTTTGATTCTTTATTCATTCATATAATACACAAATATAATTTCTTATGACCCTTGGTTTCATCTTCCAAGAGGTCTCTTGGACTCCTCATGAATCTTCAAGTTCACTTGTGGCGTTTTTTGTTCCTCACAAGTGAATAATCCAAATTTTCATAATCCTTAAGGATACATTCCCAACGTTTCCCCACTTAATCTGAAGGGGTATATGTGAGTCCAATAAGAGAGCTAAAGTATGGAGGTGGATAACATTCAATGATTAGATGTGCTCTCCAAATATGGTTGTTTAAGCAATACCACAAACCAAATGGGTAACAGAAGTTGAAGTCTTCCAGTAGTGGTGTTTCAAGGTTGAGAACCAACTATGGAACTTGGCTTATAACAGTTCCTAGAAAAAAATTGAATCTGGTAGAGTTGATGCCTTCTATGAAATGGAAGAGCTCTCTAATGATGGTTTAAAGATGACCATAAGCTATTGAAGATTACCACAAATTGTTGTCTAACAAAAGCAATAAGTCTTCTACTAGGTGGTGGTTTAAGGAGGATAACAAACCAATTGGTGCTCATGGAACATGAGTCTATCTTTGTCTCCGATTGAATCTAACTCTATACTCTAGTTATAACTAGCTTTGGTTCTAGTAGTGGCTCATGCTCGTTTTACATGACTTCAAAACTAGTAGTTGACTATAAATTCCCCCCTATCAAATACAAGGAGAGAAGATGAAAATATATCCACTACAAGATGTGTCAATACTTGAAAATGAATTTTATAGTATGACTAGTGTGTCTTCTTGGTTGTTGAATACCATTTCCAAGATCCAGGAGAATATTTTCTTTTGTAGGTTTCTTGTGACTAAAACATTTGTCTAAATGATGAGTATGTTTTCCACAATGTTCACAAGGGTGAAGCTTAAGAAAATGATATTTCATATGGATAATTCAATGAAAATGTTGGAATTTGAGAACTTGTTGTGGAAGTGGAGCAGTCGAAGATGATTATTTTCTAAGGAAACCCAAAACTCTAAAACTAGATTTGTTTGGAGTAGTCTTGAATGTGAATGGTCACTTCATTTTCATTTTTAAGACCAATTTTTCACTTGTTGTTGATGAATTCTTCCCAAGGTATGATGATGGGCTTGGGAAGTGCAAGTTGAACTTATGCATATTTATTTAAATATGATCCTAAAGTGGTGTTATTGATATAATCGTGTGTTTGATATTGATGGGAATCAATCTCAAACAAAGAATTATTCTAAAAAAGAACTAGTTCATAATAACACCTTGCTCCCACATTTACCCAAGTTAATCGGTCTGTCAGGGTAAACATGTGACGAGAGGATACTATGATGTGATTCAACTCCCCATCTATAGTTAAGGAAGTGGAAATGAAAAAACAAAACAATTCCGACCTTCCACACATACTACAAAACATCGTGGAGCCGACCAACCTTTCCAGGTGACCAACCACTGAGACAACTTGAAATTTCACTGACCTAGACCCCCAGTCGCTCCCATGGAAACACATGCATGTGATTGGGGCCCTCCAGTCGTTGCCACAATAAGGGAATACCAATGATTGTGGACTTTTTCAACGAGTTCTGAGACGTTGACCCCCGATTTTGTGCCACTTTTTCAGGGCTAGGTCTCAGGCCACTTCCCAAAACTTCATGAAACTTTCAGAAATGATAAATAACGTTGAAACAAAGGTACACTTGATCAATTAATTGATTGGACCCCTACTATCCATGACATGCATTTCGTTAAACATGTCACAAATATGCAATCTACAGGTCATAACAACATATCTGAGCATAGGGGTCTCATACTTATCTGAGATCCATAAAGAAGCATTGTTGCCATATCACAATAGTTGCATTGTAATTTACTAGGTCATATATTCATTGTTCATTCATTTTTAAATTAAAACATGATGTGAACCATACATCAAGTCTATTATAAAACATATTCATAACTAGAATATAGCCAACAGAAATGACAAGTATATAACAGCCATAAGAATCACATATGAACAAGTACATTTACCCATCAAATATAAGAGGAAATAAACTCTTATTAACATATGCAAAATGAAACCAGGTCTGGGACTTCCACGTACCACCCAACCATAGATTAGCTAAACCAAATCTTTCTTTCAGCCAATCACCCCTATGCCATATTCTAAGCATGAATGTGGGATCTCATGAAACAACTCAAGAAAAACCAAACCAGGGCTTCCAAAGGCCAAACCACCTCAAATATTAGCCAGTGATTCCACCTCACAGTAAGACATCACTAACCATCACCAGATTGGTCTCTACCCAAGTTGTTTATGGCCCCAGAGTGTTTGTTCCAACCAAGACTTCCAGGACTAGTAACTCAACCCACAACTATTGCCGGGCTTCAAGAGCGTTTGTCCAACTAGCGCTTCCAGGACTAGTAACTCAACCCACCAAGGGCTTCCATATCGTTTTTCCAACCAAGGCTTCCAGGGAATAGTAACTCAACCCACAACCATAAGGAACATGAGAACTAACCATAAAACAAAAGGAAAGACACCCCTAACACCATGGTTATCCAGGAAATGGCAAGGCTAGGCAAATCCATCGCCAATCCAGGCATTCCTCCATGCCAATGATAGATCATAACCAAGAAACCACATGCATGTGACATGCATGCCAAAACTAGCAAGGAAATCATACATGCAACTTGGTATTTGCAAGAAAAACATGTTGTAGATGTCGATCATGATGTCTTCTTGTGCTTTCCTGTTGTTCCTTTACCTTCTTGTTCCAAAATCCCAAGTATGCCACACTCCTCCAAGAGTGATCCAATAAAACTCTAACTGTCCAAGAGTATGAGAGAGAGAGTAGAATAGAGAGTTCCAAGCTAAAACTGACAAAAGTCTGCCAACTAATCCTCAAAAGCCTTTTTCTTAATGAGGCCTCTATTTCTTCAATTTTCCATTATTTTACTTCATTTTCCTCCTCACATGCAACCTGTGACCTTTCACCTCCCTTTTCTCCTAATTTCCATTATTTTCATAAATAAAATGCCAATCAATGCCTCATGCCTTTCCAAAGCCTTTGCCATATCCTTTGCCAATTTCCATAGCCATTAATTAATCACAAGCGATCCTTGTTATTATGTTTTTGCCCAACATTCAACTTGTAATATGTGTCCCATGTCCTTGGTTATTATTTTTCCTTTATTAACTTTATTACATGGTTTTTTTACCAGGGATGTTACATAAACCTACCCCTTGGGGGAACACCGTCCTCGGTGTTCAATGACACCTACAACTAGAAAGACTGCTAAAAATCAAACATACTACCCATGGAGCTTTATAACGTAGCTCATTGTAGTATTTACAATGATCATAATGTTGAGAAGCAAACCAACATGAAAAACATAACAAAATGACAACCATAACGACATGACACCCATACTGCTTATTGGAGATTTAACACACAACACATGGTGGTATTTACATCCATATATATATATATATATACGAAACATCACACCAAAACATTCGCTCAACTAGCGAATAAGGAAGGATATGTTAGCACTCCTTAGTGTCCCAAGGCTGAGAAAGGAAGCCAAGGAGGTAACCTCAAACCAATCTTTAGACTTGGCAGCTAGCCCTACCAAATCAGAGAGGGCTCTCTCAAAGGTCTCACGGCCAATGAAGTGACTAGAGAGGGAATTAGATGTTAGGCTAGATATTAAGCTCAATGGTGTTTGATTTTATGGTTTGTCGAATGAAGCTCATAGATCTAGGACTAGGCTAAGGTTTCTAATGATCAATTACAGAGATATAATGGGGCAAGATAGGCATGATCAGTGACAGAAATAGGTTTTCGGGGTGGTGCAAAGATGAAAAGGTAAAGGGTCAGAATGAGCATGTAACCATGAATTCATTCATCAAGAAGAAAGAACACTTGCATGAAGATCTCATCAAAACAGAGCATATAACTTATGAATTCTGTTTAAAACTCATGAGATGATCACAAGAAAGCATAGAGATGGTAGGAAAAAGAAACATCTGATAAAAACATTGTCACAAAAGCATACCACAAGAATCCCAAGATAATAACTGCAGTTGCCTGTTATATTACTGTAAAATATACACTAGCTCCAAGCTATGATTATCAAACATCCAACAACAATACTTCAAAATCTGAAGTATTTATACAATCTTTTACAGAAATAAATATCTTGAAATAGAATTCAAGATTTGTTACAAAAATTTATAAAAATAGTTTCAAACTGCTAATAATATTGGTCAGTTGAGCTCTGGTGCTACTCTGGGAATTCTGGTGGTAACTGAGGCCTCAAATAGACATTGTTGTTAGTCCTGCTGGCTGATGAACCACACTGCTATTCCACCTTTCACTGCATTCTCTTCTAAAAACTGTTGGGATAAATGTGCAATGATGTCCTCTGTCCTTTTGCTGCTTAAAACGTGATGGAAAGGTCCTCATTTCCCTCTAAGTGGAGGCGAAATGGAAAATTTGGTGCTCTATGAATGGAGGTCATGGTCATTCAGTTTGGAAAACATGGGAAGTTATATGAAAACAACGAGAAATCGTGGTCGGGAGCGTGAAAAATGAACTGATTTTGACCATTCGGGGGAGGGTAACGGGAGGATTATTATCCGTCTATCTGGGTTGGTTGATCCAGGTCGTTGTGTTCTTGCAATCACAACAGGGAGAGGGGCCTTTTACCCTATTCCATAATGTTTTGTTGGACCTGAAACTGGAACAAAATGCAATATATTAAATATCGTATCCATCACAATCGCAAGTCAGAAGGGGCTTGGCGGAGGAGGGACTTATGGTTGTGTGATCCCCGATTGTGATATCGCAATTGATAGGGGAGAAGTTTATCACAATTGGTGGATCGGGTCTTATCGCAATCAACGATTAGAAGGGTTCTACGATATTGGCAGGTTGGAGAGTTTCCGATATGCGATATCAGAGGGATCGTACGATATCGGCGGGATCGTGCAATATCGATGGGATCATGGGATATGCGATTATGATAACACATGGATGGTGGGTCCCTGTTTTATTGCATTGGGAGTGGAACCATAAACCCGAACCCTAAAACCTTTTGAATTAAAATATATATATGGTCGGGTCCGCCGGGGCTTTGGTATGATCACAATTGCATTGCGGATGGGGATCGTCGTAATATTTTCTCTGTGGAAGTTGCGATTGCGATCGAAAATGGTGGGAGAAACAATAGTTAGTGGAGTGATTCTGGTTTGTGTATGTGTGTATTGCGATTGTGCAATACAAAGGAGCCATGGGGTCAGGGCCAATTCTATCAAGAAAATGTGATTGTGATTGCCCATGAGACTTGGTGACCCATGGCCTGCGGGCCCGGTTCATGTTATAATATAGGGAGTGGGTTTATATATAATGCAATATATGGTTGGGGCTTTTAATCAACATGCGATATAAAATGCGATGCGATATAATAAAATGGATTTTGGCATAGTTTGTGATATATGGTGGGAAATGGGGAACATGAATAGAGTTACAAATAGAATGGAAATGCGGCTAGAGTTGGACTATGAGATGGATTTCAGCTAGAGCTAACTAGTGACCAAAGTTTATTTGAAAACCTATTGAAACTATAAAAAAATTGACTTAGGACCCTATCAACCATATTGAAAAAGTACATTTGATCACTGGTGATTGGCAGGACTGACAGACACTAACATTGGCTCCAACTGGGGATGGCAACTCCTTTAGGAGGTGTCAAGAACACCGTAGACCAGGTAGCCTCATTCATTGGGCGATGGAGTCAAAATAGAACACTTAACACTCAAAAGACTAACTGACAAAACATAGGACAAACTGAAACTGACTTAACTTGACTAAAAAACTAACTTTACTCACACATGGCAACAAACCATCGGGATCTTAGGGCCTTCACCTCGGGATTCAAATCTTGATGATAACCACCACCTACTGAAGATATATATACAATCATGCGATATGATCCCTCCAATGTAACCAATCCAGCAAATAGCTACTTGCTTGGATCATGCTCACACTTTCCTTGAGCAAGCAAAAAAAACAAAAGCTAGGCAACTCCAAGTGTCCACTGAACATGTGCACATGATCCACAAATACAAGAAAAGACATCTCCCTTGATGACTGCAAAAAATTAGCAAAAGGATCTTCAAACAAATGTGCACTGAGGTTTCGCTCATCCAACATATTGTAATTCTGCTATAGATGGTCTTTATACCAAGAATATAAATTTCATTTTCATCCTTACTCTCGTGCAATTCTAACTTGTAATTGTCCTAATATGACTGCAGATTTTCGGATGAGATTTGTAATGAGACTCTTGTTGAACAAGACAATGAAGTCTGTTGTATGATCAAGTTTTTATCATCTCTGTTTTTAAGCTCATAGTTAGCTAATGGAGAAGGACTTTGACTACAGATATCTTCCATAACGTCAACTATTGGATGATGGAGAACCCGAGAAGACTGCTGCGACTTGTTATACATGGGTTCCAATGATACTACATGATTTTATATAGGCCTGTCATTCTTTGCTTCAGAGATATTATCAAAAAATTTCTTCAAAAACTAAAATGAATCAAAACTTAATGGTACAGAATTATCCTGCATCAATTTATAATATGTTTCAGGTTCTAAGCTTTCATCTGTGGTTTGAAACTCAATGTAACTCAGTGGTTGCGATTCTAGAGCGAAAGAAGCTTCCATATCACAAGTGACATCCTCAACCAGTTCAGGAAAAGATTTCCCACTTATGCTGTTGACCACTCGCTTATCTTCTTGCTTATAGTTTTCTCTTATTTTTGCAAATGAGGAGAAACACAAAGGTAAAAATTGTCGACCAAGAAGTTCATTGTCTTCTCCGTGCTCACTATCAACACTGAAAGATTTGAAATTTTCTACATTTTCTTCATTGCTGGCATGATTGATATGCATAGGCTAAGTGCTATATTTGATTTGTTGTAATTGAGCTCCCTCCTCCCAAAAACATGTCGTTGATTGCCTTGAAGAGTCTACCTCTATTTCGACAACATAATCATCATCATATTGATCGTACTTGGGTAACTCATCAATATAAGGAATGTCATCAAGCATACACACTATATCAGTAGATTTCTTCTCCACAGGTTGATCTACAAATCCATTTTCATGATTGTCCATAAATGAATACAAAAAATAATCACTTTCTGATCTACGGTAACAAGGATTAGCAGCAAAATGGTTAGGGTCAACAACCTCTTCTTCTTCTACAATAAGCAAGACATGGTGTTTTTGAACAACAAGTTCATCTCTCATGATGATATTTTGCATCATTTCTTCCATCGTACTTACCAGAATGTCGAGCTTCAATTTTGAAGATGTCAGGTGCTCCTTCTCTATGTTCTCCCTTTCTTCTGCCTTCGACTTTGAACTTTTGACTAACAGGTTAGCTTCCACATCTATTTCACTATCCTGCATTTCTTCGAGTGTAGTAGTGTCCCTTTCTCTCAATTGAAATGCCATTTTTGGATCAAAGGCATCCGCGTAGTGTAAGAGAGCTAAACGGGGAGGTAGTTTTATATCGGCATGCATTGAATGGTATACCTGATTGAACCTAGCTGAAAAGTGTTGCACTGTTTCTCTTGGTTGTCTTTTCAAATGATTATATTCTTCTAAAATCAGAAAAGGATTCCTCTTGATCACCCACTTATCAATGAATACTTTCACAAACTGATGGAAATCGAAAATGCTTGCAACTGGAAAGTTCTTGAACCATTTCTTAGCTTTGCCTTGCAAAGATAGGGCAAAAATCCTGATACTGACATCATCTTCTTCAACCTCAAAAAGGTCGAGAAATTTTTCAAAATTCTGAATCTGTTTTTCAGCGATGATGTTATCATATTCTCCATCAAACCTCGGAAGATATTTGTAATAATTTTCAGGGAAATCATGGAGTATAGGAGGTAAGATGAATGGCTTGTATCTATCTGAAATTTTACAAGGTGTAGGAGTATGCAAAAAAACTATAGGATTAGTATTGATCTCTTGAGGCTCATCAAGTTGAATATTGTCATCATAAGATTCAGAAGAAGGGTCTTGACCAAGATCAAAGCCGTACAAAGAGTTTGTATTCAAAACCTTCAAAGCAAAGGAATCAAATGTAGGTCTAGGATCTTTTCTCAAATATAATATACTTTGGAAAACCTTCTTCATGTTCTCAGGAAAGGATAAGAAATAATTTACAATAAAGCATATAATATCTTGGATTAAATTCCAACTTGAATACCTGATCTTCCCATATTGTCCTTTCATGTTTCTATTGGTAAGGTTCATCCTCCAGTGGAGTCTTTAAATTAACTTTGAAACTAATTTGGAGTCGCCAGGTGAATGATTTCATCCTTCATGTGTCTGATCACTATCCACCATCAACAATCAGATCTGATCCTTGTCATTCACACCCAAGGGAAAATATGATCTTTCGTTCCCCAGTATGGTCACCAAAAATGTTAGCACTCCTCAGTGTCGCAAGGCTAAGAAAGGAAGCCAAGGAGGTAACCTCAAACCAATATCTAGACTTGGCAGCTATCCCTACCAAATTAGAGAGGGCTCTCTCAAAGGTCACACAGCCAATGAAGTGACTAGAGAGGGAATCAGATGTTAGGCTAGATATTGAGCTTAATGGTGTTTGATTTTATGGTTTGCTGGATGAAGCTCATAGATCTAGGACTAGGCTAAGGTTTCTAATGATCAATTGCAGAGATATTGTTAGGTCCCTATACTACTAGTGTAACCCCTTATTGTTATTAATACAACCCCCTTATTATATTCTTGTGCCCATGTAGTCCCCATATTGTTATTATTGTGCCCTTACATTATTATTGTTATGTCGGCTCTGATTATATTATGACCCCTTGGACTCCTATATATAGAAAGGAGGTCTTGTCATTTGTATCATCCAATAATTTTTCATTTGTGTAATGTAAAGGAGGTTGCCCCCTCAAAGAGGCTTATTTCTAAGGCATTGATCTATCTTTTCTATCTTTTTGTGCGCTAGTTTCATAACAGATATAATGGGGCAAGATATGCATGATCAGTGACAGAAATAGGTTATCGGGGTGGTGCAGAGATGAAAAGGTAAAGGGTCAGAATGATCATGTAACCATGAATTCATTCATAAAGAAGAAAGAACACTTGCATGAAGATCTCATGAAAACATAACATATAACTTATGAATTCTATTTAAAACTCATGAGATGATCACAAGAAAGCATAGAGATGGTAGGCAAAAGAAACATCAGAGAAAAGCATTGTCACAAAAGCATACCACAAGAATCCCAAGATAATAACTGCAACTACTTGTTATATTACTGCAAAATTTACACTAGCTCCAAGCTATGATTATCAAACATCCAACAACAATACTTTGAAATCTGAAGTATTTATACAATCATTTACAAAAATAAATATCTTGAAACATAATTCAAGATTTGTTACAAAAATTTATAAAAATAGTTTCAAACTGCTAATAATATCAGTCAGTTGAGCTTTGGTATTGTTCTGGGCATTCTGGTGGTAATTGAGGCCTCGAATTGACATTATTGTTAGTCCTGCTCATTGATGAACTATGTTGTTGTTCCACCTTTCACTGCATTCTGTTCTAAAAACTGTTGTGATAAATGTGCAATGTTGTCCTCTGTTCTTTTGCTTCTTAAAACATGTTGGAAAGGTCCTCGCTGCCATCTAAGCGGAGGCGAAATGGATGATTTGGTGCTCTATGAATGGAGGTCGTGGTCCTTCAGTTTGGAAAATAAGGGAAGTTATATGAAAACAACGAGAAATCGTGGTTGGGAGCGTGAAAAAATGAATTGATTTTGACCATTTGAGGGAGGGTAACAAGAGGATTATTATCCATCGATCTGGGCTGGCTGATCTAGGCTGATTAAATCTGGGTCGTTGTGTTCTTGTAATCGCAACAAGGAGAGGAGCCTTTTACCATATTCCATAATGTTTTGCTGGACCCGAAACTGTAACAAACTGCAATATATTAAATATCACATCCATCGCAATCGCAAGTCGGAAGGGGCTTGGTGGAGGAGTGACTTATGGTTGTGCGATCCCCAATTATGATATCGCAATCAGCAGGAGAGAATTTTATTGCAATCGACGGATCGGATCTTATTGCAATCAATGAGCGAAAGGGTTCTTCAATATCAGCGGGTTGGAGAGTTTGAGATATACGATATGGGCGGGATTGTGCGATATGCGATTGCGATAACACGTGGCTGGTGGGTCCTGGGTCTATTGCATTGGGAGTGGAACCATAAACCCGAACCTGAAAATGTTTTTATTTAAAACATGTATATCGTCGGGTCCATCAGGGCTTTGGTATGATCGTAATTGCATTGCGAAGGGGGATCATCAAAGGATTTGCTCTGTGGAAGTTGCGATTGCGATCGCAATCAGAGGGAGCAACAACAATTAATGGGGCGATTTGGGTTTGTGTCTGCACGTATTGCGATTGTGCAATATAAAGGGGCCATGGGTTCAAGGCCGATTCTATCAAGAAAATGCGATTGTGATTGCCCATGAGGCTTGGTAACATGTGGCCTGCGGGCTCGGTTCATGTTATAATATAAGGAGTGGGTTTATATATAATGCAATATATGGTTGGGGCCTTTAATAAACATGCGATATATAATGCGATGCGATATAATAAAAGGGATTTTTGCATGGTTTGTGAGATATGGTGGGAAATGGGGAACACATCTAGAGTTATACAAATAGAATGGAAATGCGGATAGAGTTGGACTATGAGATGGATTTCGGCTAGAAATAACCAGTGACCAAATTTTATTTGAAAACCTATTGAAACTATAAAAATTTGACTTAGGACCCTATCAAACATATTGAAAAAGTACATTTGATCGCTGGTGACTAGCAGGACTGACAGACACTAACAGGATACATAGCCCACATTTGATCAACCATCTCCTATGTAGCTTCATTGGGCCCAAAGTGCTTCCATTGCACTTTAACCTGCTTGATTGCTTGGTTTTGGAGCATGAGCATATTTCTCTGAAAAATGCACTAAGGTTCTGATTGGAATTCTCCTTCTGGTTCCACCTGCAATATAGACCATTCAATCACATGATCAACATCTTTAACATACTTATTAAGAAATGACACTTGGAAAACATCATGGACTTTAACTATCGAAGGAAGTGAAAATCAATAGGCTACTGGTCCAATCCTCTCAAGAATCCTGAAAGGTCCACAAAATTGAGGTGTCAACTTGGCACATGATCCAATCCTCAAGGAGCTATTCTTGGGTTTGATATGCAAGTACGCCTATGAAACTCATTAAACATCATGTTCTGATATGCATAATTTTTTTTTTTGTCCTATGTTGCCTTTAAATTCTGCTTGATAACCTACATTTCCTGTTCCATTTCTGCTAACATGTTCGGTCCAATCAACACCCTATTCACTGGATCACTCCAACGAATGGGAGTGTTACAACTCCGCCCATACAATACCTCAAACATAATCATCCTCAAATATTCCTAATACCCATTGTTGTAAGTGAACTCAACCATTGGAAGGTACTCTTCCCACTTTCGTTGTTGATGCATCACATACATCCTCAATATATCCTCCAATATCATGTTGAACCTCTCTTTCTATCCATTTGTGTGTGGATGATATGATGTGTTGAAGGCCAACTCTGTCCCCAAACCTGCAAAAAACTATTTCCAAAACTTGGAAGTGAACTTAGCATCCCTGTCTGACACCATGAAACCTCACTACATCTTTGATGAATACATGTGTCTCATCACTAGCTGAATACATAGACTTCACTAGAATGAAGTGTTCTACCTTTGTCAACATGTCAACCACAACCATGATATAATCATGTTGTCTAGATGTCCTCGAAAAAACTGTGATGAATTCCATGGAAATGACTTTCCACTTCCACTCTGTAATTGAAATAGGTTGAAGTATCAACCTGGATGTTTACACTCTGCTTTCACCTGTTGACAATCTAAGCACCTAGTTACAAACTCTGCCACTTATTTCTTCAAATTTGGCCAATAGTAAAACTTCTTCACCACTGTCAATGTCTTTTGATATCTTGGGTGACCTGAATATGGCTTAACATTAAATTCCCCCAAGATAATATTCTTGAGCTCACTGTCATCTGGCACATATATCCTGTCCCTAAATCTGGCCAAGCCTATATCTTGTCCACATCCTAATCCATATACCTGTCATACTGTTGTCCTGCCTACAAGATTTGATCTTGTAGATTTATCCCATAAGAAATAATAGTTGCTATGTGATTTACTTGTATCTGCTTGCTAAGAGCATCTACAACCCTATTCTCTTTACCTTTAATGTACCTGATCTCAAAGTCAAACTCACTGATTGTGGCCAACCGTCTAGCTTTCCTAGCTTTCAAATTCGGTTGGTCAAATAGATACCTCAATCCACTGTGATCACTCATCAAGATGAACCACCTACCAAGAAGATAGTGCCTCCACATCTTCAAAGCATGGATTATAGCTGCCAACTCAAGATCACATATCAGATATTTCTACTCATGCTCATTAAGTTTCCTTGATTCATAACACACTACCTCCACCAAGCCCTCTCTTGCGAGCATTTGTACATACTACAAACTCTTTGTTTAAATATGCAATCTTTAAAACTAGAGCATTTGTCAACAACTGTTTCAACTGCTCAAAACTAGCTGCACATCCCTCTATCCATTAAAACTTCTTATCTTTCCTTTGCAACAATGTAATAGGATAAGAAATCTATGAGAATTTCCTAATGAACCTCTTGTAATAACATGTTAACCCCATGAATGATCTTACCTCATCTCCATTCTTAGGAAATTCCCACTCCATGATAGCTTTATATTTTTTGGATCCACTACTATGCCTTCCTTGGAATCCACATGCCCCAAGTAATGTACCTATATTTGAAAGAAACCACATTTACTAACCTTAACATACAACTAATGCTCTCTCATCAACCTCAATACTGCTGCTAAATGTTCGACATGTTATTCCTCATTCTTAAAATACCAATATATCATCAATGAATACAATAACAAAATTTCCCATATAAGGATGCAACACATTATTCATCAAGCACATAAAAGCAGTTGGATCATTAGTCAAACCAAATGGAAATATAAGAAACTCATAATGCCCACACCTAGTCCAGAAAGTTGTCTTGTAAATGTCCTCTTCCTTAATGCATACTTGATGGTATCCTAATTTCACATCAATCTTCAAGAACACTGCTACTCCCTTCAACTAATTGAACAAGTCATCAATCCTCGACAACAAATACTTGTTCTTGATGGTTACCTTATTCAACTACTTGTAATCAATGCATAACCTGAGATTACCATCCTTCTTCTTCACAAACAACAATGGTGCACCCCAAGGCGATACACTTGACCCAATGTATCCCTTGTCAATAATTTCCTTCAAATGCAACTTCAATTCCACTTACTCTGGTGTGCTTATCCTGTAAAGTGCCTTTGATGTTGGCACTGCCCGTAGTACCAACTCAATAGAAAAGTTTACTTCCCTGTGAGGTGGAAACTCTGAAATCTCTATCGGAAACACATCCTGAAATTGTTGTAGAAATGGGTACCTTCTCAAGACATTTGCATCCTCAACTTCTTTACCTTTGTCACTAGAAATATGCATTGCAAATAACACACACCCTTCCCTGCGACTGTGCTTCGCTTGCATAGTTGTCACCATTCTAACTCATGTTGCCTTCTTCTTGCCCTGCAAGACTCTTTGTTCCCCATTGTCATCCAAACACTCAATAGCTTTGTCATAACAATCCACCTTGGTCCTATGAATATACAACCAGTCCATACCCAAAAGCATACCATATGACCCCAACGACAATACATTCAAACATGTTGATGTAGGCATACCATTCAACTCAAATGCACAAGGTTTTATCCAATGATGAACTCTCTTCTCTGCACATTTAGCCAACTGCACTAACCAAGATTCTGCATGCACTTCTTTATTCAAACCAAACTTATCCACTAGGTCAGGATTAACATAACTATAATTAGATATAGGGTCAATCAAAATAAAAACAACTTGATCACAAAGCTTACCATCCATCTCGATAATAGATGCTTGGTGATCTGCCTGCCTATTCTCCAATGCGACATAAATCCATGGAATACTCTGTCCAACATCTCCCATTGTTTGTGCCTCCTGAGAACTGTAGATCTACAGTCTACCACCATGATGTTGTGGACAATCTCTCCTGTGATTCTCTCCTCCACAAGTCCAACACTACAAATACTTCCAACCATCACCTTGTTCTGCTCCTCAAACCAAAATCCTTATCCTCTATCAGATGCATTGAACCTCTTATGCAGGGTTGCATTCTCTTTGTCACTAGTATCTTAAGGTCTCATTCTCTTCTTGTCCCATTTTCCTTTATTCTTTGCATTACCTTTCCAGTCCAGCTTAGTCTCAGATCTACACTTTGATTACTCAAAACAATGCTTTAGCTACTGGATGGTCTGCTCCAATGATCTAGGCTCATTAACCTCAATATTGTCCTTGAACGCTACCGACAACCCACTGATGAATCTCTGAATCTTGGGTTTCTCCTCCTTGAGTTAAGGCACATACCTCAATAACTAAAAGAATATGCTATTGTACTCCTCATCAGTCATAGATGACATCTTTAGCTCATATAATTATTTTGCCTTGTTGTCATAGTATCTCTCTAATAGATACTTCTTCTTGAATAGTCTCTCAAACTCATTCCAAGACAACTCCTCTTCATAAATACCTCTGACATTCTGTAATAGCCCTGGTGAAAATTCCATCTAATAAAGTTAATAAAGGAAAAATAATAACCATGCTGATGGGACACGTATTCCAAGTTGAACGTTAGGCAAAAACATAGTGATGGGGATCACTTGTGATTAATTAATGGCTAAGGAAATTGGAAAAGGCAATGGAAAAGGCTTTGGAAAGGAAAGTGGTATTAATTGGCATTCTATTTATTAAAATAATGGAAATTAGGAGAAAAAGAAGGAAAAAATTCACAGGTTTCATGTGAGGAGGGAAATGAAGGAAAATAATGGAAAATTGAAGAAAATATAGGCCTTATTAATTAAAAGGCTTATGAGGATCAGTTGATAGACTTTTGTAAGTTTAGTTTTGGAGCTCTCTCTCTATTCTCTCTCTCTCTCTCATACTCTTGGACACTTAGAGTTTCCTTGGAGCACTCTTGGAGAAGTGTGGCATACTTGGGATTTGGAGCAAGAAGGCACATGAAAAGAAGGAAAGTGCAAGAGGATATCAAGATCAACAACCAGAACGGGTTTTGCTTGCAGGTACCGAGTTTCATGTATGATTTCCTTACTAGTTTTAGCATGCATGGCATATGCATGTGGTTATTTGGTTATGATTTGTCATTGGCATGGACGTTTGCCTGGATTCACAATTATTTAGCCTAGCGTTGTCATTTCCTGGACATCCATGGTGTTGTAGGTTTTACTTTTCCTTTTTTTGGTTGGTTATCATATTCCTTTGGTTGTGGGTTGAGTTATTAGTTTGTGGAGCCTTGGTTGGACTAACGCTCTGGAGCCCTGTAACAACTTGGGTTGAATTACTATTCTTTGAGCCTTAGTTGGAAAAATGCTCAGGAGCCCTTAGTGGGTTGAGTTACTAGTCTTGGAGTCTTGGTTGGACAAAAGATCCGAAGCCCTATAATAACTTGGGTTGAGTTACTAGTCATGGAGCCTTGGTTGGAAAAAATGCTCTGGATCCCTAGACAGATTGGGTAGAGACCAATCTAGTGATGGTTAGTGATGTTTGATCATGAGGTGGAATCACTAGTTGAGGGTTGAGGTGGTTTGGCCTTTGGAAGCCCTGCTTTGGTTTTGTTGGATGTGTTCCATGAGATCCCACATTCATGCTTGGAATATGGCACAGGGGTGATTGGTTGAAAGAGAGATTTGGTTCAGCCTAGTCTATGGTTGGGTGGTTCATGGAAGTCCCATACCTGGTTGACCTATGCATTCATTAATAAGAGCTACTTCTCCTTGGCATTTTATGTGTAAATGTATTTTTTCATATGTGGTTCTTATGGTTGTTATATCCTTGTTATTTATGTTGGTTATATGCTGATTATGAGCACATTTTATGAAAATGATGATGTATGGATCTCATCATGTTTTGATTTTTAAATGAATGAACAATGAATATGTGACCTAATGGATGATAATGCAACTATTGTGATAAGGCATCAATGCTTCTTAGTGATTCTCAAATAAGCATGAGATGCCTATGCTAAGATTTGTTGTTATGACCTGTAGATTGCATATTTGTGACATGTTTAACGAAATGTCTGTCATGGCTAGTAGGGGTCCATCCAAGTCCTTGTTCAAGTATTTGCATTTGTATCATTGTTTTGATGTTACTTTTCATTTCTGGAAGTTTCATGAAGTTTTGGGCAGTGGCCTAAGTCTTGGTTGATCTAGTGGATCAAAATAATGCTCAAAATTGAAAGTGTGCGACAAAGCTCAAAACCTATATGGTTGGATAGATCTCGACGATCTGAATCCAATGCAATACGCTTCACTAAAATCCGACATCAGATGCTTCCATAAACATGTTCTGATCGTTTTGTCAAACATGCAAATTTTGGTAAATAAGATAGTTGAATGTACATTTTGGGCCAGTGGCAAGCTACCACGTGGCCTCTCCTGATTAGTTTAAAAATTCGAAATTTTCATGGTCCTATGGTTGCTCGACAAGTGGCATTGTCTTATTGGTTCAAATTTGGTTGATTTTATTGGTTTAATGATTGGTTGAGGTGGCCCAATGAAGGAGCGCCACGTGGGCCAACCAGGGGCTACCACATGTGTTGTGGGGGAAAGTATCCAACTCGGAATGACCCTAACCCACTCTAAGGGCGACAGTTCCTTAGCAACAGCTGAAAGCAAAGCTATCTAAAGTTTCTTCTTTATGACATGCAAGAGATAGAAGGAAGAGATCCACTTACCGATGTCTTGCGCAAATGGTCGATCCAATCTCCTCTATTCGCCGCTTGCTCCCAGCTCCAAGTCTTTTCGCGGGCCCAGCTACACGAGATCCTGCAAACAAGACAAAGAAAGGAAACTACAAGAGGCATGCATTCATAACTGATTCAAGGATTAGCATAAATCAAATACGCAAGTAAGACAATACATCATTGAAACACATGCGAATAGAAGAACCTCAAATGCTTTATTAATATATGGAAGTAAGGTTCAGGCGGTGATACAACCATGAGAGGTCCAATCCAGCATCACCTTCCCGACGGAGAGAAATCTCTTCTTCACCTCCCTCAAGCAATCACCCAATGCTCACAACTGTAAACCAACAGCAATTCTTTGCACAAAATTCCGCCCTCTAGATCCCATGGGATGAGATCCTTATATAGAGTTTTGGAGTGAAGATAAGTCAGCTTGATGTGTGACTTGTTGTCCTCTTCAACTCCAGTTGTTCTTCAGTTCTTCACTTGGAGTTTCTGTCTTCCACTTGGAGTTTTAGAAGCTCTTAACTCATCATTAGGCGAATCTTATGATCAAGTGTCTTTTTGGAAGCTTCCTGGGCACTGGCACATTGAGAAAAAGATTCCTCCACATGTCCAAGTACGCCCAACGCAGGTAGCCTTTGTTGCACCTGCTATGCAGCGCAGGTAGCCCTTGTTGTACTTGCTATGCAGCGCAGGTAGCCTTTGGAGCAGCTGCTTTGATCCAAAATTGACCTGTTTTTGAGTGTTTTTCAGTGGAGAACTGATTTGCAGTGCTGTGGTTTGCTGACCTTGTTCCTCTAAGGGTAAGAACAACATGTTTAGGGACTTCGGATCCCTTAGATTATTGACATTTCATGCTCTATGCTGTAAGGCACAAAAATGTCTATAACAGTTGCCCCCTAAAGTATGAGGTCGTTTATCGGGTGAAATGCTTTATTAGGAGGATCCGAAGTTCATTCAATCGCCGGGAGGTGACCTGTAACAAAATACAATACAATACATTATCTTTTCATACTTTCTTTTCATGATCTAGCTGATGCGGGCATTTCCCATGATCAGCTTTATAAATACATTTGCCGTACATAAACAGACGATCGTCTAATAATAGACTGATAATTCTCTGCTTTTAATTATCATCCTCTTTTAGTAGGATGATCATCTGCTGCACATGTCTATGTTTTTATCTCCTGAATATATATCGCAGCCCGGATGGATGAAACTAGATCCGGGGTCTTCAAACTTGTCCGATCTTCACTCTAGTACAAGTCGATCCATGTGAGAATTTCTTGAAGTCGAACATGGAAAGACATCGCTTGATTACCAGTCAATAATGTAAACTGTTAACAAGCGCGAGAGGAATCACCGATAATGATGATGACCCTCAAGGTACTGCAGCACAATTCACGTGGTGTGAATATAGGATCTGACGTCGAACACCACGCAAAGTCTCCTGGTCGAAGGTCATTAATGTATACCTATCGCCGGGAGTGAGAAACTTGCCATTGAGGCATGCAAGTTTCAAAGTACTGAGGGGGTGTTCCTAGATCAACTTCTTGGATAATGAGCTGATGTCGACAAGAAGTGATCCGTCAAAGGAGGGCCTTAATGAATCCCACATCAGTGACACGGAACGGAGCTAGTGATGATGGTGAAAACGATCTGTGAAATATGATTCAGGGTGGCGGTCATGGAAGGATGAAAGATGATGTACGGTAGTGGATGGGACCCGGTTGACACTTTCTGAATTACATCTCTTGAACATATAACGACACTGATGTGATGGATCGGTAGCATTACCCCATGTATGGATGGTATGGCGAGACCATGGTGAAGGGACCGGTGAATGATAATAACCCAACCCGATATTTACGGAGGCAAAAGTGTCATGTTCAAGAGCGACTTGCTACCATTAAGCTTTGAGGTTCTTCCCAATTTTCCCCAGTCATTTCTGACCAGTACCTCTTTATTTTTGTCAAGCTTGAGGAGGATAACATATGCTTGTTCTATAACCTGCCCTTCGGGCAAGCCCATCGCTATGTTTTAACGAGCCTAGCGATAGGGAAACTCGTTCTTGTCTAAAGACAAGTTTGTCGCTATCTAATATTTTTAACGAGCCTAGCGACAAAGACAACTCGGTCCTTTTCATTTTTAGAGAGTCTGAAAAGGGTACATAAAGTGGACTCCAGGGGTCCTTTTTCGTCATCTAATCCCTTAAGTCCGAAAAAGTATAAAACAATACAGAAGGGATGAATGTTCGATAGCTTTATCGAGCCGAACTAGACAAGCGCTCGATCTTTTTGTGCAATAATCCCTCAGGTCCAAAAAGATTAAAATCTAGAGGAGGGATAGCTCTTCCGGTCCTTTTAACGAGCTGGAAGGCCAAAACTCGGCAAACTTTTCATTTTTTACGAGTCAGTGAAAAGAGCTCAAAGAAGACTCGTCTTTTGAGGAACGAGTGATAAACAGGGATAGCAGCAGATTCCAGGTACAGGTTGGAATTTTCCAATCACGGCAGTATTACAAGGATGGCTAGGTGGGATCACTCTTCGCAGCTGTTCCTCAAAATAGGTAAACAATCAAGGGGATGTGAATGATCGGCCAAATGAAAAGTGGAGGTGACGGTGTACAAACACGACCAAGGCTTTTATGGCTGATGAATTTACGGTCTCAAATGGTTATTTACCGGTTCATTTTTTCTTAATGAGCTTGAACTCTGGGGGAAGCTTGCTCACATGCTTATGTTTATTTTTTAACGAGCATGAATTTCCGCATTAAAACTGCTCGGATCTTGCGTTTATTTTTTAACGAGCATGAACTTTGCCAAAACTGCTCGTTTGATAAGGTCAAATTCATATTTTACCATGACTAGTTTTTCTTTTCCAGAGATAGTACTGTTTTCATCAATTGCTGCAACAAACTTGTTAGAAACGGGATCATGAAGTAAAAATGCTAATATTTCACTTTGAACGACGTAAAAAGCAATTTAAAAGATGTTTTTACCTCTCATTTTACCATTTCATGTGCATTTGGTTTGTTGGAGCTTTGGAGGTGCCTCTTCCCTTCGATTTTTCACCAGCTGATTTCGGGAGATTCTGTGGACGATTTTCAGCGCCGTTTCCACCAGGTAGGAGCTAAACCCTAGCTCTATTTTTTCATGGTCTTATTTCTCAGTTTTATGCTTGTTTTCCTACCCCCATGAGCCCCTGGGGTTTCTCTAGGGCGCTCTGCCATCAGCGCAGGTGCCCTATATCGAAACCAGCGTTGGGGTTTTCAGTTTCAAAGGCAGTTTGCCTCCCAACGCAGGTGAGACCCTTCTCTACCTGCGTTGGGCGCAGAAAACATCTTGGTTGCACAATTTTTCATGAGATTTTTTCCATTTTCTTTACTCAGTCAGGGATCTTACTCCTCCTCTTGTTTGTTTTGCAGAGTTTATTGGAGCAGAATGACTCTTACGTGGCGAGAACGAGAGCACGAAGAGGAGGAAATGATTGCCCTCCATGATCCTGTTACCGTGAGCGCGTTGCGGAACTGTGGCTTACTAAAATTCTTCCGCATATCTAGCATGAGGGCACAGATACGTTTACTGCAGTACCTGCTTGATGCTTGGGATCCTGTTAACCAAGTGTTCCAGATTAGGGGCAAGTCCATCCCTTTGACCATAGTGGACATTTACTTCTTGACTGGGTTGTCAAGGCGGGGTGCCCCCATTTCTCTGTCCGGTTCGGCCCGAGGGAGTGATTCCGTGAAAGATTATATCCGTCAGTATTGCAGGGAGGGATCCCAGCCGAGCAGAGACGGCAAGATTTCCATCTGTGATGTTACTGACAGGTCTCTCAGGTCTATTCTGTACACGATTTTTCGGATGGCCGGTAGTGCATCCCCTCATGTTGCCAACAGGTCATATGTGCAGCACGCCCTGGAGTGTCTTCAGCCGAAAGTTTTTAACTGGTGTGATGCAGTACTGGTTCAGATGAAAAACCAGTTGACCAAAGTAAAGGACAGGAGACTGAAGAATTTTGGCTTTGGTTCAGTTTTGACTGCCTTCGCTTTGGAGAAGATACCCCTGATGCAACCTCAGTACATTGTCCTTGACTTGCCATCTCCCACTGAGCCACGCATGCAGAGGTGGGTTGACCACATGGCTAGACATGCAGGTCAATCTAAGATTACTTTTACTGATGCCTTCTTTAGGTGGTTCGAGCGGCAGGATATGGCTTTTTCCGAGTATCCATATATTGGCATGGACTTCCGAGGTGATCCAGATTTGGTACTACCGGATGGCGAGCAGTGGGGTGATCTTGGTAAATATTTTGACCTCATCCCCGTTTACTGTTTTTATTTATAATGTCCTTGTGCTTTACTCTATCAAGACTCTAATCAAACTCATGTGTGCATGCAGATGTGGGCCCTGTCCGTCCAGCAGTTCGTCCGAGAGTTCCGGCTGCTGCCCCAGCAGGGGAGGCTCCAGGGAGAGCTATTCTCCGTGACCTTGACTTGGCCGAGACTCTTGCAGCTGTGCAGGAACAGGTCGAGGGTCTTACCTTCGGGATTCTGGATGTACGGATTGACGAGTTGCCTCTGCGATTGCAGCGACATACTGCTGGTGTTCCTAGACGATGGTCTCGTCTTCTGCGCATGATCGCACAGGCCGTGGCATGTTATCATGAGCATCACTAGGCTAGGGTGCCCCCCAGCCATTTTTGAGTTTTGGGGTCGTATGACCGACTTTGTCTTGGTTACAGAACATTATATGTAAACCGTAAACAGTCATATATATTTTTGATTTTCGGGGTTTATTCCAGTTTTTATGTGATCCATGTATGAAACATCGATGATGCTTCTCTTTTTATCAATTTTGCAAATGTCTATCTAACACATAGTTTGCTAATGAGTCGGTTAATGTGTTTAAGTTTCTGGAAATGTGTTGATATTGGATAAAATCAAACTGTCTTTCCAAGATTTTAACTCTTAGGAACTTGCGATAAATAGCTGGATTTCGGACAGAGTAGGTACCATTGAGCTGTAGTACCACGAGCTGTGAGTCTAGCCTGACGACTAGCCGGCGTATGCCACGTGTGATGGCATCAGAGAGGAGCTCTATCAACGCGCTATACTCAGCGATATTATTTGTTGATTGACCAATACATACCCCCCTGAAACTCATTAACTCGCCGCTTGGGTTAAAAATGGCCCATGCTGCTGAGGATAGGTTCCTCGAACTACGACTCGCTCCGTCAGCATATCCAACCCATGGTTCCAATGGATTTGACATCTGCAATAAGTGTAAAAAGCGGATTACTTAAACCGGAACAAACGCTTTAGCGAAAACAAAAATGTAACAAAAGCATACAGGTTACTATTAGGCATAGTAACGCTTAAGGTACAACCCGTTGCGGGGTTGCGCCAGTGGAATTCCGTCATAATCTACCAACTCGTAGGCACCTTTTGCTAACACCCTTTTAACAATATAAGGGCCCATCCATAAGGACTTGAATTTCCCAGCTCCCAATTTATCGGATTCTTGGTCATAAAGCAAGACCAAATCACCTTCTGAGAAGATACGGGGTTTGACATTTTTGTCGAACTGCGCTTTGACTTGTTTCTTATGGGCTTCGTTGGCCAAGGCGGCATCACGACGGGTTTCATCCAACTGGATTAACTCCAAGAAACGAGCTTCTTCTTCTGAGGTTCCGGGGAGGAGATCAATTGCGAGTTTAAGGGACGAAATTTCGCACTGGATTGGTAGGATTGCTTCCAGGCCATACACCAGTTGAAACGGTGTGAACCCAGTGGCATTCCTTACCGATGTTCGGTAGGCCCACAAGGCCGAGTACAGGATCAAATGCCATCTTCTTTTGTGAACCCCCACCATCCTTTGCAGCATGCGCTTCAGGACTTTGTTGATCGCTTCAACTTGTCCGTTAGCTTGTGGATAGTACGGAGTAGAGCTGTCGTGAGACAATCCTAGTTTGGCAGTTAACTCAACCATCATGTGATTGCGGAAATGCGATCCATGATCTGTTACTATGGCCTGTGGCACGCCGAATCTAGCGACCACATGATTAAAAAAGAATAGGGGTGCTATTTCACCAGTGTTATCCAATGTAGGCATCGCCTCGGCCCATTTGGTAAAATAGTCAACTGCGACTATAATATACCCATGCCCCCGGTCGAGGTGGGGTTACATTGCATGAAATCGATGCCCCACTTGGCGAAAGGCCCCACAGCTATTATTGGCTGTAAAGGAGCGGGGGGTCTTCTGGTTTTGCTATCAAAAATCTGACATGCATGGCAACTTCTAACTGCGGTTATGCAATCTTTGAACATGGTTGGCCAGAAGTATCCTGCTCGTAAGATTCTTTGTGCTGTAGCATATCCAGATTGATGCCCCCCACAGGTGCCTGAATGACATTCATTCAGGGCTTTTTCGGCTTCCTCATGGGTTAGACACCTTCTTAGGACCGTATCGACACCACGACGGTAAAGCGCATCACCGACGATCATGTAGTCTTTTGCTTGGTATCGAATGCGTTTTTGTTCTGAGTGAGAGGTGTCTGGCCGAAACTTTTGGGTTTGGAGATAAACTATTATATCTCCATACCACTCATCACTTGCTAATATCAGAAACAAACTCTCGTCCACGATCGATTCTTTGGACGTTTCATCGTTGTACGATGACGGGAGATCGCATAATAATTCTGCGAAAACTAAAGCTTTCTTTGATTTGGATTTCACAAATTCCAGATCAAACTCTTGAAGGATAGCTATCCACTTTGAATATTTGCCCCCAAGCAACTGTCGCGACAGTATATAAGTCATGGGGTTGCAATCTGACAATACAGTGGTCTTCCTAAAGAGGACATAATGTCGAAATCTTTGAATCGCTTGAACAGCTGCCAATGCCAGCTTTTCAACATGAGAATATCTACTTTCCGTATCATTTAAGTTTTTACTTAAATAATATATAGGGTTTTCAATTCCGTCGACTTCTTGAACTAAAACCATCGCAATGGTCGTATCTGCTGCAGCCAGATACAGGTTAAAATCCCTTAGATAGTCTGGGGCGTACATTAATGATGCTTTGACTAACGCTTCTTTCAAAGCATCAAAGGAAGCTTGTGCAACCTGGTCCCAGACGAAAGGTACATCCTTTTTCAGGAGACGGGTATAACCTTTAGCAAGTTCTGCGTAATTTGGAATGAACCTCCTCAGAAAGTTTGCTTTCCCTTGGAGTTTCTGAATCTGAAGCAAGTTCGAAGGTGGAGGCAAATTAATGATTGCCTGCACCTTGCAAGGGTCGAGACGAATCCCATCCTTGGAGACTATAAAGCCAAGTAAACGACCAGAACCGATGCAAAACACACATTTGTGCGGATTGAGTCTTATCTTGTAGTGTCGGCAACGTAGAAATATCGCTCTTAAATGATGCGGATGATCAGTCCGCCTTTGCGAATGAGCCGGAAGATCGTCGAGATAAGGTTGAACGATGTTCTTGATGTCATGGAAAGCATAATTCATTGCTCTCTGAAACGTCACCCCTGCGTTCTTTAAACCAAAGGGTAATTTTCGATAAGCGAATGTGCCCCACGGACAAATAAATGCAGTCTTTGACTGGTCCTGTGGGCGGATATTAATTTGATTATACCCGGAAAATCCGTCCATAAACGAAAAGATTTCACATCCGGCGCATTCATCAATTATCTGGTCGATGAAGGGTGTAGGGTAGTTGTCCTTTGGACAGGCTTGATTTACATCCCTATAATCGACGCACACTCGTATTGTTCCTTGTTTTTTCATAACAGGGACAATATTCGATACCCAATCGGTTAGAGGAACCGGGTAGATGAAACCAGCATGGAGAAGCTTCTCAACTTCTGCTTTAATGGCAACGGCCTTCTTGGGGTGTACCTGCCGAAGCCGTTGTCTTACTGGTTTGACATCAGGATACATCTTAATTTCATGTTCAACGATACTCGAGTCAATGCCTGGCATTTCATCATATGACCAAGCAAAGACATCTCTAAATTCGCGGAAAAGAGCTTTATATATTTCTTGTTCTGAAGGGGAACAACCTTTGCCGACATAAATATTCTCTACAATGTCTGTTTTGGTCGAGATATTTATGGCTATAGTCTCTTCTATATTGGATAGGTTTCTCTCGGAATCCACCGTATTTACAGTATTTGTTAGGAATTCAAATACTGAAGGGTGATACAAGTCGCCTTGAGTATCTTCCATTGGAAGGGAACGATGGTGGTTATCATCCCATGGTGCCCCTTCAATCATCATTGATTGCAGGATTCCTTCGTCACTTGCATGCACTCGTGACCAAGGATCCAAAGGGGTTCCACATTCTCCTGACCTATCTACCCAAATGCTTGACGAGCGTTGATTTGGGCTCGCCTCCCATGCCTGAAACATTGATTGCTACAATATTTCGATTGGGCTCGGGTGTAACACCATTGCCCGATCCATGATGACTTTGTCTTTTGCGACCTTCGTGGAAGATATCATGTTGCAGGTGGCCACCAATGGTACATTTCCTATGTACATATGGTTTGGTAGCGAGAAAGTCCCCATCATCGTGGGGTCTTTCAACAGGCCTACTCCTATATCTTGAATTGAATGGTCGCTTTCATGGATCATGGGAATGCTTCCCGTAACTTGTGAACCATTAAGGAGGAAGTTTTGTTGGTCGACGACCGTAATCCCTCCTTCAAACGGGAATGCGATCTTTCTAAAATAAGTCGACACTACAGCTGCCATGGCATAGATCCACGGTCTTCCCAGTAGGTTGTTGTAATCTAGATTTCCATCTATGACTTCAACATCAATCTCTACTGTTTTTCCACCTAGTTCAACTTTCAAGTTACTTAGGATACCGTAAGGGGTATATGTCCTACCATCGAAAGCTTTTAGTGTTGTCGAAGATCTCGACAAGGTTGGTGACCCTAACGTTTTCCAGCAGCTCATTGACATAATACATGTCGATGCCCCCTCATCAATAATTGTTCTGTGAACAGTTTTGTTGAGGGCCTTCACTTGAATAAGGAAAGCTAGTTGAGCTGGTAACTGAGGGTCATACCCTTTGTGGTCAAAGGATACAAGATTGGAATCCTTAGGATCAACCCCCCCTATTGCCGATAACAATGCCTGCCTTTGGGATGGACAATTTTGTAGTACTTCTAGAGTCGACATAGCGGATGGCGACTGAGCCAAATCTTCCACTATGTTATAATGCTGCGCCGCTCTGGCACGAGGATTAAAGGTCGACTTGTGTACTACACCCTTAGGTGGTTTTATCGTTAATTCTGGCATTATGGGTGGGACAACTTCTGTCGAAGTTGTTGTCGAACTACTAGGTTGATCTTTACCTTTTTCGTTTGACAGTTGCGGATTCCCATAATCTTTGTTCCTTGTCGAAATCAAAGCATCATTTTGCTGCTTAGAGATCGACAACATCAGCACTTGTGACGGGGAAGCATTTCCACTATCAACCATATTTTGACCTGGATTGGGAAATGGATCAGTCAACACAGCTGGGTTCTTTGGACTTTTAAAGAATCTCTTGAGCTCAGCTTTGTATGGACAATCTGTTGTCTTGTGATCTTCGTCACATATCGAACAGGACCATTTCTTTTTCCCTTTCTCAGGAGAGTTCGAAGAAGTTTTTTCAGGTGACGGATCATCCTGTTGCTTCTTCTTCCCTTTGTTTTGTTTCTTCTTGCTTCCTGGTTGATTGGTTTCTTTGCCTTTATCTGCTGATATGGCATTTACTTCTGAAGCAAGAATCTCTTCATGGGCATTTCAATCTGAAGTCTTACGGGCTTTCTGAGGTGAAGCCTTTTTCGACTTCGCGCTTGCAGTGCCAATCACGCCATCTCCGGCATGAGAGTCAATATTCGATTTAGGAGGGGGAGGAATTGAAAATTCAGGTCTGGGGGCATCAGGTATTTTGTCGTAGAGCGTGCCAGACTGAGTATATACTAAGTCTAAATATTGAGCACGAGCAATGACTTGCTCCTCGGTTACGACTCCCCCCTTGGCCACATCTTCCGTTATGGCCGGAAGTAATGACTTTATAAACCATTCAGCTAATAGCTGATCAGGAACGTATGTTTTCACCATCCTACGTCGACGACGCCACTCATGTATATGATCAGATATGTGAGTAGCTGTCGTCTGTTTGAAGTTGGTCAGTATCTCGGTTCCTGTTTCATACCTGATAGGTAATTGAAAATGGGTTAAGAAAGTCGTGGCTAAGGAGCTGAAATTGTCGAAAGAGGCTCTTGGCAATTCTATATACCATTTAGCCGCCGGACCTGTCAATGTCCTCTGGAAGAGGCGAAGTCTTATTGAATCATCGTTCAGGGTGTTCGATGAGCACCACAGATGAAAGGTCATGACGTGATTCGACGGGTCTTCACCTGGATTTCCATTGAATTTAGGAATGTCCGATGGAAGTTTGTGAGGAATCATGGGCCACCAAGGGGCGTAGGCAATAGGATCGTTTGTCAACCGATGTAGATCGGGTAACTCCAGAGTTGCCACGAATGGCAGCTGCTGACTCAGGTTAGGCGAAGCGTACCCAGGATACGACGGAATTGCCTGAGCAGTTGGTCTTTGCATACCAGCATAATGTAATTGATGCTGATATGATTGATACGGTTGATGGACTACTCCACCATAGAGTGGTTGGTTTTGACCGTATTGTAGGTACGGTTGTCCATTGTTCGCAAAAATTTGCTGCTCGGTACCTTGGTACACTTGCTGGAACTGCGGTTGTTGATACTGCACCAACCATGGTTGTGATACCATTGGTTGTTGTGCGATGCTTACCACTGGGCCAAGATGAGGGGTAAGGGTACCCGTTTGTGCTTGTGTCGCCCCGCCAGTCGGCGATTGTGGTTGGGTTGCAGGGTCAAAGGGTTGTTGCATTACAACCTGAGAAAACTGAGGTTGACATGCAACAGGTATCGTTTGAACTTGCGACACAGTCACAATTGCTGGTGTCGTCGGGATGTTCGTCACAGGCATTTGTTGTTGCATAGAATACACAACTCTTGGTTGCTGGGGTAGCATAGGAATCCAACCACTTGTAGTTATTCCAGTATAACCTGAATATGGTTGCGAACTCCCGTATGGGTAACCTCCCGGAGGGGGTAATGAAAAGGGATATTGGCCCCATACGGTGGTGGTCCAGAACCGAGAGGATTTATTACACCTCGAGGACCGGATTGCCCCAACTGATTTCCAAAAGGATCAATCTGTTGAGTTCCAACATAGGAGTTACCGGGCATTATCCCAGGAGAACAAACAGGAACAGACCATACTGTCGTCATGGCCCCCGAAGGGACCCCCTCCAGCTATTGAGAGTTAGGGACAGATGGTATGCCGACGAACATTGTCGGAATGACTGCAGGGAGTTCTGCTGTCGCTGTGTCATTTGGCACAGTCCTAGATGTTGACGGTTGTTCAGACATTCTGAGTCTATCCAGTAGATTGCCTAGTGATTCTTCAGGAACCTCTCTGGGTGATAGGCTAGCTTCTGATGCAGTAGGAAGTAGAGTGATCCCTGCTCCAAAATGTGTTGGAGTAGTTGCTTGCGGATCTTCTACAATTTCTTCTATTGCGATCAGACCGGGTGGAAGAGGAAGACCGTCAGGTCCGTAGAATATTTCTGGTGCCGAAGAAGGGGTTGTTTCGACAGCGACAGTTGTTTGAGGAGCAAGACTCTCTGAACCGATCACTGATGGAACTGATTCAGTAACACAAGTACTTGCTCTCAGACTAGGATCAGTGTTACTGTCCTTCTGGGGCTGTTGAACTTCTTCAATAGGGGCAGGGTTTCCAGAAATGTTTGGAGTAACCGGAACCTCAGATGTCGTTGGAACACTTGTTCTAACTTTGACAGGAGATTTGGAACCAGTTGAACGAGATCGCTTTGCCAGGGTTGTTTTCGATTCCGGAGACAAAGACGGTTGACTCATACGCCTCCGCGAACGACGGTTCATCGATTGACTTTCTTCCACGGTTGCGGATTACTTGATCAACCAACAATGCACAGGGTAAAATGTGTTTTCGAATTGAATTAATTTTAGACGCTTTTAAGACACAACTTGCTTTTTCACTTTTTAAGAGTCGAGAAAAAGCTAAAGATGACTCTAGTCTCCTTCGATGTATTAACGAGCCCGAAGTGACAAATGCTCAGATGGACTTTTTCAGTTATAGAGTTTGAAAAAGGCCAAAAGAAACTACTCTGGAGTTCTAGGCAAGGGTGTGCCAAACCTTTCGCGAAACCACAGAATACGTTTTACGGTACGAGTGGTTGATCTTCGTGAATGCTGTGTTCACTGCATCGCGATCAGTAGGGCGGCCGACACGGCTTCCTATGGATAAAGGCTTTGTTCCTATAGGGGTCCCCCAATATACGCGACGGTACACGGGGGCACAAGTCCGTATTAGTGCTATCGTCCCTCAGGAGGAATCACCCACCTTCGTAGAGATCGACAGTCACTATGTTTAACGACGCCGGTTCACGTCTCTACCTAGACCTCTACTGTGTTTCGTTATGTTTCAAAGTGTTGTTAGATAAATTCAGTTCTTTTTAGGTTGATCTTGTTTAGCAGTTTGCCTTTATGGATCACCACATGATGTATGATACAACTCCTAAATGCAGTCTAAGAATGATAAGCAAGCTTTTTCAATTCTTTCAACTTATGAAAACCTTAACTACTGAAGGAAAAGAAAGACATCATCTTTTCAAACAGATCATAGAGCACACACTGATGCACTTTTCCTAAATCGACATGCAAACTGTCAAAATGCACATGCACAATGCAAGTATTTCTTTTCTTCTTCCTTAATGTTGATGTATTACAAAAAGAAAGCTGTTGTATAATTTCGAATTCAACTTCAAGCGAAAGCAAACAAGTGTTGTCCAATAATCAAAAGAGCACCTTAAGATTCACTCGTTTCAACACAAGAAATACTGAAATTCGAACCATATAACGAAAGCAAATGCTCAAGCAGCTATGAACAGCAATAAACTAGCTCTTAGAATCACAACGACACTTTCTCATAGGTCTAGATCCAAGAGGTCATAGCAAGACTAGTTCACTTTCGCTATGGGAAACTGTGAATGACAGCAAGAAATACAATAAGAACAATCACGGTTTCTTCATACAACTGAGGCGGAATGAAGGCAAAGAGAAGTGGTTTCAGCTGGGTATACAGGTTGACAACAGGCTGCAAAAACAATACTGAAAACTGGGCAACAGACAGTGGGAAATCCCAGCTGCACAAGGCAAAACTGGATCAGCGCAGGTGCTGCACTGTCAATCTGAGATGCAGCGCAGGTAGCCCCTTCGGGACCTGCGTTGCAGTGCAGGTAGCCTTTGTTGCAGCTGCACTGATGAGACAACTCTCGTCTCTCTCAGATTCCGGGTCACAGTTTGCTCAAAAATCAGTGGTTTTTGGCCCAATCAGAGGCTATCAGTCAAGTATACACTAGAGGGTGATTAAAGGAAGATGAACACTATCACAAAGAGCTAAAAAGAGTTCTTGTGGATCAGCTCTTCAAATCATAAACATGCCCAGCACTGGGCTAGAGTAGCTCCCCTCTACTTTGCATTCGAAGGACTCGAATGCAGTTCGATTCGGTACTCTCTTTGTTCAAGAAATGAATAGCAAGAAACACAAGCTACCAACAAGACACGATCCCCAGCGGAGTCGCCAGTCTGTTGTGGGGGAAAGTATCCAACTCGGAATGACCCTAACCCACTCTAAGGGTGACAGTTCCTTAGCAACAGCTGAAAGCAAAGCTATCTAAAGTTTCTTCTTTATGACATGCAAGAGATAGAAGGAAGAGATCCACTTACCGATGTCTTGCGCAAATGGTCGATCCAATCTCCTCTATTCGCCGCTTGCTCCCAGCTCCAAGTCTTTTCGCGGGCCCAGCTACACGAGATCCTGCAAACAAGACAAAGAAAGGAAACTACAAGAGGCATGCATTCATAACTGATTCAAGGATTAACATAAATCAAATACGCAAGTAAGACAATACATCATTGAAACACATGCGAATAGAAGAACCTCAAATGCTTTATTAATATATGGAAGTAAGGTTCAGGCGGTGATACAACCATGAGAGGTCCAATCCAGCATCACCTTCCCGACGGAGAGAAATCTCTTCTTCACCTCCCTCAAGCAATCACCCAATGCTCACAACTGTAAACCAACAGCAATTCTTTGCACAAAATTCCGCCCTCTAGATCCCATGGGATGAGATCCTTATATAGAGTTTTGGAGTGAAGATAAGTCAGCTTGATGTGTGACTTGTTGTCCTCTTCAACTCCAGTTGTTCTTCAGTTCTTCACTTGGAGTTTCTGTCTTCCACTTGGAGTTTTAGAAGCTCTTAACTCATCATTAGGCGAATCTTATGATCAAGTGTCTTTTTGGAAGCTTCCTGGGCACTGGCACATTGAGAAAAAGATTCCTCCACATGTCCAAGTACGCCCAACGCAGGTAGCCTTTGTTGCACCTGCTATGCAGCGCAGGTAGCCCTTGTTGTACTTGCTATGCAGCGCAGGTAGCCTTTGGAGCAGCTGCTTTGATCCAAAATTGACCTGTTTTTGAGTGTTTTTCAGTGGAGAACTGATTTGCAGTGCTGTGGTTTGCTGACCTTGTTCCTCTAAGGGTAAGAACAACATGTTTAGGGACTTCGGATCCCTTAGATTATTGACATTTCATGCTCTATGCTGTAAGGCACAAAAATGTCTATAACAACATGGCCTCCTCATGGCTGACCAAAATTAGTTTAAGGCCGAACAACACCCTCGCAGGGTTCGAAATCGAGACCTGACATCTAGCAACAAAGTCTGACACCAATGAGCCATTATATTTCTTATTTAAATAATGATTGGAAAATTATATTTAACATTGGTTTAAATGGCGCATTTGGGAGAGGGTTTAGGCTAAGCCCTAGCCCCTGGCCACCCCTACGCCATAGGATCACAGGCTAGGGCCTAGCCCAACCCACAATCAAGGTCACAACACCCACACAACAGAGCCCATTCGCATGACCAAATTCCAAAAATCGGAGTAGAAATGGAAGGGGGCTAGCCCCGAGTCATATGACCCCACCATAAGACCACCAGTGCAGCATAAGTTTGGAGGGCCAGTTCACGGGGGCCAGCCCCAGGTTATATCAACCACCATATGTCCAGGAGTGCGCAGTTGGAGGGGCCAGCACGTAGGGGCTGAGCCAAGGTCACATGCAGAAGCATAAGACCAGGGGCACACGCCAAGAAAGGGGGCTAGACAGTAGCTTGGAATCTCGGCCCCCTAGGCGGTCATATGGCTGCCATGTGACCATAATTTTTGGGATTGGGGCTTAAAGGCACCCTTAACAGTCCTACAATTTCACCCGCCGAGTGGTAATAATGCAAGGTTTTATGCGCTGGTTCCGCATTTGGGGTGCTCAAGCTAGGTTGAGGCCGAATTGTAGGATGGTTAGCTGAAGAATTGGGAAAAATGAGAAAACAAGCATAACTTTCTCAGTTTTTGACCAAATGAGGTGCAAAAAGAATCAAAACAAGGTTTTTTACTGTTCTGGAGCCATTGGAGCCTTTTTTTTTTAGAATTTTGAGCACTTTAACTTGATGTAAACACATGTTTTTGAGCATAATGAAAGAGTCCCTACATTGGAAGTTGGACCAAGAGATGTAGACCAAGAGAGGGGTGAACTCCTTTATCTTTTGTTGTCTTATGTGTTTCAGATGTGCTTAATTGTCTCAGTTTGGCAGTAAATTTTGGTTTAAATTTACTTTTTATGTGTTTAGTAAGTTGATCCTCTACCCAAAACACATATAAATATAACTTGCAAATTTCTTAAAAATATTCAAGTTTCACATACAGATCACTGGCCCTAAAAAAGTGGCATAAAATATGGGGTCGTTGGCTCTGAACTAACTGAAAAAGACCCCAGTCATTTGCATGCCCTTGCTGTGAGAGCGATTGGAGGGTCCCAGTCGCATGCATGCCCATACCATGGGAGCGACTGAGGCCCTAAGTCAGTAAAATGCTAAGTTTTCTTAAGGGTTGGCTCCTTAGGTTCCGTGACATGTATAGATGATCGAGGTGGTTGTGTTTTGTCAGTTCCACTTCCATAAATGTACATGGGGAGTTGAATCAAATCATAGTGGCCTCTCATCACATGTTTACCCTAACATACTAGCTAACTTGGGTAAATGTATGAGGAGGGTGGTTACAAAGCGGTATCAAAGCATGGTTTACCCCTTGGAATGAATGGGTGGTGTGTTAGTCATGAATTCATATCTGTTGCATATGTGTTCTCTATGCTTGTGGTCTATGTACTAGTTGTGTATGCATGGTGTTGGTTAGGGTTGCATTATGTCGCCATGTGAAAGTGGATGATGTGTTGTTGGAGGTGTGTTTATCATGAGTATAGGTTGGTTATGCACTGGTTATACATGTCAGTGTTTGTGTGTATTGTGTATGCATGCATGTCGTACATATGTTGATTATGCATACATTGACATGGTTATAGTTGTCGTGCACGAGGTCATGGTATGTGGTCAGTATGGTCATGCACTGATGACTGGACTATGGTTAGGATGATATCTATATGTTGTTATGATTATGTTTATACATGTATTATGCTAATTTGGTTGATATTGCAGATAATATATCCTCCCAAAACTATACTAAGGTATGTTTATTATATTATGTTCGAGTTTAGCTGACATGGTATACTTGCAGGAAGAATATCAAAGATGACTAGCAATATGGCAAACTACAATTCTTGAGACTCTCCCTATGGATCAGATGAGCATCATGGTGTTAGGAACTTTTCTGACATAACAAACACATTGAAAATCTTGAAGGAAAAAATAATGATTTGCAAAGAAGATAATGAGAAAATCATGTAGGCATAGGAGAAACAAGCAAAAGTAAATGCAATAATTCTTCAGAGTTTGTCAGAATTGGAGAAACGGGGACCATTTGGATTAGCCATGGACAAGAGGATAGGACGAATGGGGCATATGGCAGTAGGTCTCATGGTGGGCACAGGTCGAATAGAGATGACACGATCAGAGATGGATGGTTCTTGGATACTCCGGATAGGAGAGGTGATGGACACATGTACTATTATAGTTCTGGTTCTAACAGGCACTATGATCATCATCATTATCATCCTTACAGGAGGAATGATAAGGGATATTTTTCAAATGAATTCAAGAAGACAAAGCCACCTACATTTGATGGGGAAATAAAGAAGTCACAAGATGCAAAAGCATGGTTGCTTGGTATGAATAAGTTCTTTAGGTTGCATGATTAATCATAAAACATGAAGGCCGAAATAGTGACATTCAATCTTAAAGGTAAAGCAGATATATGGTGGGAAGTTGTAAAGAATGCCAGAGGTATTTATGAAGAGGATTTTACTTGGAGTGAGTTCGAGAGACTATTCAGGAAGAAGTATCTAGCAGAGAGATACTATAACAATAAGGCGAAATAATTTTATGAGTTGAAGATGGGATCTATGACCGATGAGGAGTACACTAGCAGATTCTTGAAGTTATTGAGATATGTGCCTTACCTCAAGGAGGAGAAACCTAAGATTTAGAGATTCGTCAGTGGGTTTCCAGTAGCATTCAAGGACAATATTGAGTTTGATGAGCCTAGATCATTGGAGCATGCCATCCGAAAGCTAAAGCATTGTTTTGAACAATCAAAGCACGGATTTGAGACTAAGCTGAACTAGAAAGGTAATGAAAAGAATAAATAAAAATGGGACAAGAAGTGAACAAGACCTCAAGATATAGGTAACAAAGAGAATACAACTCCACCTAAGAAGTTCAATGCATCTAACCAAGGATAGGGATTTCAGTTTGTGCAGAACAAGGGTGATGATAGGGAGCCCGTATGGTGTTGGACTTGCGGAGGAGAGCATCGTAGGATATATTTTCCACAACATCAGGGTGGTAGACTGCATATCTAAAGTGCTCAAGAGGCACAAATGGTGGGAGATGTTGGACAAAGTATCCCATGGATCTATGCAACATTAGAGAACAAGCAGGTAGATCACTGAGCGTCTATTATCAAGATGGACGCTAAGCTTTGTGATCCAATTGTTTATATTTTGATTGGCCCTAGATCTAATTATAGTTATGTTAACCCTGACCTGATGGATATGTGTGGTTTAAATAAAGAAGTGCATGTAGAATCATGGTTAGTGCAGCTAGCTATATGTACTAAGAAGAGATTTCATCACTGGGTAAGATCTTGTGCATTTGAGTTGAATGGTATGCCTACATCAACACATTTGAATGTATTTCCATTGGGATCATATAGTATGTTGTTGGGCATGGACTGGTTGTATCTTCATAGGACCAAGGTGGATTGTTATGACAAGGCTATTGAGTGCCTGGATGACAATGGGGAACAAAGAGTCTTGTAGGGTAAGAAGAAGGTAACATCAATTAGAATGGTGATAGCTATATAGGCAAAGCGCAGTTGCAGGAAAGGGCATGTGTTATTTGCAGTACATATTTCTACTGACAAAGGTAAGGAAGTTGAGGATGCAGATGTCTTGAGTATGTACCCAATTCTACAATAGTTTCAGGATGTGTTTCCAGCAGATATTCCAGACTCATTTCTGCCTCACATGGAAGTAGATTTTTTTATCGAGTTGGTACCAAGGGCAACACTAGCATCTAAGGCACCTTAGAGGATGAGCACACTAGATTTATTGGAATTGAAGTTGCAGTTGGAGGAAATGCTTGAAAAGGGATACATTAGGCCAAGTGTATCACTTTGGGGTGCACTAGTGTTGTTTGTGAAGAAGAAGTATGGCACCCTCAGGTTATGCATTGATTACAAGAAGTTGAACAAAGTGACCATCAAGAACATGTATCCGTTGCAAGGGATTGATGATTTGTTTGACCAGTTGAAGGGAGCCGCAGTGTTCTCAAAGATTGATTTGAGATCAGGATACCATCAGGTACACATTAAAGAAGAAGATATCTACAAGACTGCTTTCCAGACTAGGTACATAGATTATGAGTTTGTTGTAGTTCCTTTCAGTTTGAATAATGCTCCAACTATTTTTATGTGCTTGATGAATAGTTTTTTGCATCCTTACCTGGACAAGTTTATTATTGTGTTCATTGATGATATATTGATATATTTTAAAAATGAGGAAAAGCATGACGAGCATTTAGCAACAGTGTTAAGATTGCTAATATAGCATAAGTTGTATGCCAAGCTTAGAAAATGCAGTTTATTTCAGATAGAGGTACATTACTTGGGGCATGTGGTTTCCAAGGAAGGCATAATAGTGGATCTAGAGAAGATAAGGGCCATCATGGAATGGGAAACGACTAGGAATGTGGATGTGGTAAGATCGTTCATGGGGTTAGAAAGTTATTATAGGAGGTTCATTAGGAACTTCTCTTGCATTTCTTAATCCATTACATCATTGCAAAGGAAAGGTAAGAAGTTTGAATGAACAGAGGAATGTGCAACATGTTTTGAACAATTGAAGCAATTGTTGACAAATTCTCCAGTGTTAGAGATTGTAGATCCAGACAAAGAATTCATGGTATGTACAGATGCTTGTAAGAGAGGAATTGGTGGAGTTCTTATGAAAGAAGGATAGGTAGTATGCTATGAATCAAGGAAATTGAATGAGCACGAGCAGACTTATTCCACACATGATCTTAAGTTGGAAACGATCATCCATGCTTTGAAGATGTGGAGGAACTATGTTCCTGATTAGCGGTTCAATTTGATGAGTGATCACAGTGGATTGAGTTATCTATTTAACCAACTGAATCTTAATGCCTGGAAAGCTAGATGGTTGGCCACGATCAGTGAGTTCGACTTTGAGATCAGATACATTAAAGGTAAAGAGAACAAGGTTGCAGATTCTCTTAGCAAGTGGATACAGGTAAATCACATAGCAGTTATGAGTTCTTATGGGATAGATTTATAGGATCGTATCTTGCAGGCAGGACAACAAGATGACAGGTACATGGAGCTTATGAAAAAGTTACAGCAAAGTACACGTACAGGTACAAGTATAGGTATAGGTATAGGTACAGGTGTAGGTACTTGTATACAAGATGTAGACTATCATCTTACATCAGATGCCTTGGTCAAATTTAGGGATAGAATATATGTGCCAGACAATGTACTCAAGAAGCTTATCTTGAGGGAATTTCATGCTAAGCCATATTTAGGTCACCCAAGATATCAAAATACGTTGACAACAGTGAAGAAGTTTTATTATTGGCTGAATCTGAAGAAGGATGTGGTAGAGTTTGAGGCTAAATGCTTGGATCGTAAAAAGGTAAAGGTAAAGTGTAAGCACTCAGGTGGTCTACTATAGCCGATTTCGATTCCAGAGTGGAAATGGGGAGTCATTTCCATGGATTTCATTACAGGTTTGTCGAGGACATCTAGACAACATGATTCTATCATGGTTGTGGTTAATAGGTTGATAAATGTAGCACACTTCATTCTAGTGAAGTCTACATATTCAGCTAATGATGTAGCATAGGTATTCATCACAAATGTAGTGAGGTTGCATGGTGTACTGAAGAAAATTGTGTCAGACATGGATGCCAATTTTACTTCTAGATTCTAGAAAGAGTTATTTGTGGGTTTGGGTATAGAGTTGGCCTTCAACACAACTTATCATCTGCAGATAGATGGAAATATAGAGAGGGTCAACAGGACATTGGAGGAAATGTTGAGGATGTATGTGATGCATCAACAATGGAAGTGGGAAGAGTATCTTCCACTTGCTAAGTTTGATTACAACAATGGGTATCAAGAATCTTTGAGGATTAGTCTGTTTGAGCCATTCTATGGGTAGAGTTGTAATACTCCCATCAATTGGAGTGATCCAGTTAACAGGGTGTTGATTGGACCAAACATGTTGGCAGAGATGGAATAGGAAATGAAGGTAATCGAGAAGAATTTGAAGGCAGCACATGCCAAACAAAAAATTTATACAGATTGGAGCAAGTTGCTTAAGGAGTTTTAGGTTGGGGAACATGTGTACTTGTGCATCAATCCCAAGAAGAGATCCTTGAGGATTGGATCATGTGCCAAGTTGGCACCTCAGTTCTATGGACCTTTCAAGGTTCTTGAAAGGATTGGACCAGTAGCCTATCGACTTGCACTACCACTGACAATGAAATTCCGTGATGTTTTCCATGCATCATTGGTTAAGAAGCATGTTAAAAATGTTGATCATGTGATTGAATGGTATGTATTGTAGGTGGAGCTAGAAGGAGAATTCCATTTAGAACCTCAGTGCATTTTGTAGAGAAATATGCTCATGCTCTGGAACCGAGCAATCGAGCAGGTTAAAATGTAGTGGAAGCACTTTGGGCCTAATGAAGCTACATGGGAGATGACAGATCAGATGTGGGCTATTTATCCTTCTCTATTCCCTCTTTGAGTGAATGTTTTTGGTATATGTTTTGGTATATGTATATATGTGAATGGATGTAAATAACGACATGAGTTGTGTTATAAAGCTCCAATAAGAGGTATGGTTGTAATGTTGGTTATGTTGGTTGATTTCAGCCAACATCACTGCTCTGGAAAATTGCACAGAGCTGGGCAGTCAACCAAAGCCTCTTAGTCCAGAAACAATGCAAAAGTTTTCCCTCATTGATTGTTCATTGCATGTGCCGATAGGTTGTCCTATTCCCTCCAGAACTGCGCAATCCTTCCTTGCAGGCCGAGAAACTTTTCCTGAAAAAGCAAAAATTCAAAAAGTGAAAAATCATCCCTGGATTTTAGGGATCTATTTTTAGCAGCAAGAGTTAAATGCAAAACTGTTTTTAGAAAATTCTTGCCAAGTGTCGCTTTTTACTATATTTGTGGCATGCACATCATAAACCCTAATTTCACCAAATCTATTTAAACGATGCCTTAGAGCTCATTCTTCACATTTGATCTTGGAGCTTTGGCATTCCCGAGGCATCTAGGAACCTTTGGCACAATCGACGCAACTTTTCTGGGTAAATTTTGCTTTTCATGCCTTTTGCCGCTTTTTCTGTCACTTTTTAGTTTTCATCTTGTATGAGTGTTGTTTCCTTGGTTTTATTGAATGAATGTTGGTGTTTCAATTTATTTTAGCTTGTAGAAGTGTTGTTTCAAGTTTTGCATTACCTTTCCTTAGTGTCGCATGCATAACATTGTTTCTGCACTCATAATCATCGTTTCAACGACTTGCTTCTTGAGCTTCTTGGTTTTGTCAATTGATTGATTTATGCACTTGCTTGAATCGCATGCATGTTTATTTCACTCAAATATACACCAGCTTCACACACACTCACTCCTTCATGTTTTCGGCTTGCCATCGAGCAGATTCGGGCTATCTCGGCCCTGACCTTATGTCTCCCGGCAAGTTCTATGCATTCCTAGTAGTCAAGGCTATGCCTTGCCTCCAGGAATTGCACAAAGACTACCCACACTGTCCCCAGGCTATGCTCTGCGCAATCCTGTGAGGCAGTGCCTAGTCCTACCCACTAAAACTATGCAATGTGCAGTTCGGTCAGCAACCGAGAGTGACTGTTCTACGCATGGCGCAATTTTAGTGAGAATTCTGCCTCTCTGGATTGCACATTTCACAGATCCAACTAGTAGTCAGCCTCACTGGCAACAAGGACTACATAATGCGCAGTTCCAGTTGATAGTCTCCCAACTTCCCGAAGTCAGTGCTGGGCAATATTGCCCAGTAGTCACCAATTTGTTGCTCGAATGTTTCTCGAAGTTGTTTGATGTTTTTAGCTAACATTGTCTCACCATGAGTGTCTTCTATGTCTCCAGGTACCACAAGTTTTTGACCAGCTTCTCAATAGTACATGTATAATGGCCTCCAAGAGAGTTTGTTCAAAAGACACAATTGAAAGCAGTATTGGGGACGTGGTTGAATAGGGGTCTACGAGCTTGCCCATGTACACAAACACTCGCCTATTCATCGAGAAGGACATCAAGATCACATGTCAAGACATTAACACCATCTTCTCAGGAAGCTTTGAGGAGAATTTAAATGATCGTCAGATCTATGTGAACATCCATAAGTCGAGACTATATAAGGTTGCATGCAGGTTCTCCGTGTTCCCTTGCACAAATGTGATCCACTGGATTGTCTCATACACTGATCCCAAGACAATGATACTAAGCAATGTCAGTGGAGCAAGGCTTGCTTCCTTAAGGAAAAAGGATTATTAGGAGATATATCTTCCATTCCCAGTGACTCAGCAGGATGGATGCACCGTTCTACACTGCCAATGACAGTATGAACACAACATAAATCTTGAAGCGTTAGGTAAACAAGCCAACAAAGTTCAGGATGACACCCAACCAGATATATTAGATGAAGAAACTTAGGAAGGCATATCAGTTCTTGGTCATATTGGCATGCCGCTTGAATGGCTAAGGGAGTACATAAACCTTTCTGCAGAGTTGGGTTGCTATGTTTGATCAGCTGGCAAGTGAAGGAAAACCGTTCAACTGGTTCGACGTTTTGGCTCTCCAGTTGAAAGTGCATCTATCTAATGCTTGGAGTCCACCCAAGGATCAACAAGCAATGTTCTTCATGTTTGAATACTTGCTTGATGCAATTTGTGCCCGTCAACAGTTTCCTGGCATGGGTTGGGCACAAACACCTTCAGAAAGTGTTTTGAACATATATTGCAAGTTTCTCTCATATTGCATCTACCGAGGAGTCATGGCTAGAATATGTGACCATTTCATCACCCCTATGTATACGATGATCTGCCCTGCATGTCCCAGGCAACATGGAGGCATTACCGAACATCGCAGATTGGTATGCCTCACCCTAGGGAACCTTCATAAGGATGTACAATGTGGAGAAAGCTCCGCATGTGTTTTTGAGGTTTTCCACAGACATGTTGGTCATGTAGGAGGTTGCATACCACATCTTGATAGGGCTATCGGCTGGATTGTACAGGAAGAAGAAGGCACCATGGCCCACTCTTCCTATACGAATTGGGTTGTATGCGATTGAGAGTTTGAAAGAAGCAGATGTCAAAGTAGAAGACTTCAAGAAGTTTAAGTTCGGCACCAAGAGTTTCAACCTGTACGACCCACATGGTTTATGCAAGGACCACTATGCGAGAGTGTACTATCCTTGCATCCATGTGGTGTGTCATTGGCTAGAGGAAGACCCATGGAGATATTGTTACAACCCCTCCAGGCTCAATGAATCGATCAACATTATATTGGAGTGGCTAGCAGCACTCAAGGCAGCAGCACCACAGGGAGCAACAACAACAACAACAACAAAAAGTAGCAAACATGTGCAAGACAAAGGCAAGAGGAAGATTGTTGAAGGCACAAAGATGGAGCAAAGCTACAGGTTTAAGGAAGACCCACTTGTGGAAAATGTAGCTTTGGAGATAGATGTGAAGAGGCGTCAGCGCGACAGGAGTATAACACAAAGCAGGAGAGAGAAGCAAATACTGGAAGATACTAAGAGGATGTTGCAAGAAGTCCAGCATAAGCCTAGGGAAGAACATGATCTACGCAAAAAAGAGAAGGAAGTGCAACATCAGCATGAACACAAATAGGAACCGGAACAGGAGGAAGTGCAAGGCACATAGACAGAACAAACAGCACCAATATAGGTTGAAGACTCTAAACTAGCAGCATATGAGGAACCGAGTGAGTAACCGCGGGAATAGGAACTTGCTCTATAGGATGAACAGGTAGTAGAATAGATGGACATGGAGGTGGAGCAGTTGAAACAAGATCATGATACTGCCCTCATGCAAAAAGCAACCGAAGTCACTCCATAGGCTTCACCAACTCTAACAGTAGAGAAAGTCCCGAGTGAATAAGGAGATACCATTCTCCTTGAGGACCATATGGGAACAGAGATGTACAACATAGCCTTTGATGAGTGTCAGCACAGATTTGTACAAGCACGTAGAGCGTGCACCCTGGATGAGCATGCATCACCTGCACACTTTGAGGAATGGGTGATTGTGTCAGATGTATGGAGACATCCAACTACCTTGGTCGATGCTACAAAGGCTTATGTCAAAGCTATGATCTCGAGTGTTAGGTTCTTGATAGCAGAAAATGAGCGCATGGCTAAGGAGTTGCAAGCAGCCAAGCAGATAGAGGAACAACCAACAGAATCTGCCATAGCAAAGATAAAGATGCGCATACTTGCTAATGGGCCTCTAAATTAGACATAAATTAAGGCCCATCTAACCATCCTTCCGCACATTAAACCTCTATTTTTTCATTAGATAATGTATTTTTAACTTTAATATGTTCATAGGAAGGTTTATGAATAATTTCATATTTGTGCCTAATATTATTTATTTTTGTGGAATATTGTGAGAATATTGGGCATATTATGAATATTTGCAGGATGAGATAATTTAGGGACTTGCTCCCTATTACAAGAGGATCATTATTAAATAATAAATCAACAAGATATTCTGGAATTATGGCACAGATTGTGGAGCTCCAATGATTGAGAAAATCTAGGAATGTGTTCCTGCCATTTAATGCAGATTCCTAATATTGGGAACCAGATCCACTAATCAATGGATTTTGGTGGGGAAAACGTCCTCCTTTCATGGAGAATGATTTCTAATCATTTTGTATAAGTACCAATTCGAATTTGCCTCTAGGGGTGGATTTTTCTTAGTCTTCTTGTAGAGAAAACTTGTATTTTGCAGCTCCACTTTCATTTCTTGCTTGGATGTAATTGTATTGATGGAAATAATGAAGATTGGTGCCATGTTCAACTTCTAAATCTTGGTCTCCTTCATAGGACTCTAATTTTCCTTGGGCTTGGCCATCCCAGAAGCCTCAGAGCCCTTTTGTATAACTTACTTTTCTTCTTTTCACTTCTTATTCACATGCATATCTTGTTCTTGTCTTTTTTCTATTTATACGTTTAGTATTAATGATTTCTTGTTGTAGGATTGGGTTAAATGATTCAAGTAAGTTATTTTGCAAGATAAAAAACATCATTTCATCATTGTAACATCTTTGGAAGGTCATAATAATCATTGAGCTACTTGGATGAGCTTGCTTATTCCCAAATCTAGATTTCTGGAAGTTCCTTGTGGCAAATAACATTAAATTTATGCTATTTTTTAGAGCATGCTAACGAGTTTAATTCGACTTGATTCCACTTGAATTAGATGACAAAAACATTCTAGTTAATAACAAAAATTACCACATTTCATTTTCACTTGATTAGGTTAGGAATTTGATAGATTTACTAGCTCACTAGTTCTCGAATTTCTAGATTTTAGACTAGTAATTTTCTGCTATTTTTTAGCATGGGTTAACATAGGTATTTTTGAGTGATTCCACTTGGAATGGAGACCTAAGACATCCTAGTCAATAAAAAAATTTGTCCCATCCAATTTGGATTTGATTTTCTTGGTCATTCGGTGAATTATAGTTTCCTGTAGTAAATCTGTTGTTTCCTGTAGTACTCTTCCAGCGTGTATATACTTGCCCAGATTTTCTCAAGAAGCTTGGTTATGATCCCTTAGGGTTGAATCAAGACCCCTAGGCTCTAAATAAATTATTAGGGAAGACTAAAGACCACTTAGGATTTGTCTCTTTACCTATGCAAAACATTTCAACAATTTGGGCTAATGGACAGATTTATGAAATAGATAATACAATGATGATTGCCACATCCAATGAACTCTGTTAATGGATCTAAACTCTATGAAATATAATGTTTGACATTTAGTTCACGATATTTACTTTATGCAATTAGAATAGGTTTCTTTCCTTGTATTTTCTTTCTTCCAATAGGTTAAGGTTTCCATTTCGAGCATTTCATTTTCTGCAATTAGTTTAGGATATGATTTTATTACATTCACTCTACTACATCATGACAGCGAAAGAAGGACACATTGTATGCTGCACATATAGTGCTTATACCTCTTAATTTTGTATGAACCCCAAGTTGATAATTAAAGTTGGTAGCCTTGGGAGTTGCAACATTCTTGTTGCAATACCGAGGCTCATCACTTGTTGAAGTATCGGCACCAAGATAGCGTGAACACTCGCAGAAATACATGTCACAGTTGATCATGTACAAACATGGACAATGAGGTACAAGTGAGCCCCGCTTCACTTGCACAAGATGATGAAGCCACAGGTTGAGTTGGACAACGCACCTATCTGGAGTTAGATCCAAAACTATGAGGAACTCACACCGCTCATCACTAGTATTGAGGCTTTGTATGCATGATTGTATAGGATTTTAAATGTTGAGGTGAGGAAGTATGGCACCCCATCGATTGGTACAATCACCAAGGCCAAAGAGAAGAACCAAGTCAAACTGGAGCTCGATGCGTACTTTGATCAGTTGATGCTCACTGCCACCAGCACAAATTTGCAAGTCAACGCAGATAACATGCGAATGTACATCGTCGATCTGGCCTTGATCAGGACTAAGTTGTGCATGTTATAGGATGAGTTGGACTAAGGTTCCAAATCAGTATACCTGGAAGTAATGGAGGCAAGAGTTTGTTTCCAGAAATACTTCATCAAAGAGTACACAGATACCATTACGCACTATCAATCATGGCATCAGTTCGTCAACGAGGATCACAGAGAGAATGTTGATGAGTTGGTCTTTCCACAGCCATCCAAGTCTTAGTGTTGTCTTGTCTCGCTGACTCAATCCAATTTTGTCCCACATGGGTATATGTGGAAAATGTGTCATTTTTGTAAACATGATGTAAAGTGAAATTGCAAGGGTCATTAGTGGAATACAAACAATCATACGTAATGTAAAGAGTCATGAGGGTAGTTCAAGAGTCACAAAGGGGAATGTCAAGGATCACCACACCCTTTGTCATAAATAAAACATCATGACTCATAGAACATGCTTTTGGGAGCCAAGCGTTTTCTAGGCATTGGTTAGAAAGGGCTTGGAGAGTATTGTAACGAGCCTTGGCTTCTCCATAGTGCAGAGCAAGCACATATCTTTGGAGGAGCATGCGATGTTGACAGTAACATTCCAGTATTGCGGCTAGTGGCTGTCATGGTTCTATGTATGGATGAAACTTTCACTTATATAGTATAATAGAGCCAACACATTTCATGCATATGTTGTTATTGTAGTTCAACTATTCTGGTTACTTTAGCAATGTATGTAGTTTTACTTATGCATTGATGTATGGACTATTCTGTATTTGATTGTCTGAATATTATTGAAGTGTGTTGTTGGTTTAACTCATCACTTTGGATTGTCAGCTATTCTCCTCTCCAGTTTGTGATGTCATTCAACTTGTGTGTTCCTTTCAGGATGCGTACTATTACAAGCTTCTAATGGACACACTTCGTTTCCCCCTCCACGTGTTAGAACCTCCCCATGCACCTCTCTTGACTTGCTGCAAGGTCACACACTTGCTTCCGACAAGGATATCTTGCTTACCTCTGCGTGCTATTGTAGTCAAGGCATAGCTTTACTACCCACTGGTAGGAATCCTACTCCAAATAGTTTGAGGTCTAGTTGGGACTTATTACTGGGGAGATCCCTTGACATTTTGGCGGGTCCAACGCCGTCAATATTTCTGGTGCTAGAAGGAGGGCTAGATGACAAGCTGAGTCCTCAAAATCTGTTTTGAAATTTTCACACATCTATCATGTCTTATGTTACACTTCGTCCTCCGAGATGTATGTCTTATGGTGATGACTTTGAAATCCCAGAGGAGTTCTCGAATCTCTTGTCACAAAACACATATGAAGGTGAAGGCAGAACAAATTTGGAGAGACATAGTCTTGCATTTTCCAATCTATGTGAAAACATTGAATCTCGTGGGGATTACGTGATTTGCAAGATGTTCACATTCACGCTTCGTGGGCATCCATTGCAATGGCTTAACATGCTTCCCGAACAGTATATTCACTCATTTGGTCACCTTGTTTTAGATTTATGTCATGCTTTCCATAACTTTGACCATCAAGCACTTAATACAAAAATTCTCCACTTACAGAAAGCTCTTGGTGAATCAGTGGTGCAATTTTGGTATCACTTTCTTAATCTCGCATTTCAATTCCCAGAGGATTAAATTGATTGAGAATTTCTCAATGTAATATTTTAGTATCTTCTTCATGTATCTGAGAATCTGCATATGTTAGAATCATTCAAAATGACCCTAACATACCTCGGTGTTAGAGCTGTTGAATCCAAGGCAAACACGGTCACTGTCACAAGTGACTATCTGTCATCATCACATCAGATAGCTCTCGCCCCGCAGTGTGAGGCGGGAGAAGGTGCACATCTAGATGTTGAAGTGTCACATCCTCCCACCCCACCTGCTCTTGATCTCTGCGCAGATTTGGCTGACAGGACTATTGGTTGTCACGCAGTTTTATTTCTTCAACCTTTGTCCCCACGTTTTTTTGATCCTCCGGATTGTACTGTGTTGTGTTCTCCCATTCCGGACTCCACACTTATTGTTCACGAGGATCAAGTTGTCAACGGATTTGGTGTTGAGAAGCCAACCTGCGCTATCATTTATGATGAGTATGTGTCGGAATCTGAAGAAGAACCTGTGGTGAAGGTTAACCTCCTTCTGTTGGCACCTCATCCGTTTTTTCTTGACATCTTTGGTGATTTTTCCATTTTTTATTTTCCATGTGAGAATACATTTCAGAATGCATCTACTTCTGATCATTCACAGGATACATTGGATGTCGGTCTATCATTGCATAAGCGGAGAGGACACATATGTGTTCACAAATCCACTCAATATTTCATCTGTCTTTTCCGAAAATACATTGGGTGAACATTCATGCTTTTCATTAACCCCATTCATCAGATCATGAGGATGCCGATGAACATATCGAATTTTCTGACCGTGGTTATTGTGATCTCTCTTCTCCTTCATTCAATCACGATGTTGATTCATTCACTCTCGATCTATCTAAGCCACCCGTCTTTTATGATCTACCTATTGATGAAGTGGAAACCCCACAAGTTGTTAAGGCACTTCAGCCCAAGCTGATGGTTATGTCAGGTCCTCGCTGTCTTGGGGTCGATTCCACCCCAGATCAGAAATCTGTTGAAACACCCAAGGCTCCTCATCACTCACATGTTTACATTGAAGATCAATCTAGTTCACAGAATTAACACCATCCACATGAATCACATGATCCCATCGCTCATGCATTGGAGGAATCATACACAACGAGCACTCTTGTTAAGTGTAAGTTATATTTCTTTCTCATGTTTGCTCATTTATCACTATCAAAAGAGTGTACATGTTTTTCATTTGCAGGCAGTGTGAAGCATGACCATGATACGTTCGCAAAATGCTTGTCTTTCACTTTAATTCTTCTCTTTTCTGTGGATATTTTTAAACTAGGAGCGTGTTGGTATTCATTTTTATATATTTCTTGTTTGTTGGTTTACACATTTATCTTTCTCGCAAACCATGCCTTCACCAACATGGGCCAACCAATACGCCGATGGCTTCGTTGGAAATATCACTTCACGTGAGCCGACCCATACACTATTTAGCTTAGGAGTAGGAGTAGTGTTTTCCTTTTTGTTTTGCTTTGTTTGCATGCTTGGTTTGTTTATTTTGTTTGTGTTGCTTGTGTGCTTACTTTGTTTTCTTGCTTTGATTTCATTTACTTATGTTCTTTGCTTTCTGTCTGTTTGCTTATTTTTCACCCATAGGTTTAGTTTCACATGAGACCGTGTGTGACTCTTGAGACAAGCAAGGTAAAGTACAAGAGGACTTGTACAACTATTAACACTTGGTTATCTGTTGTCCTCTCTCTTTATGAAAGAACTTGTTGTCTTGAGTTGATAATACCCTGATGGAAAATACGTTTCGATCAGAAGTGAGCCTTGGTGAAAACACAACGCTTTCACTTTAACTAGTACCACCTACTCTAATCGGTTCTTTTGGGTTAACCCTTGTCAACTCAGTCAAGTAGAGTAAGGTGAGGGGGAAAATCTTAAGAAGAAGTGTGAGAGGTATATATAAAATACTTCTCTAAAGGGACAACCTCTTCTACTCTCAATAAGTTAGGATCTCTCTTCCGCCTCTGAAATAAATAAGTTCCTATGCACAGTTATTTGAATATGAAAAAAATGAAAAATGAAAAAATAAATAAGGTGAAAGAAGAGAAAGGCTTCGTGCACAGAGAGGTGATGCAAGTAACTCAACCAGGGTACTGACCAGGCTCGCTGGTAGTAGAGAGATGCTTGTGTTCCTACGTGACTCCACTAGGGTACTGTCCAGGCCCACTGGTAGCGAAGCAACACCGAGATGAAACTAAGACTCTGACATCTTTATTTCTTGTGTACCAATATACCCCTCATCCCCAATCGAAACAATTGACTTGACTTGGCTTGGAATGTTTGTTGACCAATCAAGAGAATGGTAAGGGACTATATCTTTAACTCAAACTTAGCGTTGGAGCCATGATGATCAAAGAGTCGAACAATACTTCCAGAGGAGTTAGGCTCATTTTTCATGAACAATGTCCATACATAGAGCTGGAGTTCTACTAGTGTGTCGCCAATGTTGTAGCAGCTACAACCACCCTCCAAAATTTTGCCTTTGCTTCGTTTTGGAGCCTCCCTCCTCAAAATCATTGCAACTATCCTACATTGATCATGTACTTGTGTTTATTAGAGTTCGTGATCGGAATCTAGATTAGGGGCAAAAATTAGCTCAAAAATCAAAGTGCTCGGAATCATGTGAATCCTAAACGACCGCGTCCATCTTATCAAAACGATCCCAATGCAACTCATTTCATTCAAAACGAAGCTTGTATGAGGAAGTTAGAGACTGCTAACTGTTTCACTAAACATGTAAAATTTTGAAAAATAAGGTTGACTAGGCATCCATACAACCCAGTCAACAAGGAGAATATTCCTTGGAATATACCTGTACAGGTGGGCAAATCATATGTTGGCAAGTGGCGTATTCTTATTGGGTTTCAGGTGGTGATGTGGCGCAATTCTATTGGTTAGTTTTGGATGAATGTGAGAATGCCACGTGGAAAGCCTGGAGGTCACCACGTGGCACCTCCCAATGGCCTAGGCAGAGGGTAGTTCAACAAAATTTTATTGGAGGCACTAGGGTTCGACCCCGCGACCTCCCTCCACAAAAAAAAGCTTTCCACCGTCTTCGCTACATTAGTTATTAACCTCTATAGCAGACCATACATATTTAACATGTAATGAGTTGAAGTTTGGCGGTTAGGGGAGGGCCAGCCCGCAGGCTAGCCCTCCCCACGTGAACGCAATCATGGTGACTGAAAACAACTATGAAAACGTCTCTCCAAACAACTTCGCAGCAGTTATGACAGTCTCCATGTGAATGCGCCTGTTGTTACCGCAAACGGTTAGGTAGGCGGCACCATAAACCGTCACCCCAAATAGTTACCGCAGACATGTGAACAGGCCATAGTTAACCATACAATTAGCAACCTCTGGCGGTTCCCACACAAACTTTAATGGCAACGATTTATGTCACCATGTGACACCACTATGGAGACCGCCAGCCGTTTCGGGAAACGGTTAGCATAATCCGCATGATTAGCGCTAATCATCGAGTTAAACTTGACTTAATGTTTAATTAACTCTGAGTTTAAATCGACGGAATTTTGGTGGTTTCGACAATTTTGGCACCAACCCCAAATTTAGTGGCCCTAACTAGAGTTCTTCCAAATTTGGAGGAGAAATTGTAGGGAAAATTGGAGAAAGCCATAAATCAGTCAATTTTCGACCAATTTTGGGAAACGAATAGTCATTCCTATATGATTTCGATATTCTGAACTCATTGGTGTAGGTTGCAAAGGTAGAGAGGAAATTGTGTGCCTGATATTCCCATGTTTAAGTTTGAAGAAGCTAAGGGCCACCAGTGGAGGAGGTCAAGCACAGTTCAATTGACGAGCTTGAAGAGTCATATTAGGGGTTTTGGGATGCTCTGAGTCCTTTGAAGTAGGTTTTAGGAGCTGAAGAGCATTGTAAACTATAATTTTTTCCATTTTGAGAAAATACATAGGCCCAAGCCATGGTAGTTGGACCAAGGAGATGTAGCCCAGGAGGGGTGAACTCCTTTATCAAAACACTGTGTTAAGTGTTTGTCTTGATGGTTTGTTGTTCATTTGGTTATTTTTGTTCAATACTTTACTTCATGCTATTCTGCTCATGATTTCACATAAAAATTGACATAAAATTTACCTGTTTCCAATCGCAAGCAACATAAGAGAACCCTGCACATGAAGCAATATAGAAGCATGTGTTTATAAATCTGTAATTGAAATTAGCACAACAAAACAAACATTCAGCTACAGATCAAGTTGGTATCAGAGCATTGTTAGCTCATTTTAACCCTGAGATGGTTTGCTAAGGTTAGTTAGAAAATTAGCTATTGGTTTTGTGTTTGTGCAAGGAGAATTTAACTGTGTGCAATTTTATGTGTGTAAGCTGAAGAAGGGAGATGCTTCTTTGTTGAGAAAATTTCTAGAGTATTGTGAAGTTTTTTGATGCATTACAAGTGTGATGGAAGTTTCAACAAGTAATGTTTCTAATCCATCTTCCTTAGCAAGACTCTTTGATGTAGAGATGTTGCAAGAGCTTATCATAATAAGAGATATGGTGCAAGAGATGAATGAAGATAGGAAGGAGAACACTATACTTCAAGAGGAGTTGATGGCCATGAAAGAGGAGAAGCAAGAGCTTCTTGAAAAGATGCATGAGATGGAGATTCAACTCCATGATGCCAAGGAAACCCTAGCTAAGTATGTGCATGAAAATGAGGTATGAAATTCAAGTTTATCTTCAATTTCCTCTCAAAATGAATGTTTTGGTGCTTTGAAAGACACACTAGAGGAATAGGGTCCAAATTGTTGATGAAGATGGGCTATGCAAGTAAAGGGTTAGGCAAACATGCACAAGGCATAATTGAGCCAATTGTTGTTGAGGAAAGGCTTAGGTATTTGGGTCTTGGTTATGGAAAATATTATGGAGAATGCTCCAAAGCCAAGGAGGCACACGAAGGTGTTCCAAGAAGGAATTTCATTAAATGTTCATTACCTCAAGCTTTTGAAGTTTGTGTTCACGAGGAATGAAAAAGTTTTATACTCACTTTGCAAGAAGATGCTCATAAGCATGCAACTAGTGGAAATGGCAAACAAGAGGATGATGAAAGCTCTAAGTTCCTTGAAACCATTGTTGGTATCCCGAAAAGAGCCACTACCTCATCAAATTCACCTCCTCAAGAGGGTGACAAATGTGAATGCGCAAGGTATAAATATGCTTTTAATCAAATTTCTTTTGATTATGATAAAGATGGTAAATCTTCACATAGGATTAGGAGAGAATTTACATGTTCTTTTTGTGGTTTGAATAACCATAATGTTTCAACATGTTGGAAGAAAATGACCACATACAAGAAACTTTCAAAGCAAAAGCGACAGAAAACCAGAGGTCCATTGGACAATGGAAACCATGTTGCAAAGAAGATGCAATTGTTTTGCACTCATTGTCATAAGCAAGGTAATCTCATAGACAAATGTTGGACTTTGTATCCAAGAACTCATCCACGACATTTGAAGAAGGTGGAGAGAGATTTTGGAAAGAATGAAAAAGAGGATTCCATAATTTATGTGGGTCAAGATGATTCACAAGATGATGTGCAGTTGCAAGAATCACCATTGAAATGGTTTGGTAAGAGGTGGATTGATTTCTTATCCAAATAAGGCTTGCATTTCTTTTGTTTATAGATGCAATTCTTTGCCTTAAAAATGCATTTCTTTGCCTTATGAATGAATTACTTTTATGTTGAAAGTATGATGCAATTTGTATGATGCAAGATGTTGAAGGTGGAGTTCTGTTTGACTCACTTTAATGTAGCAAAGAAGGAAATTTGTGGTTACAAGTTTGTATGTGAATGCATTTATTTTGAAAGCATTCTTAATGTTTCATATTTTCCCATGAAGGTGTGTGAAATTTGAGCATGTTACTCACTTCATTTGCAGCAAATTTGTCATTCTTGATGTTGCATATTTTCGCCATGAAGGTGTGTGAAAGTTGAGTATGTTACTCACTTCATTTGCAACAAATTTGTCAATTCAGCTCTTATGTACCCATACATGTTTTTGGGCTTATTGTACTTGTGTTTGTACTTGAGGGAGAGTTGAAGAATTGTACACATGCATGAGAGTTTGTGTGTGTGTGAACAATGGAATTGTTGCTAGTTTCATTGTGTTTGGATACATGCATGAGTGTCGACTTGTGTTGATTGTTGTCACATGTATGTCATATCGACTTGGAAGAGTTGATTTTATCTCCAAAGATGAAAGGGAGATGTTGACGTATTATTGCATGAGATGTGAAATTCTTGTTGTTTATGCAAAGAATCGTCAAGTTGTGTACATGCTTATGTTTTGCTTTCAAGTCAAGTCAGTTGCTTGAAGAAGTATGTTTTGTCAACTTGTTTAGTAAACCATCGACTAACACACCAAAATAGTTTGTACACCAAGATTCAAGAGTACATGGCGATGTTACATGATGTGACAATTGTTGCTTTGAAGGAGCAAAATAAGAGGTCGTCAATTTGCATTTCTTGCATAATGTGTTTTTCCATTTAATGGTTGTATTTGTGACAAGATGTCATAGGATTTTGGAAGGTCCATTCTTGAGAAAGATGCTCATGCTTAGCCTTCATTCTCAAATCATGACATGAGCAGCATGTTGAACTGGAGGATGATAGAGGCAAGAAGCGAAAGTGGATGAGATGCCAAAAATTTGCAGCCATTGTAGACCATTTGTATGTGTTGATGCCAAGATTCTCAGTGGGAAGGCTATCAGATTGTATCAATTTTCCAAGCACCGAGGGATCGATGTGGTACAACAAAGGTATTTTGCAGCCAAAAAGTGTCCAACAAGTGTTGGATTGGGTCAGCAACAAAAGGAGAACAATGGTTGAGGGACATAGCCATTTGCAATGCAAGGCATGTTAGTGTACCCAAGTGGTTGTCATGGAGAATTTTCAAGTATAATCAGTTGATAGAACTTGGGAAGGAGAAGAGTATTCAACTCTCATAAGATAACTAGATTTTGTGGGTCCAAAAGCCCGTCAGTGGGAAGGAGTGATTAGAATCTGGATTAGGGGCAAAAAATAGCTCAAAAATAAAAGTGCTCAAAGTCGTGCGAAACCTAAACAACCGCATCCGTCTTGTCAAAACGATCCCAACACAACTCATTTCGTTCAAAATGGAGCTCGTATGAGAAAGTTAGAGCCCACTGACCATTTCACTAAAAAGGCAAAATTTTGAAAAAGAAAAAGGTTGACTAGGAATCCGTACAACCCATTCAACAAGGGGAATATTCCTTGGAATATACCTTTATAGGTGGGTGAATCATATGTTGACAAGTGGCATATTCTTATTGGGTTTTAGGTGGTGATGTGGCACAGTTATATTGGTTAGTTTTGGACCAATGAGAGAATGCCACATGGCAAGCTCGGAGGCCACCATGTGGCACCTCCCAATGGCCTAGGCAGAGGGCAGTTCAACAAAATTTTATTGGAGATGCCGGGGTTCGACCCCGCGACCTCCCTCCGCAGACCAAAGCCTTCCACCGTCTCCGCTGCATTAATTCTTAACATCTATAGCGGACCATACATATTTAACATGTCATGAGTTGAAGTTTGGTGGTTAGGGGAGGGCCATCCCTCCCCATGTGAACACAATCATGGTGACCGAAAACGACTCTCCAAACAACTCTGTAGTGGTTATTATAGTCTCCATGTGAACGTGCCTATTGTTACCGCAAACGGTTAGGCAGGTGGCACCATAAACCATCACCCCAAATAGTTACAACAGACATGTGAATAGACCACAATTGACTAGATGGTCAGAAACCTCTGACAGTTCCCACACAAACTTTAACGACAACGATTTATGTCACCATGTGACGCCATCGCAGAGACCGTCAATAGTTTTGGGAAATGGTTAGCCTAATATGTGTGATTAGCGCTAATCCTCCAGTTAAACTCGACTTAACGTTTAATTAACTATGCATTTAAATCAGTGGAATTTTAGCGGTTTCGAAAATTTTGGCACCAAACCCAAATTTAGCAGCCCTAACTAGAGTTCTTCTAGATTTGGAGGAGAAATTGTAGGGAAAACTGGAGAAAGCCATAGCTCAGTCAATTTTCGACCAATTTTGGGAAATGAAAAGTCATTACTAGATGATTTCGACATTCTGAACTCATTGGTGTGGGTTGCAAAGGCAACAAGGAACTTTTGTGCATGATATTCCCATGTTGAAGTTTGAAGAAGCTAAGGGCCACCAGTGGAGGAGGTCAAGCACAGTTCAGCCAGAGTTCAATTGAGGAGCTTGAAGAGTCATCTTAGGGGTTTTGGGATGCTCTAAGTCCATTGAAGTAGGTTTCAGGAGCTGAAGAGTGTTAGGATTGTAAGTTACAAAACCCACGTGAAAGTAATTGGAAAGCAGCTAAAAGAATACTTCATTGTGTTCGAGGTACAGTTCAGTTTGGGATTAATTACAGTGTAGAAGCATCTCCTCTACTGGTTGGTTTCACTGATTTCGATTGGGCTGGTGACCATGATGATCAGAAGTCTACTACAGGTTATGTATTCAATCTTGGTTCAGGACCTATTACATGGGCTTGCAAGAAACAAAGTTCCATTTCTCTTTCTTCAGCAGAAGCAGAATATCGTGGTGTCGTAGAAGCTAGTAAGGAGGCCCTGTGGCTTCATCAGATCTTGTCAGAGTTTGGGTTTCAGCAGCAACATCCGACTACACTTTGGTGTGATAATCAAAGTGCCATTCAACTATGCAAAGATCTAGTCCAACATTAGCGCAACAAACACATTGAATTGCACATGCACTTCATTAGAAAGCTCATCATGACCATGTTCTTGAAGTGCAATATTGTTCAACAAATGATCAAGTTGCAGACATCTTTACAAAGGCTCTCACAGAGGTGAAGTTTACTAAAATTTGATTTATGGTTGGAGTTCATGAAGTTGTCACTAAGGGGGGATAGGCTCTAGTGCCTCCTTCCTTCTCCTATTGTGCCATATTTGTACATCCTTTAATCCTATCCCAAGTTGTTCTTAAGGGGGGATGTTAGGATATTTCGACACATACGAAATAGTTAAGTATAACTTGGTCTAGTGTAGAGTTAGGTAAAGTGTGTTTCTTTACTATGTACTTTTGTAACTTACAATCCGACGGTCACAATATGTTCCAGACATGAAGTGATATAACAGTTCATTCTCTCCTCGGTATTACCGACACTTGATCCATGGCTTAACACCCAATTGGTCCATGATCTCTATTTAAAGAGCATGAAGGGTCATTTGTAGGTTAACCGTTCATGAGAGAAGCTTATGTAAATTTTCACTATTTTATTAATAAATTGCCTGAAGTGGCCGCGTTGGCTCAGGTTGTGGACTGTTTCCCTCTCTAAGGGTTTTAACCATGCCAACAATACTGGTGTATTGATCTGTGATCTGTTTGTGAGCAGTGTCCTTTGGTGTTTTGTCTGAGGAACTTACCCTGTAAACTCCTACAAAGAGCATTGTAAGCTGTAATTTTTTCCATTTTGAGAAAATACAGAGGCCCAAGCCATGGTAGCTGGACCAAGGAGATGTAGCCCTAGAGGGGTGAACTCCTTCATTAAAACACTGTGTTAAGTGTTTGTCTTGATGGTTTGTTGTTCATTTGATTATTGTTGTTCAGTACTTTACTTCATGTTATTCGGCTCATGATTTCACATAAAACGTGACATAAAATTTACTTGTTTCCAATCACAAACAACATAAGAGAACCCTGCACATGAAGCAATAGACAAGCATGTGTTTATAAATTTGTAATTGAAATTAGCACAACAAAACTAACATTCAGCTACAGATCAGTTGATCTGTCATTTCACAACTTGTGTTCAACTCACTTGTCCTGTTCGTCAACCACAAGCACACCAACACTTGGTTCACATATGGTTAACTGGATGTAGGGAAAAACTGCGCAAATCTGGAGGGAAACTTGTCTTCCCCTCCAGAAATGTGCAGAGCATCCTAGCAGCTGCCCTGCACTCAGAAATTGTGCATAGCAAGCCAAAAAACCTTGCTCTGGAAATTGCACAGAGCAGCTCAGCAATTGCCCTGCACTCAGAAATTGCGTAAAGCAAGCCAGACAACCTTGCTTTGGAAATTGTGCAGAGCAGGCCAACTGACACTGCTCTGGAAATTTGTGTAGTTTAAGCCAGTTGTACTGCCACCCATAATTGCGCAGAAATTGGCCCAACTACACTGCCATCCAGAAATGTGTAGAGCAGCCCAGGCCAACTGCATTGTTCTCCAAAATTGCGCAGAACTGGCTAGCTACACTACTCTCTGGAAATGTGCACAATAGTCCAACATCACTGCTTTGGAAAATTGTGCAAAGCTGGCCAGTCAACCAAAGCCTTTCAGTCTAGAAACAACGCAGAAGTTTTCCCTCATTGACTATCCGTCGCATGTGCCGGCAGGTTGTCCGATTCCCTATAGAACTGCACAATCACTCCTTGCATGCCGGGCAACTTTTCCCAAAAAGAAAAAAAGCAAAAAATGAAAAAGCATCCCTATATTATACGGATCTTTTTTTAGCAGCATGAGCTACATGAAAAACCATTTTTAGAAAATTCCTGCCAAGTGTTGTTTTTTTTCTAGATTTGTGGCATGCGCGTAATAAACCCTAATTTCACCAAATCTATTTAAATGATGTATCAGAACTAATTCTTCACATTCGTTCTTGGAGGTATGGCATTCATGAGGCATATAGGAACCTTCAGCACAATCGGCGTAGCTTTTCCGGGAAGTTTTGCTTTTCATGTCTTTTGTCGCTTTTTCTGTCGCTTTTTAGTTTTCGACTTGTATGAGTGTTGTTTCCTTGGTTTTATTGAATGACCATTGGCATTTCAATGTATTATATCTTGTAGAAGTGTTGTTTAAGTTTCGCATTACCTTTCCTTAGTGTCGCACACATAACATTGTTTCTGCACTCACAATCATCGTTTCGGCGACTTGCTTCTTGAGCTTCTTGGTTTTATCGATTGACTAATTTCTGCACTTGCTTGAATCACATACATGTTTATTTCACTCAGATCTACACCAACTTAACACACACACTCACTCCTTCGTGTATTCGGGTTTCCATCGGACAGATCCAGACTGTCTCGGCCCCAATCCTGTGTTTCTTGGCAAGTTCTGCACATTCCTAGCAGTCAAGGCTCTACCTTGCCTCCAGGAATTGCACATAGACTACTCACACTGTCCCTAGGCTATGCTATGTGCAATCCTTGGAGGCAGTGCCCAGTCCTGCCCACTGGAACTATGCAATGCATAGTTCTGGTCAACAACCCGCCCTGATTGTTCTGCACAGTTTCAGTGAGTAGTCTGCCTCTCTGGACTGCACATTATGCATATCCAACTAGAAGTCGGCCTCATTGGCAGCTCGGACTGCACAATGTGTAGTTCCAGTTGATAGTCTCCCAGCTTCCCTAAGTTAGTGCTGCGTATTCTTTCCCAATAGTCACCAATTTGTTGCCCGAATGTTTCTCGAAGTTGTTTGATGTTTTTAGCTAACATTGTCTCTCCATGAGTGTCTTCTATGTCTCCAGGTACCACAGGTTTTTTAGAAGCTTCTCAGCAGTACAAGTATCATGGTCTCAAAGAGATCTAGATCAAAATACACAGTTGAAAGTAGTACTGGGGACGTGGTTGAACAAGGGTCTACGAGCTTGCCCATGTACACAGAAACACACCTGTTCATCGAGAAGGAAATCAAGATCACATGGCAATACATTAATACTGTCTTCTTATGAAGCTTTGAGGAGAATCCAGAGGATCAACAAATCTATGTGAACATCCATAAGTCAGGACCATACAAGGTTTCATGCAGGTTCCCCATGTTCCCTTGCACATATGTGATCGACTGGATTGTCTCACACATTGATCTTAAGACAATGATACTGAGCAGTGTCATTGGAGCAAGGCTTGCTTCCTTCAAGACGAAGGATTCTTAGGAGATATATCCTTTGCCATTCCCAGTGAGAAGGATGGATGCACCGTTCTACACTCCCAGTGGTAGTGTGAACACAACAAACATCTTGAAGCTTGGGTAAAGGAGCCAGCAAAGTTCAAGATGACACCCAACCAAATATACAGGACGGAGACACTTAGGAAGACATATCATTTCTTGGTCATCTTCACATGCCATTTGTATGGCCAAGGGAGTACAGAAACCTTCCCATAGAGTTGGGTTGCTATGTTGGATCAACTGGCAAGTGAAGGAAAACAATTCAACTGGTCTGACATGTTGTCTCTCCAATTGAAAGTGCATCTATCCAATGCTCGGAGTCCTCCCAAGGATAAAAAAGCAAAGTTCTTCATGTCTGCATGCTTTCTCACTGCAATCTGTGCCCGTCAACAGTTTCCTGGCATGAGTTGGGCATGGACACCTTCAGAAAGCATTGTGACCATATATTGCAAGTTGCTCTAAGATTGTAGCTACTGAGGAGTCATGGCTAGAATATGTGACCATTTCGTCGCCCCTCTATATACGATGATCTTTGAACAAGATTCACCCTGCATGTCCCAGGAAGCAATGGAGGCATTGCTAAACATAGCATATTGGTACACCTCACCCAAGGGAACCTTCATCAGGATGTACAATGCAAAGAAAGCTCCACATGCGTTGTCGAGGTTTTCCATGGACAAGTTGGTCATGCTGGAGGTTGCATACCACATCTCGATAGGGTTGTCAATTGGATTTCACAGGAAGAAGAAGGCACCATGGCCCACGCTTACTGTGTGAATTAGTTTGTACGCAATCGAGAGTTTGAAAGAAGAAGATGTCAAAGTAGAAGACTTCAAGAAGTTTAAGTTTGACACTAGGAGTTTCAACCCATACAACCCACATGGTTTATGCAGGGACCATTGTGCGAGAGTGTAATATCCTTAGATCCATGCGGCGTGTCATTGGCTAGAGGAAGACCCATGGAGATATTATTACAACCCCTATAGGCTCAATGATTTGGTTAGAATTGTAGTGGAGTGGCTAGCAGCACCACAGAGAGTAGTAACAATGGTAGCAACAAGCAACAAACCTGTGCATGACAAAGGTAAGAGGAAGATTATCAAAGGCACATAGACGAAGCAAAGCTACAAGTTTAAGGATGTTAATTTTAGGTATGTTCTATGCTTAGAGAAATTTATTTCAATTTTCACAGTTAGCTCAATATCTTTTCCAGATTAGCAATCACATCAGCATTAAAGTAAACTGCAGATAGAACATAAACATAAATCGCAGAAAACAAGCCAAGACAAGAGGACACAAGATGTGGTGCTAGCTAGGGAAAAACCCCAATGTGGGGAAAACCTTGATCAATTCTTCCTATATGTTCTTCAATAGTTCAGCAGAGAGAGAGAGATATATATTACGTTTACAATAGAAGTCAACACTTTGACTTATCTAGATAAGAGCATAGATCATCTCTAAGAAGATGATACATGAGATCAGTTGAAGACATGATGCTTCAACTGATTCTCCAAGGTTACTTCTTCACCTATCATTGTGCTACATTTCGTAATCCTATTGCACCTCATTACGCTGCACCATGCTGCGCCCATCATCACTATGCTGCATCTCATCATGCTTCATTAATCATGACTGTACCCATCACTGTACTGCATTATGTGCCATTGCTACACCATGTTGTCGTACTGACCTATGCTCTGGCTGCACCTTGCTTTCTTGTTGTCCCTTTCTTGCTTGTTGTCCCTAGCATGCTTGTTGTCCTTAACATGCTTGTTGTCCTTAGCATGCTTGCTGTTGCATGCAAGCTATCCCTTGCTTGTTAGCTGTAACATTGCATGCTTGGTGTATTTTCTGCTAAGTACCATACAACTGTCCAAATGTTAGTTAGCTGTCCCTTGCATGCTGCTCTCCTTCGGAGACAGATGCTCTGACAGTTCCCGGCAATTCTGGCAGTTCCAGCTGTTCCCGGCAGTTTCGACTGTTTTGGCTGTTCCTGGCAGTTCCGACAGTTCCTGGCAGTTCCAACAGTTCTCGGCAGTTCCGGCAGTTATCGCCAGTTCCGGTAGTTCTCGACAGTTCTGGTAGTTCCAATTGTTTCGTTGTTCCACTGTTCCAGTGGTTCTGGCAGTTCCCAATAGTTCTCGATTGTTCCGGGTATTTCCGGTTGTTCCGACAGTTCCTGGTTGTTCTGGGCAGTTCCGGCTGTTTCGACAGTTCCCGGTTGTTCCGGGCAGTTCCGGCTGTTCCGGCAGTTCCCTGTAGTTACTATAGTTCTGGCAGTTCTGGCTTCTGCCCTCTAGATTAGGGCAATGTTATCCCTTAGGATCTCTCCTCCTACTAAAACCCAAAGACAAGTAGAGAGGAAGAGATCCCAAGTGTGTTGAAAATGACTTGAAGGCCACCTCTATTTATACTAAAATGTTGAGCACAAGTGGGGTTTATTTGGTTGCTAACCGACCTTGACGAATTGTCCCATAACACAAATAAATTCATATCTCCATGAATACTTATTCGAATCGGATGATCTTTAGATCAATCCTACACCTCTCGATGAGAGAGATCCAAGAAAAATATCAGCTTCCATTAATAAGATGACCCACATGGAGTTTGGCCCTAGTTGCCAATTTTAACACTCCCTCTTAACTAGGGAGAACTCCATCCACTGATCCATATGTCCAACTGTACTATCTCTGCCATGAGTGCCCTGCACTGCTCTGCTCTGTTGAGCTCTACTTTGCTCTGCTCTGCTAAACCATGAAGAAGAAGAATTAATCGAGAATGTCTCATACCATTCTCTACTGACCCGAACTGAAGAGAGTGTGTCACATCACTCTTATTGGCTCGAAGTTAGTTTTATTGATCCCGGATCAATATCACAAGAGAGTGTCTCAAACCACTCATACTAATCCAAAATCAGTTTCATTGATCCCAGACCAATGGAGGTCATCCTAGCATAGGGAGTACGGTAGATATAACGATGCGTCCATCGATAGTACTACTATGGCCCCTAACCCCATTTCCTTGCTCATTGATCAGATGAGAGGTACTTCCCATGAGTCCCAGACTGCATGGGTAGGATGCCTCGGCGGGAGAACTAATCATCTTGTTCCACAGTTGCCATGAGAGAACTAATCATCTCGGCCCACAGTTGCCACGGGAAAACTAATCATGCTGGCCCATAGGAGAACTAATCATCCTGTTCCACATGTTAGCCTCCTATACCAATAGGGTTTCATATTTCATGATTGACAGTGGAATTGCCAAAAATGTTCATCTTTGATGACACAAAGGTTCCATTTTTTGTGAATAAAGCAAAAAAGTTAAAACATGTAAAGAGGGTATGCCTTAAAAGAATAATCAAAGGGCAAGAAAATGAATTGGTCAGAAAAAATAATTGAAATGAACCCCAAAGAAAGACCAGGAAAGTGGCCAATCCAAATGCCACTGCTATCTTGATGGATGGCTCAACAGTTCAAACTGGGCCATGCCATGTTTTAAATTGCCTGTTTTAGACTAGGGAATGAGTACCTGTTCAAACAGTTCAAGCTTGACAGATGACTAGCTGGATAGAGAAAGGAAGGAGCCCACCAGCTTAATCTGGGCCCTTGGAAGATATAAGGGTAGATTTAGATAGGAGGGCAGCAAAAAGAAAAGAGCATATGAGGGTTTGCAAGTCTAAGTGCACCCTCCCTGAAGTAACAAAAAATGCTAGGTACTAAGTTGGGTAGGTAGCCAGAAGTTGCAGAAGCCTGATCCTATTCAGTTTTGGCCTTGATCAGGAAGGCACATGTTAGCAGTTGCAGAGGTATCTATGCAGCATTGTGAAGGCAAAATATAGAAGCATGTCTAACTCCCCCTGCTTTCCCCCAAAAACTCTCTTTCTAACATCCCCTAGAGGACTTTAGGACCTCCCTAAATAGTCCTCCTTGTATTTCTCCTTGGAAAAATTCATGACAGGTTTTCACCTTCTTCTCCAAAAAAGAAGCCACATTTCTTGTGTAAAATCATTCCCCATCTACTTCTGAATCTAGGTTTACTCACTAAACTTAGTTTTCCATTCCTCATTTTCAATCTTTCATATCCCCAACTCACACTGACTTCTAACCCTATTATCTAACTCCCTAAGTGTTCCTTTTCCCCTATTACTATAGCACTATTGTGAAAAAGGCCCAAAAAATATGTAAATACCCCCCCCTTGGGCATTATAGCCATATATTCAAAGTTCGGCAAAGGTTACAGAATCAAAGGTTTCTTGTATTTGGTTCATTTTATAGTTGGGGATTAAATTAACGCTTGGTTAGTTTAATAACCCTTACCTACCCCATAAACCACAATATTGCATTATCCCCGCTCATTGTATAAATTTTGGAAAAAACCCACTTTTATCCGCTTTCCCAAAGTTTGTTTTTCGATGCGCCCCACCAAAAAACAAAAAATATTAAAAAATTCCCGTCAGGTCCCGCCGTATCACGTTCGCACGTCCGCAACCGGTCATCCGTCGGATCCGGGCCCTCCCATCCGACGGCCCACAGCGATTTCGAACCACCCCCTCTCCTCGTCCTTTACCGCCCGAAATTTGTCAGAGGGTGACGTAGGGCCGGGGACGCGTGCCCACCTGTTACTGGAGCGGGCGACCTCTGACCATTACCGAGCCCGTACACTTAGCGGTCTGATAAATACCACTAACCACTTTGCATTACCGCTGTCCCGCTCCTGCCCCACGTCATCTCCGCATCAGCACTACTTCACCCCACCTTCAGCCATTTCTCCGACCTGTCCGCCACATCGCTCATCCACGTCACTCCCAATCACCAGCCGCCACGTCACTCCTCCGTACCCGACCGGTCCAATGACGTCATGCTGACGTCATCCACTAAAAAGGCGCCAAATACCAAATTTTCTATATTATTGCGCAAAAGTCGGTTTTTTCCCATTTTTTCGCCATATACGCACTGTATCCCTGCATGACCATTTACGTCACCTGTTCGCCAACTCCGAAGCTTGCTCCCCAGCTACCGACGCCGTGTGTTCACCCTACCTTCAACGCCATCGTCATACTGTTCCCAGGTACTTATCAATTTCCCTCTGTATACCTTGGTCCTTGCAAAATTCACTAAATCAAACAAGAAGAGAGGGAAAACATAAGAATTGCTAGAAATCCTGAGTAGCTAGAGCTTCAGTCCCCACTGTAATCCCCGAATTCACCTGTAGAGGACCCCCATTGTGCAAAATTATCACAATTTCACAGCTTATTGCGCGTTTGCGACTCTAAGCCATTGCCAGACAAATCCACTGAAAAAGCAATTCTCAGTCCCAGCATTTGCTCTTTAAATCTCTCCCAAGAGCATTTCAACTCTGTTTCACCCCAATTTACCTTGTTCTCTCTGCAAATTGCCCTGCTCATTGAAATTCACTGCTCTGTATTACTTTTTCCAAAAAATCAAGTTCAAACACAACTCCAAGTATCGGTTAACAATGGAGACCCATGTGGCATTAAATATTGCACCTTTGAATGCCCCACATAAGGACCTAGAATGGTTGGCCCTTGCTGACAGAGATTATCAAATGAGAGAAACTGTAGAGCTGTGTAACAAATACCACATAGAAACAGTTTGTGAGTTAAAGAAGAAACACAGAGATGGTACTGACCTCCTAGGAATCTGGAAATCCCATTTGCCAATCTATTATCTTCCTCAGGTCAATGAGTTCCCTGACTTGATTCACCAATGCTGCACAAACTATGACCCCAATCAAAGGGCTGTTCTGAGTCTTTCAAGCTCTGTCTTATTCCATATCACTCCTGAAGCCATCAACCAAATGCTACAGTTTCAACCTACAAAGCCACTGGTTCCTCTTACTATGCAGCTTTTACTAGAGCAAGGTGCCAAGCTCTCCAACTCACAAATTACAAGAATTGGCCAATTGTTTATGCTTCCAGATTACCAGCCCCGACAACCTCCCCCTTATCTGCATGTCTGGTTCAATGACATAGGGAGACTGCTAGTAGACATGATATCCTCCATCCTAGGGTTCAAAACCAGTGAGTTTGTGGATGAGACAACATTGGTAGTGCTATCCATTTTCACCCCAGGACAGCCCCCTGCTGTCCAGTATGACTATGCTACATTTATAGCCAACAAAATTCATGAACAGTTCATGAACTTGGAGAGAGAGAGGGTATTCAAATACACCTCCTATATATATCATCTACTATTGTACAATCAGCCTGATAGCTTTCTTGTTTTCCTCAAGAAACTAGATGCAAAGGGAAACAGAAGATCTGTAATGTTCTGGACATCAGTCTTCCATCATATTCATTACTCACCATACAATTACTGTGAGTTTATTGACCTCTTCATTCACCCAGCCTTGTCACTGCAGCAGAGTTCCCCTCCTCCTAGACTCACTGATGATATGCAGAAAATCCTCCAGCTTTCTAAGAACTATAGCATTGGAGATTGGTAGTTTTACCAAGACCACACAGTGATCAGAATATATGGCTGTGAGTTAGCACCATACAGGCTACCAAAGTATGTTCCCATGAGACTTTTTGCATTAGAATATTTCCGGCAGTTCGACAATGCAGATATGATCCACTTTCATAGCAGAAACAAGAAAGCACAGCTGAAAATTAAGCATCAGTTGGGTCCATTTATCTTTAACAAAAGGGAAGAAGCTTGGGAAGAGGCAGAAAAAATGCTAAAAGGCCTCCTCCTCAAGACAAGCTTCTATTGGGCACCCTATGACCCTAACCATTTCATAAGCCTCAGAAGAATCAAGTATAGGCTTGCCACCTATGATCATTTTAGCATTCCAGAAATTGAAAAACATGCTAACCAGCTAGAGTGGAGGGAAGGCACCTTAGTGGAGGATTATTCTGAAGAGGAATTAGCAGAAAGAGCCATTAAAACTTTAGAAAAGGCAGTTGACTTGGAATATTTTGGACAGGTTTGGTCTTCAGCCCCTCAGCATCTTGGAGAAGTTGCCTCTTCGTCCACCGTTCCCCAGCAGCCTGCCAAAACAACTGATCAAGCAGCAAACATGGCCAAAGGAAAAACAGTACAGCAAGAGGAGTCACCTCCTAATGTAGAACAGCAAGAAGGTACGGCCAAGGAACCTGCCTCCACAGAACAACAAACACAAGAGAAAATCCCTCCGGGGCAGGACGTAACAGTTGAATCCTCAGTTTTACAAACACCTGCTAATGAGGAAAGAACAAGGAAAAGGGATAGGCAAGAGGACACTCCTACTACTTTAGCGGACCAACAAGGTGAAAAAAGATAGAGGCTAAATCCCTTTTCAGAGGAGGAACTACCAGAGAGACCAACCGATACTATGCCTCCTCCTAGCATTGAAACATCGGCCAGTTCCTTATAGCAAGGACAGGACATGCCATATGGGTCAGAAGTGAGTTCTTCAAAGCAGCGATCTAAGGCGGACTCTAGCATCAAGCAGCAGTTCATAGATATCAAGAAAAGAAATGAGCCTCTCAAGTACCAAATCTACAATCAACTTTTGAAAATGGCCCCAACTAATCAGCAGAGGCTAATGTCTGCTTATGATATTCAAGAGCAGAAAATGACTCTTAGTCATTTTAGGCCTACTATGCAGCAACCTCAAACAGCTGCCAATTATATCAGAACTAATTTGGAAATTTTTGCCAAACACATCCACCCCATGGATCAGATTGAGCTACATAGGCAAACCGGGGAGATGCTCTATTCCACGTTAGCTGATAAAACCCTACTGGCGCACGAATTACAAAATTCTTTACACAATACTGCTGCCCAGCTTGAATTAGAAAAGGCATCATCTCAAGCCAAGGATAACAGAATCAAGTCCTTGGAAGAGATCATTATAGAGCTGGGTCATGATCCAAAAGACCCTAGGGGTGTGCAGGCGCTATTAAAGAAAAGAGATGAAGACATAGCAGCTATGAGAAAGCATATCAAGCTGCCAGCTACCCTTCACCCTCAGACTGGAGAGGTGGCCGAGCAAAAGAAGGATCAGGATGTGGTTGCTTTACTCCTGAGTTTATACAAAAGATTGATGGAAACAGAGAGTGCATTGGAGGTAGCATTGAAAACAAGACAAGCTGAATTACCAATGTAGCCAGCACAGACATCTGCAGCAGGTCCTCCCACCGGACAAACATCAGAGGCAGGCCCTTCAAGCTCAGCACCAGCTACAGGAGTATCAACACCAGCAACAACATCAGAATAGGGACCCAGCCTCAGCATGCAGAATATGATGAAGGAGCTTGAAGCTTTAGAAGCACAGATGGCTAAACTAAAAGAGACCAAGGATAAATTAGTTGCCATTGAAGAAAAGTATGATAAATCAAAACAGAGCATTGCTGAAAAAACAAGAGAGGTGAGGGCTCTTGAGAAAAGAATAAAGGAACTGGAAAAAGAGATTTCTCTTGATAAGGTTGTAGTTGAAATCAAGAAAATCCTATGGGCCAACATTGGTCAGTCTATTACAGACCAGTGGCAATATATTGAAACTATCCATGAGAATATGGATCTCATAGGCAGGGCCCAATTAGAAATTCAGAGAGCAAGGGCATCTCTAGGCAATATGCCTGAAATAGCCAACAGGATGATCAATGTCCTTAACAATCGCACTGGCCCCCAGCTGGCAGCAATGGGTATCACCAGCAGAACTGATACCATTTTACTAGTAAAGAGGGTGCCTACCTTGAGAAATCATGTACAGATATTGGACAGAAGGTGTCAAGAAATGCAGGCAGATGTGAACAAATTTATTGAAAAAATTACAGCATTACATAACAGAGGTCTTCCCAGTTTGGTAACCAGTGCAGGAAGGTTACTATCTCATGAAAACTATGCCAAAAGAGTCAACACATATGCCACAAACCAGATCACTGCATCAGTGAGTGCCCCAGAGGAAACAGGGCCTCCATCTGGGCAGAGTCTCTATGACAAACTGGAGAATTTATTCTTTATTGTGAATGAGATTAGACATCTTTTTGAAGTGCCTCCAAACTATTACAAATACACTGAGGCAGATGAGACTTTAGGCAAAATCCTAAGACACCAATTGCCTACACAGGAATGGTGGATGGGCATGATATAAACGTTGCTGTGAAGAAATAGGTTTTTCACAAAATTTTTGTGTATCGATCACAAGTCAGCATTTTCAAAAAAAAAATTAATTAATATATTTGCTCTGACTGGGAAAGGAGTGGAAAAGGCCAACTCAGCAATCAAATTTGGCAACCAAAGCAGGATCTACAGATGTAGATGAGGGGGCTGAGGTAGCCGCACCATGACAAGGCAGTAAAGGGCAGATTTCTCAAAATCAATGCAAAGCACTTGACCAACCCAGTTGCCTCCAAAAGTCAAAGAATTTCTGACAGAAGTGAACAGTCATTTATTGTTCATTTAAAGTAGCAATAACTATTGCATCTGCTATTCTTGAAAGTTGGTAAAGATAGTTATTGAGCAAATGACTCATCGTTAAGATATTTTTGTAAAACGATTGTATATATATCCCCACGCATAAACTTATTGGGGTTGTTGATTTTCTTTTCCAAAGAGCTATACTGTAATCTCAGACTTTTAATACAAGAAGTTGATGGGATTTTTGAAGGTCTGCGTTGTTTGAAGTGTTGTGTTGAGCTTGCTTGCTGCTGTAGGATTCCTGCGTTATTTCATGTCACAATAAGTTTTTCTGAACCATGTTATTATGTTTTTCACCTCTTTCATAATCCGCTTATGTTGTATGTTTTGAAGTCTTAGCATTAGAGAAAAAGAATAGTTCAGGATTTGTTCATTGAACACCCTAAACTCAATCTCTGATGTTATTTATGTTTTCTTCAGAATTAGTCATGAATGTGAAATTCTTAATTGCTCACATTTACACTAAAACTTTCATAGTAAATACTGTTCAGGAATTCTAATTTGCTCCTGGGTAATATTTCCTTTCTCCATATCACCAGCGTAGTGAAAGATTCTTAGTTGCCTCTCATTGGCTGGTAACAATCCGTATTTCCAAACTTGAAGATTGTTCCATGAGTGCCCATCTGGCCCTGCAGTATCACCATTCTCACCAAGTACTTCAAATAACACATGATCACAGACTCCAATGCCCAATGGACTAAAAAACCCTGAAAATTGCATTTCAGCTATTAGGAGACATCATTCAACCAAAATTTTAAAACAAAATTCAGTGCATCATAACTAGCCTAAAAACATTACTAAAACAAAGCTAAATTCTAAAGAGAGAGCCCTCTCTGATTGCAGGCAGGCTAGAACCTGTGATCCAAAGATTGGTCTGTGGTTACCTCGGCCGTATTCCCTTAGGAGTCAAAGGGAACAACCTGAGTGCTAACACCACAGTCACCACCGGGTATCATAGGGGAAGGTTGAACCTGTCATCCTATACATAGCACACCAACAAGGGAGGGTGAGTCACCCTGTGGTCGTATGTTGCTCCAGTAAGTACCCCAATCCCCCCAGAGCTCCCAGAGCTCAATGCATGCAACATGCAGGACCTTATAACAAGGTCTCTCAACGACTCCAAGTCGTTCGGAAAAGTCACGGATTTGACCTTTCCCCGGGGCTTTGACAAATGTATGCGACTTGTACATTAGTTTCAATGCGATGGAGCCTCCTCGCTCATTGAATTACCATATCCCAGATAAGGCAATATCTGATGTCTATCTGCTGGAGAAATCATCGAATACGAGATTCCTCAATAATCGAATCCCCCCTCTGGTTGTCACAGAGAATCACAGTGGTATTCATCATGTGTACAAATAGCTCACTTAAGAGCTTCTACAACCATGCAGCTTCACATGAGATCATACTCGTAGCTATGTATTCGGTCTCGGCAATGCTTATAGCAATTGACTTCTTCTTCCTACTCATCCATGATATCGAAGCAGAATCCAAAGAGAACCGGCACTGAGAAGTGCTCTAGTGATCCTCCACACTGCCTGCCTAGTTAGCATTCGCATAATCATGCAGTTTCATATTTCCGGCAGTGTATCTCAATCCATGAGAGATTGTGCCCCGTAGATATCTCAAAAGATTCTTGGCACTAATCCAGTGAGGCTCAACCAAATATGAGCTCACCATGCTAACTGCAAAACATATGTCCGGACGGAAGTTCACCAAGAACATCAACGTGAATGAGTTTATGAAACTCAAAGGCATTTCCCAAATCTGGTCTGACATCACTACCATATAACTTCTAAAAGTTAAGATCCTCAAGGTAGTCACATGTTTGCAGTTTATCATTCCACATCCGGAATCCAACTCCCTCTTACTTCTGCAAATGAGAGGGTTTGCACGTGTCAGAAATAGGACATCCTCATAAGGTGCCGGTATAAGAGGTCTATCATCCACAACCTTCGGGTAATGGTTTGGATTGGTTTCACTCCTAGTGAATCTCAGCTTCATCAGACAACTATCAATCCTCTCATACTATGCCCGGGGTGTTTTGCTTCAAGCCATAGAGGGCTTTCTTCCACCTGTATACATAAGATTCCCAATCATGAATCTCAAACTTCTTGGGTTGTTCCAAACCTGTGGACCTGCTGCATGAGGGGAATGGTCCCCTTATAAGATTTTCCTTCGGTACATCTCAGACATGTACCTTCATGCTCTTCTTAAATTCAGGCATCCCTATCACCATCTAACTCACATCGGGTAGGGTCCCATAAGTAGACCTCCGGTGTTATAGATGTGATATGTCAATTGACATAATCCCCAATGGACCATCCTACAACTTGATACAAATTTCCAACCCTGAACCCATGAGAAAAAGCATCTTTGAAAATTCTATTTTTTAACATGTACCTTTCCATCGATGAATGCCACCCTGAAACCTTTGACTTCCATTTCCGAGATGGACACCAGGTTCTTCTTGCAATTAGGTACATAAAAGAGATTCTTGTAAATGAATAGAGTTACCCTCATTCAATTGAGGGGTAACATTCCCTACACCCTTTCCGGGATAGGTGGCATCAACTCTAAGTATAATCCCACGGTTGTTTCTGTCTCTACCAAATTCGAGAGAGCACCCTTCTATCCGATGAGGTGCCTTGAAGCACTACGATCAATAAGTCTATCCGATGAAGTGCCTTGAAGCACTACGATCAATAAGTCAGATTCCCAAAGAATCTGAAGGAGAGGGCCAATACAAGATAACGCTTCTTTATCTTATCAGAAACAATATTTCATTCTTCATACCTGGGATTCCTTGCTTTCTCTGAAGAGTCAGTTGTTTCCTTGATGACCTGCATTACCTGTCATTACTCTGATCATTGAAGATGTCCCTAGAATGATTGTTATCATCATCAAGTGATGTGTCCCTACCTCAGAAACTCCTTTGCATAATGGCCGAACTTATTACAACCAAGGCATTTGCCTTTCCTTCCACCCTTAGATCTGAACTTCCCATTGAAGTGATCTTTAGGTAGGCCATCAAAAACTTCTGCTGCACCATTATGATAATATTCTCTGCTTCGACTTCACCCTTGGTGAATTTGAAGAGGGATGAGGAATCCATTGATCCTTTTTTTCCCCTTTCCCAACTATCTTCGATGATTGCTTTTTCACTTTTGCTTGGGCATTGTCTTCACCTCAACTTTGATACCATGTTAATTTTAGGTATGTTTTATGCTTAGAGAAATTTATTTCAATTTTCACAGTTAGCTCAATATCTTTTCTAGATTAGAAATCACATCAGCATTAAAGTAAACTGCATATAGAACATAAAAATAAATCACAGAAGACAAGCCAAGACAAGAGGACACAATATGTGGTGCTAGCGAGGGACAAACCCCAATGTGGGGAAACTCTTGATCAATTCTTCTTATATGTTCTTCAATAGTTCAGCAGAGAGAGAGATATAGTACGTTTACAACAGAAGTCAACACTTTGACTTATCTAGACAAGAGCATAGATCATCTCTAAGAAGATGATACATGAGATCAGTTGAAGACATGATGCTTCAACTGATTCTCCAAGGTGACTCCTTCACCTATCATTGTGTTGCATTTCGTCATCCTGCAGCACCTCACCGCACTGCACCATGCTGCATCCATCATCACTATGCTGCATCTCATCGCGCTTCATTAATCATGACTGTACCCATCACTGTACTGCTTTATGTGCCATTGCTACACCATGTTTCCGTACTGACCTATGCTTTGGCTGTACCTTGCTTGCTTGTTGTCCCTTGCTTGCTTGTTGTCCCTAGCATGCTTATTGTCCTTAGCATGCTTGTTGTTACATGCTAGTTGTCCCTTGCATGCTAGCTGTAACATTGCATGCTTGGTGTATTTGCTGCGAAGTACCATACAGCTGTCCCAACGTTAGTTAGCTATCCCTTGCATGCTGGTCTCCTTCGGAGACAGATGGTCCGACAGTTCCCAACAATTCCAGCAGTTTAAGCTGTTCCTGGCAGTTCCGACAGTTCTGGCAGTTCCAGGCTGTTTCGACAGTTCTGGCAGTTCCGATAGTTCCCGGCTGTTCTCGATAGTTCCAAAAGTTCCTGATAGTTCTCGACAGTTCGACAGTTCCGGCAGTTCCGACAGTTCCAACAGTTCCCGACAGTTCCCAGTAGTTCCAGCAGTTCCGGCAGTTCTAGCAGTTCTCGACAGTTCCCCGTTGTTTCGGCAGTTCCCAGCAATTCTCGGCAATTCCAGGCAGTTCCAGATTCTATCATCTAGATTAGGGCAACGTTATCCCTTAGGATCTCTCCTCCTACTAAAACCCAAAGACAAGTAGAGAGGAAGAGATCCCAAGTGTGTTGAAAATGACTTGAAGGCCACCTCTGTTTATACTTAAAATGTTGAGCACAAGTGGGGTTTATTTGGTTACTAGCCGACCTTGACGAATTGTCCCATAACACAAATAAATTCATATCTCCATGAATACTTATAAGAATCAGATGATATTTAGATCAATCCTACACCTCTCGATGAGAGGGATCCAAGAAAAATATCAGCTTCCATTAATAAAATGACCCACATGGAGTTTGGCCCTACTTGCCAATTTTAACAAAAGAAGACTCACTTGTGGAAAAGGTAGCTTTGGAGATAGATGTGTAGAGGCATCAATGCGACAGGAGGATAGCACAAAGAAAGAGAGAGAAGCAAAGGCTAGAAGATACTGAGAGGATGTTGCAGGAAGTCTAGTAGAAGCTCAAGGACGAACACGAGTTACACAGAAAAGAGAAGGAAGCGCAACATGAGCATGAACATGAAGAGGAACAGGAACATGAATAGGAGGAAGTGCAAGGCACACAAATAGCACAAACTGCACCAATATAGGTTGAAGACTCTGAACTTGAAACATATGAGGAACAGGGTGAGCAGCCGTAAGAACAAGAACTTGCTCTATAGGATGAACATGTAGTAGAACAAATGGACATGGAGGTGGAGTAGATGGAACATGATTAGGATACCAAACTCATGCCAAAAGAAACCGAGGTCACTCCACAGGCTTCACCAGCTCCAACAACAGAGCAAGTCCCGAGTAACAAGGGGATATCATTCTCCTTGAGTACCCTCCAAGAACAAAGATGTACAACATAACCTTTGATGAGTCGCAACACAGAGTTGTACAAGCACGTAGAACGTGCACCGTGGATGAGCATGCATCACCTGCACACTTTGAGGAACGACTAATTGTGTCAGATGTACAAAAACATCCAGCTGCCTTGGCCGATTCTACAAAGGTTTATGCTGCAGCTACAAGCTTGAGTGTTAGGTTCTTGATAGTAGAAATTGAGTGCATGACTAAGGCGTTGTAAGCAGCCAAGTAGAGAGAGGAACAATCAACAAGATCCGCTAGAGTAGAGATGAAGATGGCCATACTTGCTGAAGTCTAGTAGAAGCTCAAGGACGGACACGAGTTACACAGAAAAGAGAAGGAAGCGCAACATGAGCATGAACAAGAAGAGGAACAGGAACATGAATAGGAGGAAGTGCAAGGCACACAAATAGCACAAACTGCACCAATATAGGTTGAAGACTCTGAACTAGCAACATATGAGGAACAGGGTGAGCAGCCGTAAGAACAAGAACTTGCTCTATAGGATGAACATGTAGTAGAACAAATGGACATGGAGGTGGAGTAGATGGAACATGATTAGGATACCAAACTCATGCCAAAAGAAACCGAGGTCACTCCACAGGCTTCACCAGCTCCAACAACAGAGCAAGTCCCGAGTGAACAAGGGGATATCATTCTCCTTGAGTACCCTCCAAGAACAAAGATGTACAACATAACCTTTGATGAGTCGCAACATAGAGTTGTACAAGCACGTAGAACGTGCACCGTGGATGAGCATGCATCACCTGCACACTTTGAGGAACGACGGATTGTGTCAGATGTACAAAAACATCCAGCTGCCTTGGCCGATTCTACAAAGGTTTATGCTGCAGCTACAATCTTGAGTGTTAGGTTCTTGATAGTAGAAATTGAGTGCATGACTAAGGCGTTGTAAGCAGCCAAGTAGAGAGAGGAACAATCAACAAGATCCGCTAGAGTAGAGATGAAGATGGCCATATTTGCTGAAGTATCAAACTGGGCCATGCCATGTTTTAAATTGCCTGTTTTAGACTAGGGAATGAGTACCTGTTCAAACAGTTCAAGCTTGACAGATGACTAGCTAGATAGAGAAAGGAAGGAGCCCACTAGCTTAATCTGGGCCCTTGGAAGATATAAGGGTAGATTTAGATAGGAGGGCAGCAAAAAGAAAAGAGCATATGAGGGTTTGCAAGTCTAAGTGCACCCTCCCTGAAGTAACAAAAAATGCTAGGTACTAAGTTGGGTAGGTAGACAGAAGTTGCAGAAGCCTGATCCTATTCAGTTTTGGCCTTGATCAGGAAGGCACATGTTAGCAGTTGCAGAGGTATCTATGCAGCATTGTGAAGGCAAAATATAGAAGCATGTCTAACTCCCCTTGCTTTCCCCCAAAAACTCTCTTTCTAACATCCCCTAGAGGACTTTAGGACCTCCCTAAATAGTCCTCCTTGTATTTCTCCTTGGAAAAATTCATGACAGGTTTTCACCTTCTTCTCCAAAAAAGAAGCCACATTTCTTGTGTAAAATCATTCCCCATCTACTTCTGAATCTAGGTTTACTCACTAAACTTAGTTTTCCATTCCTCATTTTCAATCTTTCATATCCCCAATTAACATTGACTTCTAACCCTATTATCTAACTCCCTAAGTGTTCCTTTTCCCCTATTACTATAGCACTATTGTGAAAAAGGCCCAAAAAATATGTAAATACACCCCCTTGGGCATTATAGCCATATATTCAAAGTTCGGCAAAGGTTACAGAATCAAAGGTTTCTTGTATTTGGTTCATTTTATAGTTGGGGATTAAATTAACACTTGGTTAGTTTAATAACCCTTACCTACCCCATAAACCACAATATTGCATTATCCCCGCTCATTGTATAAATTTTGGAAAAAACCCACTTTTATCTGCTTTCCCAAAGTTTGTTTTTCGACGCGCCCCACCAAAAAACAAAAAATATTAAAAAATTCCCGTCGGGTCCCGCCATATCACGTTTGCACGTCCGCAACCCGTTGTCCGTTGGATCCGGGCCCTCCCATCCGACGGCCCACAGCGATTTCGGACCACCCCCTCTACTCGTCCTTTACCGCCCGAAATTTGTCAGAGGGTGACGTAGGGTCGGGGACGCATGCCCGCCTGTTACTGGAGCGGGCGACCTCTGACCATTACCGGGCCTGTAAACTTAGCGATCCGATAAATACCACTAACCACTTTGCATTACCGCTGTCCCACTCCTGCCCAACGTCATCTCCGCATCAGCACTACTTCACCCCACCTTCCGCCATTTCTCCGACCTGTCCGCCACGTCGCTTGTCCACGTCACTCCCAATCACCAGCCGCCGCGTCACTCCTCCGTACCCGACCGGTCCAATGACGTCATCCACTAAAAAGGCGCCAAATACCAAATTTTCTATATTATTGCGCAAAAGTCGGTTTTTTCCCATTTTTTCGCCATATACGCACTGTATCCCTGCATGACCGTTTACGTCGCCTATCCGCCAACTCCGAAGCTTGCTCCCCAGCTGCCGGCGCCGTGTGTTCACCCTACCTTCAACGCCATCGTCATACTGTTCCCAGGTACTTATCAATTTCCCTCTGTATACCTTGGTCCTTGCAAAATTCACTAAATCAAACAAGAAGAGAGGGAAAACATAAGAATTGCTAGAAATCCTGAGTAGCTAGAGCTTCAGTCCCCACTGTAATCCCCGAATTCACCTGTAGAGGACCCCCATTGTGCAAAATTATCACAATTTCACAGCTTATTGCGCGTTTGCGACTCTAAGCCATTGCCAGACAAATCCACTGAAAAAGCAATTCTCAGTCCCAACATTTGCTCTTTAAATCTCTCCCAAGAGCATTTCAACTCTGTTTCACCCCAATTTACCTTGTTCTCTCTGCAAATTGCCCTGCTCATTGAAATTCACTGCTCTGTATTGCTTTTTCCAGAAAATCAAGTTCAAACACAACTCCAAGTATCAGTTAACAATGGAGACCCATGTGGCATTAAATATTGCACCTTTGAATGCCCCACATAAGGACCTAGAATGGTGGCCCTCGCTGACAGAGATTATCAAATGAGAGAAACTGTAGAGCTGTGTAACAAATACCACATAGAAACAGTTTGCGAGTGAAAGAAGAAACACAAAGATGGTACTGACCTCCTGGGAATCTGGAAATCCCATTTGCCAATCTATTATCTCCCTCGGGTCAATGAGTTCCCTGACTTGATTCACCAATGCTGCACAAACTATGACCCCAATCAAAGGGCTGTTCTGAGTCCTTCAGGCTCTGTCTTATTCCATATCACTCCTGAAGCCATCAACCAAATGCTACAGTTTCAACATACAAAGCCACTGGTTCCTCTTACTATGCAGCTTTTACTAGAGCAAGGTGCCAAGCTCTCCAACTCACAAATTACAAGAATTGGCCAATTGTTTATGCTTCCAGATTACCAGCCCCGACAGCCTCCCCCTTATCTGCATATCTGGTTCAATGAAATAGGGAGACAGATAGTAGACATGATATCCTCCATCCTAGGGTTCAAAACCAGTGAGTTTGTGGATGAGACAACATTGGTAGTGCTATCCATTTTCACCCCAGGATAGCCCCCTGCTGTCCAGTATGACTATGCTACATTTCTAGCCAACAAAATTCATGAACAGTTCATGAACTTGGAGAGAGAGAGGGTGTTCAAATACACCTCCTATATATATCATCTGCTATTGTACAATCAGCCTGATAGCTTTCTTGTTTTCCTCAAGAAACTAGATGCAAAGGGAAACGAAAGATCTGTAATGTTCTGGACATTAGTCTGCCATCATGTTCATTACTCACCATACAAATACTGTGATTTTATTGACCTCTTCATTCACCCAGCCTTGTCACTGTTGCAGAGTTCCCCTCCTCCTAGACTCACTGATGATATGCAGAAAATCCTCCAACTTTCTAAGAACTATAGCATTGGAGATTGGTAGTTTTACCAAGACCACACAGTGATCAGAATATATGGCAGTGAGTTAGCACCATACAGGCTACCAAAGTATGTTCCCATGAGACATTTTGCATTAGAATATTTCCGGCAGTTCGGCAATGCAGATATGATCCACTTTCATAGCAGAAACAAGAAAGCACAGCTGAAAATTAAGCATCAGTTGGGTCCATTTATCTTTAACAAAAGGGAAGAAGCTTGGGAAGAGGCAGACAAAATGCTAAAAGGCCTCCTCCTCAAGACAAGCTTCTATTGGGCACCCTATGACCCTAACCATTTCATAAGCCTCAGAAGAATCAAGTATAGGCTTGCCACCTATGATCATTTTAGCATTCCAGAAATTGAAAAACATGCTAACCAACTAGAGTGGAGGGAAGGCACCTTAGTGGAGGATTATTCTGAAGAGGAATTAGCAGAAAGAGCCATTAAAACTTTAGAAAAGGCAATTGACTTGGAATATTTTGGACAGGTTTGGTCTTCAGCCCCTCAGCATCTTGGAGAAGCTGCCTCTTCGTCCACCGTTCCCCAGCAGCCTGCCAAAACAACTGATCAAGCAGCAAACATGGCCAAAGGCAAAACAGTACAGCAAGAGGAGTCACCTCCTAATGTAGAACAACAAGAAGGTACAACCAAGGAAGCTGCCTCCACAGAACAACAAACACAAGAGAAAATCCCTCCAGGGCAGGAGGTAACAATTGAATCCTCAGTTTGACAAACACCTGCTAATGAGGAAAGAACAAGGAAAAGGGATAGACAAGAGGACACTCCTCCTACTACTTCAGCGGACCAACAAGGTGAAAAAAAATAGAGGCTAAATCCCTTTTCAGAGGAGGAACAACCAGAGAGACCAACCGATACTATGCCTCCTCCTAGCATTGAAACATCGGCCAGTTCCTTACAGCAAGGACAGGACATGCCATATGGGTCAGAAGTGAGTTCTTCAAAGCAGCGATCTAAGGCAGACTCTAGCATCAAGCAGCAGTTCATAGATATCAAGAAAAGAAATGAGCCTCTCAAGTACCAAATCTACAATCAACTTTTGAAAATGGCCCCAACTAATCAGTAGAGGCTAATGTCTGCTTATGATATTTAAGAGCAGAAAATGACTCTTAGTCATTTTAGGCCTACTATGCAGCAACCTCAAACAGCTGTCGATTATATCAGAACTAATTTGGAAATTTTTGCCAAAGACATCCACCCCATGGATCAGATCGAGCTACACAGGCAAACCGGGGAGATGCTCTATTCCACATTAGCTGATAAAACCCTACTGGCGCACGAATTACAAAATTCTTTACACAATACTGCTGCCCAGCTTGAATTAGAAAAGGCATCATCTCAAGCCAAGGATAACAGAATCAAGTCCTTGGAAGAGATCATTATAGAGCTGGGTCATGATCCAAAAGACCCTAGGGGTGTGCAGGCGCTATTAAAGAAAAGAGATGAAGACATAGTAGCTATGAGAAAGCATATCAAGCTGCCAGCTACCCTTCACCCTCAGACTGGAGAGGTGGCAGAGAAAAAGAAGGATCAGGATGTGGTTGCTTTACTCCTAAGTTTATACAAAAGATTGATGGAAACAGAGAGTGCATTGGAGGTAGCATTGAAAACAAGACAAGCTGAATTACCAATGCAGCCAGCACAGACATCTGCAGCAGGTCCTCCCACCGGACAAACATTAGAGGCAGACCCTTCAAGCTCAACACCAGCTACAGGAGTATCAGCACCAGCAACAACATCAGAACAGGGACCCAGCCTCAGCATGCAGAATATGATGAAGGAGCTTGAAGCTTTAGAAGCACAGATGGCTGAACTAAAAGAGACCAAGGATAAATTAGTTGCCATTGAAGAAAAGTATGATAAATCAAAACAGAGCATTGCTGAAAAAACAAGAGAGGTGAGGGCTCTTGAGAAAAGAATAAAGGAACTGGAAAAAGAGCTTTCTCTTGATAAGGTTGTAGTTGAAATCAAGAAAATCCTATGGGCCAACATTGGTCAGTCTATTACAGACCAGTGGCAATATATTGAAACTATCCATGAGCATATGGATCTCATAGGCAGGGCCCAATTAGAAATTCAGAGAGCAAGGGCATCTCTAGGCAATATGCCTGAAATAGCCAACAGGATGATCAATGTCCTTAACAATCGCACTGGCCCCCAGCTGGCAGCAATGGGTATCACCAGTAGAAATGATACCATTTTACTGGTAAAGAGGGTGCCTACCTTGAGAAATCATGTACAGACATTGGACAGAAGGTGTCAAGAAATGCAGGCAGATGTGAACAAATTTATTGAAAAAATTACAACATTACATAACAGAGGTCTTCCCAGTTTGGTAACCAGTGCAGGAAGGTTACTATCTCATGAAAACTATGCCAAAAGAGTCAACACATATGCCACAAACCAGATCACTGCATCAGCAAGTGCCCCAGAGGAAACAGGGCCTCCATCTGGGCAGAGTCTCTATGACAAACTGGAGAATTTATTCTTTATTGTGAATGAGATTAGACATCTTTTTGAAGTGCCTCCAAACTATTACAAATACACTGAGGCAGATGAGACTTTAGGCAAAATCCTAAGACACCAATTGCCTACACAGGAATGGTGGATGGGCATGATACAAACGTTGCTGTGAAGAAACAGGTTTTTCACCAAATTTTTGTGTATCGATCACAAGCCAGCATTTTCAACAAAAAAAATTAATTAATATATTTGCTCTGACTGGGAAAGGAGTGGAAAAGGCCAACTTAGCAATCAAATTTGGCAACCAAAGCAGGACCTACAGATGCAGATGACGGGGCTGAGGTAGCCGCACCATGACAAGGCAGTAAAGGGCAGATTTCTCAAAATCAATGCAAAGCACTCGACCAACCCAGTTGCCTCCAAAAGTCAAAGAATTTCTGACAGAAGTGAACAGTCATTTATTGTTCATTTAAAGTAGCAATAACTATTGCATCTGCTATTCTTGAAAGTTGGTAAAGACAGTTAGAGCAAATGACTCATTGTTAAGATATTTTTGTACAACGATTGTATATATATCCCCACGCATAAACTTATTGGGGTTGTTGATTTTCTTTTCCAAAGAGCTATACTGTAATCTCAGACTTTTAATACAAGAAGCTGATGGGATTTCTGAAGGTCTGCGTTGTTTGAAGTGTTGTGTTGAGCTTGCTTGCTGCTGCAGGATTCCTGCGTTATTTCATGTCACAATAAGTTTTTCTGAACCGTGTTATTATGTTTTTCACCTCTTTCATAATCCGCTTATGTTGTATGTTTTTAAGGCGTAGCATTAGAGAAAAAGAATAGTTCAGGATTTGTTCATTGAACACCCTAAACTCAATCTCTTTTGTTATTTATGTTTTCTTCAGAATTAGTCATGAATGTGAAATTCTTAATTGCTCACATTTACACTAAAACTTTCATAGTAAATACTGTTCAGGAATTCTAATTTGCTCCTGGGTAATATTTCCTTTCTCCATATCACCAGCGTAGTGAAAGATTCTTAGTTGCCTCTCATTGGCTGGTAACAATCCGTATTTCCAAACTTGAAGATTGTTCCATGAGTGCCCATCTGGCCCTGCAGTATCACCATTCTCACCAAGTACTTCAAACAACACATGATCACAGACTCCAATGCCCAATGGACTAAAAACCCCTGAAAATTGCATTTCAGCTATTAGGAGACATCATTCAACCAAAATTTTAAAACAAAATTCAGTGCATCATAACTAGCCTAAAAACATTACTAAAACAAAGCTAAATTCTAAAGAGAGAGCCCTTTCTGATTGCAGGCAGGCTAGAACCTGTGATCCAAAGATTGGTCTGTGGTTACCTCGGCCGTATTCCCTTAGGAGTCAAAGGGAACAACCTGAGTGCTAACATAACTGGCGACTCCACTGGAGACAGAACGAATGTTTCAACTGTTGTCCGCTTTAGATAGTGGTTCCAAAATTTAAGCAAACCCTTGACCATTCTAAAAATATTCTCAAAAAATACCAAAAACAAGTTCAGAAGCTGGCTCCTAAAAAGAGAACTAGGCATACCAGGTCAAATCCTGACCCAAATCCTCCACCTATTTTCGATAATCCTAATTTGATTCCCAGGACTCTCAGGAACCAAAAGGAACCAGAAGAATCTGCTGAGTCCAGCCCTGAGGCAGTTCAGCAAAGTTATATCCCAACCCCTGCCAAACCATCAGTTCATCTTCATATAACCCATTCTTCCCCCTCTTCCTCATCCACTTCCCAAAACATACTATTCACACCCCCACCCAATACACAAACTGCTATTGTTATCCCTATTGTTCCAGTTGTTCCCCTTCTACCTGTTGCCCCATTTATCCCTGCAAATATGGCTAATCGTTATGCTCCTCTTCAGCTACCTGGTAATCCTGGGGCTATGCCTCAGGACTACCAAAGTAAGATTACTTATTTTGATGGAACCAATACATACACTGCCTTACAGCATACCAAGAAAATGCAAGATTACTTTGAAAATTATGAAATAGACGATGATAATGTGAGAATGAAAATTTTTGTACAAAGTTTAACAACTGAAGTAAGAACTTGGTTCAGAGCACTTGCTGCAAATTCTATACCTGACTCAGGCGCTCTTTATCAGTCCTTCCTGAACAGATGGGAAAAGAAAAAGGATCCTCTACACATTCTATCTGAATATGACACCATAAGGAGAGGCCCACAAGAAACTGTCTTGGACTATTGCACTAGATTCAACACTGTCTATAATGCCATTCCTCAAAATCTTAGACCTCCACCTGATCTAGCCTTAATCAAATTTCCGGATGGGTTTGATGCTGATATGGCATATCAATTAAGGGAAAGAGCCCCTGCAACCCTGGCAGACATGCAAAACATAGCTGTAAGTGTAGAGGCAAATCTAATTGCTAAAAGAAACCGGGCAAGAGCTGAAAGAAGAACCACTTTTAAGGAAGAACCCTCATCATTCGAGCAAAAGCTAGATGCAATCATCAAAGGTATGGACAGACTTGGGGACAAGGTGGAAACCATAGAAAGAAAATCATCATGGGAAGGTCAACCAAGCAATGTTAGAAAGCCAAATTTTAGAAAGAATCAAAATCCTAACGTTGGAAGGACTGATCCAGACCAGCATATCAGACCTCCTTTCCAAGAAAATTATGCTGAGGCTTCAACATCTAATGAACCAACTGAGGGACCTCACATCAATCTAATGGGTTTGGACAGTGAACATTAGGTCTTTTTAACACAAGAAGATCAAGATATTTATAATAACAATCAATTCCACACTAAGTCAGGAGAATCATTCGATTTCAGAGAAGGTTATGATGCAGCAGTTTATGAGGTACACAAACAGTATAAACTAAGGACTAGAACGATAGATGTACCTGAACCTCTTAAACCAAGGGACGGTAAACACCCAAAAAAGACCAATGACAAGACTGCTCTTCCACAATCAGCTGGCAATTCAAACCCACACACCACAGAAGTCACTGTGGAGGATATCTCAGAACAAAAGACCACTGACAACCCAGCTGAAAAAGAAAAACCTGCTGCACTTAACGCCAAGATTCAAATAGAAAAGCCTTCTAACTTGGAAACAGAAATAAGTAAGCTGAAGATATCAGTCCCTCTTTCTGAATTGGCCAAACACCAAGTATACAGACAGCAGATTAACAAATCACTCCAAGTATCAGACAATAAAGATGCTGTGAATGTCCTAGACGATCAACCAGAGTTACTATTTGGCCCTGAGGTTAATGGAAAAACAGAAAACGGAGGGGTTCCACCCTTCTATGTCAGTTTAAAAATTCATGATAAGGTTCTACACAATGCAATGTTTGATTCCGGGGCCTCACACAACTTAATGCCCAAATCTGTAATGGAAAAACTCGACTTAGATATCACTAGACCTTATAAAGATCTATTCTCATTTGATTCAAGCCAAGTCAGGTGCCTAGGATTGATTAAAGACTTATGTGTCTCCCTGGTCCAATACCCAACCAAGACAATTTTGATGGATGTAGTAGTGGCTGACATACCTCCTAAGTATGGTATTCTCTTGCCCAGATCCTAGGGGGCCAAACTCTAAGGATCTTTGCAATTAGACATGTCCTATGCTACCATTTCAGTCTTTGGGCAGCCAAAGAGATTATACCGCGAAACATTGATGAAATATGTGGTAAGCAGTCAAGAGAAGCCCCAAAACTTCCCAATCTATTCAATACACTCTGACATGGATTCATTTATTCTCTATAATGCTGACATCTGCAACAAAGCTTGTTCTGAACTATTAATGGCAACAGAGACAAAGGAATTAAATGAACAATTTGCCCCCCAACACCAAAACACTTTAGGCATAACTGATATAAAGAAGGAGTATGATGTATCAAGCAACTTGCAAGAAAACAATCTGCCCATGATACAATTTTCTAAAGACCTCAATCCAAATCTTGATCATGAAACCTTATGGTACTTAGAATTTGATGGTTCTGTAAACAAGTTAGGAGCTGGGGCAGGAGTCTGGATCCACAATATGCACAATGACCAGGCTGAGGGTCATGCATACAGGTTAAACTTTCGGTGCACAAACAATATGGCTGAGTATGAGGCCCTTTTGTTAGGTCTGAAACTCATAAAAAATTTGGGTGCAACCAAAGTCTCAATCTTAGGAGATTCAGATCTGATCATACAACAAATGAAAGGAAACTTTACCACAAATGATCTAAGGTTGAGAGCATATAAGGGAGCAGCTATACAAGTACTCGATACCTTCTCAGAATCACTTTTGACTAAAATTTCTAGAGAACTTAATCTACATGCTCATAGCTTGGCAACCTTTGCCAGCACTTGCAAGCTGCCTTTCAAACCCAATCATACTTTTACTGCTGAAATCAAACATAGACCTGCAGTTCCGGACAACATCAAGAATTGGCAAGTCTTTGAGAGTGACACACAGATAAATAACTTCCTCACTCTAAAAGAGGAATTCTCTGGCATTAACATTGACTCAACCACTGGAGATGATCAACAACAGGCACACACAATTACACAGAATATATCAGCTGAAACAGCTAATCTAGTTTTGCATCCTACCACCTTTAACAACGAAACTATACAAAAGTTGAAGCAGATAGATGGAGATGAACTGGCTGAAACAGAAGCAGAGGTAATTGAGCTAAAAGATAATTTTCTGCCCACAGGTTTAACCCCTTTGGAGGATCTGTTTGATTCAAATGATATCTCAAGAAAACCAAAAATGCAACCGCTGAATGCTGAAATTGAAGATTGTAACATTGGAACTACAGAAAATCCCAAAATGATAAAATTAGCTAAAGCATTACCACCTGATCAGAAATTGAAATACATTGAGTTGTTTAAAGAGTTCCAAGATGTCTTTGCCTGGAGCTATGAGGACCTCAAATCTTATGATACCTCAGTCATCCAGCACACTATACCTTTAAAAGAAAACCAAAAGCCTTTCAAACAAAAACTTAGAAGAGTGAACCCGGTGCTCCTTCCCCTCATTGAAAAGGAAGTGAAACGTATGTATGAAGCAGGAATCATTGCTCCAATCAGGTTCTCAGAATGGATTTCAAACCTAGTGCCTACTAGAAAAAAGACAAGAGAGATCAGACTGTGTATTGACCTAAGAAATTTGCATAAAGTCTCTCTCAAAGACCATTACCCCTTACCAAAAATGGATCATATCCTGCAAAGGTTAGTGGGAGCCTCTAAGATCTCATTATTAGATGGTTTCTCTAGATTCAATCAGATTCTAGTACACCCGGATGATCAAGACAAAACTGCCTTCACAACACCTTGGGGAACTTTCAAATATGTCAAAATGCCTTTTGGGCTTAAGAATGCAGGGGCCACCTTCCAAAGAGCAATGGATATAGCCTTCGCCAAGGAAATTCATGATTTTCTAGTGGTCTACCTGGATGATCTTACTGCCTTCTCAAAATCAGACCAAGAACACTTAGAACACTTGAGGCAGGTTTTCACAATTTGTAGAAGATATGGCATATCTTTAAACCCAAAGAAATCACTGTTTGGGCTAGAGGAAGGTAAACTCCTAGGGCATATAATCTCAAAAGATGGTATTAGGATCGATCCAGACAGAATTCAAGCTATCCTACAAGTACCTCATCCAAGAAACATCAAAGAACTACAAAGCTTTCTAGGAAAAATCAACTTCTTGAGAAGATTCATTCCTAATTTGGCTGAGCTCACAAGATTGTTAAACAATATGCTGAAAAAGGATTCCAAGGTCAAATGGACCATGGAAGCTAGACAAGCCTTTGAGGATATTAAAAGAGCATTGACAAACACACCAGTCCTAACAAGCCCGAGGTTTGATAAAGATTTCATCATTTTTTCTTTTGCATTTGAGCATACAATTGCTGCTGTTCTGTTACAAAAAGATGACCAAGGCTGTGAAAAACCTATTGCATTTTTTAGCAGAGCCCTTAGAGATGCCCCCTTGAAGTATCAGATCATGGAAAAACAAGCCTATGCATTGGTAAAGGCAATCAAAGACTTTAGAATCTGTTAGCCTCCTATACCAATAGGTTTTCATTTCTCATGATTGACAGTGGAAGTGCCAAAAATTTTCACCTTCCATGCTACTAAGGTTCTATTTTTGTGAAAGAAGCAGACGGTTAAAAAATCAAAAGAGGGTATGCCTTAAAAGAAAAATCAAAGGGCAAGAAAATGAATTGGTCAAAGAAAAAATAAAAGAAATGAACCCCAAATAAAGACCATGAAAGTGGCTAGTCCAAATTGCCACTACTACTTTGATGGGTGGTCCAATAGCTCAAGCTGGGCCTCACCATGTTTTAAATTGCATGTTGTAGACTAGAAAGGAAGTACCTGCTCAAACAGTTCAAGCTTGACAGGTGACTAGGTGGATAGAGAAAGGAAGGAGCCCAACTGCTTAATCTGGGCCCTTGGAAGTCATAAGGGTAGACTTAGATAGGAGGGCAGAAAAAAGAAAAGAGAATTATCGGTTTGCAAGGCTAAGTGCACCCATCCAAAGGAAGAAAAAATGTTAGGCATATTAGGCAGGGTAGGTAGTTGAAGGTTGCAGAAAGCAAGATCTAAGCATATGACATGGGAAAAATCACAATGATGTCACCAGCATGAGAAAGGCAAGAACAATGGCCTATTTGGCAGAACTACCAAATCATTACTAACTTCCCTCATCCCCTTCAAAAGTTTCTTACTAACATCCCCATGAGCACTGCAGGATCTGTCTGATCAGTCCTCCTTACACTCCTCATTTGTAAAAATTTCATATCAAAAGTGACTTCTCTCTTTGAAAATGAGCCACATTTCCTGTGTAAAATTCTTTTCATTTTGATCTACTCCCTAACTAAGTTTGTTTCCTAAAAACTTAGTATCTATCACTTCCCATTCATTTTCCCCTCCAATACTAAGTACTAACTCTATCTACACTTAATCCCCTATGTTCCCCTTTCCCTATTACTATAACACCATGGTGTATAAAACCCCATAAAATGTATAAATATCCCCCCCGTTAGCATTATAGCTAAATAACACTTCTAAGGGAGACATTAGTCCACCAGGGACCATAGTCAACCCTTGCTTTGGGATTACTCTAACCTCCAGTTAGATTAATAACCTACTCTAAACCCTCTCCTACCCTCTTTCCCAAAAAATACCTATGAAAACCCCTTCTCCCCACTCAAACCCAACATTCAAAGGTTTTTAAACCCCGACATATTAAATAAATATTTTATTTGCTGGCGGGTCCCCACCCAAACTTGCATAATGGGTCGGGGTGCCCGCCAGCCCTCGATTTCCCGCTGCCCCCAATCCAACGGTGGGCGGTCTTTTTTAGTTTTGAACCCGCCGCGCTTTAGCGTCCAGGGAGCGGGTGGTTTTTCTCCCGTATGCTGGACGCGTGGTGGCCATCGAAGGTGTTCGGAGCCCCCCTCCCCTATACCACCTTCTCCCAAAAGCGGTGCGGGGAGACCGCTTACAGCCTTCCCTCAACCCGCCTCCCCTGTGACGTCACTCCAGCATCAGCATGACGTCATGCCATCGGCCCCCGCTACCGCGCCTCGTGGCCCTCCACATCATCTCGCGGCCCCCACATCCCGCCACCGTGTCCTGCCATGCTAGCATCCACGTCACCATCCGTACCCAGGCCCGCCATGATGTCATCGGCGGAAAAGCGCCAATAAGCCATATTTTCCAAATTTGTCGTTAAAAAGGCGCAAATGAGCCGTTTTGTGTCACTTTCGTTTGAAAAGAGAGGGAGCCGTTTTATTTGTTCACTCCGAAAATTGCCTCCAAGCCGCGAAATTTAAAGCTTCAGACGCCGCCACTCACCAAATCAGTTGTGTTCTTCATCCACTGTTCAACCCGGCGGCTCTCGGCATCGTTTATCCAGGTATTTGCCCAAATTCACCTATTTTGCCCATGTTCATGCCATTTCTCTGCAAAATTCTCCACTAATACCTGGTAAATCCAAAATTAATTGTTGTCATTCAATAATTGCTGGCCCAAAATAGTCCACATTGCCCCCTGCTCCAAAATTTGAGGTTAAAACAACCGTTCTCGGCCTTAAATTTGCAAATTGACCCTCCAATCGCCCGACATTGTTCCCTTTTGCCGGGTACATACTTGAAGGACCGAATTTTACCAAGTTATAATCATACCCCCTCCTCTGCAAATTGTCCTCATTATTCACAATCCTTGTGAATTCACCAGAGCAGAACAGAGGCAAGCCTGCTTAATCCACTTACTCCTCTTTGAAGACTTATCTGGCATCATCTGCATTCAGTCTGTCACCTGACCTTTAAGAAGCCTTACAAGCTATTGCATTCACCTTGTTGCATTCAGAAACTGCATTTTAAAGCAGCACCCAAAAGCTATACAATGGCTGCTCCTGCACCCACAGCTCTCAGTGTTGCCCCCATGAATCCACCAAATAAAGAGCTTGAGTCCCTGCCTCTTGCTGACAGAGATTACCTCATCCAAGACTTTGTGGGTGACAGGAACCATTTGCAGACCTTCCGGGAATTAAGGGATAACTATTTGAACAACAATGATACATATGGGATATGGGAATCTAATCTGCCTTATTACTTCCTCCCATCTGTCAACATTTTTCCAGAAATTATCCGCCTTTGTGCTGAGAATTATGATCCAAATCACAGAGCTGTCAAGTCTCCATCTAGGAGCATCCTCTTCCACATTAATGCTGAGTCCATCAACCAGATGCTCAACTTCAAACAAACTCAGCTGCTGTATCCCTTCTCCATGAATTATCTGCTGGATACAGGTGCCAAGCTTTCCACTGCTGACATTCAGAAGATCACCCAGACATTTATGAGAGCTGACCGCCAGCCTACAGGGCCACCTCCCTTCTTGTATGTCCATTTTACTGATATAGGCAAACTTCTGCTTGACATGATTGCTTATGTGTTGGGCTATAAAACCAGTGAGTATGTTGATGAGACAGTGCTGGTGTTATTAGCTGCTTATAGCCCAGGCCAACCTCCTGCCTACAAATATAACTTTGCTAAATTCATAGCCAACAAGATACATGACCAGCTTTTCAAAGTAGACAGGGAGGGCATATTCAAATATTCATCTTACATCTACCACTTGTTCATGTATTACCAGTCCGAGGCTTTTCAATGCCATATTAAGAAGCTGGATTCTAGAGGAGAAAGAAGATCTGTTATCTTGTGGACATCTGTTTTTCACCAAGTCCAAGATTCACCATACTCATACTGTGAATTTATTGATCAATTTGTATACCCAGTCTCTTGCTTATTAATGAGGTCCCCTCCTCCTAGAGTCTCATTTGAAATCCAGAAAACTCTGCAGCTGTCCAAAAATTATAAAATAGGTGATTGGTACCTATACCAAGATCATACAGTCATCAGAATTTATGGCTGTGAGCTCTGTCCATACAGGCTCCCAAAATATGTACCAATGAGACTGTTTGCATTGGAGTACTATAGGCAACTCATTCACTCTGACCTCACCCACTTTCATAGTGCTAAAAAGAAAGCCCACCTCAAGTTTAAGCACCACCTGGGCCCCTTCATTATGAACAAAAAAGAGGGATGGCAAGATGCTGAGCAAATCCTCAAAGACAAATACAAGCTATCAAAAAGCTTCCGGTGGGTCCCTTATGACCCTGAAGGCTTCATCTGTGCTAGAAGGGTCAAGTATAGGCTGCTAGGCTATGAGCATTGTAAATATCCACATATCGAGCAGTATGCCAATCAGCAAGAGTGGTTGCAAGATACATTAATTGAGAAACTAACTGAAGAAGAAATAATGCAAAAGAATGTCAAGGATTTAGAAAAAACTCTTGACTTAGATTCTATGCAGCAGGTAATCTTCAAGCAACCACATCCAGTGGGAGAAGGGACTTCAGCTACAACAACTGCACCAGCCACCCAGGCGCCATCTACAGTGGCATCAGGCATAGATAAAGGTAAAGGAATAATGGGTGCTGAAGAAGAGATAGTAAAAGAACAACCTGCCTCTTCAATTGGGCAGCAACAAGAGCAGACCCCTCCACCGCAAACAGAACCACCAACAACACCTATATTGCAGGCTCCTGCACATGACGAGAGGGGCAGGAAAAGAGACAGAGAAGAGTCCACTCCTGCTAGTGGATCCTCCCAGCAACCTGAGGCCAAGAGGCAAAGGGTTGACTCCCCAGTCATAGAAGAAATAAGTGAAGAAGTCCTGGACAATCCAAGGAAAGAAGGGGGAGACAGTCAGCAAACGGGCACAAGCTCTTTCCAACAAGAGCAAGGATTGCAGCTTGGCTTGGAGGTGTCCTCCTCCACTCAGCAGAGCAAGAAGCCTTCAAGCACCAAGGCTTCCTTCAAACAGATAAAAGCACAGAGTGATCTGCTGAGAATAGAAGTCTACAAACAATTCCTCAAAGCAACACCAGCCAAGCAAGAGAGGTTGATGTCAGTATATGACATACAAGAGGAGAAAATGATCCTCAGCCACTTCAAACCCAAGGTGCTGCAGCCTCAATCAGCGGCAGATTTTTTAAGAACAAGGGTGGAAGTCATGGCAAAGGACATTCACCCCATGGACCAGATAGAACTGCGCAAACAAACGGGGGAAATGGTCTATGCCACCTTGGTAGACAGGGCCACAATCATAGGCTCTAGTGCCTCCTTCCTTCTCCTATTGTGTCATATTTGTAAATCCTTCAATCCTATCCCAAGTTGTTCTTAAGGGGGGATGTTAGGATATTCCAACACATAGGATATAGTTAAGTTCAACTTGGTCTAGTGTAGAGTTAGGTATAGAGTTAGGTAAAGTGTGTTTCTTTACCGTTGTACATTTTGTAACTTACAATCCGACGGTCACGATATGTAGTGATCTGACGGTTCACTCTCTCCTCGGTATTATCGACACTTGATCCATGGCTTGACACCCAATTGGTCCATGAGTTCTATTTAAAGCGCATGGAGGTTCATTGTTCGGGTAATCCGTGCATGAGAGAAGCTTATGTAAATTTTCATTCTTTGATTAATAAATTGCCTGTAGTAGCCACGTTGGCGCAGGCCGTGGACTGTTTCCCTCTTTGAGGGTTTTAACCACGTCAAAAATACTGGTGTATTGATCTGTGATCTGGTTGTGAGCGGTGTCCTTTTGGTGTTCTTTCTGAGGAACTTACCCTGTAAATTCCTACATGGTATCAGAGCTATTTGAGGGCCGCGTCCGTTGGTGATCCAAATCTGAAGCCGGTAGAACTGCATCCGACTGCTATTTCCTAGATCTGCTGTTTCTGACTGCTTTCGGGCCGAGAGGACTGCTCTGTTGTGTTCGGAGCATCTGTTCCAGTGAGGAACCCCTTTCGTTTCACGCGAAAAGGTTTCCGGTAGCCCTAGCTGCGTCTTTTTTAAGATCTGGAGGTATACAGTGTTTATTTGCAGTTTACTGTTATTTTCTCTCTGCTTATTTCGGTTTCGGTTTATTTAGCTTTTTTTTAACCGGATCTATACCTTTCATTTCTGCGTATGCTCTTTGCCCTGCGACTCTGTGCGATCTGGGCAAATCAGAAACAGAAAGGAAGGATTTTTCTCATGCGTATGCTCTTTTCCCTGCACCTTAGTGTGATCTCGGAAAATCAGAAACATTGAGAAAAATATTTAGTTTTTCGGCTAAAGCTAACTTTGAGCCGCAAGGTTCATTTTTGAAAATATCTAGTTTTTTGGCTAAAGCTAACTTCGAGCCATAAGGTTCGTTTTCTTTGCATGTCCGTGTTGGGTTTTGTGTTTTGTGTTTTGTAGGGAAAAAGAGCTTTCTCAAGGCAAACACGCAAACCAAGACCCCCCCCCCTCTCTCTCTCTCTCTCAAATTTTTTGTATAGATCAATTGGTTCAAAGCCATTTTAAGAGAGTAGAGGTCTTGGGTTCAAGTCTCCATTTTGTGGGGGCGGATTATTTCATTCCCGCACATTCGCGCACTTTGCCGGCAACTTCAACAATTTTTTTTCAAAAAGCCATAACTTCTTCATCCGGAAGCCTTTCTCCGAGCCGTTTTTTTTAAAACAACCGAATTTTTCGAGATCTATCCATTGGAACACTTACTTTCAGCATCTTCAGCTTCAGTTTTTAAAAAAAAATGGAAAGTCCATGCCAAGTCATTCTTGACAGCACTAACTACTTCCAATGGATATCCTACATGGAAGATTTACTTAGAAGTAAAGGTCTCTACAGAATAGCCACAGGCCAAGAGAAGAAACCAAAAGATGAAGACAAGGCTGCAAAATGGGAAAATAGACAAGATCAAGCACGTGGTTTGATAGGGATGTCTATTTCTCCTGATCTTAGATTCCATATTGCAGAACTTGAAACTCCTCATGAAGCATTGGAACAAATCACTAAATTTTTTGGGATTAAAAATGAAATTAGAGCCCATCAACTTGAAAATGAGTTGCTTACATTGGATCCTAATAATTTTTCTTGCATTGAAGATTTCTTGTCCAAATTCAAGACCCTTAGATATCTCTTGGAAGGTGTTAAGGTTAAGAAAGAAGATAGTAACCTTATTTATTCCATCCTTACTAAGTTGGGACCAGCCTACTCTGTATTTGTTTCCACCTTCCATTCTACAAGGGAAGCTTTCATTTGTCAAGGAAAAGACTACAAGGCCCCTTCCTTTGACTCTTTTTGTGATTCTTTAATAAGAGAACAAGAAAAACTCTTACACCTTGGTCTTCTTAATCTTGGAAACTCTTCCAAGAAAGCGTTAGCCGCCCAGCAGAAACCAAATTCAAAGAATCCTAAGAAGTCATATCCTAAAAAGAATGGTCCTAAACCAAACAAGGGTCCTAAGCAAACTCAGCCTCAAAATGAAAGATCATTTCAGCAAAATGATAAGACCAATAAAAACAAATGGAAGAAGACTGATAGACATTGTAACTTTTGTAATCGAGATGGCCACTTAGAATCTAAATGCTTTAAGAAGATGGAAGCCTTGGAAGCCGCAATGAAGAAACATAACATCCATGTGGAGCATTCTTCAACTTCAACTTCAACTTCATCTTCAGGAATGGCACTTTCTGCATGTCGTTGTCAATCATCTCAGTCTGGTTATGCATTAAATGTATCTTCTTCTTCTCATTCTCATGAGTGGCTCATTGATTCTGGAGCCTCTTATCACATGGCCAAAAACAAAGCCATGTTTTCTTCTTTAAATGATTGTAACACCAAAAATATATATGTTGGTGATGATAGATCTCTTAATGTTGTAGGGACTGGAACTGTTCATCTAGACAATGGTCAGTTTAATGATGTATTATGTGTTCCAACCTTATCCTGCAACCTTCTATCTGTATATCAGATAACTCATTCAGGTGAAGGTAAAATTGTTGAATTTTCACCTCATGATGTTGTAATCAAGGATCTAAGAGATCCTAAACAGATTCTAGCTACTGGTATTGCTGATGATTCCACAAGGTTGTATAAGTTTCACAACTTTGGGTCATCAAATCTTCCCTCCGTATTTGTTGCTCATAATGATGAAGTGAGCAAACTTTGGCATGAGCGATTTGGTCACTTAAACTATTGCTCCCTTCAGCATCTATGTAAAGAAAATATGGTGACAGGTCTTCCTATGGTATCTTGCAGAGATGGTGTTTGTTCCGGATGTGTACTCGGAAAACATCATCGGGACAGTTTTGAAAAACGTGCCTCTTGGCACGCCTCAGCCCCTTTACAGCTTGTGCACAGTGATTTATGTGGTCCACTTCCTGTTGCTTCATTCTCTGGCTGCAAGTATTTCTTAACTTTCATTGATGATTTCTCCAGACGCACTTGGGTATACTTCTTAAAACTCAAGAGCGAAGTATTTAACACATTTTTGGCCTTCAAAGCCTTTGTTGAAAAACAATCTGGACATCAAATTCTTAAGCTAAGAACTGATAATGGTGGAGAATATGTTAAAAACACATTCATCAACTTTTGCACCGAAAATGGAATTCAAATGCAACATACTGTTCCATACACTCCACAACAAAATGGTGTAGCTGAAAGGAAAAATCGCACCTTAAAGGAAATGGCTAATTGTATGCTGCAATCTAAAGGACTCAGTCTTAGTTTTTGGGCCGAAGCAATTAATTGTGCAAATTATATAATCAATCGCACTCCTACTAAGGTTCTAAAGAATATCACTCCAGAAGAAGCTTGGAGTTCCATTAAACCAGATGTAAGTCACTTTCGTGTTTTTGGAAGTGAAGCATGGGCCCATATTCCAGATGAAAACCATAAAGCTTTAGAACCTAAGAGTGAGAAATGTACTTTTGTTGGATATTCTGAAGATGTAAAAGGTTATAGACTTATTCCATTTAAGTCCAAAAATGTTATCATTAGAAGAGATGTAAAATTTGATGAAAATAAATCGGCCTGCGAGCCTAGTCCGGCGGATGTGCCACCTCTTCCTATCTCTTCTACTTTTGAAAACATTTCTTCTTCAGATGATGAAAGTGAGGATGACAATCCTCCCCCACCTTCTCAGGATCCTCAACTTCCAAGATGGGTCCGTGCTACTCGGGATGCAGCAGGTGATCTTGCCGGTGATCCTACAGATCAGCGACGTACACGTTCTCAGTTTGAAAGAGCCTCTTCTTTACTGGCTCAAGCTCCAGTAAATCATGATCCTGAAACTTTTGCAGAAGCTTCAGGCCATCCACATTGGGAAGCAGCTATGAATGAAGAATATCATTCATTGTTGGCAAATAATACATGGGATCTTGTTCCTCTACCAAAGGGACGCAAACTTGTTAGATGTAAATGGGTTTACAGAACCAAGTATGGACCAGATGGGAAAGTTGATAAACATAAAGCTCGTCTTGTTGCTAAGGGCTTTTCACAGGTTGAAGGCATTGACTACACTGAAACCTTCTCCCCTATTGCCAAAATGAACTCTATCCGCCTTGTTCTTTCCCTTGCTGCCTCTTTAAAATGGGAAGTCCATCAGATGGATGTTAAATCTACCTTCTTGCATGGGGACTTGCATGAAGAAATCTATATGGAACAACCCATTGGCTTCATCCAAACAGACTCCAGCCTTGTATGTCGACTTAAGAAATCTCTTTATGGTCTCAAGCAAGCTCCTCGGGCTTGGTATGCCAAAATGGATAGCTTTCTTTTAGAATCTGGCTTTTCTAGGTGTTATTCTGACAATACTGTCTACACCAAGAAAGTGGGCAACTCTCTTAAGATCATCCTTGTTCTTTATGTTGATGATCTTATTCTTACTGGTAGTGATCCCAACCTTATAAACCATGTGAAGTCCAGCCTTAAAAAGAAATTTGAAATGACAGACTTAGGACACTTACACTATTTTCTCGGTCTTCAAGTCTTGCAATCCAAGGAGGGTATTTCCCTTTCCCAGTCCAAGTATGCTTGTGATATTCTTCGTCATTTTCACATGGAAGACTGTAAGCCAACCCCTTCTCCCTTTCAGTCTGGAGTCAAACTTTCAGTCTCTTGTACTTCTCCTGAAGTTGATGCTACCTTGTACCGTCAACTTGTAGGAAAACTCTTGTATTTAACCCATACTCGTCCTGACCTTTCCTTTGCTGTTGGCCTTGTTGCTCGTTTTATGCAAAAACCCCGTGAAAGTCATTGGAAGGCAGCCAAAAGAATACTTCGTTATGTTCGAGGTACAGTACAGTTTGGGATTCATTACAGTGCCAAAGCAGCTCCTCTATTAGTTGGTTTCACTGATTCTGATTGGGCTGGTGACCCTGATGATCGGAAGTCTACTGCCGGTTATGTCTTCACTCTTGGTTCAGGACCTATTACATGGGCTTGTAAGAAACAGGCTGCCATTACTCTTTCGTCAGCAGAAGCAGAGTATCGTGGTGCCGTGGAAGCTAGTAAGGAAGCCTTGTGGCTTCGTCAGATCCTATCAGAGTTTGGCTTTGAGCAGCAGCATCCAACCACACTTTGGTGTGATAATCAAAGTGCCATTCAGCTATGCAAAGATCCAGTCCAGCATCAGCGCAGCAAACACATTGAACTACACATGCACTTCATCAGAAAGCTCATTCATGACCATGTTCTTGAAGTGCAATATTGTTCAACAGATGATCAGGTTGCAGACATCTTCACAAAGGCTCTCACAGAGGCGAAGTTCACTAAACTTCGATATATGCTTGGAGTTCAGGAAGTTGTCACTAAGGGGGATAGGCTCTAGTGCCTCCTTCCTTCTCCTATTGTGTCATATTTGTAAATCCTTCAATCCTATCCCAAGTTGTTCTTAAGGGGGGATGTTAGGATATTCCGACACATAGGATATAGTTAAGTTCAACTTGGTCTAGTGTAGAGTTAGGTAAAGTGTGTTTCTTTACCGTTGTACATTTTGTAACTTACAATCCGACGGTCACGATATGTAGTGATCCGACGGTTCACTCTCTCCTCGGTATTACCGACACTTGATCCGTGGCTTGACACCCGATTGGTCCATGAGTTCTATTTAAAGCGCATGGAGGGTCATTTTTCGGGTAATCCGTGCATGAGAGAAGCTTATGTAAATTTTCATTCTTTGATTAATAAATTGCCTGTAGTAGCCACGTTGGCACAGGCCGTGGACTGTTTCCCTCTTTGAGGGTTTTAACCACGTCAAAAATACTGGTGTATTGATCTGTGATCTGGTTGTGAGCGGTGTCCTTTTGGTGTTCTTTCTGAGGAACTTACCCTGTAAATTCCTACACAATGGCCCATGAATTGAAAGAGTCACTGAAGAATACCAACATTCAGTTGGATTTTGAGAGAATGTCCTCCATGGCCAAGGATAACAGGATTAAATCACTAGAGGACATCATCATAGACCTAGGACATGATCCTAAGGACCCAAAGGGCGTGAGGGCCCTCTTGAAGAAGAAGGAAGATGATCTTACAACATTGAAGAAAAGGCTGAAACTGCTTCCCACCGAGCACCCCCAAACAACGGAATTGCAGAAGGAAAAGGAGGCTGATGAGCAACTTGATCTAATAATGCAGCTCAATCAAAAGGTCATTGATTTGGAAAAGGAACTAGAAGGGGCACTGCAAGACAAATAGGGAGAATCCACATCCCAAGCTCCTCCAACTACCTCAACCACTGCCACAACTACAGAGGCAGCAGTAGCCCCTGTAACAACTACAACAACAACAGAAGCAGGAGCAACAACAACAACTCCTGAGTCCAGCTTGAACATGGAAGATTTGACAATGGCTATCAAAGAGTTGGAGCTCCAAGCTACTGAGATCAAACAGGCCAAGGAAAAATTGGCAGAACTAGAGGTCAAATATGACAAGTCAAAGATGACTGTAGCAAAGCAGTCTAGAGAAATTAAGGCCCTAAAAGACAAAATAAAGGCCTTAGAAAAGGAGCTCAAACTAGAAAATGCCCTAGCAGAAATAAAGAGAATTTTGTGGGCCCGGATTGACCAATCCATTACTAGACAATGGAAGTCAATCAAGACCGTGCATGAACAAATGGATTTGATTGGCCAAGCACAAATTGAGATTCAGAAAGCCAGAACAGTACTGGGGAACAGGCCTGAGCAGGCCAATAGAATGATAAATTTTCTGAACAATCAGACTAAGGAGGAACTAGCAGCCATCAACATTGTTAACAGAACAGATGCTGTCCTTACAGCTAAAAAGATGCTGACTCTCAGGAATTTTGTGCAGACTGTAGAGAGAAAATGCCATGAAATAAAGGCTGAGGTAGATGAATACAAGCTCAAAATGGGAGCACTGCAAGCAAAGGGATTGCCCAGTCTACTAACCAGCACAGGAAGACTGCTCCCTCGTGAACAATATGCTACCAGGATGACAACTTTTATTGAAAATCAAATCACTGCATCTGCCAGTACTTCTGAGGAAACGGGGCCTCCAACAGGGCAGGGCCTCTATGATAAACTTGAAAATCTATTTTTCATTGAACATGAGATCAATCACCTTTTTGAGGTTCCTCCAAATTTTTATAGATATACAGAGGCAGATGAAACCTTAGTGAAAATTCGAAGACATCAGCTGCCCAAAGAGGATTGGTGGCAGGCAATGCTACAGCTTTTGCCTCAGTGATATGAGTCGATCAATCCTAGTCAGCTTCAACTCGGCCAAAAGCAAAAAGCAGAATATGGACAGCATTTTAGGCAGCCGAAAGGGTGACTCAGCATATAGACAACGACAGCAAGCCAAAAGATAAGAAATGCGCAAATTTTGGGCAGCACATCTTCAGCCGACTCCAACGGTCACAAAGTCAACATTCTCTGACCATTTTGGACAGCTAATACACTTAGAAGTTACTACAGCATTTATTTCCTCAGCTACAATGCTCCAGGAGTTGGCACGATATTAATGAGCCATTAACTCATTAGCTAGATATTTTCTGATGTAAATTTTGTATATATACCTCCCCTGGCAACGTATTAGGGGTTGGTGATTTTCACTCTAAGGCAAATGTATTGTATACTTTCAGATAATCTAATGCAAGAGGCTGGAAAAGCTCAGTGATTTCTTGGATGTTTGATGTCTTGATGATGCTCCGCGTGTTGTTGCAGAATTCCTGTGGTGTCTAATGGAACAATAAGTTTTCTCAATTCATGTTTTGTCTTCTTATGTTTGTTTGAATCATACACATGCTTCACTAATCTAACAATAGAGAAAAGGAATAGTACAGGGAATGTTTAATTACACCTTGTGCTCAATCTATATTGCTGAAAATGTTTTCTTCAAAATCGATCATGAACATGAATTCTTAATTTCTCATGTTTACATTAATTCTATAAATATGAATGTTATATAGGAATTCTTCAGTGCTTCTAAATAATATTCCCACTGTTCTCCATATCAGATTGTTGAAAGATCCTTAAATGCCTTTCATGCCCTGATTACATCACACCCAATCACAGATTTAAAGAATTGTTTCTTAGACACTTATCTGGCTCTGCAGCATCACTGTTGTATCAACACAGACATATCAAGCAAATTAAGCATCACTGACTCCATGCCCAATGGCCTAGAGCACCCTGATAAACATATATCTATCTTGACTGAAGTCATCATCCAGCAAAATTCAAAACAAAACCTTGAGCATCATAACTAGTCTAAAATATTATACAAACAAAGTTAAATCACAAAGAGAGAGCTCTCTCTGGTCATAGGTAGGCTAGAACCTGTGACCCAAAGATTGGTTAGTGGTTACCTCGGCCGTATTCCCTTGGGAGTCAAAGGGAACAACCTGAGTGATAACAGAATCTATATCCTGTACTCCCATGTCATTTCTTATGTCCCAAATGCAGTGGTGAAGGACATTTTGACCCAAGAAGGAATTGAAGGTAGGAGGGGCAAATGGATTGCCAAAATCTTAGAGTATGACATGGAAATCAAGCCTACCAAACTGATAAAAGGACAAGGTCTAGCCAAGCTGATGGCTGAAACCAATTTCCAAGCCCTTGACATTAATGAACTGGACAACGATCAGGAGATGGCGACTCCACTGATCAACCAAGCCTTTATGCAATCCCCTTGGTATACTGATATATGTTTTGTATTGTTAGACCTACAAGCTCCTCTAGGGTTGTCCAGAACTAAGAAAAGGTTCTTGAAAATGAAAGCATCAAAATTTTGTATTATAGACAGTGTTTTGTTTTGGAGAAATCATGAAAGAATCTTACTTAATTGCTTAACATTGGATGAAATTGACAGTGTCCTCAAAGAATTTCATGCAGGTGATTGTGGAGGACACTTATACTGGAAATCCACAGCTGATAAAATCCTAAGGGCTGGATTTTATTGGCCTTCCTTGTTTACTGATGTAAAGAAATTTGTAATGTCTTGTCACAAATGTCAAATTTTTGAAGGCAAGAGAAAGCTGCTGCCTTTACCACTCAAACCTGTTTCAACTGAGAGACCATTCCAGCAATGGGGTTTAGACTTTATTGGTGAAATTCACCCTCCATCCTCTGGCCAACATAGGTGGATTCTGACTGCTACAGACTATTTCACCAAATGGATAGAAGTTGTCCCTTGTAGGCAGGCCAATGACTCCATTATCATACAATTTCTAGAAACCAACATCATGTCCAGGTTTGGCTGTCCAGACAAAATTATCACAGACAATGCTGTCGCTTTCAAGTCCAAAAAAATGATCAATTTTTGTCACAAATATCATATGACCTTAGGTCATTCCACTGCCTACTATCCTCAAGGTAATGGCCTAGCCGAGTCTTCCAATAAAAGCCTCATCAACATCATCAAGAAAGTTTTGGAGGAAAACAAAAAGAATTGGCATAAGAAGTTGGTGAATGCACTGTGGGCAGATAGATTGACCACCAAGAGATCCATTGGTACAAGTCCATATGAACTAGTTTATGGAATGGAAGCAAGGTTTCCTTCATCTTTAGGTGTTCCTGTAATCAAGTTGCTGCAAGAAATACAAGCTCAGCCCAATGACATTCAAAGAAGGACCAATCAGACAATTCACCTACAACAAACAAGAGAGGAAGTCTATGAAAGAACCCAAGTACTGCAAGAAAAGCTCAAAAGAATATTTGACAAAAGAACCAAAGCTGAAGACTTCTTTATAGGAAACAAAGTACTGAGATGGGATTCCAGGAGGGAAGACAAAGGAAAACATGGTAAATTTGACTTCTTGTGGAAGGGACCTTATGTAATTTATGTTGTACAAGGTACTAACACCTATTTTCTAAAGAGTTTGGATGGCTCAAACACTGAGGAAGGTCCAGTCAATGGGAGGATGCTCAAGCACTATTTTGATCCCCTTTGATCAAGCACTGCTCAATTGTATATTGTACATAAATATTTGTATTTTCAGTATGTATGTTTACAGGGGATAGATGAAGGTCCAAATAAAGTAAATTTTGAAAAAGACTAAGGTGATGCATTCTTTCTGATGTATATTATGCACCTTGTCATGGGAAAGTAAGAGAAAGTACTTGCAAACTATCTAGGAGATGAGAAACCCTCAGAGAAGCAAGGTTAGAACAGTGCTGTAATTTCACAGCAGATCAGCTTAATGAGTATTTCATACAAATTTCTTAGATTCAGATCGACAGTCTTTAACAAATGGAAAGTTTCAGACTACAAAAAGAGTGGAAAAAGAAGGCAATCTGACCTGCTGATCTTGATTTTTCATCTGGAAAAGTCATCCCCAAGTGGAGCCATTGTTAGCCTCCTATACCAATAGGGTTTCATATTTCATGATTGATAGTGGAAATGCCAAAAATGTTCATCTTTGATGACACAAAGGTTCCATTTTTTGTGAATAAAGCAAAAAAGTTAAAACATGTAAAGAGGGTATGCCTTAAAAGAATAATCAAAGGGCAAGAAAATGAATTGGTCAGAAAAAATAATTGAAATGAACCCCAAAGAAAGACCAGGAAAGTGGCCAATCCAAATGCCACTGCTATCTTGATGGATGGCTCAACAGTTCAAACTGGGCCATGCCATGTTTTAAATTGCCTGTTTTATACTAGGGAATGAGTACCTGTTCAAACAGTTCAAGCTTGACAGATGACTAGCTGGATAGAGAAAGGAAGGAGCCCACCAGCTTAATTTGGGCCCTTGGAAGATATAAGGGTAGATTTAGATAGGAGGGCAGCAAAAAGAAAAGAGCATATGAGGGTTTGCAAGTCTAAGTGCACACTCCCTGAAGTAACAAAAAATGTTAGGTACTAAGTTGGGTAGGTAGCCAGAAGTTGCAGAAGCCTGATCCTATTCAGTTTTGGCCTTGATCAGGAAGGCACATGTTAGCAGTTGCAGAGGCATCTATGCAGCATTGTGAAGGCAAAATATAGAAGCATGTCTAACTCCCCCTGCTTTCCCCCAAAAACTCTCTTTCTAACATCCCCTAGAGGACTTTAGGACCTCCCTAAATAGTCCTCCTTGTATTTCTCCTTGGAAAAATTCATGACAGGTTTTCACCTTCTTCTCCAAAAAAGAAGCCACATTTCTTGTGTAAAATCATTCCCCATCTACTTCTGAATCTAGGTTTACTCACTAAACTTAGTTTTCCATTCCTCATTTTCAATCTTTCATATCCCCAATTCACATTGACTTCTAACCCTATTATCTAACTCCCTAAGTGTTCCTTTTCCCCTATTACTATAGCACTATTGTGAAAAAGGCCCAAAAAATATGTAAATACCCCCCCCTTGGGCATTATAGCCATATATTCAAAGTTCGGCAAAGGTTACAGAATCAAAGGTTTCTTGTATTTGGTTCATTTTATAGTTGGGGATTAAATTAACACTTGGTTAGTTTAATAACCCTTACCTACCCCATAAACCACAATATTGCATTATCCCCGCTCATTGTATAAATTTTGGAAAAAAACCACTTTTATCCGCTTTCCCAAAGTTTGTTTTTCGACGTGCCCCACCAAAAAACAAAAAATATTAAAAAATTCCCGTCAGGTCCCGCCGTATCACGTTCGCACGTCCGCAACCTGTCATCCGTCGGATCCGGGCCCTCCCATCCGACGGCCCACAGCGATTTCGGACCACCCCCTCTCCTCGTCCTTTACCGCCCGAAATTTGTCAGAGGGTGACGTAGGGCCGGGGACGCGTGCCCGCCTGTTACTGGAGCGGGAGACCTCTGACCATTACCGAGCCCGTACACTTAGCGGTCTGATAAATACCACTAACCACTTTGCATTACCGCTGTCCCGCTCCTGCCCCACGTCATCTCCGCATCAGCACTACTTCACCCCACCTTTCGCCATTTCTCCGACCTGTCTGCCACATCGCTCGTCCACGTCACTCCCAATCACCAGCCGCCGCGTCACTCCGCCGTACCCGACCGGTCCAATGACGTCATGCTGACGTCATCCACTAAAAAGGCGCCAAATACCAAATTTTCTATAATATTGCGCAAAAGTCGGTTTTTTCCCATTTTTTCGCCATATACGCACTGTATCCCTGCATGACCGTTTACGTCGCCTGTTCGCCAACTCCGAAGCTTGCTCCCCAGCTACCGGCGCCGTGTGTTCACCCTACCTTCAACGCCATCGTCATACTGTTCCCAGGTACTTATCAATTTCCCTCTGTATACCTTGGTCCTTGCAAAATTCACTAAATCAAACAAGAAGAGAGGGAAAACATAAGAATTGCTAGAAATCCTGAGTAGCTAGAGCTTCAGTCCCCACTGTAATCCCCGAATTCACCTGTAGAGGACCCCCATTGTGCAAAATTATCACAATTTCACAGCTTATTGCGGGTTTGCGACTCTAAGCCATTGCCAGACAAATCCACTGAAAAATCAATTCTCAGTCCCAACATTTGCTCTTTAAATCTCTCCCAAGAGCATTTCAACTCTGTTTCACCCCAATTTACCTTGTTCTCTCTGCAAATTGCCCTGCTCATTGAAATTCACTGCTCTGTATTGCTTTTTCCAGAAAATCAAGTTCAAACACAACTCCAAGTATCGGTTAACAATGGAGACCCATGTGGCATTAAATATTGCACCTTTGAATGCCCCACATAAGGACCTAGAATGGTTGGCCCTTGCTGACAGAGATTATCAAATGAGAGAAACTGTAGAGCTGTGTAACAAATACCACATAGAAACAGTTTGTGAGTTAAAGAAGAAACACAGAGATGGTACTGACCTCCTGGGAATCTGGAAATCCCATTTGCCAATCTATTATCTTCCTCAGGTCAATGAGTTCCCTGACTTGATTCACCAATGTTGCACAAACTATGACCCCAATCAAAGGGCTGTTCTGAGTCCTTCAGGCTCTGTCTTATTCCATATCACTCCTGAAGCCATCAACCAAATGCTACAGTTTCAACCTACAAAGCCACTGGTTCCTCTTACTATGCAGCTTTTACTAGAGCAAGGTGCCAAGCTCTCCAACTCACAAATTACAAGAATTGGCCAATTGTTTATGCTTCCAGATTACCAGCCCCGACAACCTCCCCCTTATCTGCATGTCTGGTTCAATGACATAGGGAGACTGCTAGTAGACATGATATCCTCCATCCTAGGGTTCAAAACCAGTGAGTTTGTGGATGAGACAACATTGGTAGTGCTATCCATTTTCACCCCAGGACAGCCCCCTGCTGTCCAGTATGACTATGCTACATTTATAGCCAATAAAATTCATGAACAGTTCATGAACTTGGAGAGAGAGAGGGTATTCAAATACACCTCCTATATATATCATCTACTCTTGTACAATCAGCCTGATAGCTTTCTTGTTTTCCTCAAGAAACTAGATGCAAAGGGAAACAGAAGATCTGTAATGTTCTGGACATCAGTCTTCCATCATATTCATTACTCACCATACAATTACTGTGAGTTTATTGACCTCTTCATTCACCCAGCCTTGTCACTGCTGCAGAATTCCCCTCCTCCTAGACTCACTGATGATATGCAGAAAATCCTCCAGATTTCTAATAACTATAGCATTGGAGATTGGTAGTTTTACCAAGACCACACAGTGATCAGAATATATGGCTGTGAGTTAGCACCATACAGGCTACCAAAGTATGTTCCCATGAGAATTTTTGCATTAGAATATTTCCGGCAGTTTGGAAATGCAAATATGATCCACTTTCATAGCAGAAACAAGAAAGCACAGCTGAAAATTAAGCATCAGTTGGGTCCATTTATCTTTAACAAAAGGGAAGAAGCTTGGGAAGAGGCAGACAAAATGCTAAAAGGCCTCCTCCTCAAGACAAGCTTCTATTGGGCACCCTATGACCCTAACCATTTCATAAGCCTCAGAAGAATCAAGTATAGGCTTGCCACCTATGATCATTTTAGCATTCCAGAAATTGAAAAACATGCTAACCAACTAGAGTGGAGGGAAGGCACCTTAGTGGAGGATTATTCTGAAGAGGAATTAGCAGAAAGAGCCATTAAAACTTTAGAAAAGGCAGTTGACTTGGAATATTTTGGACAGGTTTGGTCTTCAGCCCCTCAGCATCTTGGAGAAGCTGCCTCTTCGTCCACCGTTCCCCAGCAGCCTGCCAAAACAACTGATCAAGCAGCAAACATGGCCAAAGGCAAAACAGTACAGCAAGAGGAGTCACCTCCTAATGTAGAACAACAAGAAGGTACAGCCAAGGAACCTGCCTCCACAGAACAACAAACACAAGAGAAAATCCCTCCGGGGCAGGAGGTAACAGTTGAATCCTCAGTTTTACAAACACCTGCTAATGAGGAAAGAACAAGGAAAAGGGATAGGCAAGAGGACACTCCTCCTACTACTTCAGCAGACCAACAAGGTGAAAAAAGACAGAGGCTAAATCCCTTTTCAGATGAGGAACTACCAGAGAGACCAACCGATACTATGCCTCCTCCTAGCATTGAAACATCGGCCAATTCCTTACAGCAAGGACAGGACATGCCATATGGGTCAGAAGTGAGTTCTTCAAAGCAGCGATCTAAGGCGGACTCTAGCATCAAGCAGCAGTTCATAGATATCAAGAAAAGAAATGAGCCTCTTAAGTACCAAATCTACAATCAACTTTTGAAAATGGCCCCAACTAATCAGCAGAGGCTAATGTCTGCTTATGATATTCAAGAGCAAAAAATGACTCTTAGTCATTTTAGGCCTACTATGCAGCAACCTCAAACAGCTGCCGATTATATCAAAACTAATTTGGAAATTTTTGCCAAAGACATCCACCCCGTGGATCAGATCGAGCTACATAGGCAAACCGGGGAGATGCTCTATTCCACGTTAGCTGATAAAACCCTACTGGCGCACGAATTACAAAATTCTTTACACAATACTGCTGCCCAGCTTGAATTAGAAAAGGCATCATCTCAAGCCAAGGATAACAGAATCAAGTCCTTGGAAGAGATCATTATAGAGCTGGGTCATGATCCAAAAGACCCTAGGGGTGTGCAGGCGCTATTAAAGAAAAGAGATGAAGACATAGCAGCTATGAGAAAGCATATCAAGCTACCAGCTACCCTTCACCCTTAGACTGGAGAGGTGGCAGAGCAAAAGAAGGATCAGGATGTGGTTGCTTTACTCCTGAGTTTATACAAAAGATTGATGGAAACATAGAGTGCATTGGAGGTAGCATTGAAAACAAGACAAGCTGAATTACCAATGCAGCCAGCACAGACATCTGCAGCAGGTCCTCCCACCGGACAAACATCAGAGGCAGGCCCTTCAAGCTCAGCACCAGCTACAGGAGTATCAACACCAGCAACAACATCATAATAGGGACCCAGCCTCAGCATGCAGAATATGATGAAGGAGCTTGAAGCTTTAGAAGCACAGATGGCTGAACTAAAAGAGACCAAGGATAAATTAGTTGCCATTGAAGAAAAGTATGATAAATCAAAACAGAGCATTGCTGAAAAAACAAGAGAGGTGAGGGCTCTTGAGAAAAGAATAAAGGAACTGGAAAAAGAGATTTCTCTTGATAAGGTTGTAGTTGAAATCAAGAAAATCCTATGGGCCAACATTGGTCAGTCTATTACAGACCAGTGGCAATATATTGAAACTATCCATGAGCATATGGATCTCATAGGCAGGGCCCAATTAGAAAATCAAAGAGCAAGGGCATCTCTAGGCAATATGCCTGAAATAGCCAACAGGATGATCAATGTCCTTAACAATCGCACTGGCCCCCAGCTGGCAGCAATGGGTATCACCAGCAGAACTGATACCATTTTACTAGTAAAGAGGGTGCTTACCTTGAGAAATCATGTACAGATATTGGATAGAAGGTGTCAAGAAATGCAGGCAGATGTGAACAAATCTATTGAAAAAATTACAGCATTACATAACAGAGGTCTTCCCAGTTTGGTAACCAGTGCAGGAAGGTTACTATCTCATGAAAAATATGCCAAAAGAGTCAACACATATGCCACAAACCAGATCACTGCATCAGTGAGTGCCCCAGAGGAAACAGGGCCTCCATCTGGGCAGAGTCTCTATGACAAACTGGAGAATTTATTCTTTATTGTGAATGAGATTAGACATCTTTTTGAAGTGCCTCCAAACTATTACAAATACACTGAGGCAGATGAGACTTTAGGCAAAATCCTAAGACACCAATTGCCTACACAGGAATGGTGGATGGGCATGATATAAACGTTGCTGTGAAGAAATAGGTTTTTCACCAAATTTTTGTGTATCGATCACAAGTCAGCATTTTCAAAAAAAAAATTAATTAATATATTTGCTCTGACTGGGAAAGGAGTGGAAAAGGCCAACTCAGCAATCAAATTTGTCAACCAAAGCAGGATCTACAGATGCAGATGAGGGGGCTGAGGTAGCCACACCATGACAAGGCAGTAAAGGGCAGATTTCTCAAAATCAATGCAAAGCACTCGACCAACCCAGTTGCCTCCAAAAGTCAAAGAATTTCTGACAGAAGTGAACAGTCATTTATTGTTAATTTAAAGTAGCAATAACTATTGCATCTGCTATTCTTGAAAGTTGGTAAAGACAGTTATTGAGCAAATGACTCATCGTTAAGATATTTTTGTAAAACGATTGTATATATATCCCCACGCATAAACTTATTGGGGTTGTTGATTTTCTTTTCCAAAGAGCTAATATACTGTAATCTCAGACTTTTAATACAAGAAGTTGATGGGATTTCTGAAGGTCTGCGTTGTTTGAAGTGTTGTGTTGAGCTTGCTTGCTGCTGTAGGATTCCTGCGTTATTTCATGTCACAATAAGTTTTTCTGAACCGTGTTATTATGTTTTTCACCTCTTTCATAATCCGCTTATGTTGTATGTTTTGAAGGCTTAGCATTAGAGAAAAAGAATAGTTCAGGATTTGTTCATTGAACACCCTAAACTCAATCTCTGATGTTATTTATGTTTTCTTCAGAATTAGTCATGAATGTGAAATTCTTAATTGCTCACATTTACACTAAAACTTTCATAGTAAATACTGTTCAGGAATTCTAATTTGCTCCTGGGTAATATTTCCTTTCTCCATATCACCAGCGTAGTGAAAGATTCTTAGTTGCCTCTCATTGGCTGGTAACAATCCGTATTTCCAAACTTGAAGATTGTTCCATGAGTGCCCATCTGGCCCTGCAGTATCACCATTCTCACAAAGTACTTCAAATAACACATGATCACAGACTCCAATGCCCAATGGACTAAAAACCCCTGAAAATTGTATTTCAGCTATTAGGAGACATCATTCAACCAAAATTTTAAAACAAAATTCAGTGCATCATAACTAGCCTAAAAACATTACTAAAACAAAGCTAAATTCTAAAGAGAGAGCCCTCTCTGATTGCAGGCAGGATAGAACCTGTGATCCAAAGATTGGTCTGTGGTTACCTCGGTCGTATTCCCTTAGGAGTCAAAGGGAACAACCTGAGTGCTAACACCACAGTCACCACAGGGTATCATAGGGGAAGGTTGAACCTGTCATCCTATACATAGCACACCAACAAGGGAGGGTGAGTCACCCTGTGGTCGTATGTTGCTCCAGTAAGTACCCCAATCCCCCCAGAGCTCCCAGAGCTCAATGCATGCAACATGCAGGACCTTATAACAAGGTCTCTCAACGACTACAAGTCGTTCGGAAAAGTCACGGATTTGACCTTTCCCTGGGGCTTTGACAAATGTCTGCAACTTGTACATTAGTTTCAATGCGATGGAGCCTCCTCGCTCATTGAATTACCATATCCCAGATAAGGCAATATCTGATGTCTATCTGCTGGAGAAATCATCGAATACGAGATTCCTCAATAATCGAATCCCCTCTCTGGTTGTCACAGAGAATCACAGTGGTATTCATCATGTGTACAAATAGCTCACTTAAGAGCTTCTACAACCATGCAGCTTCACATGAGATCATACTCGTAGCTATGTATTCGGTCTCGGCAATGCTTATATCAATTGACTTCTTCTTCCTACTCATCCATGATATCGAAGCAGAATCCAAAGAGAACCGGCACTGAGAAGTGCTCTAGTGATCCTCCACACTGCCTGCCTAGTTAGCATTCTCATAATCATGCAGTTTCATATTTCTGGCAGGGTATCTCAATCCATGAGAGATTGTGCCCCGTAGATATCTCAAAAGATTCTTGGCACTAATCCAGTGAGGCTCAACCAAATATGAGCTCACCATGCTAACTGCAAAACATATGTCCGGACGGAAGTTCACCAAGAACATCAACGTGAATGAGTTTATGAAACTCAAAGGCATTTCCCAAATCTGGTCCGACATCACTACCATATAACTTCTAAAAGTTAAGATCCTCAAGGTAGTCACATGTTTGCAGTTTATCATTCCACATCCGGAATCCAACTCCCTCTTACTTCTGCAAATGAGAGGGTTTGCACGTGTCAGAAATAGGTCATCCTCATAAGGTGCCGGTATAAGAGGTCTATCATCCACAACCTTCGGGTAATGGTTTGGATTGGTTTCACTCCTAGTGAATCTCAGCTTCATCAGACAACTATCAATCCTCTCATACTATGCCCGAGGTGTTTTGCTTCAAGCCATAGAGGGCTTTCTTCCACCTGTATACATAAGATTCCCGATCATGAATCTCAAACTTCTTGGGTTGTTCCAAACCTGTGGACCTGCTGCATGAGGGGAATGGTCCCCTTATAAGATTTTCCTTCGGTACATCTCAGACATGTACCTTCATGCTCTTCTTAAATTCAGGCATCCCTATCACCATCTAACTCACATCGGGTAGGGTCCCATAAGTAGACCTCCGGTGTTATAGATGTGATATGTCAATTGACATAATCCCCAATGGACCATCCTACAACTTGATACAAATTTCCAACCCTGAACCCATGAGAAAAAACATCTTTGAAAATTCTATTTTTTAACATGTACCTTTCCATCGATGAATGCCACCCTGAAACCTTTGACTTCCATTTCCAAGATGGACACCAGGTTCTTCTTGCAATTAGGTACATAAAAGAGATTCTTGTAAATGAATAGAGTTACCCTCGTTCAATTGAGGGGTAACATTCCCTACACCCTTTCCGGGATAGGTGGCATCGACTCTAAGTATAATCCCACGGTTGTTTCTGTCTCTACCAAATTCGAGAGAGCACCCTTCTATCCGATGAGGTGCCTTGAAGCACTACGATTAATAAGTCTATCCGATGAAGTGCCTTGAAGCACTACGATCAATAAGTCAGATTCCCAAAGAATCTGAAGGAGAGGGCCAATACAAGATAACGCTTCTTTATCTTATCAGAAACAATATTTGATTCTTCATACCTGGGATTCTTTGCTTTCTCTGAAGAGTCAGTTGTTTCCTTGATGACCTGCATTACCTGTCATTCCTCTGATCATTGAAGATGTCCCTGGAATGATTGTTATCATCACCAAGTGATGTGTCCCTACCTCAGAAACTCCTTTGCATAATGGCCGAACTTATTACAACCAAGGCATTTGCCTTTCCTTCCACCCTTAGATCTGAACTTCCCATTGAAGTGATCTTTAGGTAGGCCATCAAAAACTTTTGCTGCACCATTCTGATAATATTCTCTGCTTCGACTTCACCCTTGGTGAATTTGAAGAGGGATGAGGAATCCATTGATCCTTTTTTTTCCCTTTCCCAACTATCTTCGATGATTGCTTTTTCACTTTTGCTTGGGCATTGTCTTCACCTCAACTTTGATACCATGTTAATTTTAGGTATGTTTTATGCTTAGAGAAATTTATTTCAATTTTCACAGTTAGCTCAATATCTTTTCTAGATTAGAAATCACATCAGCATTAAAGTAAACTGCATATAGAACATAAAAATAAATCACAGAAGACAAGCCAAGACAAGAGGACACAATATGTGGTGCTAGCCAAGGACAAATCCCAATGTGGGGAAACTCTTGATCAATTCTTCTTATATGTTCTTCAATAGTTCAGCAGAGAGAGAGATATAGTACGTTTACAACATAAGTCAACACTTTGACTTATCTAGACAAGAGCATAGATCATCTCTAAGAAGATGATACATGAGATCAGTTGAAGACATGATGCTTCAACTGATTCTCCAAGGTGACTCCTTCACCTATCATTGTGTTGCATTTCGTCATCCTGCAGCACCTCACCGCACTGCACCATGCTGCATCCATCATCACTATGCTGCATCTCATCGCGCTTCATTAATCATGACTGTACCCATCACTGTACTGCTTTATGTGCCATTGCTACACCATGTTTCCGTACTGACCTATGCTTTGGCTGTACCTTGCTTGCTTGTTTTCCCTTGCTTGCTTGTTGTCCCTAGCATGCTTATTGTCCTTAGCATGCTTGTTGTTACATGCTAGTTGTCCCTTGCATGCTAGCTGTAACATTGCATGCTTGGTGTATTTGCTGCGAAGTACCATACAGCTGTCCCAACGTTAGTTAGCTATCCCTTGCATGTTGGTCTCCTTCGGAGACAGATGGTCCGACAGTTCCCAACAATTCCAGCAGTTTAAGCTGTTCCTGGCAGTTCCGACAGTTCTGGCAGTTCCAGGTTGTTCCGACAGTTCTGGCAGTTCCAGGTAGTTCCGATAGTTCCCGGCTGTTCCGGCTGTTCTCGATAGTTCCAAAAGTTCCTGACAGTTCTCGACAGTTACGACAGTTCCGACAGTTCCGACAGTTCCAACAGTTCCCGACAGTTCCCAGTAGTTCTAGCAGTTCTAGCAGTTCTCGATAGTTCCCCGTTGTTTCGGCAGTTCCCAGCAGTTCCAGGCAGTTCCAGATTCTATCATCTAGATTAGGGCAACGTTATCCCTTAGGATCTCTCCTCCTACTAAAACCCAAAGACAAGTAGAGAGGAAGAGATCCCAAGTGTGTTGAAAATGACTTGAAGGCCACCTCTATTTATACTTAAAATGTTGAACACAAGTGGGGTTTATTTGGTTACTAGTCGACCTTGACGAATTGTCCCATAACACAAATAAATTCATATCTCCATGAATACTTATAAGAATCAGATGATATTTAGATCAATCCTACACCTCTCGATGAGAGGGATCCAAGAAAAATATCAGCTTCCATTAATAAAATGACCCACATGGAGTTTGGCCCTAGTTGCCAATTTTAACAAAATAAGACTCACTTGTGGAAAAGGTAGCTTTGGAGATAGATGTGTAGAGGCATCAATGCGACAGGAGGATAGCACAAAGAAAGAGAGAGAAGCAAAGGCTAGAAGATACTGAGAGGATGTTGCATGAAGTCTAGTAGAAGCTCAAGGACGAACACGAGTTACACAAAAAAGAGAAGGAAGCGCAACATGAGCATGAACAAGAAGAGGAACAGGAACATGAATAGGAGGAAGTGCAAGGCACACAAATAGCACAAACTGCACCAATATAGGTTGAAGACTCTGAACTAGCAACATATGAGGAACAGGGTGAGCAGCCGTAAGAACAAGAACTTGCTCTATAGGATGAACATGTAGTAGAACAAATGGACATGGAGGTGGAGTAGATGGAACATGATTAGGATACCAAACTCATGCCAAAAGAAACCGAGGTCACTCCACAGGCTTCACCAGCTCCAACAACAGAGCAAGTCCCGAGTAAACAAGGGGATATCATTCTCCTTGAGTACCCTCCAAGAACAAAGATGTACAACATAACCTTTGATGAGTCGCAACACAAAGTTGTACAAGCACGTAGAACGTGCACCGTGGATGAGCATGCATCACCTGCACACTTTGAGGAACGACTGATTGTGTCAAATGTACAAAAACATCCAGCTGCCTTGGCCGATTCTACAAAGGTTTATGCTGCAGCTACAAGCTTGAGTGTTAGGTTCTTGATAGTAGAAATTGAGTGCATGACTAAGGCGTTGTAAGCAGCCAAGTAGAGAGAGGAACAATCAACAAGATCCGCTAGAGTAGAGATGAAGATGGCCATACTTGTTGAAGTATCAACTCTTGAGACATTCATGCGGAGACTATATGATAGGTTCGTCACTGTGCACAAGGTAGTTGTCCACCTACATGGTCATCAACAACGCTGCACCAAGATAATGCAAACACTCGCAGACATACATGCTGCAATTGATCATGTACAAACATGGACAATGAGGTACAAAGGAGCCCCGCTTCACTTGCATAAGATGATGAAGCCGCAGGTAGAGTTGGAAAAAGCACGTATCCGGTGTCAGATCTAGAACTTTGAGGAACTCCCACCACTCATCACTAGTATTAAGGCTTTGTATGCACGGTTGTATAAGAGTTTGGATGTCGAGGTGAGGAAGTATGGCACCCCATTGATTGGTACATTCATCGAGGCCAAAGAGAAGAACCAACTCAGACTGGAGCTTGATGAGTACTTTGATCAGTTGATGCTTACGACCACCAGTGCAAATTTGCAAGTGAGTGCAGATAACATGCGAATGTACATCGTCGGTCTGGGCTTGCTCATGACTAAGCTGTGCATGTTACAGGATGAGTTGGACCAAGGTTCAAAATCAATATAGCCGAAAGAAATGGAGGCAAGAGTTTGTTTCCAAAAATACTTCATCAAAGAGTACATGGACACCATTGCACACTATCAAGAATGGCATCAATTTGTCACCGAGGATCAGAGGGAGAAGTTTGATGAGCTGGTATTTCCACAACCGTCTGAGTCTTAGTGTTGTCTTGTCTGGCTGATTCAAGCCAATTTTTTCCCACATGGGTATATGTGGAAAGTGTGTCATTTTTGTAAACATGATGTAAAGTGAAATTCCAAGTGTCATTAGTGGAATACAAACAATCATACATAATGTAAAGAGTCATGAGGGTAGTTCAAGAGTTACAAAGGGGAATGTTAAGGGTCACCCCACCGTTTGTCATAAATATGATGCAGGATCATCCAACACCCTTAGTCAAAGGGAGGAATCCAAAGCGAAGCGAAGAGAAGCACGTGGACCAAGGGAGCAAAACAGGGAAAAATCTGTTTTAAAACAGATTTAAAGGATGGATGGATAAAGTCTCGAAGACCTTTTAATGTAATCTTCCATGTGTTATGAGCATGCATGTAGCATGCTTTAAGGGCTTTTTGTTAAGAGGATATGATCGAATCCTTTCAGTAATCCGATCTAGTAGGTCAATGTTCCTTATATATATGTGACTGAACCTGCGTGTTAAAAGTAGTAGTTAGAGGAGAGAGCAGCAGATAGACAAGATGTAGTCAAAAGGAGGGTTTGTCCTAAGGCTGAAATGCCTTAGAATTGTAACCGTGCTCTGTATATAATAGAAAGCGTGTAATAAGTGTTGATTTATGCGTCTGTCTGTGTTTCATATACAAATATATATTGATCTCTTAATTTCCTATTTGTATGTGTGTTGATCCACCATCGATCACAGTAGGATCGATGGCGATCAAATGAATGCTGCTATATGTGGAGTCGTTTATGAACACAGGTGGCAGAGAATTGTGTTTAATATATGCAGAGATTCCATCAAAGTGGCGAGAATACACAGGAATCGTTTCATCTTATGGATCAATGGTCCAGACCCTTTATGGCATCGGCGGCAGAACCATATCGCATTGGCAGAACTCGTTTCCAAAGGGCCGAACCCCAGAGTTCAAGGATTGCTGATGAGCGACCACCCATGAAACAAGGACCGTTGGATCGAAAGAGGATCAACTTCGGAGGTGTGATCGAAGATCAAATTTGACAGAGATCAAGGGACGACGGAGTTGAATAGCTGATAAGCGATATGCCAACAACTATATTGCCGATAAGCGTTAATCGGAGATCGGAAGGATCGAAGGTGTAGGCAGTCGGGCGGCATCGAAACAACGCTGAGGGAAGGCGATAAGAATTGGATCCATCGATAGTTATGAATGCTGGTGCATAAGATTTGAGATTCACTTTATATGTGCTCGAGTGGATTTCCTGTGTATTCTTTGTATTGTGTAAAGTGTTGAGGTCGAAGGGTTAAGGCTTAATGCTGATATGTGTAATGCTCCTGATAGATGTGAAAAGGCCGATAATGTGGTGGCTCCAATTTTAATGTAAGTCCATGGTATAAAGGCTTAAAGCCTTGCAAGCGCTTCCGATAGGTTTAGTGGGCCATAACCCACAGGCCTAAAGATGGATCAATTTGTTTAGGGAAAGAGATTTTGATTAACTCCCAAAATCTCATTCCCATCAAAATAGAACCTCATAACTCATAGGACAGAATTTTGGGAGCCAAGATTTTGCTAGGCATTGCTTAGAGAGGGCTTGGAGAGTATTATGACGAGCCTTGGCTTCTCCACAATGCAGAGTGAGCACATCTCTTTGGAGGAGCAGGCGATGTTGATTGTAATGTTCCACTATTAGGGCTAGTGGTTGTCATGGTTGTATGTATGGATGGAACTTTCACTTATATAATATAACAAAGCCAACACATTTCATGCATATGTTGTTATTGTAGTTCGACTACTCTGGTTACTTTAGCAATGTATGTAGTTTTACTTACGCATTGATGTATAGACTATTTTGTATGTGAATATATGAATCTTATTGAAGCGTGTTGTTGGTTTAACTCATCACTTTGGGTTGTTGAATATTCTGCTTTCCAATTTGTGATGTCATTCAGCTTGTGTGTTCCTTTCAAGCTACATACTATTACAGGCTTCTAAGGAGCACACTTCTTTTCCCCCTCCATTTGTTAGAACTTCCCCATGCACCTCTCTTGACTTGCTGCAAGGTCACACACTTGCTTCCAACAAGGATATCTTGCTTACTTTTGCGCGTTATCGCAGTTAAGGCATAGCTTTACTACCCACCGTTGGGACTCCTACTCCAAATGGTCTGAGGTCTAGTTAAGACTTCTTACTGGGGAGATCCCCTGACATGTTGGCCAGTCCAACATCGTCAACACAACCCTTAGTATAGAATCATTAAAGAGCATAACAAAATTACTCTATTTGAGCATCAACATGTCAACCTACAAGACTTGAACCTAGGTGGGGAGGATAACAACTATTCTGCCCAGCCACCCAAGATAAACTCAATTGACATATAATTTTCGTTGTTTTCATAACTTCATTTGCTCCATCCCACAACTAATAATTTTTCAAAATCTGCTAAAAAAAAGAGATTTTTCCCTTCATGGAGTTTCTATATGATCTTAAGTGTTGATAAATTTATTCAATGCTCGTGAATTGAATATTAAAATTTTAAACTTGGGAATTGGACCTTAATGAAACCAAAAATGAAAATCATTATACTTTTCAAGTCCAAACCAAGTTAGAGAGCTCATTAGGCAACAACCTAGCTTATTCTGACCTTTAGGGATTCTTCGCTCAATGACTAAGATACCCTTTTGTAGTCTAAAGAGGCAAAGCCACTAAGGTGACAATGAGTAAAGACTTTTTCCCTTATCAGAATCTTTTAGTGGTAAGAGACCCAAATTAATATAGCTTTTCCTAGAGCTACATATAAATAATTTTTGCATGTTTTATATAAATGCTAAGTTGAATGGATCCCAACACGTATCCAACAACAAGTACATGATATTTTGTAGGACGTCAATTACAAACAACAACATCATCAACATCACATTCCACACAAGTTTTAGGTGGTAATAAGGGCGTGGATGCATTTTAAGAAAGAGTTCCTACCAACAATACTATCAACATTAGGTTCCACACAAGTTTTAGGTGGGGAATTGTTGAGAAATCCTTAGGGCAACATAGTTAGGGTTTTTACTTAACTAGTTTTCTATTTCTTGAAAATTTCTTGTGATGTTCCTTATGAATTATTCTTTTTTAATTATTATATCATTATCATCAAGATAAATTTTGAACAATGAATATCACAAACACAACAAAAGAACGCAAGATTTAGGCACTCAACTAGGGGAAAACCCCTCTTTTAGGGGAAAACCCAAAAAATATTATCTTCTTTTAGAACCAAATAAAATGAGACAACCAAGACCCTTTGAATAAAAACAATACCTCATCCAATCCACCAATTTAGGCTTCAAAGAAGACTAAAAAGATTTCCAATTTCAACATAAATTCAACTTCAATATCCAAGTCAATTGAGGTCTCCTCTCTACAACTTTTGAGATTCTCGGCCTGCGCCTTTAGTCCTGCACCTTCAACACCTTTTTCCTCAGTATTTTTGCACGTGTGGGTAGAAACAAGAATATTTTATGGTCATCTACTTCTTCGCTAGCCTTCTTTCCTTTTGTGATAGAGTAAACCTTCTTTTCTCCAACTTCTCACTTCTCTTATCTTCACAAAGTTGTAGATCAAATACCTTTTATGGATTGATTATCAAATAGGTAAAATGCATTTCAGTATATGGTCTCTTCAAGGTGGTCGAGTGCCTTCAATGAGGATGACTTGTATTCTTTTGAGGCCGGCTTGGTGGACAAGTGACTAGTGACACCTTATACAAGAAAAATAATTTTCTTCTTTGATACAATGGGCCCAAGAAGGGTCCAAAACATAAATACATTGACAATGACTTATGAATCAACCCTAGAAGCCTTCAATGGAGGCTTGAACTAGAAAAAAAATACATAAAGCATGAAACCTATGCTTATAAGTATTTTTCTTTTACAACAATTTTCATTTTGACAAATACATAATCATGACATGAGCTAAACAACAATTATGAAGATCGATACTAGTTACATTTCTCAACACTCCCTCTTAACTATAGAGGTATTCATAATTTTTCCACTGGTACAAGCTTGACCTCAATTTGAAATGTTCCAAGAAGAGTAAAACAACATACGCAATGCTAGGGATACCCTCACTGCCAAAGTATCCTCCCAATAGGGACTAAGGTGCCATCAAGGAAACTACCACTACAGGTACCATTAGCTTACAACCCTAGTATCAATCCAATAATATATAGATACCATATAGGCCTCCATTCCCTAACACCAACCCTTACAGGGATCTAGGTATCATCAACACTAAACCGAAGTTCCACAAGACCAAGATACCCTCCCACACCAAGATCTAGACATCATCAAACAACTAAGATCTCAATACTAACTAGGCCATGATGTCCTCCCAAGTGCCATCATATGGGAAGTTTTATGGTACTCATCTCTTTCTCTCAACCAAACTAGAGACATCTACCAATCCAAGCATGTAAACTTCTCAGGGAGAGATCAACACATCAACTACTTGTTTATCCATCCAAACATATTGTAGCCACATGACTTTAATCAATTCCTATATATTGGTTTTTGATATCCTAGCACAATCTCTGGGGTTCTCAATCATTTGGATTCTTCTTAGTTTATCATAATATCCAAACAAATCTTGACAAAAGCTTCCTTCTCCAAATTCTTAAGAAGTACTAAGCTCACCAAGTCTTGTTCATGACCTTATCAAACACGAATAATCATCAATATTGTTTCAACCATTCTCTGATTCATTTTCTTATTGATATTTTCTAAGATCATGTCCTTTCTCTTAACTATAATGGATTCTCCCTCTTAACTTAGGGAAATCAACAAATTTATTCTTCCAGCTACACATGTTCTTTCTTTTGCATCAGAGAACTTCGACCTTCATAAACATCATTTTTTACTTCAATGTCATCAAGGTTCCCATATCTCCCTATTTCCATCATGCTCATCAAAGTCATCATCAAGTAGTCTTACATCTTCTCAAGCTACTGAAAATCGTGTACCTGCAAATCTCTTCAACAAGCATATCCAAGCACAAATATATATGTATAAGAGCACGAAGATTAACTTTACCATAAGTAGAGCATCTAGGGTTATCAAAACTTCAAACAAGACTTTAGATTTTCAAAACCTAAACCTTGTTAGGGTTTCAATTGTACGAAAACATTTATACCTAGTGTTACATTTTTATGCCCTAGACTTCATAAAACAACCTTTTCTAGGGTTTTGACACAAACCTTAGATAATATTATCAAAAACTTAGATATCCAATATTAAATTTGGGTTTTATTCACAACGAAGGAATTTAGGGTTTTTTTCAAGTCCTAGAATCTTATTTCAACTTTTACAAGGGTTTTGTTATAAACCTTATCTAATATGACTAAACCCTAAAAAGATATGGTTTTATCATATGCCCTAGATACCATCAACACACCCTAAAACTTAAAATACTAGGGTTTCACTAAAGTGAATAAATAGAAAAAGATAGTTATTATAAGGGTTGATTTAATATAGAGATCAAATACCCTATCAATATAAGAATATTTAGAGATGAGAGAGTTATTACCATAAATAGATTTTAAAGAGAAAATAATCGTACCTGCTTATATGATGACGACCTGCTATAAATCTTAGAATTTTAAACATCCTTTGAATTGCTTCTTCTTCAAACTATGAAAGAGCTCCCTCTTGAAGGGCTTCATTTTATCATGATAGTATCTTCAGGGTCCATCTCCATATGAGTCAACTTTTATCAGAGTGCCCAAGGATCCAACTTGATTTACCAAGTCACCATTCCTTCTATTCATCATGACCTAAGATCAACATGTCTATCTCATTTTGCTTCCTTCATTCAAATATCTGCAATATTCATTGGCACACACAACCAAAATATACAGGTACAAGAGCATGATGATTATCTAGGGTTTCCATTAAATTTTAGAGAATGAATTTCTAGGGTTTTTTAATACAAACCTTAACTAACTTTAGGGGCATTATGTCAAAACCTGGACATCATTTAATTATATTTTTTGCAAAGGATTGCAATATGCCCTAGAGATCACAAGTCAGGGTTTCTTAAAGGGAACAAGAGAATTAGGGTGAGGTTTTCCATACGTTCTATCTAGGATTTACAATCCCTAAATATTAAGAATCTTCAACACAATGAGAACTTACAAGCCCTAGAATCATACAAGCAACTAAACCCTAAAAAATCCTTAACATGCTATACATACCTTTGTCCTCCGTGATTTAAAGTTTGATGTTCCATTGAGCTTATTTCTTTCCTTGCAAACTGAACACATATTGTTAGATGATTGAGACATAAAAAACAAAAACAATACTTACTTGACTTTAATAAGATCTTAAAGGCTTCTTCCACAAGCTGGTATAAGACAACATGAACAAGTTCTTCTCACTGTTGTAAACCACTTCCTTTATTGAGACAAAGATAATAATATTTCTCAACAAGTTCTTCCTTTCTTCAGCGATAGGCTATGTACCTAATTTTCTCTTCGTTGTATTTTTCAATGGGTCTTCAAATAACCAAGAAAGAATGCTTTTCAAAAGACAATTCCACTGCTCTTTCTCAACTTCTAGTTAGGGTAAGATATAAGAGTTTCTACAGGTCCTTAAATAGACTTCTCCTTTCACAGTTATAGACAAAGATGCATAAGCGTCTTCCTTTACTATTCTTGACAATAACGTTGGTCCCTTCATGATTTTCAATATAACTTCAAAAGGATGTAGACTAGATCCTCTTTGATGTTTCACAAGAGTAGTATAAGTCTGATATTTCTTTTGATCCTTTTAAGCCAACTATTATGATTCTGTGGAGGCTCGACCTTCCCTTATATATATATGCACAATTCTTCGTCCTTCTCCATAAGGATATTGGCTCCTTTCAAAGATTATGGTGACTATAGCTCAGTTCTCAGAATTGTTAATTTTACTTGTCCACAGAACCTAATAAATTCAAATTTTTGAGATGACTTAGATTTCAGATTTCAGAGGTCAATTCAAACCCTATACTCCATGCACATAACTTTGCTCTACAATTCAGGGATCTCACCTTGGTATACACTCATAGTTAAGCCTTCTTGGATCCCCAACTGATGCTTCACGACTCCCTTTATTGCTTCGGTCTTCTAGCTCCGGCTTGTGGCCTAATTATTGAGGTATTGTCTTATAAACAAGCCCAGAATTGAGCTACTTCAATTTGATCCTCCTTCAAGGTAGCTCGTTCTTGAGGGCTAGAATTGAGACTCTTGTTTTCCAACCAAAAGTGATCTTCTAGCTGACGCTTATGCTATTGTCCTTAGCTCTGATACCATGTTGAGAAATCCTTAGGGCAACATAGTTAGGGTTTTTGTTTAACTTGATTTCTCTTTCTTAACATTTTCCTGTGATGTTCCTTATTAATTCTTCTTTGCAATTATTATATCGTTATCATCAAGACAAATGTCAAACAATGAAGATCACAAACACAACAAAAGAACACAAGATGTAGGCACTCAGCGAGGGCAAAACCCCTCTTCTAGGGGAAAACCCAAAAAAAATTCTTCTCTTCTTTTAGAACCAAATCAAATGAGACAACCAAGACCCTTTGACTAAAAGTAATACCTCCTCCCATCCACCAAGTGAGGCTTCCAAGAAGACTTGCCAATATTTCCATAGTCAACATAAATTCAACTTCACTATCCAAGTTAAATGAGGTCTCTTCTCTGCAACTTCTGAGGTTCTTGGCATGCACTTTTGCACCTTTTCACTCAGTCTTTTCGCACATGTGGGTAGAAACAAGAAGATTTTATTGTCCCCTTCTTCTTCATTAACCTTCTTTCCTTCTGCAATAGAGTAGACCTTCTTTTCTTCAACTTCACACTTCTCTTCTCTTCACAAAATTGCAGATCGAATTCCTTTTATGGATTGATTATCAAATAGGTCGAATGCACCTCAATATATAGTCTCTTCAAGGTGGTCGAGTCCCTTCAATGAGGTCGACTTGTCTTTTTTTGAGGCCGACTTGGTGGAGGAGTGACAAGTGACACCTTATACATGAAAAATAATTTTCTTCTTTGATACAATGAGCCCAAGAAGGGTCTAGAACATAAATACATTGATTATGACTTATGACTCAACCCTAGAAGCCTTCAATGGAAGCTTGACCTAGAAACAAAATACAGAAAGCATGAAACCCATGCTTATAAATAATTTTCTTTTACAATAATTTTCCTTTTGACAAATACATAATCAGTGACATGTGTTAAACAATAATTATAAAGAACGATACTAGTTACATTTCTCAACAGATATAAGGGTATGGATGCGTTTTAAGCAAGAACGCCTAATAAAACCCCATTTTCTTGGTTTGAATGTGGAACAACTCTGACCATACTTTTCACATCTCTTAACACCACTCCAATATGGACAAACCTTCCACCATCACCAAAGCTTACCCTATTCAAAATGCTTTTAGATTAAGTATTCCTCATTTCCTTGGTTTGCACTTTGTATTTAATGTGGAGCAACTTTGAGCATATTTTTCACATCTCTTGGACACCACTACAATATGGGCCTTGCACCATCAAAAAGGCTTACTCTATTGAAAAATGCTTTTAAATAATTATTATTCATTTCTTTGGCTTGCGTCTCATTTCCTTGGCTCGCATCTTGTATTTAATATGGTAGAGAAAATATAACCATATTTTTCACACATTGGGCACCACCTCAATATGGGCCTTTGACCCTTACCTACCTCCAATATGGGCCATCGCCACCTCTTAGGCTTATCCCATTGAAAATGATTTTAAATTAAGTATTCCTTATTTTCGATGTGGAGTAACGTTGACCCTATTTTGTTTAATGTGGAGTAACTTAGAACATATTTTTCACATCTCTCAAAGAAATGGTTGTCGAGCACTTACCACTCCTTGCACGACCAAACTTACCCCATTGACCAACTTTGACCATGTTTTATTTAGTGCAGATGAACTATGATCATATTTTGTCCTCACCCACCCCCACCACCCAAGCTCTCCTTATAGAAAATTCTTTTTAAATTAAGTATTCCTTATTTCCTTGGCTCGTGCTTTTAAATTAATTATTCCTCATTCCCATAGAAATTGCTTTTAAATAGAGTATTCCTTATTTCCTTGGCTCATGCTTTTAAATTAATTATTCCTCATTTCCTTGGCTCACTGCTTAATGTGAAGCAACTTTGCCCCGATATTTTATTTAACACAGAGCACCCTTAAACATATTTTTCACATCCCTTAAAGAAATTTGTCAAGCACAATTGAATCATAGATGTCATAAACATCAAGATGTGAGCTCAATTGAATTGTAGATGTCATAGACTCAAGATGTGAAAGGCTTACTGAGCAAGTCTCATTAAAGGAACTGAATCTTAGACTACATGAAGTTGAGAAAACCTCGAAAAAGGAACCAAATGGGCAAACTGCCAATCAAGAGGTGATTTGCCTATCAAATACGATTACAAATTTTGTGAAACCATCAACATTCTTTGTTGAAATTGTGAAGACCAGTCTGGGAGGTGTGAAAATCGTCAAATTAGACAGGTGGATTTGTTTGGAAATTCCAACCCTGACACAGAGTATGACATTGACCTTCTTGAGCTCAACATGTCCTATATGAAACATGTTAAACTCAAAAAGCTCCTTACGACATGTTGAACTCAAAAAGCTCCTTAGCAACATTTGAAATAGTTCATTTGTTTATTGGTTACCAAAGTGAAAAATTGTGAATCTTTGTCAACATGACATAAGACATTTCTTCATTGCCTTATCCAACATAAAGATCGTGGATTATTCTTTGTTCTCCCTCCCTTTTTCTTCCCTTATTTTATTAACATTTTGTTCTCCCTCCCTTTTTCTTCCCTTATTTTATTAACATTTCAATTTGGCTGGCGATCCTAAAAAGAATAATGAATTGAGTATTGTTTTTTTTTTTTTTTTTTTAAAAAACATTTATTATTTATTATTTTGTTCAGCATTTCTCCATGTCCATAATCAAACTAGGATATGTTTTTTGTTAGCATTTCTTCGAAACACAATAATATAAAGAAACACAATATAATCAATTCGTAATATCATTTACATCTCTTATAATTTCATTACAGATCCCTTATGATTTTGTCATTATCATTAAGATCTCTTGTACTTGCCATATCCTTAAAAGATTGATCCAGCCTCTTATAAATAATTTTTTGAATTTTAAAGTTAAAATTGCGATTAATATGCCGACATTTTAAAGATTCCATATTACAAAATATTTCAAATGCATATTCCAAAAACTTTATTTAAAATATTTCTAATGCATATTTCAAAAACTTTAATTAGATATCACTATCACTAGTATTTTGCACTTTTACGAGATTCCCGACAAATACTTTATTATCTCAACAAAATTTGTTAAAAACAGATAAATAAATATTATGGAAAGAAATCCTGTCACATCCAACAGATAACAAACAATATGACACGAGCAAATAAGGCCGTACGATTATGGCACCAGCCAGCACACATTTGACATTTAAAAATTACTAATCATTTGGCATTATCCGTTAATAACTTAATGTCGCTTTAGTATTTTTGTCGACGGAGCGGTTATTAACCGCTAACTGTTATAAAAACTTACACGAATAGCCGCCCGCAACGGCACTGCGTATAACAAAATAAAGTAACAAATTTAATTTAATGATTTTTTTTTATCAATCCCATCGAAATAAATTGATTAATCTCTCTGGTCAAAATCATGATTAATTAGGGATCTGTCATCTAAATATATTGTCGAGGGAGCCGTTGCAGGCGAGGAGGCTAGGGCAGTTGATAACTGCTTAGCCGTTTCGTTATTAACGGGTAACTATTTTGCTTTTCATTTATAATTATTATTTATTTTAATTGGAACATTCAATATTTTCTTAAAATAAGAAAAAATCAATCCACTGAAATAAAATGAATTGAACGTGTGATGTCTTTTTAATAGGAAAAGTGTTAATCTTGACTTATCATTTTCTCAATAGCAAAGGTGTTAATAAAGTAGCAAAAGTGTTAATAAGATGCTAATCGTGATTTCTCAATAACAAAAGAGAGTTTTTTCAGCAAAAGCGTTATTCCTGGTTAACCGTGACCATAACAAAAGAGAGTAGTTTCTTTACTAAAACTGTTATTCTTGGCTAACCTTGACCTCTCAATAACAAAACAAAGTGACTTCTCAGTAACAAATGAGGGTTTTTTCAGCAAATTCCTGGCTATCCTTGACAATAATAAAAGAGAGTAGTTTTTTTCGGTAAAAGTCTTATCTTTGGCTAACCTTGACCTCTCAGTAACAAAAGAAAGTTTTTTCAGCAGAAGTGTTATTCATGACTTCTCATCTTCTCTATAGCAAAAGTGCTAATAAGATGCGGCGAGCCATATTTCTCAGGCTATCGGGCCATAAATGAACGGCGGGTGTATATGCCCACCGTTCGATTTCGGCCTTAGCAAAATCGAACGGTGAGCATATACACCCGCCGTTCATTTATGGCCCGATAACATGGGATTTATTGACGGCCATAAGATGCTAACCATGACCTCTCAATAACAAAGGAGAGTTTTTTTTCAAATGTAATGTTACAAAAATGTACTCAATAACAAAAGAAAGTTTTTTTAGCAAAAGTGTTATTCATGACTTCTCATCTTCTCTATAACAAAAGTTCTAATAAGATGCTAACCATGACCTCTCAATAACAAAAGAGAGCTTTTTTTCAAATGTAATGTTTACAAAAATGCACGCTAGCCTTCCAATAGCTAAAAAAAAATTAAATTAAATGTAATATTATGTGACATCTCCTTCACATATTGGGCGAGGTGGACTTCTGTACTTTTGTTTAAATGTAAAAATATATATATTTAAATGTAATGTTATGTGACATCTCCTTCATCTTGGGCGAGGTGGACTTTTGTATTTTTGTTTAAATGTAAAAATAAATAAATTAAATGTAATGTTATGTGACACCTCCTTCATATTGAGGGCGAGGTGGACTTTTTGTATTATTATTATTATTATTATCCAATTTTAAGGTCACAACCAAACCACATACCAAATTGGTGCATGAGACCCACTTGTTTGTGGGAGGAGAGATCCAACTATTTGACTACTAAGCCTACAAAGGCATACTCTCTATCTACCCCCTCATACTCTCTATCTACCCCCTCTGCATACCAAATTGGTGCATGAGACTTGTTTGTGGGACAAGGGACCCAACCATTCGACTGCTAAGTGTACAAAGGCATACATACTCTATCTACCCCCTCTGATTTTGATTTTGAACCTGTGACCTCCTAAGAGGAAACATATTCTCTTAACCATTAGGCCCACTCAAGCTGTGACATCATACATAGTCTACCCCTCTAGTTTTGAAATTGTGACCATCTTAAGTTGAACTTGTGACCTCCTAGGAGGAAACACATGCTCTTAACCATTAGGCCCACTCAAACCTCCTAGGAGGAAACACATGCTCTTAACCATTAGGTCCACTCAAACTGTGACATTGACCTTTCAGGAAGAAACACATGCTTGTTGGCATTATGATACATATGTTGTACTTGATGGCAACCCTTATGATACATATGTTGTACTTGATGGCAACCCACTCATCTCAGATAATAAATTATAGTGTAGAGAAAAGTTCATGCACTTTTATGCAGAGAAAAGTTTATTTCATGTAGAGAAAAAATTCACGCACTTTCATGTAAGGAAAAGCGCGTATATGTTGGAGAACTTACCTTTGGTCCATGGTAGTTAGTCCTTGGTATTTGAACCTATGAGGAAAAACGCATATATGTTGGAGAACTTACCTTTGGTCCATGGTAGTTAGTCCTTGGTATTTGAACCTATGAGGAAAAGCGCGTATATGTTGGAGATCTTACCTTTGGTCCATGGTAGTTAGTCCTTGGTATTTGAACCTATGGTTTTGGACCATGGTACTTCGTCAAAAGTGTTGATCTCACGTACTTTCATGGTTGGTTCATGGTATTAGTCCAACAGTTTTTTGATCCTATGGTTTTGGCCCGTGGTATTGTGAAAGGCCTAAGCCTATATAAAGCAAAGGAGATCACTTGGCTAATTCATCCTTGCAATTGAATATCTTAAGATCTGAAATATTGGATTATTGTTTTGAAAGTTTGATTTATGAAAGTGAAGTTGAAAGCGAATCTGTGAAGGGTGATCTCTCGAGCGCTGCAGCTGCGGAAGTGCGGAGGCGCCACAGAAGGCGCAGTGCGGAGGCGCCACAGAGGCGCCATAGAAGGTGCAGGTGCGGAGTATGAAAATTGAATGAAAAGTGGCCTTTCAGATTATGTGTTGTGCTTCAGTGTATCCAGTCTGAAAATTGATGAAACGCGGTACCTGGAAGAGAGAAGATTGTAGGCCAGCGCCTATGTACTAGTATCTAAGCTAGTACAAAAACTAAGGGAGATCTTTGGAGCATTGTAGCAGGTAGCAGCCTGCGTACTAGTAAATGGATCCGCTAGTACAAGAGCAAAGGGGGTTGTAGCTCCCGTACTAGTATAAGACTGCACCAGTACAAATATTGTAAAAGGATTTTCTTATTAAGAAGAAGATTGAGATGACTTGCAGCAGGTGGTTTTTCTCCCGCATTGGGTTTCCACCTTATATCATGGTGTTCATGTGTGTGTCTTATGTGTGATGATCTATTCTCTATTACGGCATCTGTTATCTGACAATATGGTTGATAATGTTCTAATGCACTCATTGAAGATCAATTAACTTAATCATAAGAAGTTGTGGAAGTAGCATATATGAATCTGATTATGGAAATGAAAAAGTTTTATTAATGTGATAATACTGATTCACCCCCTCCTCTCAGTATTATTTCCAACAATGCTTTTAATCATTACGCTCAAACAGGGTGAAGGTTCATGAGTTGAAGATCAGGGCCATCCGGAATTGGCTAGTTCCCCGAGATCCGGGCCATCCGGAATTGGCTAGTTCCCTGAGACGTGACTATGCGAGAGGCTGCTTGGGCATCTGCACATACTATAGGAAGTTTGTCAAAGGGTTCTCGCAACTGGGAACACCCTTGGACCGACTTGACCAACAAAGTGGACTTCACATGGACTGAGGGAGCACAAGCCACTCTCGATCGCCTCAAGGAGGTGATGAGCAGTGTGATGCATCGAAGGTGGGAGTCTCCTAAAAGGAAACACACGCTCTTAACCACTCAAACCTCTTAATAGGAAACACATGCTCTTAACCACTAGAGCCCACTCACACTGTGACATCATACATACTCTACCCCTCTAGTTTTGAACCCCTCTTAGGAGGAAACACATGCTCTAAACCATTAAGACTCACTCACTAGGTCTTTTGAACCTGTAACCTCTTAGTAGGAAACACATGCTCTTAACCACATCATACATACTCTACCCCTCTTTGTTTTGAATCCGTGACCTCTTAGGAGAAAGGACATGCTCTTCCCATTGAACGTGACTCTCTGTTTTTGAACGTGTGGCCTCTTCTTAGGAGGGAAAAGATGCTCTTAACCTCTTTTCTTAGGAGGAAAAAGATGCTCTTAACTATTAGGTCCACTCAAGCTATGACATCATACATCTCACTAGACCATTAAGCCTACTCAAACTGACATCTCACTATAAAAGACCGACATCTCATCTCACTAAAGTGACATCTCATTATAAAACGCCGACATCTCATCTCACTACATCTCATCTCACTAGAAGAGGACTAGACGAGGCCCACCTCTTAGGAGGAAAGATATGCCCAAACACTCTTTTAAACCAAAGATACTCTTTTAAAACATTAAGCCCACTCACGCTAACATCATCATCCCGCTAAAGCCCACTCATTCGCTAAGCCCACTCACATTAACATCTCGTTAGACCAGATCAAAGTGGAAAGACATGCTCTTAACGAGGTAACGTCGTTTTAATGGACTTTTCATACTTGTTTAACGTCGTGAGCTTATTTAAGCTCGTGGCTTATTTAAAGGACCTTTCATATATTTTTAAAGGACTTTCCATACCGTGTTTTTTTTAAAAGTACTATTTTATAATGCAATGTCATCTCCTGCATAGACGAGGTCAATATGAGATCATAGATTATACACTATTATCATCGGTCAATATGAGATTATAGATTATACCCTCTATCATCTTGGTCTATTTGGCTTTGGCTATAAGCTTCAACCTCTATTGATAAAATTAGAAAACGACAAGGAAAAATTGATAACGACAAGAAAAAGTACAAAATGTTATAACTTTACCTCAACAAAATTTCTAAGAAAGGGATAAGGAATCATATGGATGGAAATCCTGTCACATCAAATGGATAAGTCAAAACAAGTCTCTAACAAGAAAACAGCTCGGAGCGCTGGTTCGGGAAAATTGGGGCTACAGCGTTTCGGAATGAGTCACATATAAGTGAAAACGGGCCCTATTATGACACAAGCAAGTAAAACCCTGTGGTTACAAAACGAGCCAGAGTCATGTGACTTGACATTTAAGTAAATTGCTAAAAATAATTATTCAGCTACTGCTGAATAATATCCATTAATAATTTAATGTTGCTCTAGTTATTAGTAATTTAATGTTGCTCTAGTTATTTTTGTCGACGGTTTGTAACCGCCGGTCGTTATAAATACTTACGGGTACACACTACGGCATTACACATTTAATATAATAAAATTGATTTCTCGTTCTCATCCGTTTTTTCTTAAATTGTCAAAATTAAGATTACTTTTCATGACATCAAAAATTAAAAGACATTAATTGAGGACTCGGTAGTCGGTTTTACATTTGAAATTTTGTCGAGGGATTTTCTAACAAAATATTTAAGAACGTTACCGACATGAATTTTTGTTGTGGGGCAGTTAGTTGATAAATATGCTAAGCCGTTTTGCTTTTCATTCGTTATTAACTACTAACCATTTTCCCTCTCATTCATAATTAAGATGGTCAATATTTTTTTTAAAGCCAATACATTGAAATTAATAAATGTTAAAGTAAAAGGGCAAACAACTGAACTCAAATATGTATGCAAAAGATTTGTTAAAAACAAATAATAAATAGATATACGCAACAGCGAAGAAACCCAAACATACGGGCACGTGTATTTACAGAGCATATCATATATGCATTTCCATATCTGTGCGCGGTCCACTATCGTAAACGTAAACGTAAATAAAAACCAGCCCCAAAAACCTACGCTGAAAGCCCATAATAATGAAATTAATAAATTATCCCAAAAAAATATGTTAGTGCCCCGTCAGCAAAAACGACCCTCTCTCACTACCAACGAGGCAGAGTGGGGTAACCACGGACCTGCCAATCTACAGAACCGCCCAGAAACCAGCAGTGCTGACCAGTAGGGCCACGGCAAGGGGAGCCAGAGAGAGAATCTGTGGAGCGGCATCACCGCTGGAGGGAGCTACGGCAGGGGCGCCCAAAGGAGACAACGCAGGTGAAACTTCGTCGCCGGGCACTGTGGCAGGCGAAAAAGCAGGCGACGATCCCAAAGCCGGAGCCTCCGCAGGCGCCACATTAGAACGACCGCCACGGTGAGTCATAACGACGACGACCAGCTTCTGGCCCTTTTCACAGTGGCCCTGGGCACCGCTAATGAAGTAATAGGGGCCAGGGCGGGGGAACTTAAAGGCCGTGTTCCCGTCATTGTATGTTGCTGCGGGGTTCGTCGTGTTACAGTTTTGGAATGCATCTCGAGAAACGAGGAGTACCGAGTCCTGGTTTGCTGGATACTTGAACACTGCATGAACAGCACAAAAACCCAGACTTTAGCCATGAAAGAAAAATAAATCGAGAACAAGAAACAGAGCTTTAAAATTTCAGAACAAGAAACAGAGCTCTAAAATTCAAGAAAAGAAACAGAGCTCTAAAAATTCAAGAACAAGAAACAGTGCTTTAAAATTCATAGAACAAGAAACAGTTCTTTAAAATTCAAAGAACAGTTCTTTAAAATTCGAAGAACAAGAAACAGTGCCTTAAAATTCAAAGAACAAGAAGGCAGAGCTAAAATAAATTTAAAATTCAAGAACAAGAAACAGTGCTAAAATAAACTAAAGGACTCACAGAGAGCATCGCCGACATGAAACCTGAGCCTCTCGGCCCACTGACTGAGGCTCTCTCGTTCAGAGCCAGTAGGTATGCTCCAGCCACTCTTGCCTCCAACTATGAAGTCAGTCGCAGCCGCCATTTCAAACCCCAGCATAAAACACAGGGCCAAGACGCACAGAGCCTTTCCGCTAGAGAAACCCATTTCTGCTACTACTGCGGCGAGGTGCTCCACCAAATCGCTAGCAACACCAGAAACAAAGAAGGCTTCCAAGCACAAAACCAGGCAACAGAATAGAATGGCGGTGAAGAATTGTGTATGGAAAAATGGAGGGCAAAGGGCTTTTAAAGAAATTATTCCGCTAGACGTTGGGCTCGGAGCGCTCCAGAAGGATCGGGAAAATTGGGGGCGAGAGGGTTGGGAAGAAGTTCCGCTAAACGTTGGGCTGGGCTCGGAGCGCAGCAGGAGGCTCGGAAAAGGTAGCCGTTGCCAGCACCTGAGGGCCTGGTGCTGTGCTATCCCAGGTGGCATGTGAACGTTAGGTCCTTGATAATCGTGAAAGCCATTGATTTTTTATGTGCAGATTCCTAAGTTTTTGCTGCAATCAAGATCGCTAATATTAAATGTTTGGAAGTGTAATTGCAATTTTGGGAATGACAATTCTGACAATCCCTGAATGTCCTTCGCCACTTGGTGTTTGCTCCGTATTTTGTGTCGTTTTCTTCTTTTGCCATGTCCAAGAGGGACGGATGTTGCCTGGGTGCCCTGCCATTTGGCTGAGGTGCCTTTCTTGGGTAAATTTATCTTTGAATTGATTTTTTAACAAAATATATAAGACCGTTACCAGATCAAATGGTTAGATTGGAAAATTAATATTATACTGTATCCACTAAATTTGCAAAGGGAGTACAACTGTAGCGTTGGTGGTATATGGAATCTGCAAAGGGAGTATAACTGTAGAGTTAGTGGTATATGGCATGGTATACATTTTGGGATCGTTATATATTTTTATTATGATATAATTTTTTAGTAAAATTGTTTATTAATTGCTTGGAAGGTATTTGTGAATGTATAAATTGATTCAGAGTTTTATTTTTTTGGAAAATCTTTAGTACGAATAAGTTTAACAAATCACAAATATTATTTCATCATTTTTATTAGATTTTAATTTAAAAAAATTATTTTTCTAAATAAAAATAATAATATATATATATATAATTTTGAGAAAGAATAAAAATTATAATGTTTAGCTTACACTATCTTACTTTACATAAATGTGTTTTTCTTTTGTAATATCTGACCATCCATCTCTATTAATATCCAAAATGAAAAATTACATCGGAAATTCCTTAGAGCCCAATTTTTAACCTAGTCAAAAGACCAATATCTTGTTGAAAACATAACAAAAGATCGACCACCAGAGTGTTAACAAATTGACGTGGTGGATAACCAACCATACCAAAAAACCCATAGATGCTAACAAAAGAGTGTTTTTATCCTCTAACATCAAGTACCATACAAGGATAAGGATGACAAAAAACATAAGAACAACCACCAACTATGAAACCATGAGACAAAAACGAAAGCAGAGATGGACTCATTTGTCCAAGATGATCACTAGGTAATCTGGAGAGGAGTTTGCACTGACCATATTGATTGGTTGAACATTTATAACCGCTTCCCCATTTTGAGGTGCATTTGAGTCAGTATCAGAATCTGAGATTATATAGTGTTCCATTTTGTTCAATCTAACCATAATGTCATCCATATCATAACAAATGTCCCTCATTATCCTCTTCAAATCCTCCTGACCTACAAAGAGCTTGTAGTTATCTACCTGTTTATCTCAGAGCACCATGTGAAGAAGAGTCTTCATCTGCCTGTGTGTTGATATAAAATGCATAAAATATAACCTTCTCTTCCTCAGTTTACCAAGGTCTGACACCCATTTGGTATTACCACTGCAGACTTCAGAATCTGAGTGATACATTTGATCTCCAAACTCCTTTTCTTCTAAAGTGTGAATTTCACACCTTCATGGGAATAAAATTAAAGAAATTGGCAACCAACTCCCACCCAAATAGTTGCTGATGTCTGGAAGAAGACACCCCTGATGCGCCTCCCCTGTGACTGAGCATTCGTTGGCGGGTGGGCCACAAGAGTCTAGTACCTGAAGTAAATTTAGCAAGAGCAATTTGGAGCGACCAAGTGAACGGACTTTGGCTAAATATTGGATGGGATAACTCGATTAGAACCCAAAGTACCAAGTGAGAAATAACATAGAGCTTAAACTTCACAACTAGGAACTCAATATATACGTTGTCTAGGAAGCTACAAGAGAATGGTTTCTAACCAGACTGGACACTAAAGCCTTTATGGACCAAAACAAAAGAGCAATTGACTCTTTGTGGCTTTGGAAAAATCTTCTAGAGAACTTGAGAGTGAACAAACTTAGAACCAAAAAGAAAAAGACCCATTATACCAGACTCTAGCGACCAGTACAGGGAAATTAAATGAGATTCCAGAGGGCTCGAGGGATTGAAGGTCTGTAGTGGGGAGAACAACAACCAACTCGAATGAAGGCCCAAACGAAGTGTTATGCAGGAAGCACACAAAAAACATTGGCTCCCTAGATGTAATGACACAACTCTCGCAATTATATTTCTTGCTAAGGGACTACAATAGAACAATGACCTACAATAAAACTTGAAATGGAATGAACCACAAAAGTTTTGGAAACAAAACACCAGTAACAATGAACAACACTGATACTTGAACAGACCTAAACCTCGAATGGTATATGACAACGACCAACAATAATACGTAATTTGACTTGAAAATTGGACGTTATGGCAAGAAATCGCTAGTAAGGGTAATCCTCTCTTTAGACAGTAATTATCAGGTGAATGAATAATACAAAAGAGTAAGTGGAAGTCCATAACAAAGCCTATATGAAGGAATAGTGAGGTTTGACACCTTAAACACTCTTGTGATGTTCGTCATCCTAAAACAGTAAGCAGGTTGGTATACAATATGACATACAAGAGGCAACGTTTACCAGATGTGAGCCAAGGTCGAAACAGTACACCCAATAAATGTCGTGTAACGCTTCTCCTAGGGTTTCACCATCCCAGGAGCTCGTATGATGGTGAGGTTAGAAATAAGCCTCGATCGCATGTAAGAGGAACGCACAACCATATCCAATCCACCATATGCTCTCACCCCCATACTTGTGCCAGCTGAATAGTTGGGATGTCAAAAATCATTTGCAATCTCGCATGCCCCATCTCCCACCCTCGTGTATTTAATGTGAAAACACCTCCACCATACAGAGGCACTATGTAAACAACCGTCAAGCCATGCATGTTCTAAGTCCCACCAAGTGGAGGCCATGGCACGTTCACCAAGGGTCGCCTCCAATTTGGCCATACAAACCATTTGCATGTGACTCATGACCAGAGGGATGGTCCGTTTGCCGAAAAACGAAAATGTTATATGATCTAATGATCTGAAACCGGTAAAGCACCCCCATCGGGGATCCTTGCCTCCACTCGTTACCTGCCCTATTCCACCAACTATTTTAGTTCTAGGATAGAGTCGTGTTGCATCCATTACTTCCATTCCTCTTCCATTGCTACATCTCTCCCACCACTTCCCCATTTGGCTAAACAATTCATTGTCTTATTACCTTCCCTCTAAGTGTGCATAGGTATAATGTAATCAAAAGTTAGAAATATTTCCCTTACGTTATTTGTGACTTCTTGAAGGTGCCAATTGCAGATAGGTTTCTCTAGAGGATGACCTAATAAATTTTTTTTGCACCATATTGATCGCTATTTGGTAGTCCCCATGGACTTGTAACAACTGTATCCCTTTCCTTTCTACTATTTGAAGACCTTTTTCTAATGCCCGAAATTCTGCGAAGTTATTAGTAGTTTCCCCACAAGAAAAAACATAGATGTGAATAGGATTAGAATTTCTGTCCCACAATATACCTCCAAAGCTTGCCTCACCTGGGTTGCCTCTTGAGGTACCATCAAAACTAAATGCTACAAAGGATTATGGAGGAGGTTGGAAGAATATCTCCCCACTCTAACCTGTACGATGAACTTTGTGAAGAGAAAAAACTTTATATGTTTCCAAGTTCAATTTTTTTAGAATAATCACTTCTTCTTCATTCAATTTTCCGTCTCTCGGATCTAGCAAAGATGTTATCAGGGTTTTTATGATATTATTACAAATTAAATCTTGCAACATATAAAAAGGTCTACATTTACCATCAAATACCCTTTGGTTCCTTTCCTTCCACAAATTCCATACAGAAAATCCCAAAATAAAGTGTCATGCTTTCAATACCCATGGGTGCTTAAACTTCGCCCGAAACCATTCCTCCAACCATACCTTAAAATACAATGAATTTGGCAAGTCTTGGTTAAATAAAACATGAACAAACTGACACATTTGTTATGAGTAAGTGCAAGAGAGGAATAAATGGTTTGTTGTCTCCTCTTCCTGTAGGCACAACGAACATCTTGATGGACCTTCAAATCCTTTCCTTTGTAAGCGATCCCAAGTTAGTGCACAACCCCACGCTATCATTGAAAGAAAAGTGGAGACTTTGGGCAATCCACTTTTGTTCCAAATATTACCCCATATTCGGTTATCCAACTGACGCTGAACTCAAAGTAATAAAGAATAAGATTATCCTAGAGAAAAGGTTCCAGATTGTCATTTTCCCCAACACAACATATCTGTTTTGAAAGAGCTTCTTATCCATATACCTTGAAGGGATTGATAAAAATCTACCCAAGGTAAAGAGTCATTTGAATTTGTCCAATATGACTATGTTTTCCACTATCTCCAACTGATCAGGTGCTAAAAAAAAGGCTCAAAATTCGAAGTTTTTGGATTGGTGTGGAACCTAAATGATGCGTAGTGCTTGTCATCCTAAATCTGACACAACTCATTTCGCACGAACAGACACCGTATGCTCCCAGAATCATGTTCTGTTCACTTTCCTAAATAGGCAAATTTTTGCAAAAAATTGACAGTCCAGTCAGCAATCCATACTGCTGACATGGCATTGACTGTGCAGGTCTATGTGGTAGTTTGACTGGTCAACGACCTTTGACGAATCAAGTTGTACCAAGTGGCATGTTCTCATAGGTACAATTTGGCGTATTTTTATTGGTTGGTTGGTGGCCGACCACGGGCTGACACATGGCGGAACCAGAGGCCTCCATGTGGCAGCACGGGGCCCACTAAAATTTTGGGTCGAGGTCCAGGCAGTAGCAGCGGGGGTTGAACCGGCGACCACCAAGCAACGAGACAAGCCAACTACCAACGTGCCATCACAATAGAACTTAACATGTTGTTGGCATATATTTGAAAATAATGTGCGCACCATTCCGGGGGAGGGGTCAGCCCATGGGAGCCGGCCCTTGGTTGCGCCACCACCAAATGACCACCAATGATTAGAGTGGGGGATTAGGCGATGGAGGCAGGCTGTTGGCCTTAGCCCTGGGCATGTGGCCCCCATATGGCCACAATTTTCAGTTTTTAGGCGTTGGAGGCTAATTAAAGCGTTTGACAGTTTCGCCCGAAAATCAACGAAATTCTTGCTTCGTTAGATCGTTTTGGGGAAAATTTGTAGGATGGTGCCGGATTTTGGGGAAATTGCAGTGCCATTAGCAAAAAACTTGGAAAGGCCATAACTTCTTCAGTTTTTGACCAAATTAAGAGTAGAAAGAGGCTACACAAGCATTTTTGGGCATTTTGGAGCCATTGGAACATGTTTCAGAGCTTTTTGAACATTATAAATTGATGTATTCACACCTTTTAACATAATAAAGAGGGCTAAGCCATTAGAAGTTGGACTAAAGAGACGTAGCCCAGGAGGGGTGAAATCCTTCATCATGTGCTGTTGTGATACTGTTTATGGTGATGTTCATGTTTGTTATATGTTGTTGCTCAATCATTTGTTCATGCTAATTTGCACATAAAATTTACATAAAAGCACTAAAAAACTCATGTTTAAACTTGCAATTAACCTCATGAATCCTTAAGCACTTTTAACATATTCTAAAAAGGAATTTAGCACAACAAAACTAATTTTCCCAATCATATCAATTTTGGTATCATAGCTTTTGGTTTTCTTTGCGCAAGAAGGATTTAACTGTTTGCAAGTGAATGTCATGCTTACAAGGTTGAAGCTCAAGAGAGGAGAAGAGAAGTTGGTTGAAAGCCCTAAATTTGGGTCAAGGAGAAGGAGTGCAAGGTTGCTACAATCTCCACCACTAGTTCTTCCTCAAGTTTTAGTTGAGGCTTCAATGAGCATGTCACATGAAGGAGAGCCTACAAATATGACAAAGGATGAGAAGGTCTTTAGGAAGGATTTCTTTGACATGACAAAGATGGTGAAAGTCCTGTATGAAGAGAGGAATACCAGATTGTAGGGTGAAAAGGAGAGGGTTCTTCAGGAGGAGGTAATGGAAATGGAGGTAAACCTCCACCCTCACCATGAGAAGAATGCCACATTTCAACGGGCAATGTCCTATTCGTTTCATGATATTCGCAACATTGTCCAGCCTTACTTGGATGACCTTCCTGCCCATTCTCGTAAGTGCCAAGATCACCCAGACCATCTTTGGCATATTTTTCTACGTTGCAGACACTATAACATATGGTTAAATCCACACAAATGTGTTTTCTGTGTGGAATCAAGACGACTCCTCGACTTCATTGTTTCCAAGGACAAGATTCACTTGGATCCGCTAAAAGTCAAGGACATTGTAAATCTACCCCCTCCATCTTCACTGCACCAACTCTAGAGCCTGCAAGGAAAGGCCAACCTTATCCGTCGTTTTATGCCCGGCCATGCCAGGCTAGCTACAGGATTTACTCGGTTGCTCAAAGAAGGAACACCCTTTGCATGGGACGAGGTGGCCCAAAAATCTTTTGATGATCTTAAGGTCGTCCTCATAAATGCTTCTCTATTGCATCCACCAGACTATTATCGAGATTACTTCCTTTACCTAGCTGCAACCCCTAGAACTATTGTTATGGTGTTGGTTCAAGACGACGATGAAGGCGGTGAACATGTGATCTACTACCTTAGTCAGAATCTCCTTGACACTAAAACGTGTTATGAACATGTCAAGAAGTTGGATCTGGTTGTTGTTCAGGCTGTTCAACGTTTGCGTCACTATATTCTTTTACGTACGACTACAGTTATTTATGAATGAAATCCTATGACCTATATCCTGACTCGTTAGTTGCTAGGGGGCAAGTATTCTAAATGGATTGTTATCCTGCAAGAATTTGATTTGGTCTTCACTATGGCCAAATCTAAGAAGTCACTTGTTTTCGCTAAATTGATTTGTTCCCTTCCCTCCAAAGCTCTCCCTGCTGGTGCAAATGAACATATTCCAGATGAAACCCTTTTCCTGATTAGCACCCTTGATCTAGGGTACAACGATATCATGGTGTATCTCCTAACCTCCACGTTCCGGTCAGCGTTGACCAAGGATGATCATCGAATGATTCGACATCATTCCAAACCCTAACGTATTATTGGTGATACTTTATACCATGTTGGCGTCAATTCTGTTCTTCGTCGATGCCTCACAATCAAGGAAGCTAAAAGAGCTGTCAATGATTGCCACTCTGGGGCATGTGGTGGTCATATGTCTGGTTACGCTACAGCTTAGAAAATCCTTCGTGTTGGTTATTTTTGGTTGTCTATCTTCAAAGACTACATTCTTGCTGTCCGCAAGTGTCACGAATTCCAAATTTACCAACGCAAGATGCGCGCCCCACCTGCTCACCTACACCCCATCATTACTGTTGGTCCCTTTGCTAAATGGGGCATCGATTATATGACATGTAACCCTTGTTCAGCTGGGGGGCATGGCTATATTATTGTCGCTATGGATTATTTTATCAAATGGGCGGAAGTGATGCCTACATATTCTGCAGATGGTAAGACAACGACTCAATTCCTTTTTAACAATGTTATTTCCAGGTTCAACATACCCCAAGCCATTGTCACAGACCATGGCTCCCATTTCAGAGATTACATGATGGCAGAACTGACATCTGCGTTGGGCTTCCACCACGATGGCTCGACCCCATATTACCCTCAGGCCGATGGCCAAGTTGAAGCTGTGTACAAGGTTTTGGTGACCATGCTTCAGTGTACTATTGGGATGCATAAGTCAAATTGGCATCTCATGCTTTTTTCAGCTTTGTGGGCCTACTAAACTTCAACCAAAGACGCAACTGGTTTCACACCATTCCAGCTAGTCTATGGTCTAGAAGCAAGATTGTCGATTGAATGCGAGATTCCTTTGCTCAAGTTAGCTTTTGAACTCCTCCCCGAAACATCACCTCAAGAGGAACAGATCTTATATTTAGAACGACTAGATGAGACTCGCCATCTTGCTGCCTTGGTCATCGAGGCACAAAAGAAACGGGTCGAATCCCATTTTGACCAATTGGTCTCCCCTCGCGCTTTCTCTGAGGGTGATTTGGTCCTGCTATATGACCAAGCTAATGATCAGCTGGGGGTAGGCAAGTTCGAACCTATGTGGCATGGGCCCTATATTATGAAATGTGTTTTGTAGAAAGGAGCCTATGAGCTTATTGATTATGAAGGAAATCCTCTCGATAAGCCTTGAAAGGGGCTTTACCTCAAAAAGTACTATGCTTAGGTCATGTTTCATGGTTACTTATGTACATTAGTGTGTGATTCATTTTTGTACAATGTGGTTTTGTGTGATAGTTTTCAAACAACTTTCCTATTTACTATGCTTTTCTTGCATTGCAGATGTCTGCAACTCCTCATGTTGGTTTCGCCGATGGTGCTTGCCGAAGTACCCGGAACCTATCATCTGCGGCATGGGCTATCTATATCCATAACGGTGAGTTGATTGACCTTCAATGTATCTGCCTAGGTCGTACAACCAACAACATTGCTGAATACAATATGATCATCGAACTATTGTCAGAAGCCATCATCTTGGGTATCAAGGAAATGGTTGTAAACCTGGATTCACAGCTTGTTGTCCTTCAACTCAACAGGCAGTTTTCTGTCAAGAACCCTCAAATATTATGACTGTATCTCCGTATCCGTCTACTAGAAAGACATTTTGATTGTATTACATATCATCATATTCACAGACGCATGAATACATTGACAGTGCATTAGCTAATTACGTGTTGGATAGACATTTACGAAACATGTAAAAGATAAGACAAACCATCTGTACCATAATAGACAGGAAAATACAACATATGTGTGTGTGTGTGTGTGTGTGTGAGAATGTTTGATACATCAGAACGCCAAAAATAATATGTGTGTCTATAATAACATGTCCAGCTCGCAGGCCTCGTACATCTGTGGCACGCATGCCTCAAAAAATATGTAAGTGATGGACCTAGGAACTAATTAGCATGGTGGTCATGATAGCACGAGACAGCTCGTGCAACACGACTCAGCAGTTGGTGGATCCGATCTGAGACTCCCACTATGTGCCTCTGGTATCGCCGAGGCATGTCTCCTATTCGAGCATACTCCGGGATACCATGAGTCAACCCTTCAAGGTTCCTCGCGATCTCCTTCTTGTTATCACTCCCTTCCTGATAAGGGGCGACATCATCAATAAGATGGGGGACACGCCTGGCTATCAGGGACATCCCTACTAGCCACTTTGGTCCAACATCTGCATAGATAAAGAAATGTTATAAGCATGCATATATCAAAAACAATTAAAAAACATCAAAATCGAAAGTTTGATTTTTTACCTTCATCATCGAAGTCCTCTCCATCTGGTGAGGGGATATCTAGGTAACCATGAGAAGAATGCCAGTTGGTATGACATATGATGACCCCCAGTGATCTTAGACAACTCCAGTGGGCATTAGACAACTCCAGTGGGCCATCCGCGGATCGCGTGGCGCAGGAGGATCGAACTCAGTCAACTGATACTGGAAGAGTGGCACTTGTTCCAGGAAAAAGGTCACAAGTACTGATCTGAAGCCAAATTTCTTCAGATTCCCCATCCTGGCCTTGGACAACTGGCACTTGATGCTCATCTTCATGGCCTCTCCCCAGTTGAAGATCGTAGGAGATGTGCAGTCAATAGCATAAAGGAACTCCGACTTGTTAGTCTCATATTCCCCCTGGGACCCCGCCACTCTATTGACACTACTACACCAAGGGCACTTTTGAGACATTTTTTTAAGACAAAAGAAATCTTTTGTCTCAAAAACTCATTTTTTATTTTAGTTATTTTACATTAAAAATTAATATCAATTGATTTGTCTTAAATATAGACTTTAAGACAAAAATAGGTTGAGACAAAAATATTTTAAGACAAAAATTTATATTTAAGACAAAAATAGTTTAAGACAAAAATATTTTAAGACAAAAGTAGTTTGAGACAAAAATATTTTAAGACAAAACTTTATATTTAAGACAAAAATAATTTAAGACGAAAATATTTTGAGACAAAACTTTATATTTAAGACAAAAGTAGTTTGAGACAAAAATTTAAAGACAAAACTTTATATTTAAGACAAAAATAGTTTAAGACAAAATTATTTTAAGACAAAACTTTATATTTAAGACAAAAGTAGTTTGAGACAAAAATTTAAAGACAAAACTTTATATTTAAGACAAAAATAGTTTAAGACAAAATTATTTTAAGACAAAAACAATTTAAGACAAAATTATTTTAAGACAAAACTTTATATTTAAGACAAAAGCATTTTGAGACAAAAATATTTTAAGACAAAACTTTATATTTAATACATTGACCACTTTAGATCAAACCTATGTTTAATACGATATTTCACTTCGAATGAAAATGGAGGGCAGCGCTGAGTTTCAGGGTGATCTGTGTGCGCGTTCTAAACTGGAGCTCCCGCGCCCCTGCTTCCTCGGCCCCTGCGGCCCTCCGCAGGCCCCCTGCCTGGCAGCCCCTGCTGCTGGGCTCTCAATCCTTCCCAGCATCCCCGCAATCGGGCTCTGCCTCCCTCCTCTGGCTAGTGCTGCTGCTGGCACAACGTCCGTGTCTGGGTTTTGCGATCGCAGAGGAGTGTAGCCACCGCCATGAGTGCGCTTGGGGGTGGGGAGCCTTCTCCCACCCCACCAATCTCTTTAGAAGAAGCATTCAGAAGATTGCTCTTGCAGAAAGGGAAGAAACATTTGATTCCAGAAGTCCCGAAATTCATCAAAAAACTGGAGGAAATTCCTGAGATCGCCTTGCCAGAAGACCAACCGATAAAAATCGCCCTAGCCCTGGCTAACAGAGGGTTGGTAGGACAATTTATGGGATGTCGGCCCTCTACAAAAACAACAGATGACTGGATCCAACGCAACTGGAGGGCCCAGTTGGAAAACAATGTGATCTGGTATGTTGTCGGAAGAGAGTATTTCATTTTCTAGTTCACCTCCAAAGAAGATTGAATTTGGTTTTCAGAAATGGTACATATTCTATGGGAAATCAGGGTCTGTAATTTAATAAGTGGACCCCCGACTTCGATCCCTCAATCGATACCACTAAAGAGGTCCCAGTCTGGGTCTGGCTTCCCAATCTTTCGATCCATTGCTGGAGCTATCACACCTTGCAGAAGATTGGAAATGGCCTAGGCCGTTTCATTGACAAAGCAGATAACAAGGGCCAATATACCTGCACAAGAATCTGTGTGGAAGTCGATCTGGAAGCTGGACTGCCTAAAGCGGTAAAACTTACAGTCAGAGAATGGCATCACTATCAAAAATTGGATTACAAGCAACTGCCTTTCAAATGTAGAACCTGTCACGAACATGGACACTTCCAACGAAATTGCCCAAAAGCTCCAACTGGGGACAAAGTGGATGAAGAAGGATGGAAAGAAATAAAAAAGGGCAAGGCAGTCCCAAAACCAACTGAGAAGAAAAATTCAGGGCCATTGGTGAAGCCCCGGCCTAAACCAAAAGCCAAAGAAGTTCCAAAAGAGGGTTATTCCTCTCGGGTAAAGACAGATGCCATTGGAACCCAAGAGGAACCAGAAGACCCATCGAAGAAAGTGAAAGAAGCAGAGGCAAAGTCAACTCTTCCTCCATCAGAGGATGAACAAGGGGAAAAAGAAGAAAACGAGGAGCGCATCAGTCTGGGCTCTGATTTTGAGGGAGATTCAGAAGATGGAGTCTCAGATTCAGACAGCTCGCAAGTCACTCCTATGAAGTCGGCCAGGGGTCGAAAGTCCAAGAAGAAACAAAGAGAGGAACAAACTTTTCTGGATGTTCTCCAAGGCTCTCAAAAAACTCTCAAAGGAATGATGAATACCAGATCTAGGTGCAAGCATGGTCAGGGTCCAAAAGGAGCCACAACCTTCCAAGCCAGTAAATAATGAAATACGTCTCCTGGAATTGCAGAGGGTTAGGCAGCAGGTTGAAAGAAGAATCTCTAAAAGACATTGTAAGGATGTACTCGCCTGAAATCCTTCTCATCCAGGAGACAAAACTGGAGGACCTTCTACTCCTCCAAGCAAGCAAAGCATTCTTGCATAAAGGCCAAGGGACATCAGTCAGCGCTAGAGGCGCCTCTGGAGGGATTGCCTCCTTTTGGGACAGCTCCAAATATGATCCGATTCACGAAGAATGTTGCCCCCATTGGCTACTCACTAAGCTCCTCCATAAAGAATCTGGCCACCAAGTAAGTATGTTCAATCTTTATGCTTCGGTCTTACCATCTGAGAAAAAAATTTGTTGGGACTCGCTCCAGTCCTATCTTTTCTTGCACAACCCAGAAAATATTATTATTGCAGGTGATCTGAATGTTACGCTAGCTGCAGAATAGAAAAGGGGGGCTCGCTGGTCAGGGACCCAGCTAGAGAATGGGTTGAAGACCTCATTTTAGATTGGGAATTGGAGGATATGAAGCCCACATCTGGGAAATTCACCTGGTCAAACAAAAGGATAGGCCCCGACCACATTGCTGCTCGTCTGGACAGATTTCTAGTCCAATCCTCCTTCTTGACTTGTGGTCTAATGGCCACCTCTAAAATTCTGCCGAACTACACCTCTGACCATAAACCCATTCTGCTTGAGATCTCCTTAGATGGAAATCTTGGCCCCATTCCCTTTAGATTCAATTCTCTATGGATTCATCAAGAAGGATTCCAGGAGGTGGTCTCCGAGGCCTGGAACCGGCAAGTTCATGAAGGATCCCCTTTCTTTGTGTGGGAAGAAAAAATGAGGAGACTTAAAAGGGAGCTCAAGGAGTGGGCTAAAAGGTTGAAAACGCCCATCGCAAAAAGAAAGGAGATGCATGACAGTTTAGCAGGCCATCAATTAACAATGGAGAATTCCGATGTATCTCAAATCCTTCTTCAAAAAGAAGTAGAGCTGCAAAAACATCTCCATAGAGCAAGTAGGAATGAAGAAGAGTTCTGGAGACAGAAGTCCAGAAATCTTTGGTTACAGGCCAGAGACAAAAATACAAGCTACTTCCATAAGCAAGCTGAAGCACGCAAGCACTTCAAAACAGTAAATGAAATTCACTATCAAAACACTGTGGTTAAAGATTCTGAAGGCATAAAGCGAGCAACCCACTCCTTCTTCAAAGATATTTACTCTGCCCCGGAAGACCCTCCTATCGATTCTCAAGCCTATTCGATTGATCTTATTTCTCACTATGTTCAAGATTTTGACAATATTATGCTGACTGCTCTGATCAGTATGAATGAGATTAAAGAAACTTTGGATTACATGGATCTGGATAAAGCCTCGGGCCCTGATGGGTTCATTGCAAGGTTCTACTTGACTTGCTGGCCTACAATTAAAAAAGACCTTCTGAGAATGATCCGTAAATCTCAGACCTGCACCAAGATTGGAGGCAGTACCAACTCGGCCTTCCTTGCCTTGATTCCAAAATACAAAGGCGCCACCGATTTCAGCAGATTCAGGCCCATCTCTTTGTGTAATAAAAGTTATAAGCTAATTACAAAAATAATAGCCAACCGTATTAAGAAAATTCTGCCGGTCATCATCCTTGAAAACCAAGGAGGATTCATAAAAGGGAGAAAGATTCTTGAAAATATTGTGCTGGTGCAAGAAGCAATTCATTCAAGCTACCATCGAAAAGAGAAAGGCATGGTGATTAAGCTAGATTTGACAAATGCCTTTGACAGGGTGAGACATGATTTCCTATTTTCTGTGATGGAGAAATTTGGCTTCTCAAAAGTTCTCATAACTTGAGTGAAAGCTTGCATCGCCTCCCCTTGGATAGCGCCTCTGGTTAATGGTTGTTCAACAGAATTTTTCCAGGCCTCGAGGGGGCTAAGACAAGGTTGCCCTTTGTCCCCACTTCTTTACGCCATTCAAGCTTCGGTGCTCAGCTTCCAGCTAGACTACTGTCAACAGATCCAAACTCTGCCAGGCCTGAGAATGGCTCACAATGTTAAAGACATAAATCATGCCCAGTTTGCTGATGATACATTATTGCTTGGAGGAGCTAGCATAAATTCTGCTAGAACCTTCAAGAAGGAGCTGGACATTTATAGGGAGGTTTCGGGCAGCAAGATTAACTATCTAAAAAGCACGATCTATGGCTGGAATTGCTCGATCAAAGATTTGACAGACATAACAAGGCTATTAGAAATGGAAAAGAACCCTGACCTGGGAGTCATTTAAGTATCTTGGGATCCCAATCTTCAAATCAAATCCTAAGGTAGCTCACTGGATGCCCCTGCTAGACAAGCTAAAACTCAGAATACAAGCTTGGGGAGCCTCATGGTTGAATAATGCTGGGAAGGTAATCCTTATGAAATTTGTTCTCATAAGTCTCCCAGTTTATCAGAACTCCATTCTACTAGCCCCTAAAACCTTTATTAGTAAAGTGGATGGTCTCCTGAGAAGATTTCTGTGGGAGGAGGGAAAAATAGTGAAAGAAGGCTCCATTTAGTTAATTGGGACACTATTAAGAAGCCATTCTTGGAAGGAGGTCTCCAAATGCGGGATCTAGCAGCCCAAAATCTTTCTCTGGGCTCCAAGCTCCTTTGGAACATTGTTTCTGGGAATCCTAGTTGGAGCAAGAGAGTTCTATGGAAAAAATATTTTCATGGGCAACATTTGAGGTGCTTGGACCAGCCTCCTAGAATTTCCAAAGGATCACCAGTTTTCAAACTCTGTCTCACAGCTTTGAAACTTTTCAGTCATAAGCTTTATTGGATCCCAGGTAATGGGAAAAAAATAAAAATTTGGGAAGATTCGATTCTTGGAGATCAACCCTTGAATCAGATGGAAGAACTGGAAAATATCAGAGCTTGGTTTCAGGCCAGCAATTTGGAAACCCTTTGGGACATCTCCAATTGGACAAATGATGCAAAAAGTCTATGGGATGGTTGGAATTTGGGGGAGGTCCCTCATTGGATGGATGGTGAAGCCAATTTATTGTTGGATTTGATTCAAGGAAAATCTCCCTTAAAGGCCTCTTCTAAGGACAAAAGATGGTGGGGTTCTCTTTTAGGCTCTTACTCAGTATCAAAAGGTTATAAAAGTATGATGGTTGTCCTTAGCATCCCCCCAGAGCCAACTCAATGGAAATTTATTTGGTCTTTTCCTGCTCTCCCCAAAATTGACTTCTTTTGCTGGACTCTGGCGCATAAAAGTATCCTCACTAGAGATAACTTGAGGAAGCATGGAATGGAAGGTCCCTCCAGGTGCCCTCTTTGTGCATCGGATGAAGAAACAGCTAACCACCTATTCTTATTGTGCCCCTTTGCTCAAGAATTTTGGAAGGGTGTCTTGATGTTAGGACCTAACAAAATAGAGCTTCTAGGAAATATTTGGGACTTGCTAAGAAACTGGGCCAAGTTATCCCCGTTCTGTCTCTCCAAAAAAATCCTTCTCAAGACTGGTAGGATGTGGATCCCCAAATTCACATGCTAGAAACTGTGGTTGGAGAGGAACAAGAGAATATTTAGGGAGGAGAGTTGTAACTCGGTCAGAATTATCACTAAGATCAAAGCTTTGTTGGGGGAGGCCTTAGAAACCAAACCCACCATAAGAAATCACATGATTTTGGATAACGAGGAAGATAAATGGTTAAAAGAGCTTGTTCCAAATCATAAGAATAGATCCATTCCTCCTGCTAAAGCCCCTTCTCATTGGGAAATTCGTCTGGAAGAACAAGAATTCATCAAATGGAGATTTGCTTTGGATGATCACTGCCTATTCTTCGATGGGGCCTCTAAAGGTAACCCAGGAAAGGCGGGTGGCGGGGGAGTTATCTTAAGCCCAGATGGCTCAACTGAGCTGTGCTTTGGTTGGGGTCTGGGGCATGAAACAAACAACAGAGCAGAGGCTCTTGCTTTGTGGCAGGGTCTAAATTTGTCTATCAAGAGGAATCTCCTCTCCATCTCAATCTTTGGAGACTCCAGACTAATTATACAGGTTATGAACTCTCAAAAGATCCCTTCTCAGGTGCAGTTAGCCCCCATCCTCAAATAAATCAGGCTACTATTGCCCAAGTTCCACAAAATCTCCTTATATCATGTTCTAAGGAAGTTAAACTCACAGGCGGACTTGGCAGCCAACCTAGGCTCTCTCAAGAGCAGGAGATCTCTGTTAGTAAATGATGTTGAATCAGACTGCAGCATTCCTTAATTTTGGAGTTGTCTAGGCCTCTGTTCCTTTGAGCATTTCGCCTATTCAGATTCTCCAAACTTCGGGAATGAACCATTTTGAGCTGGCTGCTGTTAGGAAATGCTGACTCATCCACAAGGGAAAATTCAGAACGCAACCGTGGCATTTTTTTATCTCTGTCCATCGTTGGAACTCACTGCTGCGTCTGGGTAGGTGTTGGGGAGTTCATGAGGGCCTCTTCAAGGCCAATTTACTGCTCTTGGCATTCTTGACACTATATAACACTCCGCCAGACATTTCAAAAAGAAAACACAGTGATTCTTGGGATGATCCGGCACTCTGGCGCATTGGATCTCCTCTCTACAAGCTAGGAAGAAGAGCTACGTCATGGAAAGCAAAAGTAGTGGAATTTCAAGGCACCATTCTGAAACCAAATCAAGTTCTTTTTCAAGCCTCTATCTGCATTCACAGTGTAACTCATTCAGCGGACTATTAAAAAACAAAATCTTCTTTCCCCACCGACTGTAACAAGGAAATACAGGGTTTCAGTGTTAAAGTCCTCGGCAACTGATTTGTCGAATTTTAAATAAAAACTAACCGTTTATGTCAAAAAAAAGAAAATGGAGAGTGGAGCGCTTAGGGTTTGACGCTACTCTACAACTGGCAAACCTTCACAGATTGCGCCGTTCTGCCATTAACCTTTAGCCATAAGGCAGCTACAACACAATAAGGAACAACTATCGCACAATGGAATCCCCTCAGGGGGAGGACATGATGCCTCCCCCCGCTGATACGGAAAACAGCCTGCGACAGACTGAAAATGTCAGGATGGACCATCCAGAAGATACATCAACAGAGAATGAAAATACGCCAATGAATAACAACACAAATGAAGAACCACGAGTGACGTCAAACGCTTGCAAGCCGGTAGTAGTTGACAGACCCAAAATCGAGCTCCCAAGTCAGCGCATCAACACTCAGATCCAGTTTATGAGGGATCATGCTTTGATAGGAAAGTTCATAGGCCTTTGGCCAACGGAGAAAGCTTTGCACGACTGGATCATAGCCAAATGGAAGCCAAAAGGGCATATAACACTGCAGTTAGGGCCTAAGGGCTTCTTTATTGCCATTTTCAATTGTCTGGAGGACCGAAACAGGGTATTGGATGGAGGACCATATTTCTTCAACGTAGTAGGGCTGTACCTAAGAGGATGGATCGAACACTTTAACCCGGATAAAGAAGATCTGAGCTAGGCCCCAGTGTGGTTGCACCTTTATTCTCTCCCTTTGGAGTATTGGGACGAAGACTCTTTGCGAGACATTGGGAATGGTTTAGGTGAATTCATCAAAGTGACAGAGGAGACAAAGTTGAAGTGATACACCTCCTATGCACGGATCTGTGTATACATGCACCTCAGCAAAACTCTCCTGGACGCGGTAAGCCTCTACCATGATGATTATGAATGGTTACAAACAATAGATTATGAGCATGTACCATTCCGCTGTCGAAAATGCCACGCCCTGGGCCATTTATTCCAAGACTATCCCTCCAATATGAAATCCACGACCACCCCTTCAATGGACAAATCTGACCCGGATGGGTTCACAAAAGTTCCCAATCGTAAAAAGACCCATAAAAAGCCCTCTACCTCAGTCAAAAAACCTGTCACCAGCACCTCCTTGCCTTCAACAAGCAACAGCTTTGAAATCCTGCTCCAGCTGAAGGTTCATATTTTAGATAATCAGAAACAACCTGAAGCCATTCCTAAGACTTCCGCCCATTCTGCTCCATCAAGCTCAAAGAAAGCCCTCACTTCTAAGCAACCCGCGGACACCAAAACACCCTCTCCTAGTAACATGTAGAAAATGACTGCTTAAGGTATGGAGGTAGATAGCACTCAGATGCAGCTCATGATTGTAGATGATTCAGAGGCAGAGCAGGAAATAGTACAACACATGGAAGAGGAACCGGAGAGCTTCGACATTGGAGATCTAGATATAGTGGGACTTGAACAGGCTTGTAAGAAAAAGGAATATGACAAAATTCGTGAGCGACAGTTAGAGAACTTAGAAGTAATTCTCTCAAGAGCACAGAAGCAAAGATCATTAGGCGTCCAAAGTGGTAGTCAGTGGGATGGAAGAAATATCTTCAAAGACAACAAGAAACGAGGACGGAAAACCGATATTCAGAGAACCATCCGCATAGGGGAGATGTTGGTGGAATCTGGAAGATACTCCAAGCTCACCAAATACTATAATCCCCTTCCCAATCGTGAATAATGAAGCCGATCTCATGGAACATTAGAGGGCTCAACAACTCGGGGAAGGGATGATTAATAAAGAACATGCTACAACAGGAAAAGCCTCAAATTCTCTTCTTGCAGAGACCAAGTGTAATTCCAGAACGTTGGATCAGATCCTTGCCAAAGCGTGGCCAGGAAGCAAAGAAGTGGCGGTGGAAGCCATGGGAGACTCAGGAGGGCTAGCCATCATTTGGGATGATAGAGCTATAACACTTACCAACATACATGCTAGTAAGCACTTTATTCAGGCCAAGTTTCATTTAACAGGGACAAATGTTCATGGACACTTAACTAATGTCTACTTCCCCCAAGAGGCAACAAACAAAGTAGACACACTGAACACCCTAACTCAGATCAACTCAGAAAGATCCCACCCACTTTGGATCACAGGAGGGGACTTCAACATGATTACAAGATTGGAGGAAAAAAGAGGAGGACGGATCAAGCTGGACTGTGAAAGCACGCACTTCAAAAACTACATTCATAACAACACGCTTATATATATGGAATTCAACAATGGAGTTTATACTTGGAACAACAAGCGTGCAGATGCCCACCGAATTGCATCTCGGTTAGACAGATTCCTGATCTCTGATAATGCAATACATCTTGGCGGGGATCTATTGGCCTCTATATTGCCACTCTCTGGCACAGACCATTGGCTTATTAGGATTCACTGGCAAAGATTGGGAGACAATGTTCGCAGGCCCTTTCGCTTTGAAGCCTTTTGGCTGAATCACCCCGATTTTCATAACCTGATAACGGAGACATGGAGAAATTTCACACCACCAGAAGGCGCAAAAATGTACAAGCTCCAATGTCAACCTTTTGATCGCGCGGGATATTTTGAACCGGAGCTCCTGTGCCCCTGCAACCTCGCCTCTTGCGGCCCTCCACAGGCCTCCCCCCTGGCAGCCCCTGCTGTTAGGCCTCTAGTATTCCTCCTCGGTACCCCCGCAGTCGGGCTCTACCCTCCTCCTCCGGCTAGTGTTGCGACTGGCTCCCTTCTAGCCTTTCCATGGCTGGGATCGACCCCTCCCAGATGCAAGACAATGAAGACCAGGCTGAGATCTTTGCCTCTCTCATTTCTAAAAATGCTACCATCCGAAACAAACCCACATCTTCAAAGTTCATCAATAAACTGATTGACATCCCAGAAATCTCCCTTCCCCCTAGTCTCCCAAGGAAGGCAGCGATCTCTCTAGCAGAGAGAGGTCTGGTTGGACAATTTACTGGCTTGTGGCCCTCTCCCAGAGCTGTACAGAAATGGGTGGAGCACAACAGGAATGCGAACATCCAAGGAAAAATCGCAATAAGATTCTGTGGAAGGGGTTACTACACATTCCTCTTTGAAACCAAAGAAGACTGGAATCTCATCTTCAGAAATGGTCCCTACTTCATGGATTCGAGAGGTCTCTATCTGAACAGATAGTCCCCTGACTTCAACCCAGAAATGGATATACCTAATGCAGTCCTGGTTTGGGTTCGCTTGCCCCATCTCCCTCTTCATTGCTGGGGAGATGAATCGGTCAAAGCCATTGGGAACACTGTCGGAAAATACATCGACAGATGCGAACCAAAGGACAACATGCACACATGTGTGTCGAAGTCGACTTAGGAAAGGGCCTTTCGGAAGCAATCAAGATCAAAGTGGACCAATGGACCCATATTCAGCAGCTGGACTACGAACAAATCCCGTTCAAATGTAAGGTATGCCATGAATATGGTCATTTTGCTAATAGGTGTAGTAAACTAAAAGAAAATGAAATGAATGAAAATGCTGAAGCCAGTGAAGACACATGGGAACAAAGTCAAAAAAAAGAAAGAAAACCCCAAACATTCTAGCCCAAAACCAAAGCCTCCCCTAGAAATCCAAGCTGCATCCTTCTCCCCCCCTCCCATCTTGACTCAACCATTACCCTCTACATCAAACCCCTTCAAATCTTTGGAGGAAGAAGACCCCTCATCCCCCCACTCTCCTCTTGATCCCCATGAGCCCCCTCTCCCTGAAAGCCAACGCCAAGACACTATCGAATCCTCATTGCCTCTTACTATTTCCTCTCAGCCTCTTCTTGATCCTCCCCTCAATAGAATCACCAGAAGCTCATCTAAAGATCACGGGGGTTCTAGTGAACCCTCCAAGAAACTTGGCCCAGGCAGGAAATATGCTAAGTAGCACAGGGATGAGAACGTGCAAAAGGACATAGCAATGGGAACGCAAACACCCATAGAAACTTATATCCTGGGGCAACATGACAAAAAAGCAATCAATAAGGACCAAGGGGGGCGATCACCTCCCCGCATACCGCATATCCAATGATGAAAATATTATCTTGGAACATCAGGGGACTTGGGCACCCCTCTAAGGTAGCAGCCCTAAGGGATCTTATCATTTCTGAGAATCTAGTAATTATTATGTTACAAGAAACAAAACAAAACCACAAGGAAATGAATAAAGTCATTGAGCAGCAGAGACAATATAGAGGAAGCATTAGTGAGGCAAGAGGAGCCTCAAGAGGAATAGCAACAATTTGGAATCAAGGTATATGGAACTCTCCTCTCTAAAGGAGCACTTAAGAAATAATATATATGCAAAGGATGTACATTACAAAAGTACATAAAATCCACATTCTATGATCAGGACAACAAAGCACATGCAGTCCTAGAAAGGATCCACTATGATGTTTATGGACCTTTCTCAACAACCTACATTGTCAGACACAAATATTTTGTCACTTTTATTGATGACTTCTCATGGAAGTGTTGGATCTTCTTCACTTGGAATAAAGATGAGACATTCTCTGAGTTCGTAGAATTCAAGACACTAGTTGAAAACGAAGCTAGAAAGAAGGTGGAGGCTCTGTTGTAGAGGCTGCAACACCGTCCAAAATTTTGGCCTACACTTAAATTTCAGAGCCTACTATGGATATTGTGATCAATCGTTCCTTAGTCACTTATTGGTAAGTTGATGATCTCAAGCTCCCCTTTTCGATCTTAAGAGTCGTTTATGCTTTTATCTTTACATAGAATGTGTCATCTTTGGGCATGGGGGTAATCGCTTGTCATGCAAAGGGAGGTTTGTTTTGCTTCAAGGGGAAATATTTATGAGAATGAGACATGTTTAACACTCATTTCACACACTCTTACACAAGTGTCGCCTTTATCCTCCCAAAGTCTATAATCGAAGCTGCACTTGCCGTAAGCTGCCACAAAGGTTGTTGCATTAAGTGAAGTATGTGTTATATATTCTGGATGGACTATGTTGTATCGATAAGCTTTCAAGTGTGTGATCGTAGTGAAGTTTTATCAGTATTCACATAAGTTCCACTGATCCCACGCTTAGCTAAGTTTTAGAGTTTCCTTAGCAACCTAGCCTCATCCAACTTTCATGAACTACACACTTCACATATGTAACCCTCAAGCTTTTCCGTTGCTTGTTCAAACCGTGCAATGCTCAAAAATCCCAACCTCCCTTACCATTCAAAAATGCGCAGTGGTTTCCTCCAGTTTCCTTCCCTCAGCCGGAACCCATTGTCTCCAAAAACTGTGCAATTTTGTCCCTTGACTACCCAGTTTGCCTTGCAGCCTGAAATTGCATAGATGTGTCCTCCCAGGGCCTCGTCCCAAATAGGTCCACGAAGAAAGATGACATGATAGATGACCCTCAAGGACCTGAGGAGAAAAATAAGCAGACCAAGAAACCCAAGGTATGATAGAATATTAGGACCGCATGAAGACTCCATCTGATGCATAACCCTTTGGAGGCTAGGTATGGAAAACAAAGCATGTCTTTTGAAATACACATCTTATTGTAGCTTAAAAGTTTGCTTATCATTTTCGTATCATTCCATCTTCAATGACATTCATGGTTGCAAGAACTGAAAGTCATTCCATGTGTTTGATCTACGTGTCTTGCTCCCTTTCACTTGTTTATTACATAGCTTAGAAGATGAAGAGTATTGCCACTTGTTTATTTAAGCTACTGAGGTTGTGACCAACATGATCTTATGACTAACCAGGCACGATGCAAGGCATCCTAAGTGGGATGAAAGACGTTTGATGATATGTATGTAGTCAATACACTCCTTTGCATTAATCCTTGCTTTGTATCTTGCATTTACCCTCACTGCTTGTCAGATTTGGCTACCTGCTGCCAATAGTCTCTTAGCTCTTTCCTGACAAAGCAGGTGAAGGAATTTCCTTCAACCTGATTTCTTCAAGGCTCTTCATAGAAATTATAGAGCTAAGAGAAGGAGATGTGGAATCTCATTATCAAACTCTTGAAAATACTTTGCATGTTCGAATATATCCAAACAAGTAAGCTACCACTCAACAACCATTGTCAATCTTGGAAGACTCAAGAAAGATCACATCTCTAGATATTATAAACTTCTTATTCACTTCATCATAGAGATGGTATGATTTGGAGGTATGAGTACCCAAAGAAGATACATTTGTGACTCCTTTCACTGAGTTTTTTTATATGTTCCTTAGGTATGAAGGCATAATATGAGGAACCAAAAACCCTGGGATGCCTCACGAAGGAATGTGGCCATACCACATTTCATAGGGAGTCTTGTTTCTAATAGCAAGAGTTGGACACCTATTATTTATATACACAACACATAGAACCACATCAGCCCAAGACCTTATGAACTTAACATGTGAACTATGCCAAGTTCATAGTGAAAGTAATACATTTCAATGAACTATGTGTTGAAAAATGCAACAAGAAATTCTCAATTTGATTTTTCCTTGATTAAATTGAAAAAATTCAAATTTCCACATCAACAGATAACTTGGATGATGTTAACTTGTGTGACATGGCTTGTGTCACCTATTTTACTCAATAAATTCAAGTTGGAGGAGTTAGAGTTCAGTTCTACATATGCGATTGCTAACTTGTGGCAATAAAGGTCAATTATCTCAGGTTGTTGTCAGTTAAACTAGTTCTAACTTTTGGAGGAACTAGTGGAAGGTCATTTAAGTAGTGGGACTTCAGTCAAACTCGGCGATCATCTAGTTAACTGATCAATCAACTCAAAATAGTTGGGGCATGAAGAGAAGTCAAGTCCCCTAAAATTGGTGGAGATTCGAAGGTAGTTTTAATTTCTTGTAGCTCACACAGTTGCAAGAACTTGCTATCACCATAGTGGAGGAGGTAGCTTGATTAGGAGCTTCTTGTGAAATTAGAGAGCGAATGATTGTTGGTAGCATTAATAGCCTACCAGCAATTTTTTTTGCACCACACTCAATGTTTTGGGCATGGTTTTTGAGGGTGGATATTTTTTTTTTATGCTTTTGGTCATGCACGTCCTCACTAAGTATCTTGGGAGGTCTGTAATAGTTCCTTGCGTGCACATCCTCACTAAATATCTTTTGGGATGTCTGTACTAGGTCCTTGTAAATTTCTGTTTTCCAAGGCTTAACTACTTATGATCTTAGGTGCTCACAACAATTCGACAGTTTATGGCACTTTCCAAATCACCATTACTAAAAGGATCCAACAAAACGACTTCAGAGGAAGATGAGAATGGAAAAATCTTATTGGAACTAGCCTAGAACTAGTGGAATTGGTTGGTCCCAGTGGTTTTAGAGTTGTACTAGTCTAGTTTGGTGGTTCAGATTGGCTAAGGTCGATCTTGTATTGAACTGACCTTAAAACACCAAATTCACTAGTTCTCTAATAAACTGACCAATTCTGAAGAATGTAGTGCAACATGGAGTTGTCTATAATGCGACTTTTTGGAGATTTCGATGACGGAATCCGGCAGAAGAAATTGAGGTTAAATCTTGATTTTTTGCAGTTAAAATGGTTTTTTAACTGCATATTTGGATTCAGCACCCTGAAAAACCCCTGGGACACTTTGATTGTGTAGAAACTAGCTATCAAACTTGCGATTCCAATAAATTGCTACCGGATTTTAACCAGAAAAACCCACCGGAAAAACTTCCAAAAAGTCTCATTATAGACAACTGCGTGCAACATAGCTAATGACCACCAAATAATAATTTTTTAATAAAAAAACACTGAAAAGGAAAAAAAAATTTATTAACTCGAGGGCCCTACAAAACCTAACCCTAGTAATTAATGGTAATATTTAATTTTTAAAGTTAAAGTAAAAGTTGACATTCTCCTTATCTTTCCTTTTTGAAAAGGAAAGATAAGGATAATGTCAACTTTTACTTAAATTTTTAATATTAACATTAATTGTTTCGAGTTGTTTCAGAGTGGTTCCAACTTCATTCAATTTTGAGAAAGTCAAATTTTAGATCCCATTCAAAACTTAGTGGTTATTGTTTGAACCGCTTCTTTATAATGAGTCTTAGACTTTGACTTCCAATTCTTCAGGTGCAGTTATTGCATAATCATATTCCTCGTGAGACTTTGTAGCAGAAGTTGATCTTTAATCCATTGCAAGCACTTGACCTAGAATAGGGAACCATCAGCTACCCCTCTCAAGATGGTCCCATAGCCCCTCAAGAGCTATACAATACAAAAGAACCACTAGCATATGTAGTGTTGATTTTGGTTGTCCCCGGTTCATATGGTGTTACATATTCTCCCTTGCAGGTATGGGCGCCCACGAGATCATCAAATAAATCGGCCCTCTCATCCCATTCGTGGATTTCCTGTCAATCACCACATCTCAACATGCAATCAATGCATTAGTTATAATCATAGTATCAGAGAAATAGTCCAGATCCCAACACTTTCATTTCATCCTAATAACATAAAGTGATTGTTATCACAACATTTTGAATAGTAAAGATCTGCATACCCTTGAATGTCATAAAATTTGCATGCAATTACCCCATATTTCACATCATAAAATACTCTCATAAGTTATAACATCAACATATCAACATCAAGGATATATCATGACATCTCATAATAAATGAACCACATGTCAATTTACATCATGATCCCTATGCGTATCATATCCATCATGAGAATTCAACATCATTATCATAAAAAATAAATAAATAAGCACTACATATACATTGTTAACCTCTCATTAGAACTATATACATTTACCACATACCATCATATCACGAAACATCGTTAATATGAGAATCATCTCAATACTTATCAAATATAGAACAACAATACACTATAAGCATTCTTATCATGAATTAATTTCATTTACTTGTATAAACAGTTCAACATCCCTCTAGGATCTATGTGAGGATGTGGTCCAACCCTAAACAGGATTATGTTATCCCATGAGTACTATTAGTGTCATGTTTTCATCAAGGTACCAATTACTTTTTCAATATACATTTCTTGTTCTTTCTATTAGGAATTTAACCATTACATCATAGGTATATTCATCTAAGTACATCATTAAATTTCAAATGAGTCTCATCATCTTGAGCCTTAACCTCTTGTCGAATATTCTTCCTTCCCCAAGGACATTTGAGTCAAATTCAATGTTAAGATATTATCGTTTGTACAATCATTTAAATAATCAATATCACGTTAAAATTCCATGATCACTATACATATTGTGCTTATCCAAATGGAACACATACATGAGGTCATCCTTATTTAAGTCTTAGGTTATGCTTAGTCCACCTGCATGAAGGCTTAATCCATTGTTATGCTTCCATTGTAGCCCAGTAGGTCAAGATACTTGGCTCTTACTAGAGCAGCTTGGGTTCAAGTCCCCACAATTGAAATGATGTGCTTGTTGTCCCCTAGTGATTTATCCATCACTTGCATGATTTTCATTGTGAATCTTGGCTTATCTCATCAAGTTCCCAATTGATATCTTTTATCATAGATTCATCCATCTTCAAGTTAGACTAGGGATTCTTCCACCTTAATTTTCACTCATTAAATCTTTAATTTATAGTTTGAAATACTTGGAACCACTACCACCATTACCATCCATGAATGATTTGGTATGCCTAATATGTTTGACAATAAATTCTTTATCGATAATCAATTTACACTTAAATTTCTTATTAACTCAAAATACCACACACACAATATATTAAAAATAATAATAATATAAATATTCACACTTCTATTAAATAATAAAGTAAAATAACAACTTATCAATTTCAACATAATATTTTAATATTAAATAAAAAATTCAATTTTTATTACTCATTTCAACATAATACTTTAATAATAATTAAACAAATTTAAGCTCTATTATCTAATTTATTAAATGACTAAATCCACATTATATAAATTCCTTCTCATTCCTTAAAACTTGCTGAGTCATTTTTATACTATACTTAGTACATGTTTTATATAATATAAAATAACACTCATTTTATATATATATATATAGACCTTTACTTATAATTTTAAAATTTAATTTAAATATATTTTCATAATACCACATCCTATAAATCCTATTTTTTCTAATAAAAAATTATAGTCATCCATAAATATTAATTATAACCTCAACCCATTATATACTTTATGTTAACGAGTTATATGAATTACATGGTGCCCATTATATTTTTTTAATATTAATGTATATGTATATTATCACTTCCGTTAAATATAAGCACTAATTTTAATAACCTTAATGCATTAAGGTTAACACATGCAACCTATTAAGTTTTTTTCTTTAAAAACTCGTCTTGCCTTAAAGCAGCCTCTCCGTCTCTCGTCTTTCACTTTCTCCCGTGTGCCTGAGACCTCTTTTCTCTCTGCCTTATTATCATATATCTCTTAATGACATCAGTGTTGTGATGTTTATTACTTGTATCGTTCTACGTGGAGAGTTCACCAATATGGGAGATAAATAATTTGGCATTTAGCAAATTGGTGGGGTTTATAAAACAACAATTTTTTTTTATCACTAGTTTTGTCTCTCTTATTTACTTTTTCTTAGCCATTGTTGGGTCCCTATAATACTAGTGATTACCCCATTACTATTGTAGTTATACCCCTTATTTATATTGTTGTGCCCCTATTACCCCCATATTGTTATTTCTATGCCCCATAGAATCCCTCTATTGTTATTTTTGTGGCTTAATATTATTATTGTTAGGTCGGCTGGATTATATTGTGACTCCTTAGACTCCTATATATAGAAAGGAGGTTTTGTCATTTGAATCATCCAAGAATTGTTCATTTATGTAATGTAAAGGAGGTTGCCCCCTCGAAGAGGCTGAATTCTAAGGCGTGGATTTATCTTTTCTTGAGCTGGTTTCATAACATTTGGTATCAGAGCTTTGGATTCTAGGGTTTCGCTGCTCCAAACAGGTCATCGTGGAATTTTCGCTATAAATTTTTTTCTGTGATGTTTCAGAAGTTGCAAAAAAAACCCATTTGAGAAGAAATCTCGTTGAACCTTGGGTCCGAATTTCAGAGCTTTTCGCGTGATATTTGCGGAAATATGATCTGAGGAAGTTGGTCTTTTTGCAGACTCCTGAATTACATTCAAAACAGGTGACCTGGGGAAAATCGTCATAACTTTCTCTCTGGGGATCGGATTGAAATTGCGTAAGAAGGCACAGAAAGAGGACAGACTGTAGTTTCTTGTATGCATTTTTCAGATCCAAAGATCGAAACAGTGACTCGTGGCACGTCGTACAAGTTCACTCTACTGAACTAGTCTATAATCAAGTCATTGTGGGAGATTTCGCATAATTCTTCCTTGGAGAATCCAATTTGGGTTAGACTTGTGGCATTGGAAAGAGGACACAGAGAGCTACTACAGGTCACAAATTCAGAACTAGATGATCGAAAAGTACAGAGATACATCAGAGGCAATATCGAGATCCTACAAAGTGAAAAAAGGTGTGTAGATTTTCTTAAATTTTTGCTTAAGCTTGGTTTGAAAATTTATTTTGAAGGAATTCAAAGGGCATAATAGAGCATTATTATCGGTAACTGATGCCCTGAGGAAAGAAAATGCAAACACCTAGTAAGGAACCTGAAATCTCTAGCATGACTCATGAAGAAGAAGAAGAAATGCTATATGATATATCAAAATTACAAGAACAAGTGCAACGAGTGTCATTTGCACAAAAAACAACAGAATCTAAAATGGATGGTTTAAGGAAAGATGTAGAAGCTAAGATGGATGGTTTAAAGAAAGGTGTAGAAGCTAAGATGGATGGCATGGAAGCTAAGGTGAATGGCATGGATGCTAAAATTAATGGCATGGATGATAAGATGGAAGAATTGAAGATAAATATGAATAAGTTGCTACAAGAAATGGTCACTAAGGGTGAAAGGGTACTAAAGAAAACTCATGATGAGAACAAAAGAAATGTTAATCATGATTCCATAGACTCTAATGTTGGATCAAAGACTCACCATGTTCCAAAAATCGATATGCGGAAGTTTGATGGCAAGGATCCCGCCACATGGATATTACAGATGGAGCAATTCTTCGATCTCAATAATGTGCAAAACGCACAAAAGGTACGTATGGCAACTGTATATTTGGAACCAAATCAGTTTGTATGGTATCAATGGCTTTGTTCTCGTAAACAATTTATCACTTGGGCAATTTTTATGGAAGAATTGATAGCACATTATGAGGATACAAAAAGCAACACTTTTTTTAGCCAATTGATAAGTCTCAAACAAAAGGGTTCAATAATGGAGCACATTAAGGAGTTCCAAAAATTGAACATAAGGGTAAAAGATATTCCAGAGGAGCATAGGATTGATGTGTTCATAGGGTCTTTAAAGGATACAATCCAACATGATGTTCGTCTTTGGGAATCTGATTCATTAGAGAAGGCATTCAGGTTAGCAAGAAAAATGGAAAGCAAAATTATGGCAACTAGGAAGCATACCACTCACAACTATAAAGACGAAAGTGTTGTTGCCCCTAGTCTTCCACAACCTACAAGGTTGACACCACAACAATTGGAAGAAAAAAGAGAAAAAGGGCTTTGTTACAGTTGTGATAGCAAATACACAAAAGGTCATAAGTGTGATGAGAAGAAATTATTCTACATAGATTGTGAAGAGGAAGAAGAAAAGGAGCAAGAAAGATCAAAATGAGAGGATATACTCCAAGAACAAAGCCTAGATGAAGAAAAAATAAATCCGACCATATCTTATAATGCATTGGCGGGAATTACCACTCCTCAAACCATCAAGATAGAAGGACAAATCAAGAAGAAAAAGGTAATAGTGTTGATTGATTCAGGAAGCACCCACAATTTTATTCATTGTAGGGTAGCAAAAGAATTGAATTGCTTCCTATATCCAGCACCAGAGTGTCAAGTGATGATTGCAAATGGAGGAACAATAAATTACTCTAGAAAGTGCCATAATATCAAGCTATCCATGGGAGAATATGTATTGACTAGCCCAATGCTTTGCATTCCAATGTGAGGTGTTGATGTTGTACTAGGAGTCCAATGGCTACAATCCTTGGGTATAATAGCTTTTATTTTTCAAGAACTTTTCATCAAATTTTCTACGGAAGGAAAGGAAGTTGAATTAAGGGGTATTGCAGGGAAACTAGGAAAGATAATCAGCTCTAATGGCATGACTAAGCTTCTAAAAAAGGAGAAAAGAGGTGTAATTGCACAATTATGTTCGCTAGATGTTTCCACACTGGAATCATCTATTTCTCCAGATCTCCAAAAAGTCCTGGACAATCATTCCAAGGTATTTGAGACTCCCAAAGGTCTCCCACCTATGCGTGATCATGATCATGCTATTCATTTGATTCTAGGAAGTGTTCCTCCAAACATCAGGTCGTACAGATATCCCTATGTCCAAAAAAGTGAAATTGAATGTATGGTTGCAGAAATGCTAGAGGCTGGTATAATTCAACCGAGTCAAAGTTCTTTCTCAGCTCCAGTAGTATTGGTGCACAAGAAGGATGGATCATGGAGCATGTGTCCAGATTATAGGGAGCTCAACAAGCTCACTATTAAAGATAAGTTCCCCATTCCTGTCATTGATGAATTACTGGATGAATTGCATGGATCAATTTACTTCACCAAGTTGGATCTTCGTTCGGGATATCATCAAATCAGAATGAAGATTGAAGACATTCCGAAAACGACATTTAGAACTCATGAGGGTCATTATGAATTTTTGGTCATGCCTTTTGGCCTTACCAATGCACCTTCAACATTTCAAGGTTTGATGAATTCAATTTTCAAACCATTCCTTAGAAAATTTGTGTTAGTATTTTTTGATGATATACTAATCTACAACAAGTCTTGGAAGGATCATGTTGAACATGTTGACAGGGTGCTACAACTATTGGAGGAGAAACAATTATATGCAAAAAGATCCAAATGTTTCTTTGGAGTCCAGGAGGTGGAATATTTGGGTCATATTGTATCTCATGAAGGAGTTAAGGTAGACCCTAGCAAAATTAAAGCCATTAAGGAATGGAAAATCCCCACATCCATAAAGCATCTGCAAGGATTTCTTGGGTTGACAGGGTATTATCGCAAGTTTGTTAAGAATTATGGGAGAATAGCAGCACCTCTAACAACATTATTGAAGAAAGATTCATTTTCATGGACTCTGGAAGCAACAAAGGCCTTTGAACATCTTAAAGAGGCAATGTGCCAAGCACCGGTCTTAGCTACACCAGACTTCACAAAAACCTTTATTGTGGAATGTGATGCTTCAGGAAATGGAATTGGTGCTGTTCTAATGCAAGATGAAAGACCCATTGCTTTTGAAAGTCGTCCAATCAAGGGAAAGTTTTTAAGCAAAGCTATTTATGAGAAGGAAATGTTGGCAATACTCCATGCACTTAAGAAATGGCGACCCTACCTAATGGGAAGGCACTTCAAGGTAAAAATAGATCATGATAGCCTTAAATACTTTTTAGAACAAATATTATCCTCTGAAGAGCAACAAAAGTGGGTCACAAAGATGTTGGGTTATGACTTTGAAATCATCTACAAAAAAGGGAAGCAAAATGTGGTGGCAGATGCACTCTCAAGAAAGGATGAGGATGTGGAAGCATTGTTGTGTGCCATTTCTATTATCCAACCAGATTGGATAAACGAAGCAAGGGAGGAATGGAAGAATGACGAAGAAGTGTGGGCACTTATTCAAAAGCTACAACAAGATTCCAGTACTTCTGATACATTTAGCTGGAAAAATGATTCGTTATGGTACAAAGATCGCTTATACCTCTGTAAGAATTCCCAGCTAAAACAAAAGATTCTTATGGAATTGCACACTTCTCCCTTAGGAGGGCACTCAGGATTTTTAAAAACTTACCACAGGGTTAAGAAGGAATTTTTTTGGGATGGCCTTAAATCAGATATTCAAAAGTTTGTGGCGGAATTTTTGGTTTGCCAACAAAATAAAGTTGAAACAATTAAGGCACCGGGTCTATTACAACCTTTATCCATTCCAAGCCAACGTTGGGAGGAGGTTTCAATGGATTTTATCATAGGTTTACCCAAGTCTGAGGGAAAGAGTGTCATCATGGTGGTAGTTGACAGACTTACCAAGTATGCACACTTTTGTGCATTATCACATCCATTTAAAGCCAGTACAGTTTCTACTGCATTTATGGAAACAGTTCAAAAGCTACATGGAAACCCAAAGATTATTGTAAGTGACAGAGATCCCATTTTCACTGGAAATTTTTGGACAGAATTATTTTCTTGTCTTGGTACTCAGTTAGCTCATAGCTCATCTTATCATCCTCAATCTGATGGGCAAATTGAGATAGTAAAAAAATGTTTGGAAGGATATCTTCGTTGCTTTGTATCTGATAAACAGACACAATGGGTCAAATGGTTGCCTCTGGCTGAATGGTGGTATAACACTTCCTTCCATACAGCAACAAAAATGACCCCATTTATGGCACTTTATGGGTATCAACCACCATCCATCACATCATATTTAAGAGAAAATTCTAAGGTTCAGGCAGTGGAACATCACATCGAACATCAACAACAAGTCCTCCAACTCTTAAAGGATAACCTCGTGTTGGCACAAAATAGAATGAAACAACAGGCAGATCAACATCGCAGTGAAAGAAGTTTTGATGTAGGTGATTGGGTATTCCTACGGCTACAACCATATAAGCAAATGTCCCTAAAGCAAGCTAAGAAGGATAATAAATTATCACCAAAGTATTATGGTCCGTACAAGGTGTTGTAAAAGATTGGTACTATGGCATACAAATTGGAGCTTCCTGCAGCTTCTCGATTGCACCTAGTTTTCCATGTTTCATGTTTAAAGAAGGTTATAGGCGACAAGCTCCCAATTCAAACAATATTGCCAGAACTTGACAAGGAAGGAAAAATTATATTGGAACCAGAAGCAGTCACAGAAACAAGAACTTGACAGCTACGAAATCGATCAATTTCAGAGTATCTTATCAAGTGGAAGAACTTATCCGCTGAAGATTCCACATGGGAGGATGAGAATTTTATGCAGAAGTATCCAAAACTACTCAAGCGTTGAGGACAACACTTTTTTGAAGGAGAGGGGCATGTTGGGGTCCCTATAATACTAGTGATTACCCCATTACTATTGTAGTTATACCCCTTATTTATATTGTTGTGCCCCTATTACCCCCATATTGTTATTTCTGTGCCCCATAGAATCCCTCTATTGTTATTTTTGTGGCTTTATATTATTATTGTTAGGTCGGCTGGATTATATTGTGACTCCTTAGACTCCTATATATAGAAAGGAGGTTTTGTCATTTGAATCATCCAAGAATTGTTCATTTATGTAATGTAAAGGAGGTTGCCCCCTCGAAGAGGCTGAATTCTAAGGCGTGGATTTATCTTTTCTATCTTTTCTTGAGCTGGTTTCATAACAGCAAATTCCTATAAGTGGTTTTGTTGAGTCTATTTTTGATGCTCATGGCGGTTTTGATTCAGCCTTTGGAAGTACTCTGGACTTTGACTAAATCACATTTTGGGGCTCGTCTTAGCATAAACATCATGCATATGATGCTTCTGAGGTTTCGTCGATCTTGAGGATGCGACAATGTTCACCGTTGATTGCTTTAAGCACATGGAGGAGGATTAACTAGATTGCCTTCATAAGTGAGTATTTGCCACTAATGCAACCAATGTTTTCGCCAATGTAATAAACACAACGCTCAAAGAGAGGGTATAAGGATTATTTCCATGTAGAAAATCTTAGTTAGCACAATATGAATTACGTAATTCCCCAACGCCACAACCTGAACAACGAGTGACGATACATAGCAAAACATGTATTGCAATAAAATTTATTATGAAAGCGTAAGCTCCCCAGGAAAATATCATATAGAAGTAGGATAAAGCATTTAATGTTGACGTTTCCTTATCCGCATTGGCTTTTGGAAAACCTACAGTCAAGGCGTTTGGATTTCTTTTCTGGCCTCTAAAGCAGTTACGAGGCAAATGAGCCCCTGGCCTCGCCAGACATCTGGTTAAGACCACAATGTCATGATGTATTGTCATAACCCCATTTCTCAAGAATAATATATATATATATATATATATATATATATATATATATATATATATATATATATATATATATATATATATATATATATATATATATATATATATATATATATAGTCATAAGGTTTTACATACCCGGGATTACCCTTTGGAATTATATATACAATTTCCTATGATTCATTTACCTTATGTCACTTTATGCACGTTAATTGTCATACGGGTATGGTTTAAGGGATTGGTGTACTACTTTTTAACTTTAATAAAAATTTCTATAATATGGTTTGGACGCATGTTAACCACGCGGCAATGGTTCTGGGGGTAAATTTACGTTTTCCCTTTAGCCATCATATGGCACCCCTTATCCATTACTGTGAGAATTATCTCCTGCTCTGCTTCGTACTATATGAGGCCGACAGGCTGTCCAGTCTTTTCGCCTTGCATCAACGGTGGAGGGCACACTTCGTAATCCAACCGTGGCAGATCGTCTCTGCGGGTTGCCGCCTAAACTAATGCTTGCCTTGGGTGAGGGGATTATTTTTTTGGGAACTTTCTCTGCGGCTTTGCTCTGGTTCAGTCCATGTGTTCCATCTCGGAGAGCCTAGCTCGCAGACCCTGTTCAAATGCCGGAGGATTCATTTCCAAACCCTTCAGGTAGATAACTGCACAATGTATTGTTCCTTCTGTAACCTTTTGGCTATGCGTTCTTTTCGATTTACTGATAAACTTTTCGATTATGCTCATGCATCATGCGTATGCAGGGTTATTTGGCAATGGGGTCCTCCTACAGCACTAGAACGAGTGCTGTTCATTCGTTGGCCAGAGTTTTCTTTAGTGGTAAGTGTCTTGGCAAGCACGAGGATAAATTCCTTGAGTTTTTGTTTTACTGTGGTTTGCATTACTTCTATTGTTGTCTAACATGTGCTATTCGAGTTGCTCCTTGTACATATTAGGCACCCATTCCTCACATGGCCTAAAGACCAAGGAAAACCCCACCCCCGTTCTGTTTCGAGTTCGAGGTATGGGGAATCCTACCCGCCGTGGCTATCTCTGTTTTGCTTCAGAGTTTTTCTTGTGTTTAGAGGAGGGTAACCCTCTAGGTCCCCTTTATTTTTTATTGAACTAGGGTGGGGAGGGTTATTCGTTCCCTCCAGGCTCCAATTACCATGGACATGACAAATGCAATTTTAGACTCTTGAATTTGGATGTCCGACTGCAATTCCTTTGCTCGGACAATTGTAACTGTATATATATTTTAACGCTCACGGCATATTAGGCTCCTTGTTTACTGGACTATAATTTATAGTGAGGGTGTACTGCTTTTAATGACAAAATATTTTTTCCTCGTTTGTGCTTGTTTAAAGGTTACCGCACCGTGGCCTTTCTGTACAGGAATTTGTACTCGTTTTTGTTTTATGAGTTCATAGTATTGCACAGATTTTATCTATGTCACGTTTTTTGTTTGGTTTAGCTGCACATTCCTATACAGTTTATATGATGTTTTATGTAATTGACTGAAGAGGGTCTTATCCCCTAAGCTTACAACCTCCCTTGTTGAGAGGGTCCGAACCCTGCCCCTCAATTACAGTGTTCTTTTGAATTAATTCTTGATTGCTTCCAGGTTATTAATACTTGTATGCTGGAAAGAGTTAAAACGCGGACAAGATAATAACCCTATCAACCTATTGTTCCATTCTATTCCAAACCCATTTTTCCTTTTTGGGTGTTCCATTTGGCTTAGATAATGTTCACAGAGCGGGTCTCTAGCTGCGCCACTCCGCTTTCTGGCCTTCCTTATTACAGAGGAAATGCTCTACCGCTTCTTAACACAACCTGCAATAATCTCTGCCTTAGATTAGGGTCGATACAGTTTGTGGCAAGTAGACGGTGTTTTATTTTTTATTTTTTCTAATTATATACACCTATGTCTCTTAAAGAAAGGGGCTCGACCCAAAGGCTACAAGCCATTACTCAGTAATGCTGGTCTTGAGTTGATTCCATTCACTTGTCTAATTTTGGGTTTGCCTAAGCATTTATTTGTTTCCTTCTTATTTACTGATTGGGATTTTGTTTATTGTAGTATTCATGGGCAATGTGAAGTTATCATGTTTGATGTTACTGCACGATTGACTTACAAGAATGTCCCAACGTGACACAAAGATCTTTGCAGGTATCTCTTTTACAGAGGGGTTGGATCTCTAAGTAGAAACGAAGGTTCCTTAATTGTGTGGTGGCACAACTACCTGAAACGATTAGCTAAATATCTTTGTGAATTTCAGGGTGTGTGAGAACATTCCTATTGTTCTTTGTGGAAACAAGGTTGATGTGAAGAATAGGCAAGTGAAAGCTAAGAAAGTTACTTTTCATAGAAAGAAGAATCTTTAGTGCTATGAGATATCTGCAAAAAGTAGCTGCAACTTTGAGAAGCCATTCCTGTACTTGGCACGGAAGCTCTCAAGGTGAGCCTTTAATCTAGTTTTTGATGCTCCCTAATATGAATGTTATATTAAAAAATTTGCATTGATTCTACAATGGGTTATTTTTATAGGGATCCAAACCTTCATTTTGTGGAGTCACCTACTCTTGCTCCTCCTGAGGTTTAGATAGACCTTGCAACCCAGCAGCAGTAAGTAGAATGCTATTTTTTTATTATTTTTTGTTAACTTTTATTGAAATAATTTGTTCCATTTCTAAAAGGTACGAGGCAGAACTTGTAGCAGCTATGGTCCAACCCCTTCCAGATGATGATGATGATGCCTTTGAATAGCTTTGTTAAGATGATTTTTCATATTTAGGGATTGGCAGATTCAATCAGTTTTGTATCATTGGACTTTGCTCTTGAGTTCCAACATTTAATTCTGATTTGTATTTGGGGCTTAGAATAGCATTATCACATCTCTCTATATGTGATTTGGGTACTGTGCAGATGTTTTCATCAGTGGAGTTGGCTAAGCTATCTTAGTTCAACTCCATTACAGAGCTATTTTTATATGCTAAGACAGTTTTTTCTGTTATATACTCTTGGACATTTTGCACAAGAACTTTTTGTACTCTTCAAATATTTCAAGAATGCTCAAGTGCCTTTCGTTGTGTACTATTGGGGGAAATGCTAGTTGCGATGATTATTGCTTGTAATATATTATGGCTTGTTGAAACTTTCTCTGAAAATTCTAGCTATGTATGAGGATTTATTTTAACTCTGAAATTGGTTTACATAGTTGATAAATATGGCTATCAAGCCTGCCTGGGTATTCTTGTGGGTATGTTGTTTGTCGAACACATAAAGGTATTGCCATTTCATTAATTTGGCTCTCGATTGATTTCTGCATAAATATTCGCTGTTGAGATTGCAACAAGATGATGGAGCTTAGTGAAAAGAGTCGCCTTCACTAAGTGGGCCCGCAGGCTATTTTTGGCGCAAGTCTATTTTTAGACTATGTCTATTTTTAGACTATGTCTATTTTTAGACATATGGATCATGTCTATGTTTATGGATGATTGATCAAGTTGGGAAAATAGATGGACTTCTATTTTTGATGAAAGTGTGAGTGATCACAGTGTGAGTGATCAAGTCTATTTTTAGACTGGCTGTCAAAAATAGAAAAGTCAAATATTATTATCTCACAATAATATTTGGACTATAAACTTAATCTTATTCTCTTGGAGCACTTCAGTTTGAGCTACGGAAGTGGCACATGCAGCTGTCAGAAGGAAATTCGTTTTTCTTATGAGTCAGTTGAGTTGTTGCATGCATGACTTCAGTTAGAACTCAAGTGAGTTGAGTTTAGTGGACTGGAGGTACAGTTGATGGAGTTGTGTTCAGTTTAACTTAGTTAAACTGGTTGTAGTTAGTCTAACTGCAGATAGACTAATGATGAGTTGTTAAACTAATTATTAACTCATAATACAACTAAAGAATACATCAGTTAACTCAGTTGCATGTCAGTGCATGTTCAGTTCAACAGGGACAGGTGGTAGAGAATCAGATTGCTATCAGTTGTGACTATAGTTGTGCACCAGATCTTGCACAATCAAAGGATTGAGTATGCCAATGAGTTTGCTCACGTATTTGGCCCGCATTTTAGCCTTTGCTCACGTCCACAAAGAGTGAGTGACTATTTTGCAGGTGAAAATCGAGTTTGGGAAGCAATTCTCATCAGTTCTTGAGCAGGTATTGAGCAGTGGAGGCAGGCAAGCAGTGGAAGAGATTTGGAGATCAGATCTGAGCTGTATTGTGTGTAACAGAGGTGGAGATACTTGTGAGAAGTATTATGCTGTGTAATGTTACATGACTCAATCATTAATATACAGATAGTTGGGGTTTTTAGCGAGATGCTTTCCCCGTGATACATACTGTGTTAATGTGTGAATGCTCTTGATGTTTTATTGTTATTGATGCTGCTATATTCTTGATCAACGTAGAGGAGCTTATGTATTGTGTATGTTTTCCGCATTAGTACATGATCAGGATAATCTCCATTGAATATGTGTTAAATTATTCAAAATTTCTACATGGTATCAGAGCTAGATAATTGTAGAAAAAGTTTCTACATGGTATCGGAGCAGCTTGATTTGTAGAAGAGATTTTTACAGGATATCAAGCGAGGGTTGATCGGAAGCAGTTGAGTTGGTTGCTGGTGGAATTCGAATTTGCAGCAGTGTTTTCTTGGTGACAACGCAGCAATGTCTTTCAACGGATTGCGATTGGAGTATGCTCTTGAGGGCAGCTCAAACTATATTGCATGGAAGGACAGGATGGAGGCAATATTGGATGATAACGGGCTGAAGGAATTCATAGATACGGATATCCCAAAGCCTACTGATGCTACTCAAGCTGATGCTTGGCAAAAGAAGATCGCAAAATGTCGAAGAATTCTGTTGGAGGGCGTGAAGGATCACATTGTGTCCAGCCTCCATGGAAAGGATACTCCATATTTGATGTGGAAATCATTAACAGAATTATTCCAAAGCAAGAGCGATCAGAGGAAGCTGGCGCTCAAAGATAAACTCAGAAACATCAAATGCGAGAAGGGAGACAGTATTCCCAAGTATCTCACGAAGTTCACTCAGTGTCGAGATGAGCTGGGAAGTGTGGGGGTTACTGTCGATGATGAGGACTTGGTGAGCTTGGCTCTCCTTGGTCTTCCGAAGAGTTGGCATTCCTATCAGGACTCTGTCAATGGTCGGGAGAAGTTGCCAGGATGGGAAAGACTATGGTCAGATCTTGTGCAGGAGGAGATCAGGCGGAGTACCAGGGACGGATCTTCGTCAAAGGGAGCTGATGAAGAGAATTGTGCTTTGGCTGCCAAAGCAAAGAAAGGGAAGAGCAAGAAAGCTTCTCAGTCTGGTGCGAAAGGCAAGAAGCAGGATATGTCCAAGGTGAAGTGTTTTCACTGTCACCAGCATGGACACTATGCCACAAATTGTCCGCAGAAGAAGAAGAACAAGCAAGCTGCTGGATCTGCAGGGGGAGAGGCTTTAGCTTCTCAGTTTGAGCTTGATTTTTCATTGATCGCATGCTTGGTTTCAAGTGTGATGGGATTAGTGTGGTTCCTGGACAGTGGTGCGTCTTTTCACATGACGGGAGATAGAGATTTGTTCTCTGATCTGGAGGACAAAGATCTTGGAGTGCACATCGAGATGGGCGATGATGGTAGATACAGTGCGACCGGTATCGGTACCATTTCCTTTGAGAGGGAGTCTGGTAAACCCTTTGTATTGAAGGAAGTCATGCATGTTCCAGGATTGAAGAAGAATCTCATCTCAGTGGCGATGTTAGAAGACAAGGGGTATGATGTTGTTTTCAGCGAGGGAAAGGCCTTCCTGTGCAGCAAGACAACTGGTGAGACCCGGAAGATAGGGGTTCGAGTGAGGAACCTTTATCAGTTGCATGTAGATGGATGCGCAGCAATGGCAGGCAAGGCAGAAGGATTGGTGAGCCGGGATGATGGCGAGTTGTGGCACAGGAGATTGGGTCACCTTCACCATGGAGCCTTGAAGATACTGCAGCAGATCACTACAGGGCTTCCTAAAGGCACACTTGCGCAGTCAGATCAATGCAAGGGGTGTACTTTGGGGAAGTTTGTGAAAGCCACCTTTCACGAGAAGGATAGTCGCGCCACGACGATCCTTGAGAGAATTCACACAGACGTGTGTGGACCTTTCTCAGTTGCTTCGACAGCAAAACACAGGTATTATGTTATTTTTGTTGATGATTTCTCTCGTAAGTGCTGGATCTTCTTCATGCAGAAGAAGAGCGAGACATATTCAAAGTTCTGTGAATTCAAAGCACTGGTCGAGAAGGAGTCGGGGAAGAAGGTGAAGGCTCTTAGGAGCGATAATGGTGGTGAATACATCTCGGACGAGTTCAAGGATTTCTGCAAGGCAGAAGGGATTCGTAGAGAGCTCATAGCTCCCCATAACCCACAGCAGAACGGGGTAGCTGAGCGGAAGAACAGAACGATTGTGGGTGCTGCACGGGCAATGTTGCATGATCAGGGCCTACCCCTTCACTTGTGGGCGGAAGCATGCAATACAACAGTTTATGTGCAGAACCGTTGTCCTCATAGGATACTTGGCATGAGTACACCCGAGGAGGCTTATTCTGGTAAGAAGCCTGATCTTTCTCATTTGAGGATTTTTGGTGCTAACGTTTACATGCATGTGACGAAGGATGCCAGAAAGAAGTTGGAGCCGACTGCAGAGGTTGGGATATTTGTGGGGTACACTGATACGCCCCACAACTATCGTGTGTATTTGCCAGACAGTGGTAAAACTGTTGTGCGACGGGATATAAAATTTCAGGAGGAGAAAGCCATGAAGTGTTCGCTTGAGAGGGAGCTACACTTGCATGCAGATGAGGAGCTATTAGTTCCTAAGGATGAGCTTCAGGACGTGGATCAACCACAGGACGAGGTTCATGGAGTGGAAGAGACCACTCATGCAGCGCCAACCATCAGAGGGCGAAAGCGCTTGACAGAAGCTGAGCGACTGGCTCAAGATGCAGAGAAAGTTGTAGGACCACCTACAGCCCAACGCAGGCAGAGACAGTCACCTGATCGGTACACTGGATACATGGCTCTTATGAGCAAGTGTGTTGTGACTGAGCCATCCTCTTTCGAGGAAGCTGTGGAGGATCCCGCATGGGTAGACGCCATGGTGGAAGAGTATGATTCTATTGTCAGAAACAGTGCATGGGAGATTGTTCCTAGACCGGAAGGGAAATCAGTGGTAGGTTCGAGATGGATCTACAAAGTTAAGCAGGCAGCTGACGGGAGTGTGGAGAAGTACAAGGCAAGATTTGTTGCCCGAGGCTTTTCACAGATTGAGGGGATCGATTATGAGGAGACCTTTGCACCTGTCGCAAGGTATTCTTCCATACGGACGATTCTTGCTCTCTCAGTGCAGATGGGATGGCACATTCATCAGATGGATGTGAAGACTGCGTTCCTCAACGGAGTCATTGAGGAGGAGGTGTACATTGAGCAACCCGAAGGCTTTGAAGTCTTCAGCAGCGAGTCGCATGTGTGCAGGCTCAAGAGAGCGCTGTATGGGTTGAAGCAAGCATCACGTGCTTGGTACACACGGATAGACAGCTATTTCACAGGACTTGGATTCTCCAAGAGCGAGGCGGATCCGAACCTATACCAGATTGTGGTGGAGGGTAAGTTGCTTATCATTGTACTGTATGTTGATGATTTGATTCTAACGGGTGATGAGCTGTTGATACTGTCATGCAAGAAGGATCTTGCTACAGAGTTTGAGATGAAGGATTTGGGCCTCCTTCACTATTTCCTAGGATTGGAAATATGGCAGCGCAGTGGTGGACTGTTTGTTTCTCAGGGCAAGTATGCTCAGGAGATACTAGAGAAGTTCAACATGCATGGCTGCAAGCCTGTTGATACTCCTCTTCCTGGAGGTTGGAGGAAGGAGGATGCCACTTCGGGAGAAGAAGTGGATGCCACTGTTTATCGACAGTTGGTGGGGTCGCTGATGTATTTGGTCAATACACGACCTGATATATGCTATGCAGTTAACCAGCTTTCACAAGCTATGGTTAAGCCTACCAAGCTCTTCTGGAAGGCGGGCAAGCATGTATTGCGCTACTTGAGAGGCACATCGGGATAGGGTTTGTGGTACAGACAGGAGGATGAGGTGAAGCTATGTGGCTTCACGGATGCAGATTGGGCAGGGAGCCCAACAGACAGAAAGAGCACATCAGGAGGGGTCTTCAGTATCGGATCGACAACAGTTTCTTGGTACAACAGGAAGCAGAGATCTGTGGCACTCAGTTCAGCGGAGGCCGAGTATATGGCAGCAAGTTTGGCTGCATGCGAGGCTATATGGATGAGGAAGATCCTGGTTGGTTTGTTCGGTCCTCATTTGGATCCTACTGTGATTTACTGTGATAACCAGAGTTGCATTAAACTCTCGGCTAATCCTGTATTTCATGATAGATCTAAACATATTGACATCAGGTACCATCATATCAGAGATTGTGTGCAGCGGAGGATCATGTTACTTTCGTACATTCCAACGGAGAATCAGGATGCTGATATTCTGACGAAGGCTCTCACCAGGAGCAAATTCGAGTACCACCGAGGCAGGATAGGGGTTGCTGATAATCCATATCTTGTCGAGAGGGAGTGTTGAGATTGCAACAAGATGATGGAGCTTAGTGAAAAGAGTCGCCTTCACTAAGTGGGCCCGCAGGCTATTTTTGGCGCAAGTCTATTTTTAGACATATGGATCATGTCTATGTTTATGGATGATTGATCAAGTTGGGAAAATAGATGGACTTCTATTTTTGATGAAAGTGTGAGTGATCACAGTGTGAGTGATCAAGTCTATTTTTAGACTGGCTGTCAAAAATAGAAAAGTCAAATATTATTATCTCACAATAATATTTGGACTATAAACTTAATCTTATTCTCTTGGAGCACTTCAGTTTGAGCTACGGAAGTGGCACATGCAGCTGTCAGAAGGAAATTCGTTTTTCTTATGAGTCAGTTGAGTTGTTGCATGCATGACTTCAGTTAGAACTCAAGTGAGTTGAGTTTAGTGGACTGGAGGTACAGTTGATGGAGTTGTGTTCAGTTTAACTTAGTTAAACTGGTTGTAGTTAGTCTAACTGCAGATAGACTAATGATGAGTTGTTAAACTAATTATTAACTCATAATACAACTAAAGAATACATCAGTTAACTCAGTTGCATGTCAGTGCATGTTCAGTTCAACAGGGACAGGTGGTAGAGAATCAGATTGCTATCAGTTGTGACTATAGTTGTGCACCAGATCTTGCACAATCAAAGGATTGAGTATGCCAATGAGTTTGCTCACGTATTTGGCCCGCATTTTAGCCTTTGCTCACGTCCACAAAGAGTGAGTGACTATTTTGCAGGTGAAAATCGAGTTTGGGAAGCAATTCTCATCAGTTCTTGAGCAGGTATTGAGCAGTGGAGGCAGGCAAGCAGTGGAAGAGATTTGGAGATCAGATCTGAGCTGTATTGTGTGTAACAGAGGTGGAGATACTTGTGAGAAGTATTATGCTGTGTAATGTTACATGACTCAATCATTAATATACAGATAGTTGGGGTTTTTAGCGAGATGCTTTCCCCGTGATACATACTGTGTTAATGTGTGAATGCTCTTGATGTTTTATTGTTATTGATGCTGCTATATTCTTGATCAACGTAGAGGAGCTTATGTATTGTGTATGTTTTCCGCATTAGTACATGATCAGGATAATCTCCATTGAATATGTGTTAAATTATTCAAAATTTCTACATTCGCATTGTCTAAATCTAAAGTCGTTTCCATTCAACAGTCTACAGATTCTTCTTTAACTATAGTAAAACTGGGAGATGGAACGCTTATCAAAGCTAAGGTAGCAACTTAAATCCAAACTTTTGAATCCCATTTGAAGTAGATATTAAAGCTTTATAAGATGGCACGCTGTTGAAAAGTTAACAGTAATTAAATATGTTGGCTGGACATTGCATTTATATATGGGTGGCCATGTTAAGCTCATGTCATATATCCCGCTTCAATTTTTTTTTTAAATATATACATATAGATAGCTATATAATTACCAACACATAGACGTGCTTTATAAGGTTGATGGTCCTGTATCATGTGTACATAATTGTCAACACATGAGTTATTCTCTATACAGTTGACAGGTCTGCAATTCCTATTCTTATGTATGCTCACATAATGGCTCACTTTAAAACTTGCATGAAAAAAGTCCTATAGCTGTACAACTACCCAATCGGTTGGACATGATTGCGATGATTCCCACGCAGTTCTCCATGACTTGAACCTGTTAGCAATTGACACGATCTCCACCCGATGATTCGTGTAATCCCCCAGGGCTATGAAATTAGCGATGCTGTGATTTTTGTGTTGTTTTATACACATTGATTTGGGTTAACATTAATTGAGCATTAACTTGTCCGTCCCACCCCGGGTACATGGCGTGGGCAGTCTCCAACTGCCGCCTCGGGATCCTTCATGTATCGACGACTATGAGACGAGAGAGGCGATCCTATGGCTGCCATGGATGCTTGCCGACTTACACTATTCTTGGCACCGGGTTGTAGTCCCATTCTTCCATGGGAAGACCTGGAACTTGTTCCACCTCCTGCCTCAGCTGAGGGCTTGATAGTCTCGGCTCTATGGTTTGGTTGCAGAGAACATGTGCGCGAGGTTTCAGAACCTAATCCCACCACCAGAATTTATCGATCGGGTAATTATTTGACAGTTTCCTTTCCTATTTCATTGATTTACAATCGTTTGATTTGCAGATAGACCCATCATATACAGGATAAGTATTTACAATTATTTAACCATAGTGTTTTTCTCGCACGCAGGTACCCCCACTCCTTCTGTCTGGGTTGCAGATGGCATTGGACGGAGTGGTGAGTGGATAACCATCCTAGCTTCCACCGGTATGATGAAATTCCACTTTCTTTTGTTTGTAGGAATGGGATCTGGACCTGGTCTACAGGCTATTGCACCTGATTTGTGTCTACCGCTTGCCAGAGCTCACGGATAGGTGGCCCAGTTTTGGGTTCTGGTGAAGTTATCCCCGAGAGGGCTTCTGTTGTTTTAGTTAAATGAATATGAGGCTTCGTTCCTCATGGTTTGCTTTCTCTAAGCCGCGCTGGCTGTGCATGCTGTTCCGATTGTTTACTTATACCAGGTCTGCCTAGAATTAACTTATGTCCCTGGGCGAATTCTCCATTTTCATGGCCTAGCTTTTGATAATGTAATATGTATTGTGCGCTCCATTTATTTGTTTACTAGACTTGGAACTGAACATGGAAATTTTTATTGAAATCTTGAACATGTATTATGGGTTCGCTGAAATGATTTATCGCTCAGATTCTAGTTCTATTTGATTGTTTAGAGCTATTTTCGACTCCCTAAATTTGTGGCTCTGTACAACAATATATATATATTTATTCAGTTTCCAGCTTTATGTTTCATCCTGAAGAATTGATTTTCGGTGTTAACTATGTCATTTGTTGTTCTTTTTGCTTAATCCAACCAGATGTATTTATTGTTTTTAATCAGTTTGGGGGTTTGGCCCCGCATGAGGGTTTTCGAGGGTTACGGCCCTGCCACTCACAACCACTGTAACCTATCTTCCGGTTACCATGTATCAGTGCGGCCAAGACCCGAGACCCCCTACCCAGGAGTTGAACACTCTCCTAGACCTAGCGGTTTCTAATGTGGGTGCATGCAGTGTAAACCATAGAACTGGGACCTCACCCATTCCTGGTAGTGGAGATTTCCCTTTTTCGTTTGGAGGAATTGTTCCACTGGAATTCTGGATTATTAAACATCACTTATTTTGTAGGTAGAATGTTTACTACTCGTCCTAATTTGCAGAGGATTTATCTTTTTGTTTTAGTCCCCATTCCCAGGGCTTCTACTTTCAGAGTCCACGAATTTCCAATCCGACGCGTCTCACAAGGGTTCCAATGCTCAAGTTGTCAAACCCAGGGCGGATTCCATGAAGGAATCAACCTGACTTTCTTTCCTTTTTTTTTTTGGAAACCTTAGTGCTTAACTCCATTTTTGTTTGCGGCAAGGAGCTTATAACATTCTATGAAACCTGTACTTCTATTAATTATTGCACTAAATCTTGCATGACTCGTTTGCTAATGGTGTTTAACAAGGACGCTGTAACAGTTCTTTTCCCAACATAACCTCTACTATACAGTCCCCTTGTATTTAGGAATAGTCCGACAACAGTTGTCAATTACAACCGCTTAGTAGCGTCCATAGCACTCGCCCACCTTCATGGAGGTTTCGATTATCACTACTACTATGATTTTTTTTTTAAAACAAACATTTATTAAACAACAGGGGAATACATCCTATGTATGTATGTTTTTTTATTTTTTTTTAATTTTTTATCACCACCTCAGTGGCAGCAGCAAGTTCTTGAGTTTTCTAATAGTAGTTTTTAATTCTATATAGTACATTTACCTTTTTCTAATGTCCTTACAGAATTACTTATAAATGTTTACTCACTTACCTGAACTGCTGTAACTTACAAGTACTCCAGAGTCGGGCCTCCTCTGTTTCTCTCGCTTCCAATATGCCACCCAACCTTGAGATTCGTCCTCCAGGACCAAAATCTCCCCCCTAGCTACCTTTCCGGACCACTGCCCTCAGCAAGTTGCTGCACCTTCGTGCGTGGCTATCTGGTCCTCACCAGACTTAGCTTTTTATTGTTTGTGTGTTTCTTTCCCTTTGCTTGTCCCTATAGCGCAGAACCCCCTTCCTGCCTCCTTTCCTCCGAAAAAAACCCCATTAGGAAAGCAGTTAGGGTATATCGGGACACACAACAACCACCTTCTTGGGAAGTTGCCAGCTTTTCAAGAAACATTTTCTTTTTAAGAAAAAAGAACCATAGGAAATATTATTAAATCAAACAGATAATAATAGTCAATTCAGTTTACCAATTACCACAGTAAAATCAAATATTTACATCTATCCCGGGGCATCACAGCTCACGTGGTCTTGGAGGAAAGCATTTTATGCTCTATATTAATGCTGGCGTGATTTAGATTTTATAGGAGTGTTTCGACATCAATTGTCAGTCCTCACTTTTATATATTTATCACTTATATTCATGCCAATTGTAATGTATCCACGGTAAATCTATGTAATATTTTTTTTTTTTTAAACTTTAATCACATCTAAGATACTATTGCATGCACCTTATTCGTAAAAAGGCTAACCCCATTAACACCTACACATGGAATTCACATTCACAAAGGTCATGGATTGGATATCTTGTCCTTATGTGAGCAAATAGGAAGTATTCCATGGGGGCAGAGCGTTATCTGCCGGATTAGTTGCTGGTTGCACTGGTTCGATACACCTGGCTCTGGGCATTTACTCCTGTCGGCGCTGTCACGTGATGGAGGTAAGGTTTTGGTATCCTCTGCTTCCGCGCCCTTGGGTGTCTCCCCGCATCGACAGTGGAAAAGAGGGAATGCCCATCTGAGGGCAGAGCTATCTCGGTGCGCACCATACTCGATGAAACATACTATCGATGGTTCCAGATACATTTCCCCCTTAGACCTGTTACAGTTCCCTCCTCCTTTGAGCACCGCATTCATACCAAACCTTCTTTGGTTGATGCATGGTCGTGGTTCTCATGCCTGCTACTGATTCAGAGCGAGCTGGACTGAGCCTTTTACAGTGGCTACCTTTATCTATAAGGTTTATATGTTATGTTTTTATTTTTATTTTTATTTTCTATGCCCTTCCCATATTCAGACATGTTATGAACAATCCGAAGTTTCTAACTTACCCTCGACGTATTTTTGTTGTCTGTGGCGAGGTATGAAGGTCTCTTCCCAAAGTACGCTATGCACAGGCGCGGTGAAGCTGCCTATCTTTAGGGTCTTGCCTTCTCAGAGTTGCAGTGAACAGGTGAGTTCACACCCGATTGTATCTGCTTACTATTCTTCAACATAAGTGTGTTACTACAGGAATTGATGATTTAATCGCTCTGAGTATAGGGTTCTATTGGTCTTTTTTTTTTACTCTTCTGAGTTTAATGACAGATAGATTCGGCCCTCTGGTCCAGACCCCTTACGGATTCTCCTCTTGGTTACTGTAGAGGGGTTTTGGCAGGGTTTAAGCCTAACAAGTCAGCCCGGCCAACGCAAGGATTGGGAATCCTTCGTGCGATGTGGTTGTGAACTGATAACTCTGTTTTCTTTTGTTGAATTTGTCGCACCTTCGAGCTCGTTGATGCATGCATTTATGTAATTTATTTCCACGGTTATCAAACTATGCGGGTTGTATCCCTGAACTGTTTTATTGTGACTTCCTACAGTTTTCCGAGGCTGTCTGAGTACAATTTGTATATTCATGCTTATTTTCTTTTATGGAGGGTCAGGGTCTTTACAACCTGAGCTCGGCTGGTTTGAAGAGGTGAGCGCCTCCCTTGTGGCGCCTGATTGTATGGCTTAATCACTCTTTTGCATTTGCCCTGGTTAGGGTTCATGAATTGTGGAGGGAGTCACTTATAATCATGATAGTGTTTTTCCATAAATTTATTTGAATATATATACTACTTTGCACAATGCTCAGTTTGCCTGTTCGTATTCTTATCACCATTATACAGTAAGATGCTTACCACATGTTAATTACGATTTTTATGCCTTACTGTTTTAAGTATTTGGGCAAAGAATATTCGTCTGGCATCTCACTACAGGGTTATTGTTCACATGAGTCACAGGAGTACTACCTGAACTCGATTCCAGGCCCACACTTGTATGTATTATTTGTTTTTCTTGTTCCCTTGTGGAGCCCCGACTTCTGTATAACTGCCTGGCTATGTTATATATATAAATATTTATGGTTACAATGCCGAATTAAAGATTATTTTACCTACATGCTAATATGAATGTGTAACTCTGGTCCTGGAGCCGACATATCCTCGCGGTTACAACTTTGTTCCTTAGTGTTTTTCTTTGAGACATGTTTCAGGTTCGAGTTTCTGGAAATGAGCTTTCTTGTTTTGCTACATTTCACGGCTTATATAGGAATTGGACATAGAACAGATAACTGTTGAACTCTCTGATGATTTATGAAATATAATCGTTTTCATTGCAATGACATTTTAGTTCCAAGAATTCTGTAATTATAATGAGTCTCTGCATTAACTGTTTTCCGTTTTCCGTAATCTTTGAAAGGGTTTTCCCAGCAGCCCTCGCTCACACTTAACTTCCCGAACCATATGTATTTTTTTTTAAGAGAAAAGAAAAATGAAAGACAGAAATAAAATCTTGCCCTCCCTGTTATACCCTCGCACAGTCCAATTCCCTGTAGGAATTCTCTCACCCTCCTTTCATAATATAACAGGAAAGAGGAAAACTACGAATAACCTTATAAAATTACCAAGTTAATATCAATTCTAGGGATTACTTTGTACCTGAAATTATTCTGGTTGAAAAGTCATTTCTGGCTGACTCCCGAAACAAAACACGGGGTCTGGAGTTCCTTGGATAGAATGTCGTCTTCTAACAGTCACCCAAAACTGGGTCTGTCGTTTGGCAAACCGCCCAACCACGAGATTCGTCCTTCAGGACCAGAATCTCCCCCCTTGCTTCTTGCCAAACCTCAATCTAGCACAAGTTGCTCGTATAGCGAGCAGGGCTATCTGGTCATCACCAGACTTAGCCACTTTTTTTTTTTTCCTGGAGTCTCTTCTTTTGCTTGTCACTACAGCACAAAATTTTTCCTCCCTTCTCCCCTTTTCCCTGGAAACCCTCTAGTTAGGGAAGGTAGTTAGGGTTGCTTCCTCAGCAACCGTTTTTTTTCCCACCTCAAGAGGACAACTTCCTCCTTGAGGATTTACCTTCTTTCAGGAAACACTTTTACATTTTCAAAATTCACCAAATTATATTTAACTTTTAATCAAATACTAATAACAAGTTTAGTTTGTTTCTACCATAGTAATTCAAATATTTACATCGTTTTCCCGGGGCATTACACCAATGCTGGGTAACTTTGGCTTTGAAGGAAATAGTTCTATGTCGTTTTATTGCTTAAGCATCACATTTTATCTGCTGTTGGTTTGACATGTTTAATGCTCGAGCAATATTTTCTAAAGTGTTGCTTGTCTTCATGTCTGTTGGAAGAAAACCATGTCAGGCATGGAATGCTGCATTGTGATGTTGGTAATTACTGGTGTGGAAATGTGAATGCTGGACTGAGTGCTCCACACACACAGTTTGTTATTATTTAATTGGTAGAGTAAACCTACAGATTTACAGGGGTGCCAGGTTTTGTTGGAACACAAAGTAAAACTTGGGCGTAAATTTAGTAATGAATTGCTCTTGCTAAACAAAGGTAATACTAGCATTTGCACCACATGTTGCAAAAGAAATGCCATAAGGTAATGGCATAAGAAACAATAACATAGAAGGAAAAAGTCAAAATTTTATGCAATTTTGTTTCTTTACTGGTGTTTATTTTTTATCATATGTTATTTTTCAGGAAAAAAAATCGGCTCCAACCCCCCATCCCAACGGGCCCAAGGGGTGAGGGTCGATTCCCAGAATCGACCCTTACACCCTGGGCCGACTGCGCTATGGTGGTGGGGGGTGGAGGGGGGTTGCACGTAGTTCAAGCAACAATAAAACACTGAATACATCATATATTATAGGCTAATGTGTTTGGTCATATATTTGTCCCAATTTCATTCTCTCCTTGAAATTTTTTTTGGGATGTCTCTGCAAAATTAATAAAATGATATGGTTTTGAGTAAGAAAAATATTTTTTATAAATAATAAAATTTATTATAATTAAAAATGATGAAATATTATAATTAAATAGTTTTTTATTAATTTTCCATAACAATTAATTGGTATTCATAATTAATAATTATTTATTTATGCATATGTTGATTTATCATTATTAAAATAAAATAATAATAATGTATGAATTGAATAATGTTATGAGAATCTTCTTTATTTTAAAGTTTAACCAAATAATTTGAAAAAAAAAATTGAAAAGAAAAATAATTTTGTGAATTTAAAATTTGATATTATAATAAAATTGATTCTCTTAATACCAAGAATCTTGTTAGATAACTTCCCACTTTATCGTCAGAAGAGTTTAGATTTCTTAAAAATTAATGAACCAAACACATGATTATGGGTGTATGGATTATTATTAGTATTAAATTAAGCATAGTTATCAAGTTCGAATTCGGATTAAAAACTAATATGGGAAATTATTTGGGAGTATACATCTTATAAATATTCAATTTTTTTTGTTTGGAAGTGGAAAAAAAACACAAATTCTTCAACATTGATCTATAGTACTTAAAATGTTATAACCATTTTTAATTTAAAATAGTCATAAAAAAATATTGAAAAAAATAATATATGAAATTTGTTATTATTACATGATGGACAAAAATATAATATAAAATTTGTTATTATTTACAATAACAAAATCTCAAAAATCTAAATATAAAAAAAATGTTTCAAGTATCTTGCTCCCTAAATGTCCACATATCCATAAATTTATTTCTCAAATATTAAATATAAATTCATATAAGAGTAAAACTATCTACAAACTTTAAAACCATTTTGAATATGATAAATTTATTTAACAATAATATCAACAAACTTTTTTTTTTAAATATGATCTATTAAAAATAGATTTCTATTTTTAATAATTAACGGGAAATATATTACGCATTATATAAGAAAATTAAGTTTTATCTATTTATTTATTACAATGTGTGAGTTGGCGATTTTATGTAAGTGAAAGAATAATTAAATGTATAAATTTACATCATACGCTGAATGATAATAGCTATGGGAAGTTTGTATAACACCGTTTGTTAGCGTACTGCACCTATTTAGCTGTATTATATTCCCTAACCAAGGCGTGTGAACAGTAAGTGTGATAAATGCACTCAGACTTCGGGCAGCCTCCCCGATTCCATTTCCGAAATGTGGATTTTCCATATGGCGAGTCATGCCCGCTGTACTGCAGCATTGAATTATATTAAGTTTTGAAAGGACATTGATATTCATGGGTTAGACACAGATTGGCTCCATAAGCAAAGATGTGATTGTTTTATTTTAGTGTTTAAACTTTGGTTTTTATTGTATTGATTTATTTTAATATTTAAACGTTGGTTTTTATTGCGTTCACAGTCTAATATGAATGTCGTATTAACCCTTATTGTACTGGGTGAACCTCGCACCTCGAGGCTTGCTTATCCCTAGGTGTGCACCTCTGTTACCGCCATGCAGAGATGATCCAATGATGGCCTCATTCTACCTTCATCCGACGACTAGGACCATTTGCAAAGGAGTTAGAGTCTTGGCTGCCAGGTTGCTGCGCACAAGGTTCATTTCCTCAATTCCTCACTGCATATCGAGGCTCTGCAACCTGCTTGTCACATTGTGGTTTTCCTTCGGCGGGAGGAGCGTGAGGCCTCTGTTCGTTTGATACACCACGATCCCTCCACTCCTCCTCACTCCGGATACCACTTGAGTGCCAATTTGCGGTCCCTCATACATTGTCTTCCTGTATGGGGTTTCTTCAAATACCGCTTGTCACAAGTAATGGGGTTAGCGCAGTTCCCTTCATCGGTATCTGCTTATCTAGCTTTTTTTGTTCTTTTATTTATTTTTGGATATATCTCTAGTATCTAACTTGCAACCCTTCTTGCATCTTCAGGTTAGCAGGGCAACTACCAACTTTGCCGGCTCGGGCAGTCATCTGGTCAAGCTGCTTCTACACTCCCAGGGTGGCATCTGTATGGATTTGTTTTGTTGTTATAGTTCGAGTGATTGATGGCCCTCAGAAGCTATGGGCCTATGTCGGTTTCATGGGAGAATTCTCTCCAATCCTTTTGACTTGTATCTAGTTAATTCTTTTGCTGTGCTTTGTTTTTTTTTAACCCTACAGCTCCACACACATGGTGTCTGATGAGGGTTTGTACCAGAACTATCTGAGGTCAAATGTATTAAGGAATTTTATGCCCTTTGGTCATAATTGAATGAACACTTGAATTGTTTGAGTGATAGTGCCACTATTTGTCACAAGGGTTGTTCAGATGTGTATATATGTTTCCTAATTTCATAAATTATGTTGCTGGGTAAAGCCACCGGTTGCTTGGTAAATTCATAGAGGATGAATGGCGTTCTGCTACCACCTTAGGATGGTATTGTGTGATGGCTAGTATCTAACTTGCAACCCTTCTTGCATCTTTAGGTTAGCAGGGCGACCACCAACTTCGCTGGCTCGGGCAGTCATCCGGTCAAGCTGCTTCTACACTCCCAGGGTGGCATCCGTATGGATTTGTTTTGCTGTTACAGTTCGAGTGATTGAGGCCTTCAGAAGCTATGGGCCTGTGTCGGTTTCATGGGAGAATTCTCTCCAATCCTTTTGACTTGTATCTAGTTAATTCTTTTGTTGTGCTTTGTTTTTTTTTTAACCCTACAGCTCCACACACATGGTGTTTGATGAGGGTTTGTACCAGAACTGTCTGAGGTCAAATGTATTAAGGACTTTTATGCCCTTTGGTCATAATTGAATGAACACTTGAATTGTTGAGTGATAGTGCCACTATTTGTCACAAGGGTTGTTCAGATGTGTATATATGTTTCCTAATTTCATAAATTATGTTGCTGGGTAAAGCCGCCGGTTGCTTGGTAAATTCATAAAGGATGAATGGCGTTCTGCTACCACCTTAGGATGGTATTGTGTGATGGCTAGTATCTAACTTGCAACCCTTCTTGCATCTTCAGGTTAGCAGGGCAACCACCAACTTTGCCGGCTCGGGAAGTCACCTGGTCAAGCTGCTTCTACACTCCCAGGGTGGCATTCGTATGGATTTGTTTTGCTATTACAGTTCGAGTGATTGACGGCCTTTAGAAGCTATGGGCCTGTGTCAGTTTCATGGGAGAATTCTCTCCAATCCTTTTGACTTATATCTAGTTAATTCTTTTGCTGCGCTTTGTTTTTTTTTAACCCTACAACTCCACACACATGGTGTCTGATGAGGGTTTGTACCAGAAATGTCTGAGGTCAAATGTATTAAGGACTTTTATGCCCTTTGGTCATAATTGAATGAACACTTGAATTGTTTGAGTGATAGTGCCACTATTTGTCACAAGGGTTGTTCAGATATGTATATATGTTTCCTAATTTCATAAATTATGTTGTTGGGTAAAGCCACCGGTTGCTTGGTAAATTCATAGAGGATGAATGGCGTTCTACTACCACCTTAGGATGGTATTGTGTAACGACTTCCTTTAGACTATTTCTTTCTCTTTTGGGTTTCCATTTGATGGCAGTTTTTCCCTTGCTATTAGGGTTGAGTCTGCTAACCCTCCGTCTTGATACCTCTGGCTCGGCTTGAGACAGTTCACCCAGGTTTCCCCATTCAAGGTAACAACTACCTTCCCTAACTACTGCGCTTTCAACACTATTTTAATTTAGTGGTCATTAAAGGACTCAACCCCGAATTGCGGGCTGCTGCCGTGAGTCGCACCTTCTCCAGATGTGGGTTTGACCTCCAGTTTGGGTCCATTCCCAGTAGATACTCTGCTTGCAATGGAATTAAGATTGCTCCTGAGAGTTTCGAATGATCTTCCATCCAAAATACCAACACCCTTTGAATGATGTTCCATCCAAAATACCAACACCCTCTTGCTCAAATTCCTCAGTTAGGTTTCCTAAGAGGATGTTGTTTCAGCAGTTTGATGCTTTCTTTGAAATGTTCTTATTTAGCGGTCTTTGAGGTTCTGTTATTGTCTGTGTTAATACATCTACAGTTAAGTTGACACTTAATTACAAACACACTGGTTTTCCATTCTTAATGCAATAACATTTATCTTCCTATTGTCATGCAAGAGATTTGTTGTAATAAATGTAACACTAATTCTTGAAGGAATATTTTCTTTTCAGAGTTCCTTGCTCTAACTAAGTCATTTCATCCGACTGTTATTAGAATCAGGCATCTTCTAAATTCTACATCTCATTAAACATCAATTATCAATTTCGCCATCCTATGATTGTGCACCAGATGGAATTCTAGCGGATACCTGTTTCAATTCCAAACTGTTGAGCAACCGTATAAATTGCAGAGTATAATTTAGTGTAGCAATGATCAAAAAGAGGGTTTTGAGATTGTACTACTCTCCATTGATCGATAGTGTACTCCGTCGGGTGGTGCCAATGGCATTGATACAATGTGAAGCTTTTCGTATGCAAATGACATTGATTTAGTATGCATCTTTCAACATTTATCTGACTGTCGGGTATTCCGTCCTGTTCACCTGATGCAACACAACCATAGGTGTAAGAGTGAATCGAATGCAACAGAACCATAGGTGTAAGAGTGAATCAACCTGAAACCTCTATAGATGGCAAAAGCTTTAAAAGAAAGATGCATTAGTAACCATGATGTCGTGGCCCTTGTTGACGAAGGTTGCAAGTGCAAGGTCATAGCTTCTCTGTAGCGGGCTGATCTCCCGACAAAATGTGGCATTGCTCTTCACAACATCGATCGGAGACTGAGAGCAACATCGATTGGAGACTATTGCATCTCGTGACCGCAGGGCCAACATTCATCGTTGAGCTTCCACTAATTTTTAGGCCCCTTGGGACCCTCTTTGTACTCGAACTTTGCTGCATCGTGACCGCAGGGCCAACAAAATGGAGTTTTTGATTAAATAACATGAGGACAGGGAATATAAAGATGAAATAACATGAGCTCAGTCAGCTACCTAGGCTATAATAGGCCTTACAGTATGAGCCGTTATAACAACTTTCCCTTATTGAACAACTAATTAACTAATTAACTACTTTCCCTGATCGAACGGTTGAACCTCTTTCAATCGTCTAACAGATAATCTTATGGTCCACAATAATGACAGGTGGGCAAGAGGAGAGTTGATTTCAAAGGGGAACGCCTTACGACATAATTAATTAATAACCCATATGCGCTGGTTTCTATTAGACAGCAATTTCTGTGGTGGTTTCTCTCATACACGAGTACTATTTGTGGACTTTGAATGTGAAACTACTTTTAAAGAACATTCAAAATGATTTTATTTATTTATTTTTTAAATAATTTTTTATATTGTCTCTAGAGAGACAATAGTTTGAATTATGGACATATATATTTTTTTTAAATAATTTTTTATTTTGTCTCTAGAGAGACAATTATGGACATTTATTTTTTTAAAATAATTTTTTATATTGTCTCTAGAGAGACAATAGTTTGAATTATGGACATTTAATTTTTTTTTAAATAATTTTTTATATTGTCTCTAGAGAGACAATTATGGACATTTATTTATTTTTAAATAATTTTTTATATTGTCTCTAGAGAGACAATAGTTTGAATTATGGACATATTGTCTCTATAGAGACAATATGTTTTTAATCTCAGCTATTGTCTCTAAAAAGACAAAAATGTAATTGTCTCTAAAGAGACACAAATGAAGTTGTCTCTAGAGAGACAAATGAAATTGTCTCTAGAGAGACAAATGAAATTGTCTCTAGAGAGACAAATGAAATTGTCTCTAGAGAGACAAATCAAATTGTCTCTTAATAGACAATAATTCTTGTCTTTATAGAGACAATAATAATATGTGTTCTATATTGTCTTAATGGAGACAAATTTTTGAGACATTATATTTTGAGACACCCGCTTAGAGACAATATTTAAGGAAATACACAAGTTTATTTTGTTTTAAGTTAAGACAATTGACTCAAATATTGTCTTAAAACCCCCTACATGTAGCAGTGTGATAGTCAACAGAAGTACCCTCAATGTCAGATCCTGCACACTGGAAATCTCTATCTTCCCACTCTTGGATTTCAGGGCCTCAGGACAGTGTTTGGCAAGCAAGGAAGATATGCTTGCCCCGATCGGACGTGACCCATACAAGTTCACTAGCTCCCCTTTGCGAGACAGTCTAGTGATGAAGCAGATATCTGAAGTTGTCAACTCCATCTCCTGGTCCCCAATGAAAAAAATCTCGCGATTGATGTCTCAAAGGCTTATCAAGTATCGAAGCAACTCGGGCTGGGCTCGCATCCTTGGTGTAAGAAAAAATTTGAGGAGCCCGCAAGCCCTCAAAGCCTCCAGGTAATTTGGATCGCTCAATGCTTGGGTGTCAACATCTTCGTGTTCTCTTTCCTTCCAATCCACCATTTTCGGCAATTTCTCTCCTGCAAAAGCCATTTATTTTTGTTAATCATCAATTTCGACACATAAAATTCAAATTTTAATTGTCAGTTCTTGAGAAAAATGGTTTTTCCCTATGCACGACATCAACGTGGATGGTTATGCAAATAACCATCGACTGACGCAATCCTATTCCCGGAAATCGCGCTGATCGAGGGCGAAATTTTTTCTCGAAAACATCCCTAAAAATAAAAAAAAAAAGGCTAAAAATAGAAATGAATAGCATGAAAATGGAGCTTAGGGCTTCAACTGTTACCTGGAACTGACAGCTCATCGATTGACCTCCTAGATCTCCCGTAATCTTCTCCTGAAAAACTAGGGCAAAAGTGGGTAAAAAGTCTTCACTGCAAAGGTAAAATGGTAAATGGTAAAAATATATTTACTTTTCCCCTTTTTATTTATTTTTTCATGAAAATATTAGGTTTTGTAAATATTTTGACCTATTTTACCTCAAGGACTCGATAATACACTTTACCTTACTTGTGCAGCATTAGGTTGTTGAAAATGCAACAAGATGATGGAGCTTAGTGGAAAGGATTCACCTTCACTAAGTTGGTCCGCAGGCTAGTTTTGGCGCAATGTCTATTTTTAGACATATGGATCACTGTCTATGAGTTGCAGGATGCTGTTTATGGATGATTGGCCATGTTGGGAAAAACAGATGGACTTCTATTTTTGGTTCACAGTGGAGTGATCAGAGTCTATTTTTAGACTGCTAGGCTAAAAATAGAAACAATCAAATATTATTAGCCCTTAGTAATATTTGGACTCTAAACATTATCTTATTCTCTTGGAGCACTTCAGTTCAAGCTACGGATGTGGCACATGCAGCTGACATAAGGAATCACGTGGTTTCTTATTTGTTAGTTGAGCTATTGCATGGAGGAATTCAGTTAGAACTCATGCATGTGAGTTCTGTGGAGTTGGATGTGGAGTTGATGGAGTTGTGTTTAGTTTGACTTAGTTGAACTAGTTGTATTTAGTCTAACTAAAGAATACACTAGTGATGAGTTTTGTGAATTAAATATTAATTAATTCACTAATTATTAACTCATAAAGCAACTAAAGAATACATCAGTTAACTTAGTGCATGGACAGTTCAACAGAGACAGGTGTTAGAGGTAAGTGAAAGGGTGAGTTGTGACTATCAGTTGTGCATGAGATTTGCACATGCATGGGATTGAGTTATGCCAATGAGGACTGCGCAGTGTGGGCCAATATCCAAGCAATTGTAGCTTGTGCTCACGTGATTTTGGATCAGCCAAGGTAAATAGGAGTTTGGATCAGCCATTCTCATTCATTCTCTTGTAGGGTTGTGCAGTGGAGGCAGGCAAAGCAGTGGAGGAGATTTGAGTAGTGATTGATCAGATCTGAGCTAGTTTTGTGTGTAACAGGTGGAGATAGTGCTGGATACTTGTGAGGAGTATTGTACTATGTTATGTTACATGTTCTCAATCATTAATATAAAGATAGTGTGGGGTTTTCAGCTGTAAGCTTTCCCCGGGATACATACTGTGTTAATGTGTGCATGCAATTGATGTTTCATTGTTTTTGATGCTGCTAAATTGTTGATCAACATAGAGGAGCTTATGTATTGTGCATGTATTCCGCAATAGTGCATGATTAGGATAATCTCTGTTGAATATGTGTTTATTATTCAAAATTTGTAATTGGTATCGGAGCAAGTTGATTTGTAGAAAAAGTTCTACAGGATATCAAAGCGAGGATTGATCATCAGATCTATTATTTAGAAAGTGTTTACATTTTATTTCTTCAGGCAGAGTCTGTAATCGGGCCAGGTAGCCTCTGGATTCATCCTTCTTTTGGAAGGTGAGATATCCGGTGAATGCCCATACAGTCGATCTCTGTACAAGAAATACTTTGTTCTCACAAATTTTAGATCAGAAGCGGTTGAGTTTTGAGCTGGTGGAATGACACTCAAGGATAAACTCAGAAACATCTAAGTGTGAGAATGGAGACAGTATGCCCCAGTATCTCACGAAGTTCACCCAATTCCGGGATGAGTTGGGAAGTGTGGGGGTGACTGTCGATGATGAGGACTTGGTGAGCTTGGCTCTACTTGGTCTTCCGAAGAGTTGGCATTCCTATTAGGACTCTGTCAATGGTCGGGAGAAATTTCCAGGATGGGAGAGACTTTGGTCAGATCTTGTGCAGGAGGAGATCAGACGGAGCACCAGAGACAGTTCTTCATCCATGCATGATGAGGAGAACTGTGCCTTAGCGAGTAAGGTGAAGAAGGGGAAGGTGAAGGGTTCTCTTTCCAAATCCAGTTCTTCCAATGATGGGAAGAAGGTTGACAAGTCGAAGGTGAGATGCTTTCGTTGTCATGAGTTGGGCCATTATGCTACTAATTGCCCAAAGAAGAAGTCCAAGAAGGGATCCGGGGAAGGATTTGAAGGTGAGGCACTTGATTCCTAGTTTGAGTTGGATTTCACACTCTTCGCATGCATGGTTTCATCCATGGTGGGAAGCTGTTGGTTTCTTGACAGTGGAGCTTCTTTCCACATGAATGGTGACAAAAGTTTGTTCAGTACTTTGGAGGAGAAAGATCTCCAGATAATCATAGGGATGGGTAATGATGAGAAGTATAGTGTCTCAGGTGTAGGCACGGTTATTTTTCAGAGGGAGAATGGAGCTCACCTTACTCTGACCGATGTCAAGTATGTACCAGGACTGAAGAGAAACTTGGTGTCGATCGTGATGCTGGAAGACAGAGGCTATGATGTAGTCTTCAGTAAGGGAAAGGTTTTCCTTAGACACATCATCACTAGACAGGTGAAGTAGATTGGTTCACGAGTCAAGAACCTATATGCTCTTGAGGTTCAAGATGCATGCAAAGCCTTGAGCAGCGAGGCAACTGATGGAGACTTGGTGGTTGAGAGGGAGCGTATATTACCTCTCAACATGCAGAGCCAGAAGAAGTCTCAGACGATTGTGGAGGAGCCACGATTGGTGCAGCAGCTTCAGGAGGTTGTGGAGCAGCCACAACAAGGGAAGCCGAGAGGAGATCGAGTAGAGACATATACTCATGCAGAGACCTCCAGTAGGGGGAAACTTCGAGCCAGGTGGGCTGAGGGATCACATGCAGCCATACCTCCAGGTAGGAGGTGGGGTGATGTGGATTGATCATCCCAAGGAGAAGGGGCAGGATGCTTGAGGTACCCAACCTCTTGGATGAGACCTTGCTACGGGAGCCTCGATGTGGAGTAGCAGGATCTGACTGATTGGGTAGAGACAGATGTGGATGGAGTGGCAGAGAGAGAGAGAGTGTAGGGAATCCTAGGACAGCGCATAGCTAGCAGGCTGCAGCAATGCGAGAGGCACAAGTGTTTTGCACAGTGCTAGGTGGCACAGAGAGGTGTGTTATGGTGCGAGATGCATGGAGATGTTGCAGTAGCGCAGATTTCAGAGAGGGAGCACTTGTCAGCAACAGGTAGAGCTTCGGCATCAGAGTATGTTCCTAGCCCAACAAAGTGGTCAGTTGGGAGTATTTTTGTTCCAAGTGTTGTTGGAGCAAGTGGAGCAAAGAATCATGTTGCATGCAGAACATTTCAGAGTTACAGGATAGGGGTTGCAGATAGTCCATAATCTTGTTGAGAGGGAGTGTTGAAAATGCAACAAGATGATGGAGCTTAGTGGAAAGGAGTCACCTTCACTAAGTTGGTCCGCAAGCTAGTTTTGGCGCAAAGTTTATTTTTAGACATATGGATCATGGTCTATGAGTTGCAGGATGCTGTTTATGGAAGATTGGTCATGTTGGGAAAAATAGATGGACTTCTATTTTTGGTTCACAACGGAGTGATCAGAGTCTACTTTTAGACTGCTAGGCTAAAAATAGAAACAGTCAAATATTATTAGCCCTTAGTAATATTTGGACTCTAAACATTATCTTATTCTCTTGGAGCACTTCAGTTCGAGCTACGTATGTGGCACATGTAGCTGACAGAAGGAATCATGTGGTTTCTTATGTGTTAGTTGAGCTATTGCATGGAGGAATTCAGTTAGAACTCATGCATGTGAGTTCTGTGGAGTTGGATGTGGAGTTGATGGAGTTGTGTTTAGTCTGACTTAGTTGAACTAGTTGTATTTAGTCTAACTAAAGAATACACTGGTGATGAGTTGTGTGAATTAAATATTAATTAATTCACTAATTATTAACTCATAAAGCAACTAAAGGATACATCAGTTAACTTAGTGCATGGACAGTTCAACAGAGACAGGTGTTATAGGTAAGTGAAAGGGTGAGTTGTGACTATCAGTTGTGCATGAGATTTGCACATGCATGGGATTGAGTTATGCCAATGAGGACTGCGCAGTGTGGGCCAATATCTAAGCAATTGTAGCTTGTGCTCACGTGATTTTGGATCAGCCAAGGTAAATAGGAGTTTGGATCAGCCATTCTCATTCATTCTCTTGTAGGGTTGTGCAGTGGAGGCAGGCAAAGCAGTGGAGGAGATTTGAGTAGTGATTGATCAGATCTGAGCTAGTTTTGTGTGTAACAGGTGGAGATAGTGCTGGATACTTGTGAGGAGTATTGTACTATGTTATGTTACATGTTCTCAATCATTAATATACAGATAGTGTGGGGTTTTCAACTGTAAGCTTTCCCCGGGATACATACTGTGTTAATGTGTGCATGCGATTGATGTTTCATTGTTTTTGACGCTGCTAAATTGTTGATCAACGTAGAGGAGCTTATGTATTGTGCATGTATTCCACAATAGTGCATGATCAGGATAACCTCTGTTGAATATGTGTTTATTATTCAAAATTTCTACATAGGTGATGGATGTTCGACGATGGCGATGAGTCACATTTCAACTCTTTTCTCGACTCGTAAAATTCAAATGAAAAGATTGCCAAGTATTTTTTCCTTTTTGGCTTGTTAAAGAGAATAAAAATGGGGGGTCTGCTTTCAGCTCTTTTCCGACCCTTTAAAATCGAAAAGATGACCGAGCCCTTGTCATTTCAAACTTGTTAATGGATGCAAAACATCGTGTGCCCAGTATAAGTTTACCCTTTTTTCGGGTTGGGAGGCACTATTTACGAAAAAGGTACTCCTTGACTGAAAAGGTCAAGTGGTTCTCTCAAGTGTTGTTTTTACCTTTTCGGGCTCGAGAGACACAAACATATGAAAAGGGACCATGTATAGTTTTCTTTTATGTGTCTTTTTCAAACTCTCTAAACATGAAAAAGATACCGAGTTACACATTTGTCGAACTCGTTAAGCTATTAAACGACATCGGATTCGCCATCATGACGCACATGATCTTCTCCTTCCTAGGGCTCGTTAAACTTACTAGGTCGGATGCGTCCTAAGGATGAACTTACAGTGCAAGCATATGCTATCCCCTTCAAGCTTGTGATTAAAAAATAATTGGGGTACTCGCGATAAATGGTGGGGGAAAATTTGGAAATTTATCAGTCGTGTTGGCAGCTCACTCTTGAAAATGACACCCTTTGCTTAGTGTCGGGTTGGGACATCCTCCTCTGTATCATTGACCTTCCTGGGTTTGGGCCGTTCGTTTTTTCCTTCCATTTGATCTCTGCCACGTCATCATGACCACCGATCCCATGGATCCAAAAGCTGCCAAACTTCCAGTTGTGTCGCTGATATGTTCAAGAGTTGTCTTTCTGTAGTTACACTTACCTCTGATTCTCTGTATCATCCAAAATCATTTTTCATCCTCTTGTCTTGCGTTGATGATGTGGGATTCATTATGGCCCTCCTTTGCCACGGTTGCTTTCCGTCGACTTCAACTCATTATCCGGGAAGTTGATTGAGAGACTCCCTGCCAGTACATTAGAGCTTGCATGCCTCAATGGCAAGTTCTTCACACTTGATGACAAGTTCACATCATTGGCTCTTGATCGAGTGATTTCACGGGTGTTCGAATCTAGTTCTTGTATTCACATTCCGTGAATTGTGTTGATAGGAACTTGAGGGCCATTGTCATTATTGGTGGTTTCTCTCATGCTTGTTAACAATTTACATCATTGACTGGTAATCAAGTGACTTTCTAGCATGTTCGACGTCAACACATCTATTCGCATTTTAGGATATGTACTTTGATCGGGTCGTGTTGGAGCACAAGACCCTGGACTTAGATCACATAAGTCGAGATTGCGAAGTGGTGTGACATGGTTTATGATGATATGCATGTCTCTTTCATATGACTGGCTACAACCAGACCACGAGTTATCATATGTGATCCTTCTCATTATTGGATCGCTGTGACCACACCTTGGTTTCATTATGATCCTCTTTGATGAATGGCTGTGCCCATACCTGGATCCATTTACGCGATCATTCTCTAGATGGCCGCATCCATGCCACGATTCATGTATCATTTGACAGAGATCTCAGTTTATGTATATGTATCTATACTTTCTTACAGGTTTTCTTATGAAAAACCAGTTCCTCGCACTGATTTATAAAGCATTCCATCCCTTGCTCCAGCTGGGCTTTCATGCTTTAGGGGGCATGTGTTACACAACATTTTGTCACTGTCCCTATACTCCCCATTCCTTGATCTTGGAGGACCTCTACAGTGGACCCCGCATGCTTTGCCTTCATGGAGAAACTCCCATTATGCCCCTCTTCATGAGTAGATCATTTCCCTTTTGCACCATTTCCCTTGAAACTTCTGTTTTGCCCAGTTTACAAGACTGGCGCTTGTGAAAGTTGTAAGTTGGTGATTACTTAGGATAGGGTACTAAAATATCCTATAGGTTGGTACCTATGAAAGTTGTAAGTTGATGCTTACTAAGGATTGATGTCATCCTCTTCTTGAAAAGGTGGAGCTTGCGATTTTTTTAAGTTGGTGCCTATAAAAGATTTGTGACCTCACAAATGGTTGTAATGAATTGCAGATTGTTTAAAAGTGTTTCTTCTTTAAGTTTTTGACTTGCACTTTTGATATTTGTGTTCATACATTGTAAATGATTGATTATGTGATGTGAATTCAATTTCAATATTAACTAAGTGAAGAATTGTTAAAAATAATGAAATTTTGGTTCATGCTCCTTCCTAGTATTTCTAACATACAACTCTTCTATCTCAATTGGGGTCAATGTGTTGTTCGCCATAACCTTATTGTATGTTGATCCAACCTCCCATTATTCACCCCTTCCCTCCTGGTTCATCCACCTATTTAGTCACTGCACCCACTAGTTCCATGGTGGGCACTTCAGGTTGACTGGTTCCCATGTGTGGTTGATTAAATGAAACCTCATGCCTACTTTTTCCACTCATCCTAGGGGAAAAATGTTAAATTGTAGCAGGCAAATGCTTCATTTGACTTGTGCCTTAGTCAAATGGAGAAATTCAAATTTCCACATCATTAGGATGACTTGAGATGCAGCTAACAGGAGTGACATGGCCAAGTTCGTTAGTTAAGTCAATCAATGCTAGTTTGTGGGAAAGAATTAGAGTTGTGCACAAGTTGATTGCTAAGATCTAGCAATCTAGTGGAGTTGTAGTTAGTGAAACTCAGTTATCTGAGCTCTAGTCATGAATAGACTCAACAGTAGTTTAGTTGAGCAGTTGTAACCATTGTTAACTCATTGATATCTCAGTTAACTAATATATTTACTAAAAATATCTCAATTAACTCATTGATATCTCATGTAGCACGTGAGGAATTCTCTTGGGATTATGCAAGAAAATATGAGCTCTTCCTATTATTTATTAGTAGGAAATACGTAAGGAAATAAGAGGAAGCAAGAGACCTATTTTGGCTAAGTATTGGTGAGAGTAAAATCAAGAGGAGATGAGTGTTGCAGTGCACATTGAGCTTTAAGAATTGAATTTTTCATTGTAATATATCTATATTCTCATATGATATAATACAAACAAAGGATAGGTTTTTACGAGTTGGGTTCCCTAATAAAAATATTGTGTTCATTATGATTGAATGATTGTATGTGTTTCTATTGTAAGTTTCCCTTTCACATATTGAGTACAAGAAATTGGTTTCTATTGATTTTAGTTTGATTTCATTAGCAACTACAAATTTCAAGCTATTTCGACATGGTATTGGAGCTATTGAAAACTACATAGAAACCAAGTTATTGTTATTCTATGAGAGAAATTTCAAATAGCAGATTTATGGTGCAAGAATTTTCTTTAGTGTAGGAACAATGTCCTTCTATGGATTCAGGCTTGAGTATGCATTGGAGGGAACTTTGAATTTAATAGCTTGGAAATAAAGAATGGAAGTTTTTCTAGATGATAATGGAGTTATGTAGAAATTAGTAATAAAATTAAATTTTCTAGTAGAATGGAGTTTTTATAGTTTTGTTATGGAATTTAATTTTGATAGATTTGTTAGGGTAACTTTAGTCTTAGCCATGCAAATTAAGATGTTATTGAAAGCCTATGGAATTGAATGTTAATAGAAATTGCATGAAGTGACATATTATAATGAAATCATATTTGTGATGAAATATATTTTTTATAGTTTTGTTATGGAATTTAGTTTTGATAATTTTGTTAGGAATTTTCATCTTATATTAACCATGTAAATTGACATGTTACTAAAAATATGTGAAAATATATGAAATTGAATGTTGAGGGAGTAATACATTAATGTGAAGTTTACAATTTCTTGAAGAATGTGTATCATAGATTTGAAATATAATGTTTATTTAAGTTGGTAAAATTTGGATGATGTAATTATTTAAGAAATTTAATATGATGTTATCATGTATTTAAATAATATTGTATCAATAATAGATGGGAGTGATATCATTATTTAATTTGAAGTTTACAATTGTTTGAAGAATGTGTATGAGAGATTTGAAATATAATGTTTATTTCAGTTGGTAAAATGTGGATGATGTAATTATTTAAGAAATTTCATATGATGTTACCATGTATTTAAATAGTATTGTATCAATAATATTGTGGAGTTATTTATAAATTAAATTAAATTGGAGTATAATTTCTTTAAAAATATGTATAAGTTTATTAATCACAACTATATCAAGTGTTTTTTTTGATAATAGTAGTTGGCTATCAATGGAATATGGTTAGCATGATTAGTACTTGATGACATGGTTGATATTATTTTCCATATTAATGATACCGTTGTATGAAGTAATAGTACTAAATGATGACCATGTAGTATGATAACCATTGATGTAAGCATGTATTAGATTCCTCTATTTTGATGTGGTTCATGGTATATGTACAAGTGGGATCCCCTTTTTGGACAACTTTCCTTTATAAGGTTCATGATATTGTACCCATGTTGGATGTCCTGTTAGGGTGTCTTTTATTTTATATGGCTCATGAGGATGTCTTGTTATAATATATACATGTAGTAGATACATTTTTCATTTAATGTGATCCATAATATGATATCTTAATTATTCTTGGACAATGACATATTTCATGAGGATATCTTGTCATAATGTATACATGTATTGGATACATTTTTCATTTAATGTGATCGATAATATTATATATTAATTATTCTTGGACAATGATATATTTTATGGGCTGAAATTGATTATGATAATGATGTTGCATATACATTTAAATCTTCCCTAGACTCAATTTTTATAGGTCAAGGTTAAATATAAATAGAGGAATTAAGAGAACATATGAAATACCATTCTGTGATTTCTAAATTCACTGGGATTTGACCCAAAGAACAAGATCTAGTAAAATAGATCCAAAAAAAGTGGAGGCAAAAGGGCCACATTAAATTTGGGATGAGTTACAGTAATATTATTTGATTTGGAAGACAACAAGAGGGCCTTTGAGAATAGACCATATTCAATTATTCATGAGATTCTCATAAGAGTAATACAACTTAAATAAAGAGAAATTTTTGGCAGTTCTAGTTTGGGTAGGACTTTACTCTCTTCCCAAATATTTTTGGGAAAATACATTCTTGAAGGTATAGGAAATGCCATCAAGGATTTTGTGAAAAATGATGAAATAATTAAAAGGAGTCACTCTTCACACTCAAGGATTTGCATTTATATGAGATTTTCCAAACAACTTCCTAAATCAATAGACATTGAATATCATGATGAGATCAAGTAGCAACCATTATATTATGAGCATGCGTCATTTAAATGCAAGGGATGTCATGAATATGGTCACTTAATCATATATTTACCATTATTAATAATGGAAAACCAAGAGAACAATAAAATAATGAATCCCTAAGGTTTTATAGAAGTAAACAAAAAAGGAAGGGCTCAAAAACTGAATTGGAAAAACTATTGAATTGTGTTGTCATTGATGTTAATATTAGTCCTTGAATAATCTTAATAGTCATATAGTTTTGATTGATTAGAAACTCCAAATAATAAGAAGTAAGGAATGGAAGCCCTAGAATCCTTGCATTGTTGAGGAAAATGGATGTAAAGGATAGTGTTTCTTGATATGTGGCACTCCACATAAGTCTTCATAGTTGAGAATATATGGTTGTTCAAAATTTGACCCCCAATATGTGGTCATGATCCTCAAAAGGAGATATTAATGATTAATGACAAAGTGATTGGTTAATAAATATACTCAAAAAATTTGACTATCCTACTATATTGGACTCAGCTTCCTAATTTGGTTGGCAAAAGAAGGTTTACCAAAAAAAAAAACTATATCAAGAAAATCTTTCAAAATTGATGATCTTGTTAGCCTCAATATACTAATTTTTTTGGCTCCAAAATTAAGGTTGGCTCCATAATTAAAAATTGGCTCCAACATTTTAAATTTTTAAAATTTAAATTTTCTTTAAGGTGGGCTCTAGCTTGTATGAAGATGGTCTTACTTGAGAGAGGATGCTCACTAGCTAGCGATTTCTGACCATTCTAGGAGTATCCATGAAGCTTATTTTCAAAACCATTTTTGCCACATAACATCCTACAAGTGTTCCAAGCCTAGTTGACCATAAGAATAACACTTCCACACTTGAAAGAGATTTCCTGAAAATCCAATTCATGAATAAATGCAATAGATTCTTTACAAGTATAAGTTATGTTTTCCAAACTATTGGACACATTTATTCTAATAAGGATTGTGGTCATTTCCAAGTAACATGAGCTATGATATGAGAAATTAATGTCATAGTGAAATCATAGTAGATTGAAAATCCCATTCTAGGCATAGGATAAGGAGAAACCCTTTATGTAAGCACAGACATGGATAACTTTCTATTATTTAGTTCTAGCCTTGAAGTTGACGGACCATCATTTTAGTAAAAGGCCTTGTGAGCCCTATCTCCACTACTTCTTAAGGATTTTGTATGCATCCTTGAGTATATCATCTAACCCCTAGCCAAGATCATGCATTGTTTTGGTTATCCCAAGATATTAGGAAAATTTGCCACTATCTCATTTTTGGAAGTGTCCATTGCCATTTTTTTGCTAGAGAATTTCCTTATGAATTTTGCACCATCCATGATCTAAAATTCATGAAGATTAATTCCCTCCACCAACACTAATTTTGGGATTGCAACCCTCACTAATTTTAAGATTGCAACAATTCCTTAGATACGTTTTTATTTTAACAATCCAGAATCATAGAATTTGTAATTGAAAATTCATTTACAAGAAACATAAAACTATCAGAGCCACTACCCTATAAACACTATCAATAAATAAAGAAATTGTTCAATTAACCCTCCACAAAGGAAGTAATCATAACCCTATTGCTGGAATAGCTTCCAAATGTCTGGTCATTCAGTCCCTTATGATGATCTAAAGTTGGATTTACTGGGAAAATCCGTAAAAACAAGGATGCTCAATGTCAAAGCATCATGTGGTAGTGAATAGATTTTCTTCTATAGATAGTTTATAGGGTTGATTATGTTCATTGGGTTACTTACGTGGGGACACCTTCAAGACATAGATCCAAGCACAAATCATCCTTCATTAACCATTAATGGCTCTTCTCCAATAACCTTGTTTTGATCCCTGTACAACCATCGAACCATTTGAATGACTATTGAAAACATTTACGTTTTCCAATTCCATAGTGCTGAATATCCAATGAGCATCAAATGGGGAGAGAAATGAAACACATGGCTCCTTGAAACCATTGCCCCTCCATCTCTAAATAAAAAACATAGAAAGAAAAAAATCTAGGTTGTTGCAAAAACCCTAGATGCCTAATAATGATATTTGTATTTTAATTTCAATACCCTTATCATATAAAAACTTTTAGAAACTATCTTCAACTTATAAAATTTTATTCCACTTAAACTCTATATAATAAATTTATAAAATTAATTATATTTTATATAACATATTTACTATATAAATTATTTAAAATCCACTTAAATATATTTTTTGGTTGAATTAAATTTTAGCAATTTAACATCTTTTATTTTTTAATTAATATATATTAAGCAATTTATTGCACTAAGAAGGGTTTTTCTAGAGTATAAAAGGCATTTTGTCTTGTTCCTCATATTTTGTATTGTACCTTACTATCTTATTACTTAAATAATTTGGTTGGGTCAAATTACATAAACAAAACATAAAAACAAAAACAAAAATTAATAATTAAAATAAAAATGAAGCAAAATCGTCAATTTACCCCTTAAATTTAAATTTAAGTTTGGTGTAAACTAAGTTTAATATATTATATAGATATTAGTTTTTGAGTGTTTAATATGGAATAACTATCTTTTTCTTTGGTAAATTTAATCTACTTATTTTAAATAGAGAGTATAATATATATTTACCAAATGTTAATAATATAAAATTATATATTATTCTATCACATTGTAAAAATTAAAATAAATTATAAAAAAACTATAATTTAATTTGAAATTACTATTATAATTAATTATAGAAAATATTAATATATCAGTTAAATATATATACTTAAAAAAATATAATAGAGGAAAGTATAATAAAACTACAATAAGAAAGTGTTGCCCTAGGATAGTCCTTGCTATTAACTATATATATGTGAAATAAAATTTGTCTAATCTTTTTACTAAGCTATACATCACTTTGAAAAAAAAGAATTCTATAGTAAAATTTGTCATGGTTTTTGAGAAATGAGAGAAGTGGCAAAAAGAACTGTAGTACATATTCTTCATGGTTTTTGCAACAAACATCCTAGGCTCTGGGATGAACACTTACACTACAATCAACATGCTTACAACTGAGCAAAGCATTCATCGACTCAAACATCTCGATTTGAGACATGCTTTGGATACTTTTTTTTTTTATGTTGTGGTTCACGGACACCCTGGTCAACGGGTGGCGCTACGCCTACGGAAAAATCTGGGCTGATTGACCCCGAAGGGAATCTAGCCCCGCAGCCCACTAGCAAGGCCTGACCCTAAGGGCTTCGCGGAGATTGGACCCTGTGACCTCTCGATGGCAAGGCACTGATTTTGACCAATTGAGTTAACCCTTGGGGCTGACATGCTTTGGATACTTATATAAATCTCCTTTAGATTTTATCTTTGGGAAAGATGTTTCTATTGATGGTCATAGTGACATTGATAAGGCCAATTGATTCATTGAACAAGTTTAATTGGTGCATCAAACGGTTGAAGAATATTTGGAAAAGAGCTAAGCCAAGTATAAGACAAGGCATGATAAGCATCGCGTTGACCACAATTTTCAGTTTGGAAATGAAGTTTGGCTTTACATTAGCAAGGTTAGGCTTAAAGGAGAAGGTAAAAAACTAAAACCAATAAGGTATGGACCTTTAGAAAAGATTGGTAATAATGCGTTCAGGTAGGAGTTGCCTCCATATATGCAAATGTATGCAGTTGTTATTGTTGATAATTTGAGATTATATGAGCCTCCTTTGATTGAAGATCAAGGAGAACATGTTAATATTCCTTCAATAGACGATTTTTCTCTTGAATTTCTTGAAGAATTGCAGTAGGACATTATCGTTGACAGAAAAACAAGAACTTCAAAACAAGGGAATGTAGAGTACCTTTGTGTTGGACTCAAAGGCACAAATCTAAGAAAAGCCAAATGTATTGAGATTGGAAGGGGGAGGGAAATGTACCCTTATCTGTTTGTTGACTAAAGTAGTCTTTTGGAGGTCCAAAATATTCCAATGCGGAGGAGTGATCCAAGGGATCAATAAAGTGCTCAAAATTCAAAGTGTTCAAAAGTGCTCGAAACCTATACCAGAGCATAGATCTCAATGAACTAAATACAACAAAACTCGAATCGCTCAAAATTGATATTGTATGCTCCTGATATCACGTTTTGATCATTTTCCCAAATAGGTAAAAAATTGCAGGTTGGTTGCAGGACTGCTGATTGGGTAGTCTGTGCGATGACTCGGCAAGGTGAGAGGGTAGGTTCAATGTACAACTTGGGCCAATGACTGGATTCCAAGTGTCCTATTCTAATTGGTTCGAATTTGGGTGATTTTTATTGCTGGTTGAGTTTTTGAGTTGGTCCAATGGGGGTTGAATGCCATGTGGCACCCCGGGGTTCACTAAAAAAAAATTATGAGCCAAACTGCCTTTAGGGGAGTTGAACGCATGACCTATGGAATAGAAAAAAGGCATGTTACCGCCATTCCATTGGGTGTTTCTTAACAGTATTGGTGGCGCATTTATATTTCAACGGTATACAGTTAACGTTTGGGGAATGGGGTCGGGGCTAAGCCCTAGACCCTGGTCACCCCACACCCATGAGAACATAAGCAGGGGAGCCAAGGGCTTAGGCTTATCCTAGACCCATGGTTCCTCGCCCATTTGGGGAATGGGGTCGGGGCTAAGCCCTAGACCCTGGTCACCCCACACCCATGAGAACATAGGCAGGGGAGCCAAGGGCTTAGGCTTAGCCTAGACCCATGGTTCCTCGCCCATGCATATGAACCACAGGACCATATACCAAACACCGCGGAGCGGAACAGCTGGGGCGCAATTTTGGGGATCAACCTCAGTCACGTAACTACGATATAACCACACTCCACACAACAGAGGGTTAGTGAAAAGTTTGGAGTTGGGTGTGGAAAGTTTGGGAATGGCCTCGATTTCATGGGAACGCTAGAACCAAATGTCGAAGAGCCAGGGTCTATGCTGATGGGGGTGGGCGGTTGGCCCGAGCCCTCAGGCGCATGGCCCCATGTGGCCCTGGTTTTATGCCACAATTCCTTATTGGGAAATTAGGCCAAGTGACATAATGCACCCAATTCGACACAAATTTCATTGGAGCCAGGCGAAATTGTTGCTTGGCGAGCCTTGGATAGGTAAAATTTGTAGGATGGTTAGCAGTCCAATGTAGTTTGTAGATCAATTAGCACGGAAAACTTTGGGAGAGCATAACTTCTTCCATTTTTTTCCAAATTGAGCTTAATAAGAGCCCAACTAGGGTTGTTGATTGTTATGAAGCCATTGGAGACATAATATTTACAGTATGAGGATTTTAAGTCTATGTAAACACAAATTTTATCACTTAATGAAAGAGGCCAAACATTGGAAGCTGGACCAGGAGACGTTGCCCAAGATAGGGGTGAACTCCTTTATCCTTTTTGTTGTTATGTGTTTCTAATATGGTATATTGTCTCTGTTATTGTTGTTAACTAAGTTTAAAAATCATTGTTTTATGTGTTTTGAAAAGTGATCCATTACCCAAAATATATAAAATTTTACTTGCAATTTTTCCATCACCTTCAAGTTTGCATTACAAGTCATTGATGGCCTAATCCACCTCTCATACTCCCATTGTCCTACATGATTGTTGAAAGAATCGTGGTTGTCTTATGAAATTCATCTTTCATTACTTTCATTTTTTTCTTTACCAAAGCCATCATATTATTGTTAAATGTTGTTCCAACCATCTTTTGGATCATGCCAATAGTTTATATAAGCCAATACGATTTCTTCTTAGGTTCGCTTCATGGTGCCCTTGCTTTCCCACCCTCCATTCTTGAGTTATGCAGGTGTCCCATCTTAAGGTCGAATTGGTTTTTATCAATCACCTTTTTATGGTCAAAAATTGGTTGTTCTTCATATCATGGGGTTTCTTTCCTTTGCTCTTGGTACTTCTTTGACTTATCTTATTCCTAGATTGTTGCTAATTTCAACTTATGCATGAAAAAAATAGAAAACAAATATAAACATAAACACAAAGATGAAACAGAAATAAATCTTCATTTCATTAATATCAAAGAACTGAAAGATGCTTACATACATAATGGAAATAAACTAGCTCGGGTGATGGTAGCTTATCTCTGAGAAGAGATGTGGTGGCTACATGCATTTGAACTATGTTACAATGAGGTTAGAAGTCCTATTTATTATTGAGAAATAATGGAAAACCCTAATAATCCAAAAACCTAACCCTAGGAGATGAATCATAAAAAATGTGGGCCCATTTGGGGTAAATTGGTACATTAACTTCCCATGGTTGTAACTCTGTGATACGAGCTCCATTTGATGCATATGATACCTCGTTAGAAATATCTATCTGAGGACTACAAAATTTGAATGCAAGCACTAGTTAGTGGGACAAATTTTTCATGTTTTCCATAAAAATTTTATTTATGGAATCAAAATGGCTCCAAAATTTTCGGACTCGAAAAACTTCCAAAAATAGTAAATTGTGCTACAATTTAAGAAATTGAAAGAAATAATAGTGGGGGTCCAAGTGGAATAGGGGTGAGGCCACCAATATCCACCTTGATCAATCCTCCCCCCTTAGGAAGCAATGGTCCCCATTACATTGAGTGCCTTCATGAGATGGGAAAACTTCTGTTGAACTTGGTCCCTCGTGAGTCACTTGCCTTGGTGCACTAGTTGGCCAAATCTGATAACTCGATACAGTTGGATATTTTGTTGGCTAGTGTTCTTGATCTGATCATTTATGTCCTATTCCATGTATTTTGGGTTTAGCTATGTTGGTTTGAGTTTTTTTGCAATGCTTGATGTGTCCAGTAATGGTGGAAAGTATGGCCGAAGGCAGTCCACTTTGAAAATTGCGTGTAAGCCAAGGAACGGTGGAATGCTTAGCTCAGAAGAATTGTATCCTACAAAGTTAGTGATGGTGTAAGGCCCATATCATAGCGGGCAAAGCTTGCGGTGGGCCCTAGCGAGGCACTCCTTCTACAAATGTAACCAAACTTTGTTGCCCACCCGTAACATGTGTGGCACCTTCTGTTAATCATGACATTGCCTGTACTTAGCATTTTCTCTGTCCAATATGTCATGGACTTGCTGGCGGATGTGTTGAATGTGTTCAATGAAGATGGTAGCTTTGTCAGCTTTGGACTTGACATGAGATGAATTTTCCTGGGTAGCTACAAGTGGTATGACAACATCAATGAGACATAGTAGGTGGAATCCCAACCCCACTTGGAAGGGGTTGTGGTCAGTTGAGTTGTGGAGAGATATATTGTAGCTGTGTTGGAGATAGGGGAGGCTTTCATCCCATGTGTGTGGATTCTTCTATTTGTACATGCACAAGATGTGCATGATCATCCTGTTGACGACCTCTTTTTGGCCAACAGTTTGAGGGTGGAAGGTCGTGGAATTAGTGAGTTTGGTGTCCAACAATGGCCAGAGGCTTGACCAGAATGTACTTAGGAACCTATTGTCCCGATTTGAGATAATGAACTCTAATATCCCAAAGTTCACCCATACTCATTTAAAAAATAATTTGGTAGTGGTTTCTGCTATGATACTCTTCTTGCAGGTTGCTAGAATGACCATCTTAGGGAATTTGTCGATGACCACGAGAACACGATCATTACCATGCTTGATAGAAGGAAGCCCTCGCATGTAATCCATGGATATGGATTCCCAGGAACCGCTAGTAGTAGGTAGAGGAGTATAAAGGCCATGATTCTTGATTATAGGTTTGGGAATGATGCAGGTAGTGCAGGATCTGATGTACTTCCCAACATCATGTTGAAGGTTCTACCAAGAAAAATACTTTTGCAACACTGCCACTGTCTTTTCTACTCTAAAATTTCTAGCGACTTGACTATAGTGCACCTACTAAATCATATTGGCATGCTCGCATGGAGGAAAACAAATGTGTCTTAGGTCGCATAACAGTGTGTTCCGGAGGTGAAATTCTAGAACTTGCTTGCCTTCCAGGAGAATCTGGTATGTGGTGATGAATTTTGGATCAGTCTTGTAAAGATGCGACCACCCTAAATTCTCATGAGTCAAGAACATTGGTCAACACCATAACTAGCAGTCGACTGAGGTAGTCAGCAACATTATTTGTGTTTTCCTTCTTGTACTTAATGTTCAATGGAAATGTTGCAGATATGTGTACCATTTCTGATGGCGATCAATTTGTAACTTTCCTTGTGTGCTATGAACTTTAGGGGTGGGTGGTCTATGTGGATGACCATTTCCTTCACTAGAATGTAATGCTTCCATTGTTGGTAGGCCTACACAATGGAATACATCTCTTTGTCATAGGTGGGATACTTTGATATTATATTTGAAAGTGTCTCACTGTGATATGCCACCGGAAACCCTTGCTAGGTAAGAACTGCACCATTGCATAGTTGGATGCATCTATCTCAATTTCAGATGGTTGTTGCAGGTCTAGTAAAGTCAGCACTGGTGTAAAGTAGAGGTGATGCTTCAACTCAGAAAATGAGTTTTGTTGGAATTTAGACCAAAAGAACTTTTCTTTCGCTCTGTCCTTGGTGACTTGAGTCAAAGGCCAAGTGATATGAGAGAATCCTAACACAAACCTGTGATAGAAATTGGCAAGGCCCAGAAAGCTGTAGAGCTTTGTTAGAGTGGTTGAGGCCGGTGATTCTTGAATAACTTGTATCTTCGTTGGGTCCACATTCACACCCCACTCAATAATGATGTGCCCCAGATATTGCACCTTGGTAATACCAAAAGTGCATTTCTCCAAATTGGCACACAATTTGTGTTGTCGCAGGGTTTGAAGGACTTGTCAAATATGGTGTATGTTATCTTCCCAACTTTGGCTGAAGATCAGGATATGTCTAGATACACTACCATGACAGAGGTTGTGAAGGGCCATAAGATGTTGTCCATCAATCACATGAAGGTTGTGGGGGCATTCCCAAACCCGAAAGGAATGACTGACCATCAAAAAAGGCTCTCCTTGGATTTGAAGGTAGTCTTTCACACATAGGAGGGTTCAATTGGTACCTGGTGATAACTGGAATTCAAGTCAATCTTGCTAAAATATTTGGCCCCCTTGAGCTAGTCTAGAAGGTCATCAATCAGTGGGATTGGATACCTATTCTATCCACTGATAATATTCATTACTCAATAGTCAATACATAGCCTCGAGGTTTAGTCCTTCTTCTATACCAACACGCCTGAGCTTTCACAGGGTGATGAATTTGGCCCGATGTTCCATTTTTTCAATAGCTCCTAAATCGACGTTTTGATCTCATCGTTCTCCACAAACGAGTGTTGGTAGATGGTCCATTGGGAACTGACATGCCCGGGGTCATATCAATGGAGTGCCTGACCTAACAGTGTAGGTGTACCCCTGTGGGTGATGTGACGATGTCCCTGTACTCCTCCATGACCTTGTCCCTTTGTTGCTATCGTGTGGAGGAGCCTTATCTTGAGGCTATGGATGTGGCCACAATATTCCTCTTTATCTGAAGGCAAATCATAATGAAGACAAATTTTGCTGTCTAGGAAATGATATTAGTTCATTGTTTAGTAGATATCAAAGAAAAAGTGATGGGCGGTGCTACCTCTGATATCCTATACAATTTTTGACCCAAATTAATATTAAAAGAATGAAGTCTAAGTTCATATAAAACATGACGCTTCCATAGGTACGGTTGACCTAATAAAACATCACAAAATTCTAGAGGGGAAACATCACACAATACCTCATCTTCAAAGGGCTTGATGGTATAAGGCAGGAGACATTGTTGGCTGACACAAAGATCTTTCCCTTGGTGGAACCACTTGATGGTGTACAGTTGTGGGTGCAACATTATTGGCAGCATCAATCTCTCAATGACCTCAGCTGAGATCAAGTTCTTCAGGCTCCTACTATCAATGATGAACTACACCAGTGAAACCTTTACACACATCTACGAGTGGAAGAGGTGGCCCCCCTCCTTTGGATCCTCAGGTTCTACCTTTTGGAGCTTGGTGGTGTCTACCATTGTAGTGGATTCGACGTCAATGATTTTTTTCCCTTATTGGTTCCCTTGTCAAGTTTTGGCTTAGAGTTAGAGCATGTATCTGTCTCTGATTCTTTTAGCTCGACCACTAGTGCCTGCTTCGCATGACATTCATTCTCATTGTGAGTGGGAGTTTTATGGAACTCACAACACTTGTCAGTGTCTTTCTTCGCCTTCCCATTATTCTTGTCTTGCAGCTTTGAGGAGTTGTCCTGGGGGATCACGTACTAACTCTACCCTTTTCTCTATGGATTAAGGGTGCCTTTGCTTTGGGTTTGCAAATCCAAAGTCTCGCTTCTTTTGATTTTATTTCTGGTCAATCTTGGCAGCATGTTTGTATGTTACACTAAGTGAGTAGATGTCTAGGAAATCCATTTCCCGTTGAATGTATTTGTGAAAGAAACTACAGTACTTGAGCACCATATGTTTCTCATAAATTTTTATACCCAATTTTGTGTACAGGATATGGAAAATATTCGCCGGCTCATGCACATGTTGATCTCTTTTCTACACAAACATAGTCCATTGTATCTACTTGTCCTCATAGCTCCACAAGGGGTAATACCGTTCCTTGATGGTGTCTCAGAAAGAATTCCAAGTGGCACAATTATCAGGATTCAATTAATAGAATAGACAAGTTCCCAAATTAGGAGAGACTTTGGTCTAACTTGGTGCAGGAGGAGATTAGAAGAAACGCTAGAGATGGAGTCTCATCCAAATCTGATGAGGAAGAAGAAATTTCTCTAGTTGGAAAAGGAAATAATTCTAAAGGCAAGAAGGCCTAAGGTAAGGTAGAATTCATCCATAACTATGGAAAGAAGAAATACCTCAGTAAAATTAAATGCTTTCACTACCATGAATATGGATACTATGAAACCAAGTGTCCACATTGGAAATCCAATAAAGAGTTTGCAACATCAGCAGGAGGATATGCTATCACATCACAATTCAATTTCGATTTAATCATCGTTACTTGCATGGGAAGCACAGTAAGAGGGAGTCAGTAGTACCTAGACTCCAATTCTTCATATCATATGATAGGAAATAAGGAGTTCTTCAACAACTTAGAGGAGAAGGACCTACAATTACACATAGAGCTTGGAGAAGATGTAAGGTATAGTACCTATTAGGAAAAATACTGAGAGGGGGAGGGAGGGGGGGGGGTGAATTAGTATTTTAAAACTCACTTAAAATTTTCTTTTCTTATCCAGATTTTTGTACGTCACTATAATGAAGAAAACATATGTATGTACGTGACTATTATATAAACAACAAGTGTATATCTAGTTAAATAACTTTTCAGTTAATCCATCATCTGTTTAACTTGAACTAGTGTATCAGTACTTCATTGGACATTAATTAAAGAGTAACCATGTGAAATGGGAATAGAATAAACCATTACACATAAGAAACAAATCAACACACATGAGCAGAAGGACTTTTAGGTGGAAACCCAATGTAGGAAAAACCACTACTGCTGTCATCTCTATCTTTATATTTTATTATAAAGAAAACATCTTAGAATATTTTATTGGTGCAGACTCATACCATCATGCAAGAACCCACCTGTAGAAGGCTACAACCTTCTCTCATTCTCCAACACCCAACGGAAGGGAGCTATAACCCCTTGATCTCATTTTTCAGCACCCATTGGGAGGGAGCTCCTAACCCCTCATCTGATTTACTAGTTACCACTAGAAGGAAGCTTTGACTCTATAACACCCTCCTCCTAGATCCACCCAAGTAACCATGCTAACCGGGGTAAAGACGAGACCAGAGGCTACTATGATCAAATTCGACCTCGTAGGTAACCTTAAGGAAGTAGAATTGACGAAACATCACATAGAGTCATCCAATATCATCAACAGATCCCTCAAAAGACAAGTCAACCACTCAGACAGCCTGTCCCAGGGTCCCACTGTTGTTCTGGACCTCTTAGGTCGTAGTCACTCTCATTCTATGGGAAAGGGAGCGACCATAGACTTAAAGTTGCTCTCATAGACGTACTTTCCAGCGACTGTGGACTAAAGTTGAGAGTTATAAGCTAATGACCCCTATATTTAAGCCACTTTCTTAGGCCCAGAGTCGAGGCCATTTCCCAGAATGGAATGAAAGCTCAGAATCAAGTAAAGTACAGGGAAATAATGCTGAAAAAGTAAATAGTTGATCAAGACCTTGACCAGACTCCTACTAGCCATGACAGGCATTTCGCCAAACATATCATCAACATGTAACCTATAAGTGTAAATAACAAAATTAAATATAGTGATCTCATACTTATCTGAGAATCTCCATGAACCATTGTTTCCTCATGTTAGTTTCTTCCTTATCATGTATTAGGTCATAGATACACTATCCATTCAAATACAAGTAAAAACATGCTGAGATCCAAACATAGTTGTTGTCATAAAATGTGCATATAACTAGCATAATAGGAACATAAATACAATAAACATATCAACCATCAAAATCCATATATACACCAGTAAAATTGCACATGAAAATCAATGGAATGAATTTCTCATTAATCAATGCAATGAACCAACTAGTGATGGGACTACCACGTTCCACCCAACCATAGATTGGCTGAGCCAAATCTCTCTTTAGCCAATCATACCCATGCTATATTCCAAGCATGAATGTGGGACTCATAGAACACATCAAAACCACCAATCAATTTGGATGCCACCAGAGTTCTCCACCTACACTGTGAAGAATTTGAATGCCTCCTAGTCTCTTAGGCTTTACCATGCATCCATAGTCCGATCTAGATATCACTAGGCCCTACACCGAGACATACTCTCCAGGATTTACCATGCATTCCATTCTAGAATCAGTATGCCAAACGAAGAGAAAATCCACCTCTTGGCTTTACCATATATCTTGCCATTCACCGACAAGGATTTCTAGGTCCACCGAGGAACACTATCTGGATTTATCGTAACCCATAGTCGTGTTTAGGGGTTACTATGTGAGTGGATTCATGCATCCTTAGTCTGGTTTAGGGACCACTACACCATGTTTTTGTCAATTCGTAGTTCTACCCCACTCAATTTCAAATCCAATCTGGCCATCCCACATTAACCGAATGAGAGAACCCATCTCATTAAAGATATCAGGAAATGGCAAGGCTAGGCTAAAAATATTGTAACACCTAGAAAAACCCATGCCATGTTAGAAAACAAAAACATGCAACCCATGCATGCAAAATTTAGCAAGGAAAATAAACATGCAAGTCGATACCTGTAATGAGTTTCATTGTAGTTGCTTGATAATACCTTTTCCTACTTGATCTTTGCTTCCTCTTGCCTTGTTTGCCTTTCTTGCTCCAATGCCAAATTTCTCCGAGAAAACTCTAAGTGTCCAAGAGTATGAGAGAGAGAGAGAGAGTGATTAAAGAACTCCAAAGTTAAGCTGAAAAAAGGTTACTAACTGGTCCTCATAAGCCTTTTTATAAACGAGGCCTCTACTTTCTTCTTTTTCCATTATTTTCCTTCATTTTCCTCCTCACATGCAGCCTGTGACCTTTCACCTCCTTTTTCTACTAATTTCCATTATTTTCATAAATAATTGTGCCAAAAATGCCATTTTGTCTTTCCAAAGCCTTATCCATTTCCTTTTCTGATTTCCTTAACCATAAACAACCAAATGAACACCCCCCAGGATCCCTAGGATGTCTCACCCAACATTTAGCTTCGAATAAGTGTCCCATTCATCCGTGGTTATTGTTTTTAACTTTTATTACATGAAATTTTCACGAGGGCTATTACAAAACCCTCCACTTTGGGGGACACTATCCTTGGTTTTCAATCACACATATACCTCAAAAACATAATAAAATAAGACATATTTCTCATGGAGACTTATAACATAGCTCGATGTTGTATTTACAATGAAAGATCTTCTCAAAAGAAAAACATCATGACAACATGATAACATACCGCATAGTGGAGCTTTATAACACAAGTCATTACGGATCATTCTGCTCAGTGCCAACTCATATAGCATCATAACATTATGATAAATTAACCACGTGATAGCATAATAAAATTATAACATAACCATAATGACATGACACCCATACTGCATAGTGGAGATTTATAACATAGCTCGTTACGTTATTTACATCCATACACGGGTGTACATATAGCAACATCATAAAAAATGTCGATGCCAAAACATATGTAAAATCATATACCAAAGAATATATCAAAACATATAATAAACACCATGTCTAAGCATATATCAAAACATCATATAGCATATACCAAAGAATCATAAAGCATATACCAAACCACAATAAAACAAATACCAAACCACCATAAAGAAAATACCAAACCACGAAACCACCATAAGCAAATACCAAACCACCATATCAAGCTACTTTGCTTCAACCGGTAAACAAGGAAGCATACATGGCCCACATCTGATTTTCCATCTCCCATGTAGCTTCGTTGGGCCCAAAGTGCCTCCATTGCACTTTAACTTGCTCTTTTACTCCGTTCCGGAGCATGAGCACCTTTTTTTGTAATATATACTGCGGCTTCGGCTGGAATCCTCCATCTGGTTCCACCTCCAATACAGACCAGTCAATCACCTAATTAGAATCCTTAACATACTTCTTGAGTAAAGATACATGGAAAACATTGTGGACTTTCACTGTTGGAGGTAGTGCAAGTCGATAAGCTATTGGCCCAATCCTCTCAATGATACTGAAGGGTCCACAAATATGTGGTGTGAGCTTGACACATGATCCAATCCACAAGTAGCTCTTATTCAATTTGATGCGAAAGTACACTTGTTCCCCAACCTGGAACTCCCTGAACAACCTGTTATTATCTGCATAACTCTTCTGCCTATCCTATGCTACCTTTATATTCTTCTTGCTCACTTGCATCTCATGTTCCATGTCTACCAACCCATATGGTCCAATCAATAATCTACTAACGAGATCACTCCAACTAATGGGAGTGTTACAATTTCGCCCATACAATGACTCAAGAGGACTCATCCTCAATGGCTCCTGATAGCCGTTGTTGTATGAAAACTCAACCTAAGGGAGACACTCTTCCCATTTCCATTGTTGATGCATCACATACATCCTCAACATATCCTCTAATATCCTGTTGACCCTCTCTTTCTGTCGATCTACCTGTTGATGATAAGTTGCGTTGAAGGCCAACTCCGTGCCCAAACCTACAAATAACTCCAAAAACTTGGAAGTGAACTTTGCATCCCTATCTAACACAATCTTCTTCGAAACACTATGTAGTCTAACCACATCTCCGATGAACACCTGTGCCACCACTAGTTCAATATGTATACTTCACTAGAATGAAGTGTGCAACCTTTGTTAACCTGTCCACAATGACCATGATGGAATGTTGCTTCACTGTCTTTGGCAACCCTATGATGAAGTACATGGAAATGACCTCCCATTTCCATTCTGGAATTACAATTGGTTGTAGCAGTCCACCTGGATGTTTACACTTTTATTTCACTCGCTGAAAATTGAAACACTTCGCCACAAAATTTGCTACATCCCTTTTCAAATTCGACCAATAGTAATACCTATTCAATGCTGTCAGTTTCTTTTGATAACTTGGGTGACCTGAATATGGTTTTGCATGAAACTCCCTCAAGATCACCTTTCTGAGTTAACTGATATCTAGTACATATATCCTGTCTCGGAACCTGACTAATCCATCTATTGTAAGATGATGGTCCATGCCCTGTGCACCTGCACCTATACATGTACCTATATTTCCACCTACACCTGTACCACTACATGTACCTATACCATGACCTATACCTATACATGTACTATCACCCTGCTGTAACCTGTGCATAATCTCCATATACTTGACATCCTATTATCCTGCCTACAAGATCCTATCCTGTAATTCTGTCCCATAGGAGCTCATAGCTGCCAAGTGATGTACATGTTCCTGTCTACTAAGAGCATCTACAACCCTGTTCTCTTTACCTTTGATGTACGTGATCTCGAAATCAAAGTCGTTGAACGTGGCCAATGATCTAGCCTTCCTGGCATTCATATTAAGCTGGTCAATTAAATACCTCAGCCCAATGTGATCACTCATAAGCACAAACCACCTGTCAAGAAGGTAGTGCCTCCACATCTTTAATGCATGTATACTCATTGGTAACTCAAGATCATGTGTCAGCTAGTTATGGTCGTGTTCATTTAGTTCCCGGGACTCATAACATACCATCCATCCATACTGCATAAGTGTAGGTTTTAACCCCATACATAAATTACCTGCATACGAATTCTAATAAATTGAAAATAAGAAAATGGTGAGAGCATAAAACATAAAACATATATACACAAAGATTTTCCCCTGCATCCCAAAACGGAGACTACCAGATTTATTTTTTTCATTATATTCCTTTCAATGTTACAAGACATATATATACATGTTGAAGCATCCATAAACCTCAATCCATTAACCCAGGATTATAACTTAGTTGTAGTTCCCTTGACCAGATCTACAAAATACCATGGGAAGAAAACCATCATGCCCAAAACCATGTGCGAAAACCACACACAAAACCATAGGTAGGTCTGCCCACCTAATATAGGGTCCAAAACAAATCTCCCCAAGGGCGTTGCCCCAAACCTCGTAGAGGGGGGCTACCACCCCCATCAAACCCACCGACAGGGGGGATGACCCCGCTGCTATGCTCGGCACAACGAACAGGGGGGGTTGATTTCCCCCATGCATTGGGCTAGTCGTGGAAAGAATATAACACACACCCAATATTCTCCCACTTGTTGTTTTCTTTTGATGGGGGCCGATAGGAGAGACTAGTCATTAGTCCAACCCTGCAATGCCCATTGTTTCTCTACAACAAGAAAACTTCTCAGTGCTCACAAACTTCATCAATGCATCTGCAACATTCTTCATAGTGTCCACATTTATCAAAAACACCTTTTTTTCCTCAACCATATCCCTCACAAAGTGACATTGAACATAAATTTGCTTTGTCCTTGAATGATAAGCAGGGTTCTTTGCCAAAAAAAATGCAATTTGGCTATCATAGTCTATCCTTATAGCTCGTTGTACCAACCACATAACTTGAACACAATCTCTGTAACCAAACTACTTCCTTTCTTGCATGAGTGGATGCCATGTATTCCGCATCTGTAGTGGAAAGTGCCACTACAAACTATCTCTTTCTTAACCAACTAACTACACCTCCAAACAGGTTAAATACATGCCCACTTGTATATCTTCTCTGATTTAGATCTCCAGCCCATTTTGAATCCAAAAATCCATGGATTTCCAAAACTCTATCCAATCCTGGTCTTCCATGGTAGCATAGAACATAATCGCTAGTGCCATGCAAATACATGAAAAACCACTTCACTATTATCCAATGCTCCTTCCCTGCTTTTGAGATAAACCTGCTCAATACTCCCACTGCATGTGCAATGTCTGGTCTACTATAGACCATTGCATACATTAGGCTACCGACTTCACTTGCGTATGGAACATGGGACATGTCCTCTTCCACTTCTTCTGTCTCGAGACACTATTAAGAAAATAACTTTACACTGACAAGAATAGGAACCTTTACCGGTTTACTATCCTGCACATTAAACCTCTATAATATTGTCGCGAGATACTTCCTTTGGTTTAATTAGAGCTTCCCTTTTTCATGATCTCTTTTAACTTCCATACCCAAAATATAGTTTGCAACACCAAGATCTTTTATGTCGAATTTGGAGGACAATTGGGTATTCAATTCCTGGATAATTTCTTTGTTATTTCCAATCAACAACATATCATCCACATACAAGACCAAATAAATAATATGGTCACCAATTAATTTAAAATACACACAGTGATCTGCTTTGCTTCTGGTGAAGCCAAGTCCCCGTATATATGTATCATATTTCTGATACAACATCCTTGGTGATTGTTTTAACACATACAAAGACTTTTTTAACCTGCATACCAGTTCTTTCTTACCCTTTACCACAAAGCCTTTAGGCTGCTTCATGTAGATCTCTTCTTCTAGATCCACATGAAGAAAGGTTGTCTTCACATCCATCTGTTCTACCTCAAAATCAAAAGCACCAACAACAGACAAAAGTAACCTAAAAGAAGCTATCTTGGGAACAGGAGAAAAAATATCACCGAAATAAATTCGCGGCATCTGGGAATAAAATTTTGCTACCAACCGAGCTTTGTATTTATCCACCTTGCCTTCTCCATTCATCTTCTTCTTAAACACCCATTTGCGGCCAATGGGTTTCCTTCCAGCCGACAACTCCACCAGATCCTTAGCCTTATTTTTGTGCAAAGATACCATTGCATCAACCTTGGCTTATTTCCAGAGTTTGGCATCCCCTAACTCTACTGCTTCCTTGGCAGTTCTGGGATAATCATCAGTAATGGATAAAGAAAAATTTGAACAGAAAGCAGTTGAACTATACCTTTCTAGTTTCCTTCTTTCTCGAACTGATCTTCTCACAACTAGAGTTTTTGGCTCTTCATCTTCTGATTCCTCTTCTGCTGTAGAGTTTGATTCCTCCTCCTTTAGCTCAAACTCTATCTTCTTATGTTCCTTTGGTAGGAATTCATGTTTAATAACATCTTTCACCTCTCTAAACACCACATCGGGGTTGTACACAACCTTCCTTTTTTCTGGGTTCTAAATCTCATAACCTTTTAAACCATCCTATACCCAATAAAGATGCACCTTTCAGATTTACTATCCAACTTGGTTATTTTCTCCTTTGGAACATGTACATAGGCATAACATCCAAATACCCTCAAATGCGAAAGAGAGGGTTTCTTACTAGTCCATACATCTTGTGGAGTCTTATCCTCCAACGTTGATGAAGGTGATCAATTGACTAGGTAACATGCAATCTCCACTGCCTCTGCCCAAAATTCCTGTCCTAACCCGATACCACTGAGCATGCTTCTTTCTTTTTCCATCAACATCCTATTCATTATTTTTGCAACTCCATTTTTCTGAGGTGTGTATGGAGTAGTCTTCTACCATGTTATACCACACTTATTACAAAACTCTTCAAATTCCTTCTTGCAAAACTCTCCACCATTATCTATCCTCAACACCTTTATATTCTTCTCTGTTTGGTTTTCCACCAAAGAATTAAATTATTTAAACCTGTAAAAGACTTAAGATTTCTTCTTGAGGAAATATATCCATGTATTCCTTAAGAAGTCATCTATAAATGATACATAGTACATTAACTTACCCAGTGATGGAACCGACATAGGTCCAAACACGTCACTGTGCACAAGCTCTAACATATGTTTTGCCCTCTTAGCACTAGAGGGGAAACTCACCCGATGCTTCTTCCCATATACACAATTTTCATAGAAATCAAAATCCAGAGAGAAATTAGACATACCTTCTATCATACCATTATGATGAACTATTCGAAGGCCCTTCTCTCCAATATGTCCAAGCCTTTGATGCCATAACATGGTATTTTCTCACGAGACCACTAGCTTTTTTGCTCCACTTTCAGGAACCACAAAACTATTGCACCTGTCAATAATAGTGCTACCTTGAAGCTTATACAGAGTTCCAATCTGAACTCCCCACATCAATACCAGTTCTCCCCAAACCATCTTGCAGGTATCTTTCTCGAACACTATTTTTACACATGCATCATCTAGCTTGCTTACAAATATTAGATTTTCGGCCAATGTAGGAATATGCAGAACACCCAAAAGTGTTCTAATCCTTCCACCTTGCAACTTCAACTTGAGTTTTCCATGACTGATGATGCTAGCCTTCCTACCATCCCCTAATAAGACATCACCACCATCATATTTATGATACTTGCAGAACCACTTCCTGTGGGGAGTGAAGTGAAAGGATTCACCTGATTCAATAAACCATGCCTCATGATCTACATGTGTACTTGAAGAAGAAGCCAAGCACACATCCCCACCTTCATCTGAGCCGGTATTTGCCTCTGCAGAGGAGCATCATCAGATCCCTTTCCTTTCTTAGGAGCTTTAGATCTACAGTCCTTTTTGAAGTGCCCTTCCTTTATACATTTCCATCACACCTTTACAGGTTTTTTTGGAGATTTAGATCTCCCTCTAGATTTAGATATCCCACTCGAGGATTTATTTTTGTTTCTATTCTGTGACTGTCCTCATACAGACAAGACATCACCATTCTGGCCTTCCATATTTTTACGTCTCATCTCCTCTGAGAGCAAGGATGAGACTATTTCATCAAACTGCAAGGCAATCACATTGATACCTATTGCAACAACCACATTATCCCATGAATCTAGTAGAGAACACAACAAAGTGATGCACTTATCTTCATCTGGAATTTTTATATCAACAGATAACAAATGGATTACCATAGTATTAAAGGCATTCAGATGCTCTGTTACCGAGTCTCCATCCTTCATCCTTAGGTTATACAAATTTTTCTGTAGGAACATTTTATTCTCTAGAGACTTAGATTGGTACGAAATCCATAGCTTGTCCCATAAATAATTCACAGAAGCTTCCCCTGATACATTCAACAATGATAAATCTGAGATACACAACTTTATTATGCTCTTTGCCTTCTGATCCAACTTCACCCAGTCTTCAGTTGAAATTACTGTTGGTTTAATACCTGGATCTACTGCGATCCACTAATCTTTATCCACCAACAGATCCTCCATATTGAGTTTCCACAACTCAAAATTTTGACCATTAAATTTCTCCATCTCTATCTTTCCACTTCTTGCCATCTTCTTTCACCACAAGAATCGAACCGCAGATCTCCCATTGAACACGGTCTACCACAGGCTCGACGAAAACACCTTAGTAGCAAAGGCATCCCCTTGAAGCCAAAACAGCTTTGATACCAAATGTAGGTTCTAACCCTATACATAAATTACCTGCATATGAATTCTAAAAAATAGAAAATAAACAATGGCGAGAGTATAAACCATAAAATAGATATACATAGAGATTTTCCCCTAGATCCCAAAACCAAGACTACTAGATTTATTTTTTCATTATATTCCTTTCAATGTTATAATACATATACATACATGTTGAAGCATCCATAAACCCTAATCCATTAACCCTGGATTGGAACATAACTGTAGTTCCCTTGACTGGATCTACAAAATACCATGGGCAGAAAACCATCTTTCCCAAAACCATGTGCGAAATCCATGCACAAAACCAAAGGTAGACCCTCCTACCTAATATAGGGTAAAAAAAAAAATCCCCAGGAGGCTGCCTCAGACCCCGTAGAGGGGGGCTACCACCCCCATTGCTGCACTTGACGCATCGAATAGGGGGGTTCCTGCCCGCCCCCCCCCCCCCCACACATGGGGCTAGTCATGGAAAGAATATAACACACACCCAACAATAAGGACTCCACCAATCCCTCTCTTACAAGCATTTGTGCATACCACAAAATCTTTGCCTGGATCTACAATTTGTGGTATCGGTGTATGCGTTAACAACTTCTTAAGCTACTCAAAGCTAGCCTCGCACTCCTCTATCCATTCGAACTTCTTACCTTTCCTTTGCAATGATGTAATGGGATAAGAAATCTGTGAGAAGTTCCTAATGACCCTCCTATAATAGCCTGCGAGACCCATGAAAGATCTCACTTCATCCACCCTCTTAGGAGCTACCCACTCCATGATGGCCCTTATCTTCTTTGGATATATTGCAATCTTGTCCTTAGAGACAACATGTCTCGAGTAGTGCACCTCAGTCTGAAAGAAACTACACTTTATGAGCTTAGTATACAACTGATGCTCTCTCAACAACCTCAACACTAGTGTGTTCTTCCTTGTTTTTAGAATATACCAATATATCATCATTGAACATAATAAACAACTTATCTAAATATCGACGCAACACACTATTCATCAAACACATGAATGTAGCTGGAGCATTAGTTAAGCCAAATGGTAACAACAAACTCATAATTCCCATACCTGGTCTTGAACGCAGCCTTGTAAATGTCGTCCTCTTTGATGCATACTTGATGTTATCCAGATCTCAAGTCAATCTTCGAGAACATTGTCACTCCCTTCTGCTGATTGAACAAGTCATCAATCCTTGACAAAGGATATCTGTTCTTGATAGTCACTTTGTTCAACTGCCTGTAATCAATGAATAATCATAGAGTATCATATTTCTTCCTCATAAACAAGACTGATGCACCCCAAGGTGATACACTTGGCCTAATGTATCCCTTGTCCAACATTTCCTTCAGCTACAACTTTAACTCAACCAATTTAGGTGTGCTCATCTTGTAAGGTGCTTTCAATGCTGGAGCTACCCCTAGCACTAACTAAATAGAAACGTCTACCTCCCTGTGATGTGGCAACTCTATAATTTCCTCAGAAAAGACATCCTAAAACTGATGCAACACTGGGTATCTACTCAACACATCTGCATCCTCAACCTCCTTACCCTTATCACTAGAAATGTGTATTGATAGCTTGCATCATTTCTTGAGGCTATGCTTTGCTTGCATAAATGTTGCCAACCTAACTGATGTGGCTTTCTTCTTACCTTGCAAGACTCTTAGTTCCCCATTGTCATCAACACACTCAATAACTTTGTCATAGCAGTCAACCTTGGTTCTATGTAGATACAACCAATCCATTCCCAAAAACATAATGTATGATTGTAACGGTAACACATTAAAATGTGTTATTGTAGGCATACCATTTAAATCAAATTCACAAGCTCTAACCCAATGATGAACTTGCTACTTTTTACTTGTAGGCAACTGCACTAACCAAGACTCTGCATGAAATTCCTTATTCAAGCCACACTTATCCACCAAGTCAGCACTAACAAAGCTATAACTAGATCTAGGGCTAATAAAAATAGAAATAACTTGATCACAGAGCTTACCGTCCATCTCAATGATAGATACCTGGTGTTCTGCTTTCCCATTGTGCACACTGCATAGATACGTGGAATACTCTAGCAAACATCTCCAACAGTCTGTGCCTCCTGTGCACTGTATATCTTAGGCCTTCCAACCTGATGTTGTAGACAATCTCTCCTATGGTGTTCCTCACCACATGTCCAACACTCCAACCGACCAGTGCCCTAAACTCTATGTTGTTGTTGTTTCTGCTGTTGTGACCCATGTCCCTATCTAGTTGCATTAAATCTCTTTTATGGAGCCAAATTTTCTTTCCCATCTGCATGTTATGGCCCTGTCCTCTTAGGTTGCCATTTACCTCTACCTTTTTCTTTTCCCTTCCATCCATGTTGAGGTTAATTCTTACGCTTTGATTGCTCATAAGAATGCTTCAGTTTCTCAATAACTTCCTCAAGTGATCGAGGCTCATCATACTCAATCCGATCTCTAAATGATAATGGCCAACCACTGACAAATCTCTGAACTTTAGCCTTCTCATCAGTAAGATATGGTACATACCTCAATAGTTCCAGAAACTTGGTCATGTACTCTTTGTATGTCATTGATCCCATCTTTAGCTCATATAATTATTTAGCCTTACTTTCATATTACCTTTCTGACAAGTGATTCTTCTTGAAAAGCCTCTTGAATTCCCTCCAACTCAAGTCATTTGTCCTGATTTCTCTAACCTGCTTAACATCATCCTACCAGATGCTTTCTTTACCTTTCAAGTTGAAGATAGCTATTATATCCTTCATGTTATCTGTGTATGCAACTCAAAGAATTTTTTCATCCCAAGTATCCAAGCCTTTGCATCTTCTGTCTTCTTCACATCTCCATCAAAAGTAGGTGGTTTTTCATTCTTTAATTCATCCGGTAAGTATCACCTATCATTCCTCCTATAAGGATGATAGCAACGATGATCATGATGTCTATCAGAATCAAAACTAGAATAATACATGTACTCATCGACCCTCCTTTCCGGAGTGTCCAACAACCTGCCATCTCTCACTATGTCAGATCTATATGACCTATGTCTACCAGGAGATCTACTGCCACATATGCTCCATTAGTCCCATCCTCATGTGCATGGTTGATTTGAAGTAGCCCTTGTCATTGTAGTTTTGACAAACTCTAAATGAGTGTAGCAGTGACCTCTGCTTGCTTCTCTTGTGCCTGTGTGATCTAATCATTATCTTCCTTACAACTCCTTCTCTCTTCCTTCAAGGTTCTCAATGTATTGGCCAAATCAAAAGTATGCCCCACACCACTTTGATCATCTGATGCATAGGGAGATTCCACATAATGTACCACCTTTCTAGCCATTTTATCTTTCTCTTCTTGTAATGCATGATTAGTCAGATAAACCAAATCACAATAAACCAACATACCTTAATATAGCTTGGGGAAGATACCTTGTCTACAAGATCACCAAATCAACGTGATACATGTATAACATAATCATAACAATGTATAGACATTTGTAAGTAAATGTATCAACGCATAAACATCACCCTAACTAGGATCCAGTCATCAATACAAGGCCATATCAACAATGCGTGCCATGACCTCATGCATGACAAAAACCATTACTCCATTATAGACATTGCTACATGCAACTGACAATATGCATAAGCAATGCCTAGCCCACTACAAATACGCATAAATGCATGAAGTTGAACATAATCGATTAGTTGTTGCAATCAACTTACAAGGCTGATACATGTAATCAAAGCATTCAAAATTTAAATTAACATACAAGGATGTAAGTAGGTGACATAAAATCAACATGTAAGTGAAAAATAATCATATACAATCAGTCACATACTCATGTCAAATACTCTTCACTAAATCAACATCAAATTCTCTATGATAACCCTACTACAACCCTAATCCAACATTAATCAATTACAACAAGTATATAAGTGTAAGAGACACACATGCAACTAACATGCATGCATGACTAACAAATTCAACCCATCCAGTCCGAGAGTTGAACCATGCTCTGATACCACTCTATAATACCCTCCTCCCAGATCCACCCAAGTAACCATTCCAACTGGGGTAAACATGAGACCAAAGGCTACTATGATTAGATTGACCTCCTATGTAACCTTAAGGAAGTGGAATCGATGAAAAATCACACAAAATCATCCAATATCATCAACAAAACCCTCAAAAGACAAGTTAGCCACTCAGACAACCTGTCCTAGGTCCCATTGTTGCTCTGGACCCCATAGGACATAGTCACTCTCATGCTATGGGAAAGGGATCGACCAAAGACCTAAATTCGCTCTCATAGGCCTACCTACTAGTGACTCAGGACTAAAGTTTCCATTTATGTGCCAACGACCTTGGGATTTAAGCCACTTTTTTAGGCCCAAAGCTTAGGACACTGCCTAGAATGGAATGAAAGCTCAGAATCAAGTAAATTACAGGGAAACATTGCTGCAAAAGTAAATAGTTGATCAAGACCTTAACTAGACCCCTACTAGCCATGACAGACATTTCATTAAAAATATCATCAACATGTAACATATAGGTGTAAATAAGAAAATTATATATAGGGATCTCATACTTATTTGAGAATCACCATGAACCATTGTTTCCTCATGTCATTTTCTATCCTATAATGTATTAGGTCATAGATACATTATCCATTCAAATACAAGTAAAAACATGTTCAGAACCAAAGATAGTTGATGTCATAAATTGTGCATATAACCAGCATAATAGGAAAAAAAATGTAATAAACATATCAACCATAAAAATCCATATATACACGAGTAAATTTAATGAACCAACTAGTGATGGGACTACCACATTCCATCCAACCATAGATTGTCTAAGCCAAGTCTCTCTTCATTCAATCACCCCAATGTCATATTCCAAGCATGAATGTGGGACTCATAAAACACATAAAAAACACCAATAAATGTGGATGCCACCTGATTTCTTCGCCTACACCGTGAGGAATTTGAGTTCCTCCTAGTCTCTCAGGCTTTACCGTGCATCTGCAATTTGATTGAAGGATCACTAGGCCCTACACCAAGACATACTCTCCAGGCCTTACCATGCATTCCATCTCGTAATGACTAGGCCCAATAGAGATAAAATCAACCTCTTGGATTTATTTATATACTTCCATTCACTGGCAAGGATTCCTAGGCTCACCAAGGCACATAATCTAGCTTTACCACAACCCACTGTCTTGTTTAAGGGTTACTAGGCGAGTGGCTTCATGCATCCTCAGTCTGGTTCAGGGACCACTATACCATGTGTTTTTCAATTCAGAGATCCACCCCACTCAGTTTCGAATCGAATCTGGCCATCCCACATAATCCGAATGAGAGAACCCATCTCATCAAAGTTATCAGGAAATGGCAAGGCTAGGCTGCAAATACTGTCACACCTGGTAAAACCCATACCATGGTAGAAAGAAACACATGCAGTCCCATGCATGCCAAATCTAGTAAGGAAAATACACATGCGAGTTGATACCTTCAATGAAGCATGTTGTAGCTACTTGATCCTACCTTTCCTTGATTGTTCTTTGCTTCCTCTTACCTTCTTTTCCTTTCTTGCTCCAATGTGAAAGTTCTCCAAGAAAAATCGAAGTGTCCAATAGTATGAGAGAGAGAGAATGATGAAAGGAATCTAATGCTAAACTGAAAAAAGGTTACCAACTGATCCTAAGAAGCATTTTTATGAATGAGGCCTCTATTTTCTTCATTTTCCTCCTCACATGCAACCTATGACCTTTCACTCCTTATTTCTCCTAATTTCCATTATTTTCATAAATAATTGTGTCAAAAATGCCATTTTGTCTTTCAAAAGCATTAGCCATTACCTTTTCCAATTTCCTTCGCCATAAACAACTAAATGAACACCCCCTAGGATGTCTTGCCCAACATTTAGCATGGAATAAGTGTCCCATTCATCTGTGGTTATTGTTTTTAACTTTTATTACATGAAATTTTCACCATGGCTATTACAGACTCCCTCACTGAGGGATCCAACCCTCAACACCTCTGTGGACTACATTTGATAATTTTCATATTGGATCCACCTAAACCAAAACATCAAATTTTTAGGCCACATTTCATCAAATTTTCAGACTGGATTCACTACCATCATTTAAGCCCAATACCAAATATTAAAACTGAAATTGATCACTACAACAAATCACTCAAAAATTGAACCAAATGAATCAACCAATCACTGAACCAACTAAGACCCGAATCAATCAAATTATTCTCAAACAACCAAAGAAGTTAGATCACTGTAACCAAAATACCAATACTGAACCAAAACACTACATCAACACACTGAACCAACTGAAAACCATGATCAATAAAATTTCAGAATATATACGATACTTTAATTTAACAAATATGTGTGTATACGTGACTTCTTTGAATCATACCCGCATATATATCTCCAAACATTAAACCCTAAAATTGAATCACTATCATTTCGAAACAAACACTAAGTTACACCCTGAACCACTGAATTATTCTGAAATAGTCATAGAACCATCATAGGTCTTCAATCACATACAACTATTAGCATCATCACTCTTCAATTAATCAATTCAACTTCACTATCATCACTGTTAAACCTAGATCATCAATTAATACTTCATTGACAGACAGTAGAAACATAAGAAGACTGATTAGACTGATCAAATATCTTATTCAGCAAAACCCTAGCTTATATACGTTCTTTCCATTAAACACTTCAATGTGTATACTTGCTTTCAAGGAAAAAAACCTGTGTACATATCTATTCAAAGTGCAGAATCAATACATGCCATACTAGCATTAAACCCATGTATGCATGCACCTATCAGGTTATCAAACCTATGTACAGATCTGGAACTATTGACTTATATCTTCGCTGAACATCAGACCTTCAGAACAAACCCATCTCTTGACATACATAACAAAACATGCATCAAACATAAATATTACAGATCAAATCAATCCATTATCAATAATTCCTTTCAGATCTATTAGATCTAATCGATCATCAATTCCTAGGTGCATACTTAGTTTCAGATCAAACGATTCATTAATAGTCCATTACATGCACACTTGCTTAAGATCTAACTATGCAATATTCATTACTTGGACTCACAAAGTAATTTGATCTTCATCTCCTTATATAACTTAGCCCTTATCCAATACCACATGTCAAAACCACACTAATGTCGGTGGTATTCTTTGACGATATCAAATATTTGTTGTTGCGATCAATACTATGGGTTAATACCATGGTAAAGACCCTTGGTATTTAGAATACCATGGTGTGGAAACTGTACACGCTTTTTCTTCTCCATACATTCTTATGTATGCACCTTTTCTTCACACAACCCACATGTACCTATCAGAATATCCCCTTCAACATTCCTCTATTTCTGAACTGCTATTCCTTTGACCAAACTCTCTGCCACATGTCGACACATCATGTTGACATATTCATCAAGTAGGTTTCCATCAAAAGACAACTCATCAAGTAAGTTTCCATCAAGGAAAACACATCAGTCACAATGCCAACAATATCACCCTTTGGACTTAATGGAAACTCAAGCACCAAGTTACTCTACCCCTTTGACATCAAAGGAATAGGGTTAACCATTGTTGAATGAAGGCTTCTCTTTCCTTGTAGATACATGATCACTATTGATCTGCACTATATATTGACCATGCTCCCCCTGAGCACATGCTGAAACTTCTATAGATATACAAAGAAGTACATGACTCTATGAATCAACTAGACATGACCTTTCCTATCACCATTGACTCATGCTTACGTTGATCACCCAACACAGTGGGGTTAAAAATTACATCACAAGCCAAAAAAGATGGGATTACATGACTTGACTACAATAGTCCATACATGAATGAGTTTTACAAAAAATTATAATGTAGGCCTTTACATGACCTTTGCATGAAGAGACAGGTATGGAATTTATAACCAAAACCAAAGACCTCAATAGTGAGGTACTAAAACCAAGATAAGCTCCAAAAATTATCATATACCATATAGGATCTGCACCATAAGCATCTAACAACAACAACAACATACATATTTTCAATATCATCAACTTGTGACCAAGTATGCAACATCAACATCATATCCATAGAGATCGGCTATAAACTCATCCTCTTGACCTTATCAAGGTCAATTTTCTCTTTCCCTTGGTAGGAATAGCCTCAATCAATGTTAATCAAAGAAACACATATTTTCTTGCATTAACCAAGCATATGCCATGTATCCAAGTATCATCCAACATATATAGTAGTAAAATATCAATAACCATATCTTTACAAAACCATTTCCATCATACCATTTACATGTAGCTCGTGTAATCACCATAAGAATCGTCCATGACAACAACATCATCATCAAATAATTTGTTAGTTCCAGTCTTCACGGCCTGTCACCAGGGTTCAAAATGGGCTCTTACTATGTCTGGTTTTCAGAGATGTTTTGCACATGATCTTCAATGCGGATCATATCCTAAGTATTTCCATAAGAAGAATCTCAGAAAAATATTTCCAACGGTATATCACACTCCCGTAACCTGTTTCTGGATCAGAAGATATGATTGAAATGAATGAGTGTGTTAAGTTATGGTATGTTCTATGCTTATAACAGTTTACTTCTTTTTCTTATTATATTCCACCGATTAGCAATCACATGTACATAAAGTAAAGTGCAGAGAGAACATTAAACGATCGACAGAAAACAAGCCAAGACAAGAGACACAAGATGTGGCGGCTAGCCAGGGAAAAACCCCACAATGTGTGGGGAAACCCTTTGATCAAATATTCTTTTATCTTCAATAATTCAGCAGAGAGAAATAGTACAATAAATCTGATTCATATAAGCAGTAGCAAACCCTAGATCAGTAGCATCAGCATTAGCGGCTTCATTATCAAACTAGGGCAGACCATATCTCACAAACCAACAGTCGGATTGACTTCATTCCACCACCAAAAGTTTCGGCTTCCAGAGGAGGTTTAGATGAACCTACAGCATAGTTCAGATGAGGAGATCTTCTAGGCCACGCAAGTCAATCTTTACTTCTGCAGTTGCAGCTTCAGTTTCAGTAGTTTCCGGCTTCAAACTAGGGCAGTCGATATCTTGCAAACCGTTCGTCGGATTGACTTCATTCCACCACCAAAAGTTTCGGCTTCCAGAGGAGGTTCAGATGAACCTACAATGCAATTCAGATGAGGAGATATTCTAGGCCATGCAAGTCAATCTTTACTTCTGCAGTTGCAGCTTCAAATTCAACAGCTTCCGGCTTCACATGTGTGAGAGAGAGAGACCCATTTCAGCGCAGTAGAGAAGAGACTCATATCTGCGCAGTAGAGAGAGAGAGATGTGATGAGATGAGTGAGTCTAAAATGAGGAAAAGTCCTCTTATATTTATACACAACGTTGGTGGGTGAATAGATGCGACTGTTGGGCTTCTGAGCCTACATGAGTTGTAGGTCGGCTTGATAATAATTCCATAATCAAAATAAATTCATATCTCCATGAATACTTATCGGAATTGGATGATCTTTATATCAATCCTACACCTCTCGACGAGAGGAATCTAATAAAAATATTATCAGCCATGAATAAGATGACCCACGTGAAGTTTTTCCCTGGTTGTCAATTTTAACACTCCCTCTCAACCATGGAGAACTTCATCTGCAATCTGTCTATCGATCGTTACTATTCATTCATCAAATGCACTGCCTTGGACAACCTGACCCTTGCCCTGCTCTGCTATATTTTGCCTGTTCTGTTTTGTCTTATTTTGCCCTGCACTGATCTGTACTGTTTTGTTCTGTTCTGCCCTGCTCTTGCATTGTTCTGTTCTACTCTGCTTTTGTCCGAATTATGAAGAAGAAGAAATGATCGAGGATGTATCATACTGACTCAAAGTCAGTCTCAGAGCATGTACAACTGGTCCCAGACCAGTCTCAACCAACCCAAAGTCAGCGTCATAGTGAGTACAACTCCAATGGTCCCAGACCAATATCATCCTCCACTGACTCAAAGTCAGTCTCAGAGTATGTACCACTGATCTCAGACCAGTCTCAACCGACCTGAAGTCAGCGTCATAGTATGGTACAACTCCTACCACTGGCCTCAGACCAGTATCATTGATCCCAGATCAATGGAGGTCATCCTAGCGTAGGGAGTATGGTAGTTACAACGATGCGTCCATCGGTACTACTATGGTCCCTAACTTCATTTCCCTGCTCATTGATCAGATGAGAGGTACTTCCCATGAGTCCCAGACTGCATGGGTAGGATGCCTCGACAGGAGAACTAATCAATCTTGTCCTCACAGGAGAACACATCAATCCTACTACAATTGCCATGGAGAACACATCAATCCAGGCCTCACAGGAGAACACATCAATCCTGCTACAATTGCCATGGAGAACACATCAATCCAGGCCGCCATGGAGAACACATCAATCCAGGCCTCACAGGAGAACACATAAATCCTGCTACAATCGCCATGGAGAACACATCAATCCAGGCCTCACAGGAGAACTAATCATCCTGCTACACAGGAGAGCGAATCATCCTGTTCCACAAGAGAGCGAATCATCTTGTCCCACAAGAGAGCGAATCATCTTGTTCCAGTGTGCACCACCAGGGGAGGGTGATTCACCCTATGGTCATATGTTGCTCCAGTAATAACCGCAAGCCCTCAGAGCTCCCAGAGCTCAATTTATGCAACATGCAGGACCCTTGTACAAGGGTTTCTTATCGACTCCAAGTCGTTTGGGAAAATCATAGATTAGATCTTTCCTCAGGGCTTTGACAAGGTGTATCAACCTGTACATCATCTTAATGCGATGGAGCCTCCTTGCTTACCATATCCAAGATGATGTCTATCTGCTGGAGCAATCGACGAATACGGGATTCCTTAATAATCGAATCCCACCTCTGGTTGTTATAGAGAATCACAGTGGTATCCAATGTAAATCCAAACAGCTCACTGAAGAGCTTTCGCAACTAGACTGCCCCACACGAGGTTATGCTAGTAACAATATATCCTGCTTCAGCAGTGCTCAAAGCCACCGACTTCTGCTTCCTGCTCATCCAGGATATCGAAGCAGATCCCAAGATGAAACAGTACCCAGAAGTGCTCTTACGGTCCACCACACTGCTTGCCCAATCAACATCAGTCTATCCAAGTAGTCTCACATCTCCGGCAGTGTATCTTAATCCATGAGAGATTGTGTCCTGAAGACATCTCAGAAGATTCATGGCATCAATCCAGTGAGGCTCAACCAAATATGAGCTCACAATGCTAACTGAAAAACATATGTTCGGATGGAGGTTCACCAAGAACATCAATGCAAATGAGTTTTTGAAACTCAGAGGCATTTCCCAAGTCTGTTCCGACATCACTACCATATAACTTCTAAAAGTTAAGATCCTCGAGGTAGTCACAAGCTTGCAGTCCATCATACCGAATCTTTCCAATATATTTACCACATATTTTCCTTGAGATAGGAAAATTTCCCTTGGCTTCTGCCACACTTCAAGTCCTTGGTCCTTCATTTCAAATTCAAAGGCCAGCTCCCTCTTACATTTGTGAATGAGAGGGTCTGCACCTGTTAGAAAGAGGTCATCCACATACAATACCAGTATGAGAGGCTTGTCATCTTCAACCTTAAACTAAAGGTTAGGATCGGCTTCACTCCTAGTGAATCCCAGCTTCATTAAGTAGCTATCGATCCTCTCATACCATGCTCGGGGTGCTTGCTTCAGCCCATAGAGAGCTTTCTTCAACCTGCATACATGAGATTTTCGATCATAAATCTCAAATCCTTCGGGTTGCTCCACGTAGACCTCTTCTTTGATCGAGCCATGCAAGAACGCAATCTTGACATCCATCTAATGTAGGATCCATCCTTGTGAAGCGGCAAGGGCTATGATCGAGCGGATGGTCGTATATCTGGCAACAGGTGCAAATATCTCATCATAGTCTATACCTTCCTTTTGGGAGAAACCTCGAGCAACAAAACGAGCCTTATACTTTTCTGTGCTTCCATCTGCTTCATGCTTTATCTTGTAAAGCCATTTTGAAGTAACAATTGTCTTGTCCAGGGTCTGGGAACTACTTCCCAGACATCATTCTCCATAATAGACTCGTATTCTATGGTCATATCATCCTTCCATAGTTAATGCTTGATGACATCTGAGAATGATGAAGGTTCATTTTGTATGATCGTGCTCATGATGGTCAGATATCCTTGATACCTATGGGTTTCTTACTTTCACGAAAGGTTCCTCGGGGTGCAGCATGTCCTTCAGCATCATCAAGTAACCCCTTAAGCCATGAAGGCCCCTTCCTAGAAGAGGAAGGCTCATATGGAGGAGGATCAATCGGATCCATGGGTTCTTCTACATCAGGCATTGATTCATCATCCTCTTCTTTCGGTTCCCTGGTGTCGGCTTCTTGAGAGCTCCTTAAAGTCGGAAGATTGATCACCTTGCTGAGAGCCATATCTTCGTCAAAGGTGACATCATGACTAATTATGACTTCCCTTTGACCAGCTACATAAATTCTATAGCCTTTAGTATTTTCACCATAGCCCACGAAAATTCCCTTCTTTCCAGATGCTCCCAATTTATTTCTTTTCTCTTTCGGCACATGAAAGTATACAGGGCTTCCAAAAATTACCGGTGAATTTTTCTTCAGGAGTCTTGGAACCCAATGCTTGATGAGGGCATCAATTTTGTACATATACGACGGTGATTGTAGTTTCATCCCATAGAAACATCAGAAGTCTTTGATCATGTAGCATGGCCCAGACAGCTTCCATCATCGTGCGGTTCTTCCTTCCCACCACACCATTCTGCTCAGGAGTATGTGGTGTAGAAGTCTCCCTCTTAATCCCAACCTCAGGTATGCCTGAGTGAACCAATTGTAATATATCAGAGGTCTTGCTTTGGCTTGAGGGGAATGGTCCCCTTTTGAGCTTTCCTTCAGCACATCTTGGACATACACCTTCATTATCTATTCAGAATTCGGGCATCCCTATCACCATTTGTCTTACACCGAGTATAGCTTTATAATGAAGGGGGAAAACCTCTAATTCCAAAGTTCGGACTGAAGAGATGTGTCATAAGACATGACACCTAGCAGACTTCCATCGACCTGATATAATGAATCAACACTAAACCCAAGAGTAAAGGCATCTTTAACATTATTTTTCCATATACATACCTTGCCATCGCTGAAGGTTACCTTGTAGCCTTTGTCTTCCGTTCCCAAGATGAACACTAGGTTCTTTTTTGAGGTCAGGTGCATTTAATACATCCTGGAATTTCTGGCCTTCTTGAATGCTTGTCCTCTTCCTTGATTCCCAGCTCTCCTCTTACCTTTGCTGTTGAATTTGTCATTCCTTTGATTGCCATTAGAGGGATTTTGATCATCATCCTAGAGTGAGTCCTTTCTATCAGGGCACTCCCTTGCATAGTGACTTGCTTTATTGCAAATGCAACATCATCATTTTCTTCTAGCCTTAGGTCCAGCCTTTCCTTTTGATTTAGTCCCGGAATTATTTCTTTTATGAAAAGAAAAGGCAGTAGGAGGACCTTTAGGCATGGGCATTTCTTACACTTCTTCCCTTGTTTCTTCTTGAATGCATCTAGCCATTAATTCCTCGAAACCAGGAATTACATTATAGTTCAGAAGAGTAGTCCTGAACACATACCATGCAGATGGTAATCCTTCAAGAGTTGTAAGTGCCATTTCTCTGTCAGTAATATTTTCCCCTATAGATAGGAGATCATTCTTGATCTCGGTGATTCTTAAGAAGTATGCTTGCATACTTTCATCTTTACCCTTCTTGATTTCCCTCAGCTTATTTCTAAGAAACAAAACTTGATTTGCATCATTAACTTTAAATAAACTCACCAGTTTGTCGTAGATTTCCTTGGAGGTGTCTAGATCAGAGATGTAGGCCACCAAGCGCTTGTCGATAGAGTCCCGGATGATCTTCTTTGTTTTGACTTCTTCATTTTTCCATTTGTTCCAGGTAGCAGCAAATGCATTTGATGAAGGCTCAACAATATTGCCTCTTACATGGTCTAGTAATCCTTGATCTTCAAGGGTTAGATCGATAGACATCTTTCATCCATGATAGTCAGCTTTCTCACGGATCTTGTCTTCGGCAGGAAAGAGTGTTGAGGACCCCATAGTTCTTTTAGGATAGCCTTGCCAATCATCTCTTCAATGATTTCTCTTGCTCTTGCTCGGGCTTTGTCTTCACCTCAGCTCCGATACCATGTTAAGTTATGGTATGTTCTATGCTTATAACAGTTTACTTCTTTTTCTTATTATATTCCACCGATTAGCAATCACATGTACATAAAGTAAAGTGCAGATAGAACATTAAACGATCGACAGAAAACAAGCCAAGACAAGAGACACAAGATGTGGCGGCTAGCCAGGGACAAACCCCACAATGTGTGGGGAAACCCTTTGATCAAATCCTCTTTTATCTTCAATAATTCATCAAAGAGAAATAGTACAATAAATCTGATTCATATCAGCAGTAGCAAACCCTAGATCAGTAGCATCAGCATTAGCGGCTTCATTATCAAACTAGGGCAGACCATATCTCACAAACCGACAGTCGGATTGACTTCATTCCACCACCAAAAGTTTCGGATTCCAGAGGAGGTTCAGATGAACCTACAATGCAGTTCAGATGAGGATATCTTCTAGGCCACGCAAGTCAATCTTTACTTCTGCAGTTGCAGCTTCAGTTTCAGCAGTTTCCGACTTCAAACTAGGGCAGTCGATATCTTGCAAACCTAAGAGAAATTCTTCGGCGTAAATCACAAGATAAATCATTTGCCGACGCGTTTCGAACCAACTAGTGTGGTTCATCGTCAGGACAAGTTGAAGAGACAGATCCAGCTTAGCATGTTAAATAGTTTGAGCAGAGCCTCCAACGGCTATCACGACTAACGGCTACTTTTGACTTTAGGACCAGAGTCAAAATTATTACAATTAATGGAAAATTAGTTATATTAGGTTACCAATAAAAATATATAAAATAATTTAAATGGTGTCTAAGGTTAGTTAAAAAGGGCGCTCCATCCAGCAAAGGATCAGTGAACATGCAGCTGACCTAAGACATGGGAGAACCAAGTCTTCAGCGTTAGCAGAGCATGCGGAAAAGACCAAGCATCAGGTGTGTATTGAGGAGGCCAAAGTTATTGCCAAAGTTGCGCAGTTCCATCACCGTAAATTCAGGGAAGCTATTGAAATTGAAAGAAGGCCGAGCAATCTCAATAGAGATGAAGGCTGGAAGATCAGTAGCTGCTGGATCCCTGCCCTTTCTTCCTAGTCTTGTTTTTTCTAGTGTTCGATGTTTCGCGGATCTCTTTCCTTGGAACCTTGTCTTTTCCTTCATCCTAGGGTTTCTCCTTTTGACTCGGTAAAATTTATTAATTTTTTTTAGTTAATAGTATTCTATTATTAATATTATTTATTTATTTATTTAAGTTAATAGTATTCTATTATTATTATTATTATTTATTTATTTATTTTATTTTTTATTTTATTATTATTGGTATTATTTTTATTTATTATTATTATTATTATTATTATTATTTTTATTTGTTTATTTATTTATTTTGTAATTAATTAATTAATTTCTATTTATATCTATATTTATTTTTTTAATTTTTATTTTTTAATTTTTTTTAATTTTTATATTTTTTATATTTTTTTAATTTTTATTTATTTATTGATTGATTGATTTATTAATTGATTTTTTTTTTTTTTTTTTGAGGTTAACTTAATTTTCGTTCCATTATTTTTATTAACTCTAACTAACTTTTATATGAATAGGTCCTGTATATAACTTATTCCCTTTTAATACTAGCTAAGTGATAATTTTTAATTATCAAACAATACCCTTTTTAACTAACCTTAGACACCATTTAAATTATTTTATATATTTTTATTGCTAACCTAATATAACTAATTTTCCATTAATTGTAATAATTTTGACTCTGGTCCTAAAGTCAAAAGTAGCCGTTAGTCGTGATAGCCGTTGGAGGCTCTGCTCAAACTATTTAACATGCTAAGCTGGATCTGTCTCTTCAACTTGTCTTGACGATGAACCACACTAGTTCTTTCGAAACGCGTCGGCAAATGAGTTATCTTGTGATTTACGCCGAAGAATTTCTCTTAATCTTGCAAACCGTTCGTCGGATTGACTTCATTCCACCACCAAAAGTTTTGGCTTCCAGAGGAGGGTCAGATGAACCTACAGTGCAGTTCAGATGAGGAGATCTTCTAGGCCATGCAAGTCAATCTTTACTTCTGCATTTGCAACTTCAAATTCAACAGCTTCCGGCTTCACATGTGTGTGAGAGAGAGACCCATTTCAGCGCAGTAGAGAAGAGACTCATATTTGCGCAGTAGAGAGAGAGAGATGTGATGAGATGAGTGAGTCTAAAATGAGGAAAATTCCTCTTATATTTATACACAACATTGGTGGGTGAATAGATGCGACTGTTGGGCTTCTGAGCCTACATGAGTTGTAGGTCGGCTTGATAATAATTCCATAATCAAAATAAATTCATATCTCAATGAATACTTATCGGAATTGGATGATCTTTATATCAATCCTACACCTCTTGACGAGAGGAATCTAATAAAAATATTATCAACCATGAATAAGGTGACCCACATGAATTTTTTCCCTGGTTGCCAATTTTAACAGAGTGATTCTTGGTTATGCATGTTTTGAGGTCAGTTGCTGCACACAATGACAAGTTTATTACAAGATCGGTTTCTGAAATAATGGTAAGGAATTTTTCAAAAGTGAAAGAGGTTTTTGTCCATCACATACCAAATAATAAAAACCTTCTTCAGTTTATGCACAGGTGCTACTATGTGGGGGATATGCAGTGATATTTTGAGCCTACATTAAAACAAAGAAAATTTTTCATATTTTTTACTGTTTTAGTAATTTTAGTGCGGTGCCATTTTACAACAGATGGAAAGTAATTTTTGGAAATCCCAAGGAGGCTTTTGTTAAAAACGATCCATATAACAAAGACCTCTTTTAGTTTATTCACAGGTGTCGTGAATTTGAATATGTGACTAGATATTTACAGCTCATTATGACAGATTTAAGTTTTTAATGATTTTCTGTCTTAGAGATGATTTTGTGGCACAGATTCCGAGCAACTGGAAATGAATTTCTAGAATTTGAGAGAGTTTTTTCTCCAACGTGACCTTATCTACAAAAACCTCTTTCAATTTTGTACCAGGTGCTATGGTTTAGGATATACGAGTTCACCTTTAACACCTATTTTCAGAAATTCGGTCCAAGTTTAATGTAACTGATTCTATTTTGAAGAAGATGGTTGAGCTCAATTCCCTTAATACAGGGATGAGCTAAATGTATAAATTTTATGAATTTCATAGTGTAGATGTTTTATTTTTGTAGCAGAGAGGCTGTCTTGGATTTGTGTAATTTTTTTTCCTGAATATCATTTTAATAAAGCAATCTTTTTCCCTTTGGATTTGGGATTCATCACAATGCTAATGTTTAGTATGTTTTTTCTCATAAATTCATTTACACATTATGTTTTTCTACTTTTTTTTCAGCATTATCTAAGTGATATGTTAGGAATTCATTCGTAATGATGCTCCTTTCGTGATGATTTTTATGTTAGTTGTAATGGTTGTCTTAGCAGAATTCATCCGTTGTTAGATGCTCTGTTGAGCAACCTTGTTATTCTCTTTCATCTAAAGTTGCTGCTACAGATCCATCCTTTGTTTGATGCCTGCAGGGCAACGGGCTTTCTCCCTTATACTTCTCACATTTATAATCTTCACTTGGCTGAACATGGCACTTAATTTGCCCCAGCTTTGCCTGCAGAAACTGACATTGATTCCATAGTCCAATCACCCTTGCTCTTGCTGTTTTTGACCCAAAACAAATCCAATAAAATCCTTTGAGCTACTATACCTAGCCTAAAATCTATATTAAATTTAGTCATTTCAAGCCCTAATTGAAAATATCATAATTGAGATTGACAAGGAGAGAGCCCTCTCTTGACCTAGTAGGGCCCGCTACCAAGTTAAGCATGGTTTGATGTTACCCTAGACCTGCCTTCCTTCAGCCTGAGGTAGATCCAGGCACTAACATAATCATAACAATTTCTACATGTTATTTCCATAACAATCCCCAAGATGTCATACATGTATCATCACTAGAGAGTATTCTATCATCCCACATTTGATAAGCACCAACCATAATTAGCAACTCATGCATCAACATTCAAGAACTTCAGTAACATAAGCAACATTACTATTGATAAGCATCATTATGTACCAATGAATTATAAAGCAAACATAATTTCAGTAATGCATTATTAGAAGCATAGAAAATGCTCCCCCAAAACCTATGTGTTATAGACATTTTTGGGCACTACAACCCCAAGCATGAAATGTCCATAAACCAAGGGCTCCTAAGTCCCTAAAAGTGTTGTTCTAACCCCTAAAGGAACAAGGTCAACTGATTACAGCTTCTCCCAGAAGTTCTCCATGAAAAACTGCTCAGAACTGGTCAAAACAGGATCATTTCAGCTGCTCCATAGGCAAAGTGAGTTGCATCTCACCTAAATACACTGTGTGGGTGCGTTGCATTTCAAAAAGCCCTTCTATGGGGTGCGATGAGCGAGAAGTGACAAATGGCAGTGTCATTCCGCGAGGTGGAGAGGCATGGAACCTTCCAGAAACTTCTCCTATGACACTCGCCTCTCTGAATTCGACCAAGGATGAGTAAGAGATCATCAATCTCCAAGTGGAAGCAAGGACTATCAGAGGGAAGACACTAATCAAAACACAAGCTGACTCATCTCCCTTACAGATATCTATATATGGATCCCTCATCCCAGAGATCCAGAGGCTGGAATTTTGCATATTGTAAGGAATTGATGTTGGTTTCTTGAGACAACATCAGATTGTTGGGTGATCTAAGCTTTGTATGAGGTGAAGAGGGGCTTCCTTGCTAAGAGGATGATGCTGGGTCAGAACAACTGGTTGTAACTCCCTTGGCTCTTTCTTGTTTATCAATAAAAGCTATTCAAGTTTTCCTCCATACTCTTGTGTAATTTATGTTTTATGCATTTGTATGGTCAATTTACATCTGATCCTAGATTGTTTATGATTATAGATCCATGTTCTTGTATAATGCTATGCTACTGTGATCTTACAGGTACTCTGTGAAGCTGGGTGTGCAAAGGAACAAGTAGCGAAAGACTATCAAGAGAGAGAGGAATCGAACTAGGAGATTAGCACAAGACAGAGGTTGGTCTTATTTGTTCTTCTCTCATCTATACTTCATAAAGGAAAAATGAAAGTAGCTTTACTTTGTTTGTTTCTAAGGTAGTTATCACACCTTAGTGGGATAAGCAGTTCTGTGTAGACACTTTTCCCTGTAACAAAATGGCGACTCTGCTGGGGACGAATTAGTTTGTTTGTTTATCTTCCTTGTTGTCTATTTTATAAACTTACAGACAGAGCCTGAAGTCGGGCCAGGTAGCTTTCAAACTGCATTTGCTATGCAAATGAAAAGTAGATAAATGTCGCTTCAGTCAATCTCTGGGATTTGTTTATAAATTAAACAACTGATTTACAAACTCTCTGATTTCCCTTGTGATAGCTCTTAGATCCTCCTTAGATCTACCCCTGATTGTTGCATTATTGATTATCATTTGCTCGGCCAAAACCCATGAACTGAACTGCAAACTGTGACCCGAAACCCAAGCAAAGTCTCGTCTCTGGCCCATCGCAGGTACTGTTCTGTGAATTTGAAATTCAGCACACTTCCCGAGTGTAGTAGGTGTGCTGCATTTCAAATTCCCTATGTTACAGGTGCACTGATCAGACTAGGCATTGTTCAGTTTTGGTTTCTGTGATTCATTCTTTCCAGTTCTATTCATGAATTTTGCTGCCTGTGATCAGTATATATCTGTTTGAAATCCCTTTTCCTTGCTGTTATTCCTTCTCCTTTGTACAAAAGAACTGTAAATGTTTTTGTGTATTTGTTGAGTCATTTTCAGTTCTCCTTTGCAAAAGTAACGTAATCGTACTGTCGTCCTTTGATTTGAAATCGTCGCAAGTGTCGTTTTCAGCCATAGGAAAGAGTCTGGTTGCTGTAGATAGTCGATTATACTGTTACTATTGTATTGGTCTGAATTTTTAATTTTTTTTAGTGTCGAAAGCAAGTATTCATTTCGAAATCGTAAAGTGTTGCGATTGTCTCCATTTTTGATTTCGAAAAGAAACTTGTTGGTAATTGTCGCTTGAAAAGTAATTCAGATTTGTGCATTAGCTTTCTTTTCTCCATTCACATACTAAGAAAGCCGAAAACAAATACATGCATGTGCATTTGCATTTAGACTGTTTGATTGTTTTGATTTAGGAAAGTGCATCTAGAGTGTGCTCTTTGCTCTTTGTGAAAGAATACTATCTCTCTTTCCTTAGTAGCTAGGATTTTCATTGCAAAAAGAAGATAAAACACTGTTTATCATCTTAGATTGCATTTTAGGAATTACACATCTACATCTCGCGGTGAACCTGAAAGAAAAACTTCATAAACAAGATCAACTATAAAATAAATTCAATGAACCTAACAACGATTTGGAACCTAACGCACAACATTTAGAAGTCTAGGCTAGAGACGTATTCCAGCGTCATAAAGCCTGGTAACTGTTGTTCTCGCTGATGATTGGGTGATTCCTCCACTTTGAGACGATAAGTGCCAGTACGGACTTGTGCTCCCACGTACCGTCGAGTATATTTTGGGAGACCACAATAGGCTTAATCCTTTATCCATAGGAAGCCGTGTCTGCCGCCCTATCGATCGCAATGCACTGAACACAACATTCGGGAAGATTGACTGTCGTACCGTAAAAAGTATTCTGCAGTTTTGCGATTGGTTTGGTAATCCCTCTACCTAGTTTTCCAGAGCAGTCCCTTTCGTTCCTTTTCAGACTCCTTAACGGAAAAGGTCCATCTGAGCACTTGTCACTTCAGGCTCATTAAAAACCGAAGGAGACTAGAGTCATCTTTTGTTTTTTCTCGACTCTTAAAAATTGAAAAAACAAGTTGTGTCAAAGCGTCTAAAATTCATCTAATTCGGAAACATACTTCCCCTTTATTTTTAGTTGATCGAGTAATCCGCAATCGTGGAAGAAAGTCAATTGAAACCCCGTCGTTTGTGGAGGCTTACGAGTCAACCATCTTTGTCTCCGGAATCGAAGCCAGTACGGACAAAGCAAACTCGTTTAACCGGTTTGAAATCTCCTGTTAAAGTTAGAACAAGTGTTCCAACAACATCAGAGATTCCGGTTACTCCAAACATTTCTGGTATCCCTGCCTTTACAGAAGAAGTTCAACAGCCACAGAAGGACAGTGGTACTGATCCTAGTCTGAGGGTAAACACTTGTATCACTGAACCAGTTCCATCTACAACCGGTTCGGAGAGTGTTGCTCCCCAAACATCTGTCGCTGCAGATTCCATACCTTCTTCGGCACCAGAAATATTCTACGGACCTGACGGTCTACCCCTTCCACCTGGTCTGATTGCTATAGAAGAGATTGTGGAAGATCCTCCATCTAGTACTCCATCGCAATTTGGAGTCGGGATCACTCTGTATCCTTCTGTTGAGGGCCCCGAAATCGGGTCAACAACAAGGGGGATACCCACCCGGTCGGGAACCTGGTTGGCGGCTCCTTGCCCGTTTGGTGTAGCAGGTCCGACTGGGGATAATGGGACCAGCTTCTCAATCTAAAATATGCGTGTGTGTGTGTGTAGATTTTGACGATGCTAATCTAAAGGTAATTTTAAGCTAATTTAATTTTGGATTCTAAACTGACTCTATGCTACTGTAATCTAACAAAAACAACACATCTAATCTATACTAACCCGGGGTAGGATTCTTTCATCATGCGATCTAAAAAGATTTCATACAATAACTGGTAATAAAGATCATTCAGCTATCATAAGAATATAAATCAATTAAGATAAACCATTCTGCATAAGAAGTGAGGCAAAACAGTTGTGAACAACATATCGCATGATAAATTATTCATATGTTAAGCACAAACAAATGATTCCATCGTACAAAAGTGCCAAATGGTAACCCAAACATTCATACATTAACATATAAACAACTCAGCTGTATATCACTCTAAGAATATGAGCAGAAATTAATCAAGAGATAAAAGTACCATTTATGACTGATTTCACTCACAAACTTCAAGCAATAACGATTTATCTCTACTTACTTCTAACATCTACTAAGAGTACAGAAGTGCAACATCAGTAGCAGACATTAAAATGCAAACATAAATAAACCTCGATCCATCCATTCATCAAAAACCCCCTCCGAGGGTGCAAAAGTGCATGTTCTGAGGACAAGTTTTTTGACAAATTTCCGGACCCTTCTCCAAATGCCATGAGAAGGGTTAAATACTACTAACTAACTAATCTTAATTACACAAATTTATGGAACGGCTTCAAATGACTGCCCTTTTACTAAAACAAATTTATTTCTAAAAATTGAATCTAATTTCTAACCGTTTCTGTATCTGCTCCTTAGTGCTGTAAGCAATGCGAGGTTCGCCTGGAAAGAGTCGGCTGGTTGTCTTTTCCTTTTGCTCGAGCGATAAAAGTAGAAATAACAAAAGCTGGCACCTCTTTCTGACAAACTAGAAGATATTTTTGAAAATCTTCCTCTGGCTGGGTGTTTTTTGCTGTGTGTATACTTAGTATAACCCAGATTTCTTTCAAACTGATTGTGCTGTTGCTATTTCGGTTTCCGGCCGTGCGAATGACTCAATGAGTTAGGGATTTTGTTGCCTGAACAATATTACGTATTGAAAATTGCTTCCATTCTTTTTTCCAGGCTTTTCTGAAGCATCATCGCTTTTTAGCGTTTTTCTTTTTGCTTTATCCAATCTGAGCTCCAGGATCTTTTGCAAACATGCTGCTTTTGTGCGCCTTTGACTCTGAGTCTTGGATAGTCTATTTTCATCAGTGTCTGTTGAGTGATACTCTGGAATCCGCGGCCCTGCTGCATGCGGCATCCATCTGCGAAGGCATCTCCTCTCTGTTCTTCTAGTATTGGCGCTTTCCCCTTTTCCTTAGATGTTTCCTGCATATAGATTTATATTAGTTGCTGCCTTACAGTTCACGCAAAGGAAAAGAGAATTGACGAAAAGATTGACATGAAAGCTTTAAGTCGTAATGAATGCATAATCATGACACTCATAATGACTTGAATCTTCGAAAAATGCAACACGATCATCTTTGGATACTCTGGCGTGCAATCATTAATTTTCCTTAAGGTGCGCGCTCAATTTTGGGTTTACAGATCATGCTGAAGAAAATTTGCGATGAGTGGTTTTCTGCGATTCGCATCACAACAATTAATAGTCTCATTCGTCGCAGATCGCAAATCACGAAATCGCAGTTTGTAAGATCGCAGATCGCAAATCGCAATATCGCAATTTTCATTTGCTCATTGTGTGCTGCATATGCGACGTTGCGATATGCGACGTCACATATCGGCCATCGGCGATTCCTTTTTGTTTTCTTTTAAGGGCGCTTTCAAAATATGCGATGCGATGAATTTCGCATCGCTTCTTTGCAGCTTATTCATGCGCATAAGGAAACGCTTCACTCTCTCTTTGCGATGCGATATAGCTTTTAGGGAGTTAAATACAAAAATTTTGATAAAAATATTTTTGGGATTTTTTGTTAAGGGTCCCCCTTTGCTTGATATTATTGCTAATACTAAACAAAGAGGGGGGTTGTTGGTGACCACAACACCTTCTTCATCAGAAGTTAGTCCACCGCCAGCGGAAGCTCCTGTAGAAACGCTAGGTAATCTTTTGGATAGACTAGAAATGTCTGAACAACCATCAACATCTAGGACTGTGTCGTCTGACACAGTGACGGCAGAACTCCCTGCTATCACTCCAACAATGTTTGCCGGTATACCATCTGTCCCGACTAGCTCTCAATCGCTAGAAGGAGCCCACTCAGGGGCCATTTCGACGGTATGGTCTGTTCTTGTTTGTTCATCCAGAATAATATCCGGAAACTCTTATGTTGAGTCTCAACAAATTGATCTATTTGGAGGTCAATTTTGGCAGTCCGGCCCTCAAGGGAAAACCATTCCTTTAAGTACTGGATTGCCACCGTATGGGGGGCAGTATGCCCTTTCATTATCCCCTTTGGGAGGATAGCCATACAGGAGTTCACAACAAAATTTGGGTTATGCTGGAATTACTTCAAGTGATTGGGTACCGATACTACCTCAACAACCAAGAGTTGTATATTCGATGCAAAAATGCTTACCTATGTCAAGTATACCAACTACGCCAGCTATTGTGACAGTGTCGCAAGTTCAAGCGCTGCCTGTTGTATGCCAACCTCAGGTTTCTCAGGTTGTAATGCAACAACCCCTTGACCCTGCAACTCAACCACAATCGCCGACTGGTGGAATGACACAGGTTCAAACGGGTACAATTACCCCTCATCTTGGTCAAACAGTTAGTATCGGGCAACAACACATGGCTTCACAACCATGGCTAGTGCAATACCAACAACCGCAGTTCCAACAAGTATACCAAGGTTCTGAACAACAAATCTTTGCGAATAGTGGGCAACCGTATATTCAAAACGGTCAAAATCAACCATTTTACAATGGTCATGCCCACCAACCTTACCAAAGTTACCAGCATCAAATGCATTATGCTGGTATGCAAAGACCAACTGCTCAGGCAATCCCATCTTATCCTGGGTATGCTTCACCTAACTTGAATCAACAGTTACCCTTCGTGGCAACTTTAGAGCTACCTGATTTAAATCGGTTAACAAATGATCCAATCGCTTACGCCCCTTGGTGGCCAGCGATTCTGCATAAACTTCCATCAGATATTCCTAAATTTAATGGAAATCCGAGTGAAGATCCGTCAAATCATGTAATGACCTTTCATCTGTGGTGTTCATCAAACACCCTAAACGATGATTCGATTAGGCTTCGCCTTTTTCAGAGGATGTTAACTGGTCCAGCAGCAAAATGGTATATCGAATTGCCTAGAGCTTCATTTGACAACTTCAGTACCCTAGCCACAACCTTTTAAACCCATTTTCAATTACCGATAAGGTACGAAACAGGAACGAAACTTCTTTCCAACTTCAAACAAACGACGACCACTCACATATCTGATCATATACATGAGTGGCGATGTCATCGTAGAATGGTGAAAATGTATGTTCCCGATCAGCTCTTAGCTGAATGGTTTATCAAGTCATTACTTCCTTCCGTCACGGAAGATGTGGCAAAAGGGGGAGTCGTCACCGAAGTGCAGGTTATCGCTCGTGCGCAATATTTGGACTTGATTTACACTTAGTCTGGCACGCTCTACGATAAAATACCTGATGCTCCTAGACCGGAATTCTCAATTCCTCCTCCTCCTAAATCAAACAATGACTCTCATGCTGGCGATGGCATGATTGGCGCAACAGACACGAAATCGACAAAGGCTACATCTAAAAAGGCCCGTAAGATTTCCAGTCAAAATGCAAATGAGGAACTTCTTGCCTCGGAAGTAAATGCCGTATCGACAGATAAAGGCAAAGAAACCAAGCAACTAGGGGGCAAGAAGAAAGGCAAAGGGAAGAAGAAGAAACAGGAAGAATCATCACCTGAAAAATCTTCTACAAACCCTCTTGGAAATAGGAAACCAAAAAATCCATGCTTTATTTGCGATGATTATCATCGGACCGCAGATTGTCCACACAGAGCTGAGCTTAAAAAATTCTTCAAGAATTCAAAAACCTCTGCAGTATTAACTGATCGGTTTCCAAATCCGGGGACAAATCTGGTTGACAGTGGAAATGCTTCCTCGTCTCAAGTGCTAATGTTGTCGGTTTCCAAACAGAAAAATGATGCTTGGATATCGACAAGAAACAAAGATTATGGGAATCCACAGTTGTCGAACAACAAGGATAAAGATCAACCTAGTAGTTCGACAACAACTTTGATAGAAGTTGCGCCACCCATCATTCCCAAGTTGACAATAAAACCGCCGAAGGGAGTAGTACACAAGTCGACTTTTAATCCCCGCGCTAGAGCGGCACAACATTATAATATAGTGGAAGATTTGGCCCAATCGCCATCCGGTATGTCGACTCTTGAGGTACTACAGAATTGCCCATCCCAAAAGTAGGCTTTATTATCAGCCATTGGTGGGATAGACCTAAAGGATTCCAATCTTGTATCCTTCGATCATAAAGGATACAATCCTCAGTTACCAGCTCAACTAGCTTTCCTCGTTCAAGTGAAAGCCCTCAACAAAATTGTTCATCGAACAATTATTGATGAGGGGGCATCTACATGTATTATGTCGATGAGTTGCTGGAAAACTTTAGGATCTCCAACCTTGTCGCGATCTTCGACGACATTAAAAGCATTTGACGGACGAACATATACCCCATATGGTATTCTAAGTAACTTGAAGGTCGAACTAGGAGGGAAAACAGTAGAAATAGATGTTGAAGTATCGACGGAAATCTCGATTACAACATCCTACTGGGAAGACCATGGATATATGCCATGGCTGCTGTTGTGTCAACCTATTTTAGAAAGATTGCATTTCCCTTTCAAGGAGGGATTACAATCGTCGATCAACAAAACTTCCTCCCCAATGGTTCTCAAGTTACGGGAAGCATTCCAATGATCCATGGAATCCCCCATTCGCTTCAAAATATCGGAGTAGGCCTACTAAAAGATCCTATATTAATGGGAACTTTCGCCCTTCCACCTCCAATCAATTTGGCGGAAGTAGTGTCGGTAGGAACCTGCAACATGATATCTTCTAAAAAGATCTCAGAAAACGATATCGACATGGATCATGCGCAAGTTTTGCCTCCAAGCCCAACAGAAATATTGTAGCAATCAATGTTCCTAGCATGGGAGGCAAACCCAAATCAACGGTCATCAAGCATTTGGATAGATAGGTCTGAGGAATATGGTACCCCTTCAGATCCTTGGTCGCGAGTGCATGTCACCGATGAAGGAATTTGTCAATCAATGGTAGTTGAAGGGGCACCATGGGATGATTACCACCATCGTTCCCTTCTTCTGGATTGTGAAGAAAATACTCCTGATGACCTTTATCATCCTTCAGTTTTTGATTTCCTATCAAATACTGTAAACAAGGTGGATTCTGAGCGAAACTTGTCCAACATTGAAGAGACTATCGCCATAAATATCTCGACCAAAATAGATGTTGTAGAGAATATTTATGTTGGCAAATGTTGTTCTCCTTCAGAACTGGAAATATACAACGCTCTTTTTTGCAAATTCAGAGATGTCTTTGCTTGGTCATATAGTGAAATGCCAGGTATTGACTCGAGTATCATTGAACACGAAATCAAGATGCATCCAGATGTCAAACCAGTAAGACAACGACTACGGCAGGTGCACCCCAAGAAAGCCGCTGCCATTAAGGCAGAAGTTGAAAAACTTCTCCATGCTGGTTTCATTTACCCGGTTCCTCTAACCGATTGGGTATCAAATATTGTCCCTGTTATGAAAAAACAAGGAACAATTAGAGTGTGTGTCGATTATAGGTATGTAAATCAAGCTTTTCCACAAGACAACTACCCTACACCCTTCATCGACCAGATAATTGATGAATGCGCCGGATGCAAAATCTTTTCATTCATGGATGGATTCTCCGGGTATAATCAAATAAATATCCGCCCACAGGACCAGTCAAAGACTGCATTTATTTGTCCGTGGGGCACATTCGCATATCAAAAATTACCCTTTGGTTTAAAGAACGTAGGGGAAACATTTCAGAGGGCAATGAATTATGCCTTCCATGACATCAAAAACATCGTTCAACCATACCTCAACGACCTTCCAGCTCATTCGCGAAAGCGGACTGATCATCCGCAGCATTTAAGAGCGATATTTCTACGTTTCCGACACTACAAAATACGACTCAATCCACACAAATGTGTATTTTGTGTCAGTTTTGGTCATTTACTTGGCTTTTTAGTCTCGAAATACCGGATTCATCTCGACCCATGTAAGGTTCAGGCAATCATAAATTTGCCTCCACCTTCAAATTTGCTTCAGATTCAGAAACTCTAAGGGAAAGCAAACTTTATGAGGAGGTTCATTCCAAATTACGCCGAACTTGCTAAAGGTTACACGTGTCTTTTGAAAAAGGAAGTACCCTTTGTCTGGTATCAGGTTGTGCAAGCTTCCTTTGATGCTTTAAAAGAATCCCTAATGAAAGCATCATTAATGTACGCTCCTCATTATGAAAAAGACTTTAACCTGTATCTGGCTGCAGCGGATACAACCATCGCAATGGTTTTAGTTCAAGAAGACAACGGAATTGAACATCCTATATATTATTTAAGTAAGAACTTAAATGATACAGAAAGAAAATATTCTTATGTTGAAAAGCTAGCGCTCGCAGCTGTTCAAGCGATACAGAGATTTCGACACTATGTCCTCTTTTGAAAAACTACCATTCTGTCAGATTGCAACCACATGACTTATATATTGTCGCGACAGTTGTTGGGGGGCAAATATTCAAAATGGATAGCAATTCTACAAGAGTTTGATTTGGAATTTGTAAAATCCAAGTCAAAGAAAGCTCTGGTTTTCGCGGAATTATTATGCGATCTCCCATCGTCGTCCAACGATGAAACATCCGAAGAAACAATCGTGGATGAAAATTTGTTTATGATATCTTCAAGCAACCTGTGGTATGGGGATATAATCATTTATCTCCAAACCCAAAAATATAGGCCAAATACCTCTCGATCCGAACAAAAACGTATTCGATACCAAGCAAAAGACTACATGATTGTCGGTGATACACTATACCGTCGTGGTATCGATACGGTTATGAGAAGGTGCCTCACCCATGAGGAGGCCGAAAAGGTCTTGAATGATTGCCATTCAAGCACGTGTGGGGGGCATCAATCCGGTTATGCTACAACGCAAAAAATTTTACGAGCAGGATACTTCTGGCCAACAATGTTCAAAGATTGCATAACCGCAGTCAGAAGTTGCCATGCTTGTCAAATTTTCGATAGCAAAACCAGAAGACCACCCGCACCTCTGCAGCCAATACTTGCTGTCGGGCCATTCGCAAAATGGGGCATCGATTTCATGACATGTAACCCCACCTCGACCGGGGGGCATGGGTATATCATAGTCGCAGTTGACTATTTTACCAAATGGGCTGAGGCGATGCCTACATTAGATAATACTGGTGAAACAACTGCCCTCTTATTTTTCAATCATGTAGTCGCCAGATTCGGCATCCCACAAGCTATAGTCACAGATCATGGATCGCATTTTCACAATCACATGATGGTCGAATTAGCTGCCAAACTAGGGTTGTCTCACGACAGCTCTACTCCATATTACCCGCAAGCCAATGGACAAGTTGAAACAATCAACAAGGTCCTGAAGCGCATGCTTCAAAGGATGATTAGAGTTCACAAAAGAAGTTGGCACCTAATCCTGTACTCAGCCTTGTGGGCTTACCGAACATCGGTAAGGAATGCAACTGGGTTTACCCCTTTCCAACTGGTATATGGCCTGGAAGCAGTCTTACCAGTCCAGTGTGAAATATCGTCCCTTAAACTCGCAATTGACCTTCTCCCCGGAACTTCAGAAGAGGAGGCTCATTTCTTGGAACTAATCCAATTGGATGAAACCCATCGTGATGCTGCTTTGGCTAATGAAGCCCATAAGAAACGAGTCAAAGCGCAGTTCGACAAGAATGTCAAACCTCGTGTCTTCTCGGAAGGTGACTTGGTCTTGCTTTATGACCAAGAATCCGATAAATTGGGGGCAGGTAAATTCAAGTCTTTATGGATGGGCCCCTATATTGTTAAACGGGTGTTAGCAAAAGGAGCCTACAAGTTAATGGATTATGACAGAATTCCACTGGCACAACCTCGTAACGGGTTGTACCTCAAGCGTTACTATGCGTGATTCACTATAGTAACCTGTATGCTTTTGTTATGTTTTTGTTTTCTCTAAAGTGTTTGTTTTGGTCAAGTAATCCACTTTTTACATTTATTGCAGATGTCAAACCTATTAGAGTCATGTGTTGGATATGCCAACGGAGCGAGTCGTAGTTCGTGGAACCTATCTTCCGCGGCCTGGGCCATTTTTGATCCAAGCGGCGAGTTAGTAAGTTTCAGAGGGGTATGTATTGGTCGATCAACGAATAACATCGCTGAATATAGCGCGTTGATAGAACTTCTCTCTGATGCCATCACACATGGTATACGCCGAATGATTGTCAGGCTAGACTCACAACTCGTCATACTACAACTCACTAGTATCTACTCTGTCCGAAATCCAGCTATTTATTGCATGTTCCTAAGGGTTAAGATTTTGGAAATACAATTTGATTTTATTCAATATCAGCATATTTCCAGAACCTTAAACACATTAACTGACTCATTAGCAAATTATGTGTTAGATAGACATTTGCAACATTTATAAAAAGAAGCATACCATCAATATTTGCATTTGGATCATGTAACTTAACCAAAATAAAGCTTCGAAAATCAAAAATATATATATAACTGTTTATGGTTTACACATAATGTTCTGTAACCAAGACAAAATTGGTCAAATGACCAAAAACACAAAACACTAGGGGGCACCCTAGTCTAATGATGCTCGTGATAACAAGTCACAGCCTGTGCGATCATGCGTAAGAGCCAAGTCCATCGTCTTGGCACACCAGTAGTATGCCGCTGCAGCCTCAAGGGCAGCTCGTCAGTCCTCACATCTGGAATACCAAGAGTGAGGCCCTCAACCTGTTCCTGTAATGCTGTGAGAGTCTCGGCCACATCGAGGTTGCGAAGGATAGCCCTTCCAATAGCCTCTCCTGTTGGGGCGGCAGCTGGCACTCTCAGGCGTACTACTGGCCGAACGGGACCAACATCTGCATGAACACATGAGTTTGGTTAATTCTTGACAAAATAAAGCACAAGGACATTATAAAAGAAAAACGATAAATAGGGATATGGTCAAAGAATTTACCAATGGTGCCCCACTGTTCGCCAGCCAGCAGTACTAAATCTGGATCACCCCAGAAGTCCATACCGGCATATGGATACTCGGAATAAACCATCTCTTGACAATCAAACCACCTGAAGAAGGTATCAGAAAAAGAAATCTGAGACTGACCAGCATGCCTAGACATATGGTTAACCCATCTCTGCATACGTGGTTCAGTCGGTGAAGGTAAATCGAGTGCAATATATTGCAACTACATAAGTGGTATCTTTTCCAAGGCAAAGGCGGTCAAGATAGAACTATAACCAAAGTTCTTCAACTTCCCACTCTTCACCTTGGTCAACTGTTCTTTCATCACAAGAAGTACTGCGTCGCACCAGTTGAACACCTTCGATTGGAGACATTCCAAGGCAGACTGCATATAAGATCAGTTGGCTACATGAAGAGCCACACCACCAGCCATCCTACCAAAAGTGAACAGAATAGTCCTGAGAGACCTGTTAGTGACATCACGGATTATGATCTTGCCATCCTTACTCGGCTAAGATCCCTCTCTGCAATACCGGCGAACATAATCTCTCACAGATTCACCTCCTCGGGCCGAACCTGATAAAGAGATGGGGGCACCCCGCCTCGACAAGCCAGTCAAGAAATAGATGTCCACTACAGTCAAGGGGATGGATTTTCCCCTAATCTGGAACACGTGGTTGGTAGGATCCCAAGCATCGAGTAAATACTGCAGCAAGTTGATCTGTTGTCTCATGCTAGAAATGCGGAAAAACTTCAGCAAGCCACAGTTCCGCAGTGCGTTTACTGTAACCACATCATGTAAAGCAAGCATGTCCTCTTCTTCATGCTCACGTTCTCACCATGTAATAGTCATCTTGCTCCAAAGATCTCTGAAAACAAACAAGAGAAGAGTTAGATCCTGATTTTGGTAAGAAACAGGCAAAATTTCCATCAAAAACCGTGCATAAAATTTCTTCCTTGTGCCCATCGCACCTACAGTAGTGCTCTGGGTGCGTTGCATGTCAGATGGCCAGTAGACAGGCCAACATCCAACGCACCTTTCGATGCAAAAAGGGTGCGTTGAAGCCAGGGCGAGTTTTTCAAACCCCAGAGGCTCAGAAAAACCAGGAATCAAGCTCAGAATGCAAAATGGAAAGCATGAAATGAAAGAGCTCAAGTTTAGCTCCTACCTGGTTCAGACGGCACTGAGAATCGTCCACAGAATCTCCTGAAATCAGCTGATGAAAATCAAGGGGGGAAAGCACCTCCAAAGCTCCAACAAACCAAAGTTCAAATGAAATGGTAAAATGAGAGGTAAAAGCACTTTTACATTACTTTTTACATAGTTTGAAGTAAAATATTAGTGTTCTAACTCATTTTTCAAACATATATTGTTCATTTCTGAATAGTTTGATGAAGCAATTGAAAGCGCAGTACAATCTTTGAAAGAACAAAGCTATTTATGGTAAAGTCAAGAAGTGAACGTTGTATCGAGCAGTTTTAGCGCATAGTTCAAGCTCGTTAAAAAATAAACATAAGCCATGAGAAAATGTTTCCCCCCACATTTAATCTCATTAAAAAATGAACTCTTTCCCGGTAAATAACCATCGTGAATGTAGTACTTCAACCTTTAAAAGCCTTGGTCGTGTTCTCATCATCACCTCCACTCGGTATTGGCCGAGCATTCACCTCCATTTGATTGTTTACCCCTTATGAGGAACAGCTACGAAGAGTGATCTCGCTAGCCATCCTTGTAACACTTCCGTGATTGGAACATTCCAAACCTTACCTGGAATCAGCTGCTACCCAATTTTATCACTCGTTCCTCAAAAGACGAGTCTCCTTTAAGCTCTTTTCAACTGACTCATAAAATATGAAAAGATTGCCGAGCCATTAGCCTCTCCAGCTCGTTAAAGGGACCGGAAGTGCTATCCCTCCTCTAAATTTTAATCTTTTTGGACCTGAGGGATTATTACACAAAAATATCAAGCTCTTGTTTTGTTTGGCTCGTTAAAAGTATTGAAAATTCATCCCTTCTGTATTGTTTTATACTTTTTCGGACTTAAGGGATTAGATGACGAAAAAGGAATTTTGGAGTTTAATTTACGTTCATTTTCAGTCTCTCTAAAATTGAAAAGGACCGAGTTATCTTTGTCATTAAACTCGTTAAAACTTAATAGCGACAAACTTGTCCATAGCAGACAAGAACGAGTTTCACTATCGCTAGGCTCGTTAAAACATAGCGATGGGTTTGCTCGAAGGGAAAATTATAGAACAAGCATATGTTATCCTCCTCAAGCTTGACAAAAATAAAGAGGTACTGGTCAGCAATGACTGGGGAAAATTGGGAAGAAAACTTGAAGAAACTTTTTTGTGGTAGCAAGTCGCTCTTGAACATGACACTTTCACTTCGCATCCAAGTCGGGTTGGGTTATTTCATTCACTGGTCACATCACCATGGTCCCATCACACCATCCACATTTGGGGTAATGCTACCAATCCATCATGTCAGTGTCACCGATATGTTCAAGAGAAGTCATTCGGAGAATTCACCTGTGTCTCACCCGCTACAATACATTTATACTCCATTCTTTCATGACCGCCACCCTGAACCTTATGTCATCAGATTGTTTTCACCTCCATTAAAATCATTTGCTCCGTTCCATGTCATTGATGTGGGATTCATTAAGGCCCTCCTGTGACAGATCACTTCTTGTCGACATCAGCTCATTATCCAAGAAGTCGATCTAGGAACACCCCGTTCAGTACTTTGAAGCTTGCATGCCTCAATGGCAAGTTTCTCACTTCCAGCGACAGGTTTACATCAATGACCTTCGACCGAAAGATTTTGCATGGTGTTCGACGCCAAGTCTTTTATTCACACCACATGAATTGTACTGCAGTACCTTGAGGGTCATTATCATTATCGGTGATTCCTCTCGCGCCTGTTAACAGCTTACATCATTGGCTGGTAATCAGGCGATGTCTTTCCATGTTCGACTCCAGAACATCTCTCACATGGATAGACTTGTACCTCGAGTGAAGATCGAACGAGATTGAAGACCCCGGATCTAGTTTCATCCATTCGGGCTGCGATATATATTTAGGGAAATAAAGACATCAAATGTACATCATTGCTGCACAGATAATCATCCAATCAAAGGGATGATGACTCTACCAGAATCATCAGTCTACACTCAAACGATTGTCTGTCCTATGTACATGAAAATGAATTTATAAAGCTGAGCATGGGAATGCCCGCCTAAGCTAGATCATGAAAATATTATGAAGATAATGTATTGTATTGTATCTTATTACAGGTCTCCTCCCAGCTTGAAAGAACTTCGGATCCTCATAATAAAGCATTTCACCCGGCATCAAAAGATTAACGACCTCATGCTTTAGGGGGCAATTGTTATAGACATTTTTGGGCACTACAACCCCAAGCATGAAATTTCCATAAACCAAGGGCTCCTAAGTCCCTAAAAGTGTTGTTCTAACCCCTAAAGGAACAAGGTCAACTGATTACAGCTTCTCCCAGAAGTTCTCCATGAAAAACTGCTCAGAACTGGTCAAAACAGGATCATTTCAGCTGCTCCATAGGCAAAGTGCATTACATCTCACCTAAATACATTGTGTGGGTGCGTTGCATTTCAAAAAGCCCTTCTATGGGGTGCAATGAGCGAGAAGTGACAAATGGCAGTGTCATTCTGCGAGGTGGAGAGGCATGGAAACTTCCAGAAACTTCTCCTGTGACACTTGCCTCTTTGAATTCGACCAAGGATGAGTAAGAGATCATCAATCTCCAAGTGGAAGCAAGAACTATTAGAGGGAAGACACTAATCAAAACACAAGCTGACTCATCTCCCTTATAGATATCTATATATGGATCCCTCATCCCAGAGATCCAGAGGCTGGAATTTTGCATATTGTAAGGAATTGCTGTTGGTTTCTTGAGACAACATCAGATTGTTGGGTGATCTAAGCTTTGTATGAGGTGAAGAGGGGCTTCCTTGCTGAGAGGATGATGCTGGGTCAGAACAACTGGTTGTAACTCCCTTGGCTCTTTCTTGTTTATCAATAAAAGCTATTCAAGTTTTCCTCCATACTCTTGTGTAATTTATGTTTTATGCATTTGTATGGTCAATTTACATCTGATCCTAGATTTTTTATGATTATAGATCCATGTTCTTGTATAGTGCTATGCTACTGTGATCTTACAGGTACTCTGTGAAGCTGAGCGTGCAAGGGAACAAGTAGCGAAAGACTATCAAGAGAGAGAGGAATCAAACTAGGAGATTAGAGCAAGACAGAGGTTGGTCTTCTTTGTTCTTCTCTCATCTATACTTCATAAAGGAAAAATGAAAGTAGCTTTACTTTGTTTGTTTCTAAGGTAGCTATCACACCTTAGTGGGATAAGTAGTTCTGTGTAGACACTTTTCCCTGTAACACTATGCCAACTGTTCATTGTCAGATCTGATCATATCATCTCATATATTAGTAAGGACATCAAAGTATCTTCATCAAACCCTTATCCATCAAGGCATCAACAACTTATAAAATCCAAGATCACTTCTAAATAGCATCAACAAAATGTAACTATCAATAAATAGAACAAGAAAGCCAAATAATAACTGTCTAAAACATATCAGAGCTTTTTCCTAAGTTTGTCCCACTATTTCTTCATCATAGAAAAATATACATGACTGTTCAGATCATAAATCACATATATATGTGATTTGTCTTCATAGGATCCATGTACAGAAAGTAAAATACTGAAATTTCACAACTTCATCTCCCCCTGAGCATGTATTGTATGTACATGTTCATTGTTACTACACTAGATGAACTTTCAGTAATATAAGCAACATGAATATCAAAAAAATCATGGGAATCATCATCAAGATAAAACATGTATTGCTCCCCCCTGAGATTATACATCACTAATCCTAAGGATCTGATAATCATATTCTTCTCTTATGAGGTCACGTACCTCACATCACTTCTGCAGTCACTATGAGAAGTAAGCTTCAAGAGTTAATGGATTGCAGTAGGGACAATCTTCCCTATGCTTCTCACTAAGATTCCTTCTTCCTCCAGATCTGCTTGCAATTTATAATTATGTGTTGAACCTTATCACATCCTCTAGTTTTGTTCTATATGCTTGACTTGCAATCAGTGGCCTTATTCCCAAATAAGTCACAAGAGAAACAATATACATAAAACCATACTTTGTGCCTAGGGATTGATCTTGACCTTGATCTATGAGATTTTCTTACAGACGAATGATTTGATTCAACCTTGCTTTGCACAACAATATACTGATTTTTTCCATCACATTGTGTATGATCATACCCAACGCCATCCTTGATCAAAGGAGAGCATTGTCCATTAATAATCTTCTCATAATTTTCCTTTAAGGTCATATTTTTGGATTCTAATGTTTCACACTGGTTTTCCTTGTCTTGGAGTTTATTTCTTATGCTTTCTTTTCTTTATTGGTTGCTTCTAATTCCATTTTTAACCTATTTATTTATTGAATCATAATGTTTCATTTTGATTTCAATTCTTTGTTACTAGTCTTGAGTTTATCATTCTCCCTTCTAGTTTTCACCAAATCATCTACCTCACTGTTGAGATTGCAACAAGATGATGGAGCTTAGTGAAAAGAGTCGCCTTCACTAAGTGGGCCCGCAGGCAAATTATGGCGCAAGTTCTATTTTTGATCACAGTGTGGATGATCACAGTGTGGGTGACCACAGTGTGAGTGATCACAGTGTGAGTGATCACAATGTGGGTGACCAAAGTGTGGGTGACCACAGTGTGGGTGATCAAAGTCTATTTTTAGACTGGCTGTCAAAAATAGAAAAGTCAAATATTATTGTCTCATAATAATATTTGGACTATAAACTTGATCTTATTCTCTTGGAGCACTTCAGTTTGAGCTACAGATGTGGCCCATGCAACTGTCAGAAGGAAGTATGCTTTTCTTATGAGTCAGTTGAGTTGTTGCATGCAAGACTTCAGTTAGAACTCAATCAGTTGAGTTTGGTGGTGTTGATTGTGGAGTTGATGGAGTTGTGTTCAGTTTGACTTGGTTAAACTAGTTGTAGTTAGTCTAACTGCAAATAGACTAATTATGAGTTGTTAAACTAATTATTAAATCATAATACAACTATAGAATACATCAGTTAACTCAGTTGCATGTCAGTGCATGTTCAGTTCAGCAGGGACAGGTGTTAGAGAATCAGATTGCTATCAGTTGTGACTATAGTTGTGCATCAGATCTTGCACAATCAAGGGATTGAGTATGCCAATGAGTTTGCTCATGTATTTGCCCAGTTTGTAGCTTTTGCTCATGTCTTACACATAGTGAGTGATTCTTTGGAGGTGAAATACGAGTTTGGTAGACCATTCTCATTCATTCTTGAGCAGGTATTGAGCAGTGGAGGCATGCAAGCAGTGGAATAGATTTGGAGATCAGATCTTAGCTGTATTGTGTGTAACAAGTGGAGCTGGTACTGGATTGCTTGTGATAAGCATTGTACTTTGTAATGTTACATGGTCTCAATCATTAATATACAGATAGTGTGGGGTTTTTAGCGAGATGCTTTCCCCGGGTTACATACTGTGTTAATGTGTGAATGCTCTTGATGTTTTATTGTTATTGATGCTGCTATATTGATGATCAACGTAGAGGAGCTTATGTATTGTGTATGTATTCCGCAATAGTACATGATCAGGATAATCTCTGTTGAATATGTGTTAAATTATTCAAAATTTCTACATGGTATCAGAGCTAGATGATTTGTAGAAAAAGTTTCTACATGGTATCAGAGCTGTTGATCATCAGATCTACTATTCAGGAAGTGTTTACATTCTATTTCTTTAGGCAGAGTCTATAATCGGGCCAGGTAGCCTTTGGATTCATCCTTCCTTTGGAAGGTGAGATATTTGGTGAATGCCCATACAGTCAATCTCTGTACGAGAAATATTGTGTTATCACGAATTTTAGATCGGAGGCAGTTGAGTTGGTTGCTGGTGGAATTCGAATTTGCAGCAGTGTTGTTGAAATGTCTTTCAACGGATTGAAAATGTTATTCCAAAGCAAGAGCGACCTGGCGCTCAAGGATAAACTCAGAAACAATAAAGGTGAGAACGGATCTTCATCAAAGGTATATGATGAAGAGAATTGCGCTTTGGCTGCCAAAGCAAAGAAAGGGAAGAGCAAGAAAGCTTCTCAGTCTGGTGCGAAAGGCAAGAAGCAGGATATGTCCAAGGTGAAGTGTTTTCACTATCACCAGCATGGACACTATGCCACTAATTGTCCGCAGAAGAAGAAGAACTAGAAGGCTGCTGGATCTTCAGCAGGAGAGGCTCTAGCCTCACAGTTTGAGCTTGATTTTTCATTGATCGCATGCTTGGCTTCAAGTGTGATGGGATCAGTGTGGTTCTTGGACAGTGGTGCGTCTTTTCACATGAAGGGAGATAGAGATTTGTTCTCTGATATGGAGGACAAAGATCTTGGAGTGCACATCGAGATGGAAGATGATGGTAGATACAGTGCGACCGGTATCGGTACCATTTCCTTTGAGAGGGAGTTTGGTAAACCCTTCGTATTGAAGGAAGTCTTGCATGTTCCAGGATTGACGAAGAATCTCATCTCAGTGGCGATGTTAGAAGACAAGGGGTATGATGTTGTTTTCAGTGAGGGAAAGGCTTTCCTGCGCAGCAAGACAACTGGTGAGACCCGGAAGATAGGGGTTCGAGTGAGGAACCTTTATCATTTGCATGTAGATGGATGCGCAGCAATGGCGGGAAAGGCAGAAGGATTGGTGAGCCGGGATGATGGCGAGTTGTGGCACAGGAGATTGGGTCACCTTCACCATGGAGCCTTGAAGATACTGCAGCAGATCACTACAGGGCTTCCTAAAGGCACACTTGCGCAGTCAGATCAGTGCAAGGGGTGTACTTTTGGGAAGTTTTTGAAAGCCACCTTTCACGAGAAGGATAGTCGCGCCACGACGATTCTTGAGAGAATTCACATAGACGTGTGTGGACCTTTCTCAGTTGCTTCGACAGCAAAACACAGGTATTATGTGATTTTTGTTGATGATTTCTCTCGTAAGTGCCGGATCTTCTTCATGCAGAAGAAGAGCGAGACATATTCAAAGTTCTGTGAATTCAAAGCACTGGTCGAGAAGGAGTCGGGGAAGAAGGTGAAGGCTCTTAGGAGCGATAATGGTGGTGAATACATCTCGGACGAGTTCAAGGATTTCTACAAGGCAGAAGAGATTTGTAGAGAGCTCATAGCTCCCCATAACCCACAGCAGAACGGGGTAGCTGAGCGGAAGAACAGAACGATTGTGGGTGCTGCACGGGCAATGTTGCATGATCAGGGCCTACCCCTTCACTTGTGGGCGGAAGCATGCAATACAACAGTTTATGTGCAGAACCGTTGTCCTCATAGGTTACTTGGCATGAGTACACCTCAGGAGACTTGTTCTGGTAAGAAGCCTGATCTTTCTCATTTGAGGATTTTTGGTGCTAACGTTTACATGCATGTGACGAAGGATGCCAGGAAGAAGTTGGAGCTGACCGTAGAGGTTGGGATATTTGTGGGGTACACTGATACGCCCCACAACTATCGTGTGTATTTGCCAGACAGTGGTAAAACTGTTGTGCGACGGGATTTAAAATTTTAGGAGGAGAAAGCCATGAAGTGTTCGCTTGAGAGGGAGCCACACTTGCATGCAGATGAGGAGCTATTAGTTCCTAAGGATGAGCTTCAGGACGTGGATCAGCCACAGGACGAGGTTCATGGAGTGGAAGAGACCACTCATGCAGCGCCAACCATCAGAGGGCGAAAGCGCTTGACAGAAGCTGAGCGACTGGCTCAAGATGCAGAGAAAGTTGTAGGACCACCTACAGCCCAACGCAGGCAGAGACAGTCACATGATCGGTACACTGGATACATGGCTCTGATGAGCAAGTGTGTTGTGACTGAGCCATCCTCTTTCGAGGAGGCTGTGGAGGATCCCGCATGGGTAGACGCCATGGTGGAAGAGTATGATTCTATTGTTAGAAACAGTGCATGGGAGATTGATCCTAGACCGGAAGGGAAATCAGTGGTGGGTTCGAGATGGATCTACAAGGTTAAGCAGGCAGCTGACGGGAGTGTGGAGAAGTACAAGGCAAGATTTGTTGCTCGAGGCTTTTCACAGATAGAGGGGATCGATTATGAGGAGACCTTTGCACCTGTCGCAAGGTATTCTTCCATACGGACGATTCTTGCTCTCTCAACGCAGATGGGATGGCACATTCATCAGATGGATGTGAAGACTGCGTTCCTTAGCGGAGTCATTGAGGAGGAGGTGTACATTGAGCAGCCCGAAGGCTTTGAGGTATTCAATAGCGAGTCGCATGTGTGCAGGCTCAAGAGAGCGGTGTATGGGTTGAAGCAAGCACCACGTGCTTGGTACACACAGATAGACAGCTATTTCACAGGACTTGGATTCTCCAAGAGTGAGGCGGATCCTAACCTATACCAGATTGTGGTGGAGGGTAAGTTGCTTATCATTGTACTGTATGTTGATGATTTGATTCTAACGGGTGATGAGCTGTTGATACTGTCATGCAAGAAGGATCTTGCTACAGAGTTTGAGATGAAGGACTTGGGCCTCCTTCACTATTTCCTAGGATTGGAAATATGGCAGCGCAGTGGTGGACTGTTTGTTTCTAAGGGCAAGTATGCTCGGGAGATACTGGAGAAGTTCAACATGTATGGCTGCAAGCCTGTTGATACTCCTCTTCCTGGAGGTTGGAGGAAGGAGGATGCCACTTTGGGAGAAGAAGTGGATGCCACTGTTTATCTACAGTTGGTGGGGTCGCTGATATATTTGGTCAATACACGACCTGATATATGCTATGTAGTTAACCAGCTTTCATAAGCTATGCTTAAGCCTACCAAGCTCTTCTGGAAGGCGGGCAAGCATGTATTGCGCTACTTGAGAGGTACATCGAGATATGGTTTGTGGTATAGATAGGAGGATGAGGTGAAGCTATGTGGCTTCACGGATGCAGATTGGGCAGGGAGACCAACGGACAAAACGAGCACATCATGAGGGGTCTTTAGTATTGGATCGACAGCAATTCCTTGGTACAGCAGGAAGCAGAGATCCGTGGCACTCAGTTCAGTGGAGGCCGAGTATATGGCAACAAGTTTGGCTGCATGCGAGGCTATATGGATGAGGAAGATCCTGGTTGGTTTGTTCGGTTCTCATTTGGATCCTACTGTGATATACTGTGATAACCAGAGTTGCATTAAACTCTCCGCTAATCCTGTATTTCATGATAGATCTAAGCATATTGACATCAGGTACCATCATATCAGAGATTGTGTGCAGCGAAGGATCATGTTGCTTTCATGCATTCCAACGGAGGATCAGGATGCTGATATTCTGATGAAGGCTCTCACCAGGAGAAAATTCAAGTACCACCTAGGCAGGATACGGGTTGTTGATAATCCATATCTTGTCGAGAGGGAGGGTTGAGATTGCAACAAGATGATGGAGCTTAGTGAAAAGAGTCGCCTTCACTAAGTGGGCCCGCAGGCAAATTATGGCGCAAGTTCTATTTTTGATCACAGTGTGGATGATCACAGTGTGGGTGACCACAGTGTGAGTGATCACAGTGTGAGTGATCACAATGTGGGTGACCAAAGTGTGGGTGACCACAGTGTGGGTGATCAAAGTCTATTTTTAGACTGGCTGTCAAAAATAGAAAAGTCAAATATTATTGTCTCATAATAATATTTGGACTATAAACTTGATCTTATTCTCTTGGAGCACTTCAGTTTGAGCTACAGATGTGGCCCATGCAGCTGTCAGAAGGAAGTACGCTTTTCTTATGAGTCAGTTGAGTTGTTGCATGCATGACTTCAGTTAGAACTCAATCAGTTGAGTTTGGTGGAGTTGACGGAGTTGTGTTCAGTTTGACTTGGTTAAACTAGTTGCAGTTAGTCTAACTGCAAATAGACTAATGATGAGTTGTTAAACTAATTATTAACTCATAATACAACTATAGAATACATCAGTTAACTTAGTTGCATGTCAGTGCATGTTCAGTTCAGCAGGGACAGGTGTTAGAGAATCAGATTGCTATCAGTTGTGACTATAGTTGTGCATCAGATCTTGCACAATCAAGGGATTGAGTATGCCAATGAGTTTGCTCATGTATTTGCCCAGTTTGTAGCTTTTTCTCACGTCTTACACATAGTGAGTGATTCTTTGGAGGTGAAATACGAGTTTGGTAGACCATTCTCATTCATTCTTGAGCAGGTATTGAGCAGTGGAGGCAGGCAAGCAGTGGAATAGATTTGGAGATCAGATCTTAGCTGTATTGTGTGTAACAGGTGGAGATGAAACTGAATTGCTTGTGATAAGCATTGTACTTTGTAATGTTACATGGTCTCAATCATTAATATACAAATAGTGTGGGGTTTTTAGCGAGATGCTTTCCCCAGGTTACATACTGTGTTAATGTGTGAATGCTCATGATGTTTTATTGTTATTGATGCTGCTATATTGATGATCAACGTAGAGGAGCTTATGTATTGTGTATGTATTCCGCAATAGTACATGATCAGGATAATCTCTGTTGAATATGTGTTAAATTATTCAAAATTTCTACACTCACAACTATCTGATTCATTAATTGACTGATCTTCAAGAGCCATGAGTACTAGATAAGAACTGTTTGAATTTGAACCAAAATATTCTTGATCATTATATTTTCTATGACTTTCTTCATTAGAGTAAAAGACTTTCTTATCATAGAACTTCCTTCTAGCAACATTATTTCCATTCCCTTTATTATTTTCTCTATAAGGACATTTAGATGCATAATTACCTACTCTTACAAAATCAAAACACTTAAAGGAAATCTTAACTCTGAATCTTCCAGTACCCACTTGCAACTTTGCCTCGAAGTTTTCTTCTTCCTCATATGATATGTAGCTTGTGTCTTTGAGTGCTTCCTTTTGTTTCCCTTTATATGTGGCTTTGAAGGTTGCTTCTCTCATGTCTGAAGGACCACCTTTCCTCATCTCAAATGTTGTCAATATTCCATGGAGTTGATCAAGTGTGAGACTTTTCAGATCCTGCATTTCTTCAATAGCAGAGACTTTGCAATCGAACTTTGGAATTAGTGATCTCAAATTTTTCTCAACAAGAGTAGAATCTTTTATGTCTTCACCAAGATTTCTCATGGAGTTAACAATCTCATCAACTCTAAGAAGAAGTGGTGGAATTCTTTCATCATCGTTCATTTTCAGTGTCTCATACTATATTCTAAGTGGTTGGAGTTTGGCATTTTTGACCTTGGTGTCACCTTCATAACTTTGGACAAGCTTAAGCCACATGTCCTTTCTATCTTCATCTGCATTAATTTCATGAACTTGGTCTTGGCAAAACTTCCTAAGATGGCATTCACAGCCTTTGCATTGATTTCATACCATTTCTTTCATGTAGTATCTGTAGGAATGGTGGCTGGATATCGTTATTCACTTTCAACAATTTCCCATACATCAACTCCCAATGAATGTAAGTATGCACTCGTCTTGACTTTCCAAAAGGAAAAGTTAGTTCCATTAAATAAAGGTGGCATGATAGAAAATACTCTTTCTTGACTACTCATCTTGATTGATTTCCTTCAAGTGATCAATATTCTTTTGAAGGACCTACTCCGATACCAATTGTTGGGAAAAATATTGGGGGGGAGGGTGAATTAGTATTTTAAAACTCACTTAATTTTTTTTCTTATCTAGATTTTTGTACGCGACTATAATGAATCAAACTTGCATATGTACATGACTATTATACATACAACTAGTGTATATCTAGTTAACTAACTTTTTAGTTAATCCATCATCTGTTTAACTTGAACTAATGTATAATTACTTCATTGGAAATTAATTAATGAGTAACCATGTGAAGTAAAAATGGAATAAACCATTCCACATAAGAAGCACATTAACACACTTGAACACCGGGATTTTTAGGTGGAAACCCAATGGGGGAAAAACCACCGTTGTTGTCGTCTCTGTCTTTATCTTTTATTATAAAGAAAACATCATACATTCTTGTACTCGCACACACTCATACCAACACGCAGGAACCACTTGCAAAAGGCTACAAACTTCTCTCATTCTCCAGCACCCACTGGAAGGGAGGTCCAACCCCATGATGTTGTTTACCATCACCCACCGGAAGAGAGCTCCTACCCCTTGATCTGATTTACCAGCTACCACTGGAAGGAATCTTCGACTCGCTCACTGAATGCTCCAATCCTCAACACTGATGTGGACCAAATTTCATAATTTTCATACTAGATCCACCTGAACCAAAACATCAAATATGTAGGCCATGTTTCATCAAAGTTTCAGACTAGACCCACTACCTTCATTTAATCCCAATACCAAATATCAAAACTGAAACTGATCACTTCAACAAGTCACTCAATGATTGAACCAACTGAATGAACTAATCGTTGAACCAACTAAGACCTAAGTCAATCAACTTATTCTCAAACAACCAAAGAAGTTAGATCACTCTAACCAGAATACTAATACTGAACCCAAACACTGCATCAACCAATTGAACCAACTAGAAACCGTGATCAATAAACTGTCATAATATATACACTACTTTACTTTAGCAAATCCATGTGCATATGCGACTTCCATGAAGCATACTTTCATACATATATCAAAACATTGAACCCTGAGACTGAATCACTATCATTAAGAAACAAACACTGAGTTACACACTGAACCACTGAATTATTCTAAAATAATCAAAGAACCATCACAAATCTTCAATCACATATAATTATCAGCATCATCAATCTTTAATCAATCAATTCAAATTTAATCATCACTGTTAAACCCATATCATCAAGTAAGGCTTCATTGAGAGACAAGATAAACACAACAAGACTGATTAGACTCATCGGACATCTTATTCAAAAAAACCCTAGCTTATATACACACTTTCCATAATACACTTCAGCATGTATATGCACTTAACCTGCGTACAGATCTATCAAAAATGAACAATCGATATGTGACTTACCAACATTAAACTCATGTATGTACGCACCTTTCAGGTTATCAAACCCATGTACAGATATTCAACTATTGACTTATAGATTCACTTCATATCAGAACTTCACAACAAACCCATCTCTCAACGTACATAACAAAAGATGCGTCAGACATAAATATTACAGATCAAATCAATCCATTATCATTATAGGTGTTTCGTATCTATTGGATCTAATCCATCATCAAATTCCCAAGTGCATACTTAATTTCAGATCAAACTATTCATTCATAGTCCATTACATGCACAATTTCTTTAGATCTAACTATGAAATCTTCAGTACTTTCACTCACAAAGTAATTTGATCTTCATCTCCTTATATAGCTTATCCATTATCAAATACCATAGGTCAACACCACACTAATTCCGATGGTATTCTTTGATGGGATCAAATATTCATTGTTGGGCTTAATATTATGGGTCAATACCATGGTAAAGACCCTTGGTATTTAGAATACCATGGTGTAAAAAATGTATGCGCTTTTTCTTCTCCATATTCGCATATGTACGCAATTTTTCTTCACATAAGTGACATGTACCTATCAAAACATCCCCTTCATCATTCCTCTGTTTCTGAACTACTATTCCTTTGACCAAACTCTCTGTCACATGTAGACATGTCCTGTTGACATCTTCATCAGTAGGTTTCCATCAAAAGGAAACTCACCAAGTAGGTTGCCATCAAGGACAACACATTAGTCATATTCCAAAAATATCCCTCTTTGGACTTGATGGCAACTCAAGCATCAAGTTACTCTCCCCCTTTGACATCAAGGGAAAAGGGCTAACCAATGCTGAATGAAGGCTTCTCTTTCCTTGTAGAGATATGGACACTGCTAATGTGCACTTTTTAATTGCCATGCTCCCCCTAAGCACATGTTGAAACTTTTGTAGATATACAAAGAAGTACATGACCCTATGACTCAACCAGACATGAAATTTCCTATCACCAATCACTCATGCTTACATTGATCACCCAACACAGTGGGGATACAAATTACATCAAATGCCCAAAAAGATGGGATTACATGACTTGGCCACAATAGTCCATACATGATTGAATTTTACAATGATCTATAACATAGGTATTTACATGACCTTTACATCAAGAGACATATATGGAATTTATAACCATGACCATAGGCCTCAATAGTGAGGTAGTAAAACCAATATATCCTCCAAGAATCATCATATACCATATAGGATATGCACCATAAGTATCTGACAACAACAACATCATGCATATTTTCAATATCAATCTGTGACTAAGTATGCAACATCAACATCATGAGATTTTTTCGTAGAGATCAGCTATCAATTGATCCTCTTGATCTTAACAAGGTCAAGTTTATCTTTCCCTTTGTAGGAATAGCGTGAATCAATGTTCATCAAAGAAACATATCTTTTCATGCATCAACCAAGCATATGCCATGTCTCCAAGTATCATCCAACATATATAGCAGTAAAATATCAATAACCATATCTTTACAAAAACATTTGTATCATATCATGTACATGTAGCTTGAGTAAGAACCACAGTCATCATCCATGACAACAACATCATCATCAAATAATCATAGCAAGCTCTACATGTTCTTTCCACAAAAATCCCCAACATATCATACATGTATAATCACTAGAGAGTTTTATATCATCCAACATTTGATAAGCATCAACCATAATTAGAAAATCATGCATCATCATTCAAGAACTTCAGCAACATAAGCATCATTACCATTGACAAGCATCATTATGTACCAAGGAATTCTAAAGAAAATAAAATGCCAACAATGCATTATTAGAAGCATAGAAAATGCTCCCCTTGAACCTGTGTCAACTGTTCACTATGAGATGTCATCATATCAGTAAGGACATCAAAGCATCTTCATTAATCAGTTATCCATCAAGGCATCAACAACTTATAAAAGCCAAGGCCACTTCTAAATAGATTCAACATATTGTAACCATCAATCATCACAACAAGAAAACAAAATAATAATTGTTTGAATCATATCATAGCCTTTTCCTGAGCGTGTCCCATTATTTCTTCATCATAGAAAAACATACACGACTATTCAGATCAGAATTCATGTATATACACGACTTATCTTCATAAGATCTGTGTACATAAAGTAAAATATTGAAACTTCATAACTTGAGCTCCCCCTGATCCTGTTTGGTATGTGCCTGTTCATTGTTACTACATAAGGAGCACTCTCAGTAATATAAGAAACATGAATATCAAAACAAGCATGGGAATCATCATCAAGACAAAACATGTATTGCTCCCCTTGATATTATACATCATTGATCTTGAAGACCTGATAATTGTATTCTTCTCTTATGAGGTGATGTATCTCACATCACTTCTGCAGACACTATGAGAAGTAAGCTTCAAGAGTTAATGGACTACAACAGGGACAATCTTCCCTACGTTTCTCACTAAGGTTCCTTGTTCCTCCAATTTTTCTTGCAATTTCTAATAATGTGATGAACCTTATCCCATCCCCTAGTTTTTCTCTGTATACTTGACCTGAAATTAGTACCCTTATGCCCAAATGAGTTACAAGAGAAATATTATCCATAAAACCATCGTTTGAGCCTATGAACTAATCTTTACCTTGATCTAGGAGATTTTCTTACAGATGAGTGATTTGATTCAACCTTGCTTTGCACAACACTATACTAATTTTTTCCATCACATTGTGTATGATCATATGTAATGCCATCCTTGATCAAAGGAGAGTGTTGTTCATTAATAATGTTCTCTAGAGACTCAAAAGCTTTTACCCTTTTTTTATATTCTCATAATCTTCCTTTAGGGTCATATTTTTGGATTCTACTATTTTAAACTACTTTTCTTTTTCTTGGAGTTGTTTTCATATGCTTTCTATTCTTTTATTGGTTTATTCTAATTCCATTTTTAACCTCTTTATTTCTTCAATCATACTATTTCCTTTTGATTCCAATTCTTTGTTAACATTCTCGAGTTTATCATTCTCCCTTAGAGTTTTCATCAAATCATCTACCTCACAACTATCTGATTCATTAATTGACTGATCTTCAAGAGCCATGAGTACTAGATAAGAACTATTAGAATTTCAATCAAAATTTTCTTGATTATTGGATTTGCTATAACTTTCTTCATTACAGTAAAACCTTTCCTTACAGAGAACTTCTTTCTAGCAACATCATTTCCATTCTCTTTATGATTTTATATAGAAGGACATTTAAATGCATAATGTCCTACTCTTCCATAAGAAAAAAACTTAAAGGGAAGCTTACCTCTGAATCTCCCAGTACCCACTTGCAACTTTCTCACAAATTTTGATTCTTCCTCATTTGATATGTAGCTTGTGTCTTTGGGTGCTTCCTTCTATTTCTCTTTATATGTGGATTTGAAGGGTGCTTCTCTCATGTCTGAAGGACCACCTTTCCTCATCTCAAATGCTGTCAATATTCCATGGAGTTGATCGATTGTGAGACTTTTTAGATCCTACATTTCTTTAATAGCAGAGAATTTGGAGTCGAACATTGGAGTTATTGTCTCATACTATATTCTAAGTGGTTGGAGTTTAGCATTTTTTACCTTGGTGTCAACTTCATAACTTTGGAAAAGCTTATCCCACATGTCCTTTGTTGTCTTCAACTGCATTAATGTCATGAACTCGGTCTCAGCTAGACTTCCCAAGATGGAATTCATAGCATTTGCATTGATTTCATATCATTTAATTCCTACAATATTTGTGGGAATGTCAGCTGGATATTGGTATCCACTTTCAACAATTTCCCATAAATAAGCTCCCAATGACTGTAAGTATGCTTTCACCTTGAATTTCCAGAAGACAAAGTTAGTTCCATTAAATAAAGATGGCCTGATAGAAAATACTCCTTCTTGACTACTCATCTTGATGGATCTCCTTCAAGTGATCAAGATTCTTATGAATGACCTGCTCTGATACCAATTATTGGGGAAAATAGTGAGAGAGGGGTGTTATAGACATTTTTGTGCCTTACAGCATAGAGCATGAAATGTCAATAATCTGAGGGATCCAAAGTCCCTAAACAAGTTGTTCTTACCCTTAGAGGAACGAGGTCAGCAAACCACAGCACTGCAAAACAGTTCTCCACTGAAAAACACTCAAAAACAGGTCAGTTTTGGATCATTGCAGCTGCTCCACTAGGCATCTGCGCTGCATAGCAGGTACAACAAAGGCTACCTGCGTTGCATAGCAAGTAGAACAAAGGCTACCTGCGTTGGGCGTACTTGGACATGTGGAGGAATCTTTTTCTCAAAGTGCCAGTGCCCAGGAAGCTTCTAAAAAGACACTTGATGATAAGATTCGCCTAATGATGAGTTAAGAGCTTCTAAAACTCCAAGTGGAAGACAGAAACTTCGAGTGAAGAACTGAAGAACAACTGGAGTTGAAGAGGACAACAAGTCACACATCAAGCTGACTTATCTTCACTCCAAAACTCTATATAAGGATCTCATCCCATGGGATCTGGAGGCCGGAATTTAGTGCAAAGAATTGCTGTTGGTTTGCAGTTGAGAGTATTGGGTGATTGCTTGAGGGAGGTGAAGAAGAGATTTCTCTCCGTCGGGAAGGTGATGCTGGATTGGACCTCTCATGGTTGTATCACCGCCTGAACCTTACTTCCATATATTAATAAAGCTTTTGAGGTTCTTCTATTCGCATGTGTTTCAATGATGTATTGTCTTACTTGCATATTTGATTTATGCTAATCCTTGAATCAGTTATGCATGCATGCTTCTTGTAGTTTCCTTTTCTTGTCTTATTTGCAGGATCTCGTGTAGCTGGGCCCGTGAAAAGACTTGGAGCTGGGAGCAAGCGGCAATCAAAGGAGATTGGATCGACCATTTGCACAAGACATCGGTAAGTGGATCTCTTCCTTTTATCTCTTGCATGTCATAAAGAAGAAACTTTAGATAGTTTTGCTTTCAGCTGTTGCTAAGGAACTGTCACCCTTAGAGTGGGTTAGGGTCATTCCGAGTTGGATACTTTCCCCCACAACAGACTAGCGACTCCACTGGGGATCGTGTCTTGTTGGTAGCTTGTGTTTCTTGCTATTCTTTTCTTAAACAAAAGAGTACCGAATCGAAAACTGCATTCGAGTTCTTCGAATGCAAAGTAGAGGGTAGCTACTCTAGCCCAGTGCTGGGCATGTTTATGATTTGAAGAGCTGATCCACAAGGACTCTTTTTAGCTCTTTGTGATAGTGTTCATCTTCCTTTAATCATCCTCTAGAGTATACTTGACTGATAGCAACTGATTTGGCCAAAAACCGTTGACTTTTGAGCAAACTGTGACCCGGAATCTGAGAGAGACGAGAGTTGTCTCAATCAGTGCAGCTGCAACAAAGGCTACCTGCACTGCATCGCAGGTCCCGAAGGGGCTACCTGCGCTGCATCGCAAGTTGACAGTGCAGTACCTGCGCTGATCCAGTTTTGCCTTGTGCAACTGGGATTCCCCACTGTCTGTTGCCCAGTTTTCAGTATTGTTTTTGCAGCCTGTTGTCAACCTGTATACCCAGCTGAAACCACTTCTCTTTGCCTTCATTCCGCCTCAGTTGTATGAAGAAACCGTGATTGTTCTTATTGTATTTCTTGCTGTCATTCACAGTTTCCCATAGCGAAAGCGAACTAGTCTTGCTATGACCTCTTGAATCTAGACCTATGTGAAAGTGTCGTTGTGATTCTAAGAGCTAGTTTATTGCTGTTCATAGCTGCTTGAGCATTTACTTTCGTTATATGGTTCAGATTTCAGTATTTCTTGTGTTGAAACGAGTGAATCTTAAGGTGTTCTTTTGATTATTGGACAAACACTTGTTGCTTTCGCTTGAAATAGAATTCGAAATTATACAACAGCTTTCTTTTTGTGATTCACCAACATTAAGAAAGAAGAAAAGAAATACTTGCATTGTGCATGTGCATTTTGACAGTTTGCATGTCGATTTAGGAAAAGTGCATCAGTGTGTGCTCTATGATCTGTTTGAAAAGATGATGTCTTTCTTTTCCTGCAGTAGTTAAGGTTTTCATAAGTTGAAAGAATTGAAAAAGCTTGCTTATCATTCTTAGACTGCATTTAGGAGTTGTATCATACATCACGTGGTGATCCATAAAGGCAAACTGCTAAGCAAGACCAACCTAAAAAGAACTGAATTTATCTAACAACGCTTTGAAACATAACGAAACACAGTAGAGGTCTAGGTAGAGACGTGAACCGGCGTCGTTAAACATAGTGACTGTCGATCTCTACGAAGGTGGGTGATTCCTCCTGAGGGACGATAGCACTAATACGGACTTGTGCCCCCGCGTACCGTCGTGTATATTGGGGGACCCCTATAGGAACAAAGCCTTTATCCATAGGAAGCCGTGTCGGCCGCCCTACTGATCGCGATGCAGTGAACACAGCATTCACGAAGATCGACCACTCGTACCGTAAAACGTATTCTGTGGTTTCGCGAAAGGTTTGGCACACCCTTGCCTAGAACTCCAGAGTAGTTTCTTTTGGCCTTTTTCAAACTCTATAACTGAAAAAGTCCATCCGAGCATTTGTCACTTCGGGCTCGTTAATACATCGAAGGAGACTAGAGTCATCTTTAGCTTTTTCTCGACTCTTAAAAAGTGAAAAAGCAAGTTGTGTCTAAAGCGTCGTCATATAAAATTCATCTTAAACGGAACATAATCACCCCTATTCCTGCGTTGATCTTCGAAGTTAGTCTTTTGGCATCGTAAGTTCTTGTAGAATCGCTAAGAAATCTTTTGGATAGACTAGATATGTCTAAACAACCGTCGACATCTAGGACTGTGTCGTCTGACACAGCAGCAGCAGAACCTCCTACTACTACTCCAACGATGTTCGCTAGTATACCATCTGTCCCGGAAAATTGTCAACAACAAGCCGGAGTCCAATCAGGGACGACAATATGGTTAGTTCCTATTTCTTCATCCGGATTATCATCTGGTACTTCTTATGTTGAAACTCAACAAATTGATCCAATGTGTCTTCAAGGGCCAATTTGCCCTTTAAGTACTGGATTTCCACCATGTGGAGGGCAGTATGCTCTTTCATTGTTCCCTCCTAGAGAACAACCATATGAGAGTTTACAACAAGGATCAGGTCAAACTGGAATTACATCCAGCGGTTGGGTACCATTACTGCCTCAACGATCAGGAGTTGCATATTCAGTGCGACCAGTACACCCTGTGTCGAATATTACCCCCACACCTGCTATGGCGAATGCGTCGCAAGTACAAGCGCTACCTGTTGTAATACAACAACCTCTTGTCTCAGCGGCTCAATCACAACCTCAGGGTAGTGCCTCCTTATCTGGAGCGACTCAGGCTCAAACAAGTACTGTGACTCCTCATCTTGGTCAATCATCCAGTATTGGTCAACAGCAAATGGTCCAACAACCACAGCTAGTTCAATCTCAACAACCGCCATTCCAGCAATCATATCAAGGACCTGAGCAACAAGTCTTTGTAAGTAATGGGCAACCATGCTATAATGGTTATGCCCATCAACCTTGTCAAAGTTGTCAGCATTATGCTGGTCTGCAAAGACCCATTGCTCAGGCGATACCATCTTATCCCGGATATGCTTCGCCTAACCTGAACCAACAGTTGCCCTTTATAGCAACTCTAGAATTACCAGATCTAAACCGGCTGACTAATGATCCAATTGCTTATGCCTCTTGGTGGCCAGCGATTCCGCATAAACTTCCATCGGACATTCCTAAATTCAATGGAAATCCAGGTGAAGACCCGTCGAATCACGTCATGACTTTTCATCTGTGGTGTTCATCAAACACCCTGAATGATGATTCGATAAGACTTCGCCTCTTCCAGAGGACATTGACAGGTCCAGCGGCTAAATGGTACATTGAATTGCCAAGAGCCTCTTTCGACAATTTCAGCTCCTTTGCCACGACTTTCTTAACCCATTTTCAATTACCGATAAGGTATGAAACAGGAACAGAACTCCTTACCAACTTCAAACAGACAACAGCCACTCACATATCTGATCATATACATGAGTGGCGACGTCGTCGTAGGATGGTGAAAACTTACGTTCCCGATCAGCTGTTAGCTGAATGGTTTATAAAGTCGTTACTTCCGGTTATAACGGAAGATGTGGCCAAGGGAGGAGTCGTAACAGAGGAGCAAGTCATTGCTCGTGATCAATACTTAGACTTAGTATATACTCAGTCGGGCACGCTCTACGACAAAATACCTGACGCCCCTAGACCTGAATTTTCAATTCCTCCCCTCCTGAATCGAATACTAACTCTCACGCCAGTAATGGCGTGACTGGCAAACGCAAAATTTCTAGTCAAAATGCAAATGAGGAACTTCTTGCCTCAGAAGTAAATGCCATGTCGACCGACAAGGGCAAACAACTGAAGCAACCAGGGGGCAAGAAGATAAAGAAAAGGAAAGGGAGACCCCCGACAGGGTGTCATATATGCGATGAGGATCATTGGACGAAAGATTGTCCACATATACCTGAAGTTAAGAAACTCTTCAAGAGTTCAAAAACCCCAGCAGTATTGACTGATCCGTTCCCTAATCCAAGCCAAAATCTGGTTGCCAATCAAAATGCTTCCCGATCCCAAGTGCTTATGTTGTCCACCTCAAAGCAGCAGAATAATGCTTTGACAAGGAATAAAGGTTACCGGAATCCACAGCGGTCGAATAACAAGGCTGATAAACAACCTAGTAGTTCGACAACAACTTTGAACGAAGTTGTGCCACCCATCGTTCCTAAGCCAATAATAAACTCGCCAAAGGGAGTAGTACACAAATCGACATTTAATCCTCGTGCAAAAGTAGCACAGAATTATAATATAATAGAGGACCTGACCCAATCGTCGTCCGCTATGTCGACACTTGAGGTAGCGCAAAATTTCACCTCCCAAGAGCAAGCTTTATTATCAGCCATAGGTGGGATTGGCCCAATGGATTCCAATCTTGTGGCCATTGATCATAAAGGATATGACCCTAAGTTACCAGCTCAACTAGCTTTCCTTGTTCAAGTGAAAGCCCTCAACAAGACTGTTCATCGAACAATTATTGATGAGGGGGCATCTACATGTCTTATGTCGATGAGTTGCTGGAAAAATTTAGGCTCACCACCCTTGTCGAAATCGTCAACGACATTAAAAGCATTTGATGGACGATCATACACTCCATACGGGATTTTAACTAACTTGCAAGTTGAACTAGGGGGCAAAACAGTAGAAGTTGATGTGGAAGTAATCGATGGAAACCTCGATTACAACATCCTACTGGGAAGGCCTTGGATATATGCCATGGCTGCAGTTGTGTCGACCTACTTCAGGAGGATTGTATTTCCTTTTCAAGGAAAAATTACAATCGTCGACCAACAAACATTTCTCCCCAACGGTTCTCAAGTTACGGGAAGCAGCACAATGATCCATGAAAGTAATCAATCGCTCCAAAATATTGGAGTAGGTCTCCTAAAAGACCCTGCCTTAATGGGTACTTTTGCCCTACCGCCGGCAGGTAATCTGGCGGAAGTAGCCACAGTGGAAACCTACAATATGAAATCTTCTATATCTAACGGATTCAGAAGATTCCTAAACATTTTGTCAGCATGGATCATCGCCCTAATGGAAATACTGTAAATACAGTGGGCCCCGAGGACGGTTCTTATCTCGTGTCAACCTCGTTAAAAAATGAAACAAGGAGTCATGAGGATAGTTCTTTTTACTATGTCAACCTCATTAAAAAATGAAACAAATCCCCTTTTCAAAATTCAAAGGTAAACCTTCATTCCAACCACCAAGTTGAATGCAATGAAGCTTGGGGGGCACCCTCCTTTGACATGCGTTATTATGATGCTGGGGGCATGCAAAAGAACGAGCAGTTTTGGCAAAGTTCATGCTCGTTAAAAAATAAACGCAAGAACCGAGCAGTTTTAGCGCATAGTTCATGCTCGTTAAAAAATAAACATAAGATTGAGCAGTGTTTTGGCGCATTCAAGCTCTTTAAAAAAATGAACCCAGTACCGGTAAATAACCATTTGAGACCGTAAATTCATCAGCCATAAAAGCCTTGGTCGTGTTTGTGCACCGTCACCTCCACTTTTCATTTGGCCGATCATTCACATCCACTTGATTGTTTACCTATTTTGAGGAACAGCTGTGAAGAGTGATCCCACCTAGCCATCCTTGTAATACTGCCGTGATTGGAAAATTCCAACCTGTACCTGGAATCTGCTGCTATCCCTGTTTATCACTCGTTCCTCAAAATACGAGTCTTCTTTGAGCTCCTTTCACTGACTCGTAAAAAATGAAAAGTTTGCCGAGTTTTGGCCTTCCAGCTCGTTAAAAGGATCGGAAGAGCTATCCCTCCTCTAGATTTTAATCTTTTTGGACCTGAGGGATTATTGCACAAAAAGATCGAGCGCTTGTTTAGTTCGGCTCGATAAAGATATCAAATATTCATCCCTTCTGTATTGTTTTATACTTTTTCGGACTTAAGGGATTAGATGACGAAAAAGGACCCCTGGAGTCTACTTTATGTACACTTTTCAGACTCTCTAAAAATGAAAAGGACCGAGTTGTCTTTGTCGCTGGGCTCGTTAAAAATATTAGATAGCGACAAACTTGTCTTTAGACAAGAACGAGTTTCCCTATCGCTAGGCTCATTAAAAACATAGCGATGGGCTTTCCCGAAGGGCAGGTTATAGATCAAGCATATGTTATCCTCCTCAAGCTTGTCAAAAAATAAAGAGGTACTGGTCAGAAATGACTGGGGAAAAATTGGGAAGAACCTCAAAGCTTAATGGTAGCAAGTCGCTCTTGAACATGACACTTTTGCCTCCGTAAATATCGGGTTGGGTTATTATCATTCACCGGTCCCTTCACCATGGTCTCGCCATACCATCCATACATGGGGTAATGCTACCGATCCATCACATCAGTGTCGTTACATGTTCAAGAGATGTCATTCAGAATGTGTCAACCGGGTCCCATCCACTACCATACATCATCTTTCATCCTTCCATGACCGCCACCCTGAATCATATTTCACAAATTGTTTTCACCAATCATCACTAGCTCCGTTCCGTGTCACTGATGTGGGATTCATTAGGGCCCTCCTTTGACGGATCACTTCTTGTCGACATCAGCTCATTATCCAAGAAGTTGATCTAGGAACACCCCCTCAGTACTTTGAAGCTTGCATGCCTCAATGGCAAGTTTCTCACTCCCGGTGATAGGTATACATTAATGACCTTCGACTAGGAGACTTTGCGTGGTGTTCGACGTCAGATCCTATATTCACACCACGTGAATTGTGCTGCAGTACCTTGAGGGTCATCATCATTATCGGTGATTCCTCCCGTGCTTGTTAACAGTTTACGTTATTGACTGGTAATCAAGCGATGTCTTTCCATGTTCGACTTCAAGAAATTCTCACATGGATCGACTTGTACTAATGTGAAGATCGGACAAGTTTGAAGAACCCGGATCTAGTTTCATCCATCCGGGCTGCGATATATATTCAGGAGATAAAGACATAGACATGTGCAGCAGATGATCATCCTACTAAAAGGATGATAATTAAAAGCAGAGAATTATCCGTCTATTATCAGACGATCGTCTGTTTATGTACATCAAATGTATTTATAAAGCTGAGCATGGGAAATGCCCGCCTCAGCTAGATCATGAAAAGAAAGTATGAAAAGATAATGTATTGTATTGTATTTTGTTACAGGTCACCTCCAGGCGATTGAATGAACTTCGGATCCTCCTAATAAAGCATTTCACCCGATAAACGACCTCATACTTTAGGGGGCAACTGTTATAGACATTTTTGTGCCTTACAGCATAGAGCATGAAATGTCAATAATCTGAGGGATCCAAAGTCCCTAAACAAGTTGTTCTTACCCTTAGAGGAACGAGGTCAGCAAACCACAGCACTGCAAAACAGTTCTCCACTGAAAAACACTCAAAAACAGGTCAGTTTTGGATCATTGCAGCTGCTCCACTAGGCATCTGCGCTGCATAGCAGGTACAACAAAGGCTACCTGCGTTGCATAGCAAGTAGAACAAAGGCTACCTGCGTTGGGCGTACTTGGACATGTGGAGGAATCTTTTTCTCAAAGTGCCAGTGCCCAGGAAGCTTCTAAAAAGACACTTGATGATAAGATTCGCCTAATGATGAGTTAAGAGCTTCTAAAACTCCAAGTGGAAGACAAAAACTCCGAGTGAAGAACTGAAGAACAACTGGAGTTGAAGAGGACAACAAGTCACACATCAAGCTGACTTATCTTCACTCCAAAACTCTATATAAGGATCTCATCCCATGGGATCTGGAGGCCGGAATTTAGTGCAAAGAATTGCTGTTGGTTTGCAGTTGAGAGTATTGGGTGATTGCTTGAGGGAGGTGAAGAAGAGATTTCTCTCCGTCGGGAAGGTGATGCTGGATTGGACCTCTCATGGTTGTATCACCGCCTGAACCTTACTTCCATATATTAATAAAGCTTTTGAGGTTCTTCTATTCGCATGTGTTTCAATGATGTATTGTCTTACTTGCGTATTTGATTTATGCTAATCCTTGAATCAGTTATGCATGCATGCTTCTTGTAGTTTCCTTTTCTTGTCTTATTTGCAGGATCTCGTGTAGCTGGGCCTGTGAAAAGACTTGGAGCTGGGAGCAAGCGGCAATCAAAGGAGATTGGATCGACCATTTGCGCAAGACATCGGTAAGTGGATCTCTTCCTTTTATCTCTTGCATGTCATAAAGAAGAAACTTTAGATAGTTTTGCTTTCAGCTGTTGCTAAGGAACTGTCACCCTTAGAGTGGGTTAGGGTCATTCCGAGTTGGATACTTTCCCCCACAACAAGGGGGGTGGGGGTCAATCAGTATTTGAAAACTCACTTAAACATTTCCTTTCTTATCTAGATTTCTGTATGCGACTATAATGAAGCAAACCTGCATATGTATGTGATTTTTAGAGAGATAACTAGCGTATATCTAGTTAACTAACCTTTCAATTAATCCATCATTTGTTTAACTTGAACTAGTGTATCCGTACTTCTTTAGGCATTGATTAAAGTGTAACCATGTGCAGTAAGAATAGAATAAACCATTACATAGAAGCAACAGATCAACACACATGAACACCATGATTTTTAGGTGGAAACCTAATGCAGGAAAAATCATGGTTTCTATCGTCTCTATATTTATATTTTATTATAAATAAAACATCTTACAATATTGTACTAGCACAAAATCATACTAGCACGTAGGCACCCACTTGTAGAAGGCTAAAATGTTCTCTCGTTCTCTAGCACCCACTGGAAGGGAGATCCAACCTCGCGATCTCATTTATCAACACCCACCGGATGTGCGCTCCTTCCCCATAATCTGATTTAGCAACTACCACTCGAAGGAAGCCTCGAATCCATCAATGAAGGCTCTAACCCTCAAAATCTCTCTAGACTACATTTCATAAATTTCATACGGGATCCACCTGAACCAAACCATCAAATCTATATGCCACGTTTCATCAAATTTTCAGACTGGACCCACTACCATTATTTAAGCCCAATACCAAATATAAAAACTGAAACAGATCATTGCAACAAATCACTCAATCATTGAACCAACTAAATCAACCAATCACTGAACCAACTAAGACCTAAATCAATCAACTTATTCTCAAACAACCAAAGAAGTTAGATCACTATAATCAGAATACCAATACTGAGATCAAACACTGCATCAACCAATTGAACCAACTGTTTGATCAATACAATTTTAGAATATATATGCTACTTTATTTAGAAAATCCGTGGGTATACGTGAATTCCTTGAAGCATACCTACTTACATATCTCAAATCATTGAAACCTGAAATTGAATCAATGTCATTTTGACACAAACACTCAGTTACACCCTGAACCAATGAATTATTCTAAAATAATCACAGAACCATCACAAATCTTCAATCACATACAACTATCAGCATCATCACTCTTTAATCAATCAGTTCAAATTCAATCATCACTGCTAAACCTAGATCATCAAGTAAGACTTCATTGATAGATAGCAGAAACATAGGAAGATTGATTAGAATTATCATACATCTTACTCAGAAAAACCCTAACTTATATATGTGCTTTCCATAAAACACTTCCACATGTATACGTGCTTTTCAAAAAACAAACCCGTCTATAGATTTTTCCAAAGTAAAGAATTGATACGCAACTTACCAACATTAAACTCGTGTATGTATGTGCCTTTCAGGTTATCAAACTCGCATAGACATCTTCAATTATTGACTTATAGCTTCGCTGCACATGAGATCTTTAAAACAAACCCATCTCTCGGCATACATAAAAAAACGTGTGTAAGACATAAATATTACAAATCAAATCAATCAATGATTAATGTAGTCATTTCAGATCTATTGGATCTGTTCCATCATCAAATTCCTGGGTGCATACTTAGCTTCAAATCAAACTATTCATTAATAGTCCATTACATGCACACTTGCTTCAGATCTAACTATGAAATCTTCAATACTTGTACTCACAAAGTACTTTGATCTTCATCTCCTTATATGGCTTATCCCTTATCCAATACCACAAGTCAAAATCACATTAATGTCGATGGTATTCTTTGACGGGATTAAATATTTGTTGTTGGGCTCAATACCATGTTAAAGACCCTTGCTATTTAGATTACCATGGTGCGGAAACTCTACGCACTTTTTCTTCTCCATACCCGTGTATGTATGCGGCTTTGCTTCACATAAAATGCGTGTACCTATCAAAACATCCCCTTCAGCATTCCTCTATTTCTGAAATTCTATTCCTTTGACCAAAATCTCTATCACATGTAGACACATCCCATTGACATCTTTTTCAAGTAGGTTGTCATCAAGAGACAACTCATCAAGTAGGTTGCCATCAAGGACAACACATTAGTCATAATGCCAACAGTACCAAAGGGATTGGGATTGTCACCTTTAAGAGGGAGTTAGACTTAGATCTTCAACTAAAGGATGTAATGTATGTGCCTAACCTCAAGAAAAATCTAGTTTGAGTAATTGTACTTGAGGACACAGGATATGATGTGGTGTTCAGTAAGGGGAAAGCTTATATGAAGCATGTTGCTACTAGACAAGTAAAACAAATTGGTGTTCGAGTTAAAAATCTCTACAAGCTAGAGGTAGATTTCACCATGTATGCAACTATACCTCGAGGAATGAGGTGGGGTGATGTAGAGCCTTAATCCCAAAGTTGAAAATATTTGGGCAGGGTCCATAGGAGAGTAGTAGTAATTGCACTATAGTTTTCTCATGGATCACTACCCTTACTACAGGGGCCCAAAGTATTTAGTAGTAGAAGGATCAATGTTATTTGATGTAATGAGATCTCGAGGAACAATTGCAGAGGCTAGTAGAAATCAAAGACTCAAGAAACAATTGCAGCACAAAGACACAATTGATTCAATATTTTGGATATGTATGAGTTCCAATTTTTGTAGTAGCAATAACAATAGTGAGAGGGAGTGATAATTGTATTATAGTACATTCCTACAAAGGAGAAGGATTGGGGTTGTTCATAACCCTTTTCTTGCTAAGAGGGAGTGTTAAATTGTAGCAAGAAAATGCTTCATTGACTTGTTCCTTAGCCAAATGGAAAAATTAAAATTTCCATATCAGTAGGATGAATTGAGTTGTATTTAGAAGGAGTGACATGGCCAAGTCACTTAGTTAAGTTAGCCAATTCAAGTTTATGGGTAGGAAGTAGAGTTGTGCATGAGTTGATTGCTAAGATCTAGAAATCTAGTGGAGTTATAGCTAGTGAAACTCAGTTATCTAAGGTCGGTCATGAATAGAGAGAGTAGGAGTTCACTTGAGTAGTTGTAATTATTTTTAACTCATCAATCTCTTAGTTAAGTAGTCAATTTACTAAAAATAAACCTAGTCATGCATGCAATTCAAATTTCCCAGTTGAGTGGAGGGAAAAGAAATAATTGTATTTATTATTATATATTGTTGAGTGTATAGATTTTGCATGTAACAGGTGAGGAATTCGCTTTGGATTATGCAAGAAAATAGGAGCTCTTCCTATTCTTTAGTAGCAGGAATTGTGCAAAGAAATAGGAGGAAGAAGGAGGCCTATTTTGGCTAAGTATTGGCCACAACAGACTAAGGAGGAGATCAGTATTGCAGTGCAGATTGAGCTTCAAGCATTGAAGTTGTCATTGTAATAGATCTATATTCTCCTTTGATATAATAGGAACAGAGGAGAGGGTTTTCCCAATTGGGTTCCCTAGTAAAAATATTGTGTTCATTGTGATTGAATGATTGCATGTGTTTCTATTGTATTTTTTTTCCCTCCACATATTTAGTAGAAGGGATTTGTGTCTATTGAATTCACTCTGATTTCATTAGCATGTGCAAATTTTTAGCTATTTCTACAACACATACCTTGTTCATGTCACCCCTTCATTGGGCCCATGCTACAAAGCTACATGGCGCTGTCAGCCATCTCGATTTTTACTTCACTTGGGTAGGTTGGGCACTCATTTGTGCCATAACCCTCATGCCACCAAGCCATCATTATACCAACCCACATGCACCCAAGTGGAAACCCCAAGTCTTACCTTTTACGCCACTTGTTTGGGTGTGCTCTTTCCCATTCCTCTTGACTTGAACCAGTGTATTAGTCATTCTTTAAGCATTATTTAAACTGTAACCATGTGTAGTAAGAATAGAATAAAATTTTACACATAAGAAACACATCAACACACATGAACACCAGGATTTTTAGGTGGAAACTCAATGTAGGAAAAATCATGGTTGCTCTCGTCTCTATCTTTATATTTTATTATAAATAAAACATCTTACAATCTTGTACTAGCGCAGACCATTACTAGCATGTAGGTACCCACTTGCGGAAGGCTAAAACCTTCTCTTGTTCTCCAAAACCCACTGGAAGTGAGCTCCAACTATGAGATCTCGTTTATCAGCACTCACCGGATAAATGAAAGGGAGGGGAAGGACCAAGGAAAGCACCCAACAATGAGGAACCTTTGAGAATCTAGGTGAAACATTGGTGGGATGAGTTGAAGACTATTTGTTGGACATTGATGAGATAATGGACTCGGGGGAAGTCACGGAAGCTGGGTCATAGTAAGTCAACTAATCAATGGTAACGATCTTCCCTTCATGGGGGAAGCACATCTTGTGGAACATCGCAGACGCGACAACTGACATGGAATATGTGTAACTACGACCTAAGAGAATGATGTAATCCAAAGGGCCATCAATGGCTTCAATGTCGAGATGGGAAGTCTTACCCACAAGGGTCACTATACAATTGCAGTACATGCCAAGGCACTGGGAAGAGTGTCCATCCCAAGTATATAGAGTGATGGTGGAGGGGGGCAACTCAGGTGACTTATGTTGTTTCCAAATAGTGGCGGAAATCACACAAATGGATGCGCCTTCATCAATAATGGATTGGGAGATGATGGCATTAAGGACTCTAACTGGTATCTGGAAAGAAACATATGAAGGAAATGGGGTATGCTCTGATGTATCAACTGGGAAGACAATCAAGCGATCGTCAGAAGGATCCATTGCGCCAAGTCATCTACTATACTATATGTATGGGCATCTATGTTAGAAGTCACATTACGGCGTAATGGTCCCTTTGGGATCTTAGGAATGGCCTCAACTTTAGGTTGAGGAATCTGTAAAGGACATTTGGTGTCATAAGAGGCTCAGCAGATACATTGGTTCTGGACTCAGTGGAAGATGAAGTCGAGGGCTTGTCATATTGACGCGACCGAGTTTGAAGGTTGATATTAGAGGGGATAACCTCATCAGAATTCATCATAAGGATCTGGTAGTCACTAGGACTAGAAGGTTGGGGGAGATGGGCTGCTTGACCTGGCTGAGGTTGAGCAGCAACAAATCCTTGCTAAGGGAAAGGATTTGTGAGCCCTGCCAGTTGAGATGGCGTAGGATTCTAAGGTGATTGTTGACTTGTAGAAGCTGCTTGAGATTCCCACATTTGGCGCATCTAAGGTAAGAGAGGACACTCATGTGTATAATGGCCATGTACACCACAACATGCACGAGGTTTGTTCATATGAATGGTATAGGGATTAATACACAAGTGTCTGTTGATGTAGAAACCCTCAAGGATCTTCCCGGGATCCTTGGTAGACAGTCATATTAGCTGCAGTTGTCACAAAGATGCATGCATATCTATGTTTAAAAAATGAATATCAAAGAGGGAAGGAATTATTACCTCGAGTCTTAGTGTAGTGTTGTTGGAGACCGCAATGTAGCTGGGCGGAAGATCCATGAGCCAGCTCCATATCAAAAACTCCACATAGCAAAGACAAGCGTAATATCACAGCATAAAACCTTGATAAACAAGGTACAAACATATAAAGATATCTAGTTGCATATATATAAGCCACTCATGCTAATGATATTGAATAAACATACAAACAAGTCATACTATCGGCATCTCAGAGTGGACAACACAATTGCAGTTCTATATTGATGCAGAAAGAGTGATTACAACCATCAGTTGCATCATCCTTCCCTTACCCCTCCAGCTCCTATCTCTCTCTCCCTTCTTAACCTCTTCTGATGCCTTAGCCTAAGACTATGCTCTATAGTAAAATAGAAAATCCTTTCAAATGGTTCGACCCCTCTCACAATGCCCCTAGCCTTGCATATATAACATGTGAGGTTAGGGTTGCCAAGTCCTTCATGAGTTCCATTAGGAAAAAGCAGTGATGTTTCCATGCCTTTGTGCTCTTTCCCATTTGCATAATCCATTAGGAATTAGTAGTTATCCCAAACAGGTCGAGGTCTGATGTTTCCCTGCTTTTATGAGCTGACATAGGAGACAATATAGGGATATTTTCTCAGTCAACTCATTCCTTTGATCCATAGAAACTTATTAGGGTTCACTAACGCTCTTCTTGAGGTAGTAGACATAGTTACTTCTGGCACTAACACACCCTTAGCCTTTCTAGGAAGATTTATAAAGTAGGTTGCTAGTGTTTAGACAGCATTAGCTTAACAACTGGACCTGTGAACTTGGTCAGTCCTTTAGTCATCATGTCTTTCTCCCCTGAGCTGATGAGGAGGTCTTCTGATTTCCAGTCAATAATGGAGATAGTTAACAGACACGAGGATGTCCACCGATAATGGTGATGGTCTCCAAGATGCATAATACAATCTAGCGAGTGTGAATAATGTTTTTGTCATCGAACACTCGTAGAATCGTTTAACTAGGAGGCAATAATGAAAACTCCTGAGCAAACACAAGGTGACCTACCACTGATGTCTACAAGTACCAAGGCACTGAAGTGCTTCTGGATCTTCTTCCTGGATAGAGTGTTGAAGTCGATAGGAAGAGACTTGTCGAAAGGTAGGCAATAAGGTGTCCTACATCAGTGGACACGAAACAGGACAAGAATGATTGTTTTTTGAGAAATCATTTGAGCATTGGTTCAAAGTGATAGAAGGCATGATGGTAGGATATGCTTGATGGTTTTATGGAGGAAACAGAAGATAAAGGTTTTCCCTTGAACAATATAAGGCACGACAATGGTTTTAGCCATGCAGCACTCGACTCATGAACACCAAAGAGTGTTAGGATACAAAGATGCAAGAACATCGGGGTATATAGGCTAAACTCATAGGAACGTAAGATTCATATTGAGAGGCCATCGCAAGGAAGGTTTATCTGAGGGAGTGCCTTGTTCAAGGGAGTGACTGCTGCCAAAAAACTCTTTTCATAATATGGAACATAACACAATTGTATTGTCCACTTTCCCCATCTAATTAGTTTAGTGAGTCTAGATGGGTAAACTCATCAACCTTTTCATGTTTTAAGAGTCTGAAAAGGACTGTAAAAAGAATGAATCTATGCCCTATCTAATTAGTTTAATGAGTCCAAACAGGCAAACTTGTCGATATTTTCATGTTTTAAGAGTCTGAAAAGGATTGTAAAATGAGCGACTATATTCGCTATCTGATTAGTTTAATGAATCCAGATAGGCAAACTCATCGAACTTTTCATGTTTTAAGAGTTTGAAAAGGATTGTAAAAAGAGCGACTCTATTCCTCATCTGTGTAATTTAATGAGTCCAGACAAGACAACTTGGTGGTATTTTCATATTTCGAGAGTCTGAAAATATCGCAAATAACGACTCCAAGGTGGTCCCTTTGTCATAGATTTTAACCGGGTGCGACAAAGGTTTAATAGTATACCCAGAATGGTTCCTTTTCCGTAAGTTAATCTACTGAGTTTGGATAAAGATAAACCTATGCTCAGTAGATGTTTGCCTCATTTTGTTACAAGTACGAGGAGACGAAGTAAACTCGATATTCATCGTGAAATTTTAATGAGTCACGCAACAACAAACTCAATAGACCTTCATCGAATTTTAACGAGTCGAATGAAGAAAACTCGAGGTATATTTTTCAGTTTACTGAGCGAGGAAAAAGAGGTAAAAGAACTTCTCATTCCTTCTTCATAGATTTAACGAGCCCGAATAAGGGAAAAACTCAGGGATTTTTTGATTTAAGAGCAAGAAATAGTCCCAAAAAAGAAAGTGCTCATATTGTTGTTGTAAATATTTAACGAGCCCAATGACAAAAAATTAGGGTTTTTTTTATTTAACAAGCGATAAAAGTTCCTAAAAAGAATGCTCGGATTTTCTTCGTAAGTGTTTAATGAGCCTAAAGAAGAAACTCGGGTTTTTTTCAATTTTATGAGCGAGAAAAAAGTCCCAAAAAAAATGCCCAGCCGATCTTTTTCAATTTAGTAAGCTAGAAAAAGAGGGAAAAAGGGTTGCTCGGACTGTCGTCGTAAGTGTTTAACGAGCCCAACGATGAAAAACTCTGGGATTTCTTAGTTTTAGAGTTAGAAAATGTCCCATAAAAGAAAGCGCTCATTGAGAATTGAACATGGTCATTTTTGTCGTTCAATCCTGAAAATGCTTTCATCAAAACATGAGCAATTTCTGTAAATATGGGGTCATGGCGCATGATAAATATCATTGAAAATGGACTACTTCTACTTTAATGACTTAAATTAAGATAATGTATGTCTCCAAAGTGATTATAAGGGAGTTATTGAGCCTCCACTTTCACCATTTGCATCATTTGAGAGCTATGAGAGTGTTTTGGAGCTAAAGAGGAGAAGATTTTCCACGAACAATTGCAGGAAATCCGAGCAACCATTCGACGTGCCATCAGTCCCAGGTAGATGCCAAAACCATGATATTTCATTATTCAACTCTTTTTAGCTACTTTTGGGGTGATTTTTTGGAGATATTTGGAGCCCTAGTTCATTAATTGTGCCTAACGCCCCTTCCCAGGCGTGTAGGGAGCATTAAACGCCCTTTACGACCTGGTGGAGGATGTTAGTCCTCCCTGTTTTTCACTGGGGGCCGTTAGTGCATGAGGGTGCACCCAAAAATGCCAAGCAATGATTTAATGAGACTTTTTGCCACATTTGCACGGATTTTTGGGTTGATTTATGCAGGTTTTGAGCCATTATGACTAGTCTATGGAGAGAACAGGCCCATGACTGACAAGAATTGTTGATGTGAAATGATCTTGCTTGCAGTCTTTTTCATTAATTGTGCCTAACACCCCCTACCAGGCCTGTAGGGAGCATTAAACATCCTTTATGACCTGGTGGAGGGCATTAGTCCTCCCTATTTGTCACTAGGGGGGTGTTAGTGCATGAGGGCGCACCCCAAAACCCCAGGCAGTGATTTAATGAGCTTTTTTGCCCCATTTGCACTGCATTTTGGGTTGATTTGTGCAGGGTTTGAGCCATTATGACTAGTCTATGGAGATAATGGGCCCATGACCGACAAGAATTGCTGATGCGAAATGATCTTGGTTGCACACTTGCATTACGTCGTTGTGGGTTGATGAAGTATGCATAGTTGGACTTGATTAAAGGTCATGAGGACCTTTTGAGCTGGATTATTCAACATTGGGATGAACATGAACAGGTGTTCAAGATTGGGAATCATGAGTTGGTCATTGATTGAGATGATGTATATTTCTTAACAGGTTTGTTGTGCAGAGGATCATGGGCAAACCTGACTGGGGGTAGGCCTGATCCTTGATCCACCCTAGAGCTGATTTGAGCTTACTGCATCCCTAAGAGCGGACTTGTCAGCAATAGAGTCCCTATAGAGAGGATTAGATCCAGATCTATGAGGGCCATTTTATGGATGATTGTGCGCTTGGCACGGTTGAAAATTCCCCATGTGGTGACAAAGGCCCAACTGTTTCTTGTAGTTGACTGTGTCCAGCCGCAAATATTCAACTGGTGTGAGGCAGTGCTCCATCAATTGAAGGCAGAGTTGAATGCATGCAAGACTCAGACCCAATAGAGCTTTGGGTATGGCACTCCCATTGTCTCCTTCATACTTGAGAGGGTGTCGTTTATGCACCCGCGGATGAGCTTAGGTCCCCTTGATTCAAGGGAGCCTAGACAGAGGCGATGGACATCACTTGATCCTCACATAGGAGAAGGACCTATCTGACATTTTTTCGAAGAAGATTTCTTCGAATGGTTTAGTGGCCAGATTTTGATGATTTACAACTATGCTTACGAGGGCATGGACTTTATCGATGATCCTGACTTTATTTCATTGCCTAGTACAAACTAGGGGCCTCAAGGTAAGAAATATTTTGAGAGTACGTTAAGTAGTTTTAATATTTCGAATGCTTATGTTATGTTTTTGTTGATTTTATGGGCGAACAAGTATTGACATGAAGCTTTTTTCTTGACACAGATGTGGCACTGGTACGACCTATAGGCGATCCTCGCCAAGTGAGGCGAGGAGGCAAACTAGCCGACGGGGTGCGATGGGGGGTGAATATGAGAGTCTTCGCGAGGTTTTGAGGAACCAGGAGATCTTGAGCATGGGTGTGCTCCCCCTTACTATGAGGGAGATCCCGCTCATATGCAGCAACACACAGTCGGTGTGCCTGAGCGATTTTTGGTTCCTCTTCGGAGGATAGCTAGAGTAGTGTTATCTTTTCATCAGAAGTAGGCTCCATTAGTAGACGTGTGGTATAGCTAGAAGGTGTTTATAGCTAGGATTAGTAGCCATTTTGTACTTAAAACACCCAAGTTTTGGGACATTTTCTGATGTAAAAGAATGGATTCGATATATATATATATATATATATATATATATATATAGAGAGAGAGAGAGAGAGAGAGAGAGAGATATTTTGTTATTTTATGATGTAAATTTTTTTCAAGTGTTTTGTAAATTTTTAACTATGTAAATATTTACTTTCATACATGTATCTATAGTGAATGAGATAGATTCCAATATAACACATAGTTTGCCAATGAATCAACAACTGTATTAAATTATCTAGGAATATGTTCATACATGATAACCTCAAATTGACGTTCCAAGAGTCGTACCTTTAAATAATAATGTAACAATATTGGATTATGAATGTGATAATGATTTGTCAATTGCATAACAACAGCTAAGAGTCTAACCTGACCACCAGATTGGGATGTCCCTCAATGATGCTCAGTGAGAAGTGAAATTACGGACATGTACTCATCAATATTGTTGGTGGCAGTACCAAGAAAGACTCCCCCAGAACAAAACAGTTACGACTTAGGTGTGTAAATGACCCAAGAAGCTAATGCAATGTGCTGTGTGTGACGACTGGCACCATCCACGTATCCTACATATGCTAAGTGTAATGAAGACATATTCATTACGAGAAATATTTATGAGACAAACACTTTAAGAAATACCAAAAAATCTAGTCACATAAAAAAGAAGAGAAACTTTTAAATACATAAAATTACAAAGCACATGCCTAGTGTAGTACTAGGCATAATACTTTTTCAGATAGAGCCCATTTCGGGGCTCAGCAAGCGGGATTCCTTCCCAGTCCTGAAGTTCATATGCCCCTTTTGAGAGGGCTCTATTGATGACATATGGACTGAGCCATAAGGGTTGAAGTGTTCCTACCCCCAAGAGGTCATGTTTTTTTATCGTAGAGTAAAACAAGATCTCCCTCTCGGTAAGAACGAGGCCTAACCTTTTTGTCGTACTGGGCTTTGACCTGGTGCTTGTGGGCTTCAAGTGCCAATTTGACATCTCTACGGGTTTCATCCAGTTGATTTAGGTATAATAGGTTCTCTTCTTCGGCAGTGGTGCTAGGCAAGAGGTCAACGACGATTTGTAAGGAAGGAATCTGACACTCGAATGGTAAAATTGCTTCCAGGCCATGAGCTAGTTGAAAAGCTATGAATCCTGTAGCAGTTTTAACTAAATTTCGGTATGCCCACAACGCGAGATATAACATTCAATGCTAGTGGATTTTATGATTCCATACGAACCTATGGATCATGGTCTTTAAGACGCAATTGACGACCTCTACTTGACCATTAGCTTGGGGGTAGTAGGCAAATGATTGATCCTGGCAAAAACTGAGCAACGATGTTAAGTCAGACATCATGTGATTCTGTAAATGAGACCCATGGTATGTGATGATCGTGCGAGGCACACCGAAGCAATAGATGACCTAATTGAATAGGAATAGCTTTATGGTTTCTCCATCGGCTTGGAAGGTGGGAAGGGCTTCGGTCCATTTCGTGAAATAGTCCACAGCTACGATATTATAGTTATGTCTAGCAAAGGAAGTGGGGTTGCAAGTTACGAAGTATATCCCCCATTTGGAGAAGGGGCCAAAGGAGATAACCAGGTGCAGTAGGGCCAGAGGGGCACAAATTTTCTTTGTAAAAACTTGACAAGGGTGGCACTATCGGATAGCCGTGACACAATCTTTGAACAAGGTTGGCCAGTAGTAGCCTACACATAAAATTTTCTGAGCAGTAGATAAGCCAGAAAGATGACCGCCACAAGCCCCAACATGGCAATCATTTAAAACATGTTCCTCCTCCTCATGAGTGAGGCAATGTCAAAGAACTGTATCATCACCATGACGGTATAACGTATCGTTAAGCACTAAATAGTGTCGCGCTTGGTGGCAGATGTGACGATGATCACCTGACAATAGTTTAGGGTGGAAATGTTGCACTTGGAGGTAGAAAAGAATGTCACCATACCAAGGGTCAATGGTGTCAATAAGATAGAAAACTTCGTCCGGAAGAGGATTGTGGGCTATGTCATTAGGATCAACAATGGGAAGATCCGACAAAATTTCACCGAAGAATAAGGAATTTTTCACCTTCGCAGCAGTGAAAACGAAATCAAATTGTTGGAGGATCACTATTCATTTTGAATATTTCCCTCAAATCACTTGACGAGACAAAATATGTCTCATGGGATTCTCCAAGGCGATGACAGTAGTCCATCGCAGTAGTATGTAATGTCGGAAGTGGTTAACAGCAAAGTCAACTGCCAAGGACAACTTTTCCACATGTGAATATCTGAGTTCGAGCCCAACCAGGCCTTTTGACAAATAGTATATCACATGGTCACTTCGGTCATCGTGAGTTTGAACCAAGACCATTCCTAGAGAGGATGGTGAGGCTTCCAGGTATAGAAGAAAGTCGCGCCCATAGTTGGGAGTGCTAAGGAGTGGGGCTGATTTAAGCACCTTTTTCAAGGCATCAAATGATCAATGAGCTTGATCATCCCATAGATACGACACTCCATTCTTAAGTAGGTGCATAATGCCTTTCGTCAACTCAGCATAGTTTAAAATGAATCGTCGTAAGAAGTTTTCTTTCACCTGCAAATGTTGGAGCTACAGAATGGACTGTGGTTTGGGCAATTGAGTAATTTCCTTTACCTTGTTAGGATTGTTGGGTAGTGGAGGACCTGCTTAATGGTTTTTGGGCTCAAAGCCCACAATTTTGGGTAAAAGAATGGTAAAAGCTCTGCGAGGTGCATGGAGCGCGAATTTTAATGAGTCAAGTCAAAGGGTTGTCCACCAGAAAATAATGTAAGAAAATAGAAAGTGAGTTGGACTGCCCATGGTCCACGGACCATGGAAATGTATAAATAGAACAAGGCTCTATGGTTAGTAAGTAGTTTAGTTTTGGAGAAGATCTGATGTGTTATGGGTTTTTGGAAGTAATAATTTCTCTACGTTTGTAAGTCCGAGTCAAGGGTGTTGGTACATAGATAGAGGCTGTGCAATTGTGTGCGCAGAGGCCTGGTAGAGGCCGCAGCTAGGTGCATGGACCCCTGGAGCTGAGTGCGCTGGGTGGATCTGGTTGTATTGACAGAAGATAAATAAGGATAAGAATTTCTGAAACATTTTGTGCTTTATTGCGAATCTATCTGTTGCTTATGTTCCAAATTTATGCACTGTTTTTTTAATTATGGTTGCATGCAATGGGTTTTATTGTTAAATGTTTGCTTAAATAATGTAAGAAGAAGATTAGATCAATACTATATATATATATATATATATAAATAATAATATTTGAGAAAGTAACTGGCGCAGATCTACGCGAGGAATAGGTAACTGTGCAGAGTAGTGCAGGTGCGCAGAAAGGTTTGCGATCCTTCTAGGTCACATCAAGACATCCCTAGGGTGTGGAATCTTGGTTACAACACCATCCCATACTACCTCGACTGAGACTTCAGTCCACGCTTCGCAGATTGTTGCTGAAAGGTTCAATAGTGCAGGATTTGTTCGGCTAAAACACTTCTAAACTTGGGTTAGGCCCCAACAAGCCAACAAATGGTTCTATTTCCGGGACCAGGATCTGCCTAAGGGATGTCTGATGTCGGAGCACTAGAACCCTATGAAGAAAGAGCTTGAAGATTGGTTGGATCGAAAGCTTCATGAGTTCATGGTATAGGAAAATAGAAATATGTGGATATCTGAGGAAAGGTGGCTAGATCGCTACATATACACAGAAATCCACGAGATCTTCTTCTTGTCCTTCTCGACATAACTGTATGTGTGGATCGCAAGGCTAACTGATAGTCAGGGAAGGTGCAGACTGGACCAGCCCATCATGTGGATGCCAGAGTTGGTGCGTAGGCTGGAAGCATCTGAAGATAAAATTTTACGGGCATTAGATAACTGGTTGGACCAAATAATAGGGGGTTTATCATCAAATTCGCGATAGACACAATTGTGAGTTACAGTGAATCAAAAAGGCGCTTTCTCCAAGGATTGTGGGGTAAGTACATCAAATCACTGAATACTTGGATTAAAATGCTGTTATGTGAAAAACAGGTTATGCGCATCCATTGATGTCTGGGGTAACAAGGAGCGGAAGAGGCTACCGAGGGATAGAAGGATTAGAAAACAGTCCTCTGATTTCACTTTTGTAAGAAAGCGAGGAGGAGCTCGTAGGGTTCTCTTCGAGAAGCACAATCTAATTGATAAAGCAATGCATTCCACTGATACCGCCACCGTCCATGCCATCACCTACTTCACCTACCTTAAACCCATCTTCACCTACCCCACCTTTGCCACCACCGAGGGTTGGAATGGTGAGTGCGATCAAGTTGTCGGTATCTAGAGGAGTAGGAAATGGGGAACCAGATCAGTTCTGGTTCATGGTAAAGGTTGTATGGGAAGTCCAAGGCGTAATGGATGATAACATAAAAAAGGCTACTCTGGTTAGCGTGCTGCAGGACCACGCGTTGAGATGGTATATAAAGTACTCGAGCGATCACCCGAATGCTGGAATAGCGACGATCCAAGATGCATTGGACAAAGAATTTAGCCGGCCAAAATCAGAAATGCAATCGATCATCGGGTTCAAGGAGATCATGATGCTGCCTGGTGAAACCCCATGGGATCTGGATCAAAGATTGAAGAGTACCATCTGCGAGGCTAACATGACACTGACGGATGCGCAACATTGCGCGTGTTTTGTGGCATCTTTGACACCACATATGAGGACGACACTATCACAGCTAATGATCTCAACCCAAGATGAAGCATTAGAGACATCAATGAGGTTGCATGAAACTCCAATACACGATCCAGGGTTGGGAGTTCAGCAAATCCACGCGCAACTAAAAAACCTATGCTTAGGAATGCAAAGTTTGAAGCAAGAAAGGGCACCCCGACTAGAGGCGCATACAGAAGTGGGGTGTATCAAATGCAAAGGTCAAATTCATGACAAGGACCACTGCCCCGTATTCACAAACTATCTGGCCGGAGGGGGGCCGATGCCATTAAGGCTGGAGGTAAAAGCAGGGCCAAGTGTGGCGCCCGCACTCTGGTGTGCGATTTGTCAAATGGAGGAAAGCACGCAACAGACAACTGTCACCTGTTGTAGAAGTATACACAGAATCCGCAACAGCTGTATTGCAACTTCTGTAGATCAGTGGGTCACAACGAGTGAATGTGTCGAAGCTACGAGCTAATGATGGAGAGGAACCTAGTCTATCGAATGTAGACAGAGGCGCGGGGTTTTGACCCAGCCACAGGGCCATGCAGTGGATTCCAAGGACATGTGCGAGGGAGAGGAGGAATGGGGCCTAGATAAGTTTGCGAACAACTGATCTGTTATAATTGCAGAGGGATGGGGCACTAGCTCATGACTATACTAACCCGACGAGAATATCTTGTCCATACTGTGAGTAGTTTGACCATGAAATGGTAGAATGTTTGACGCTGATTGCCCAAATGCATGAAAAGGGGGTATTACAACCTACTCCAACTCAAAATATCCAAATTATGAGGTCTGAACCACGCAAATAGGACCCCAGCGTAAACATGGTACTGAGGAGTGGCACAACTACAAGGGGAGGTGCGAGGAAACAACTCGGAGAAAATGGGAAGGGTCGCAATGCTCCTGCAAAGGAACTTGACTTTGAGATGGAACAGGTGAAGGGGATGTCTAAGGAAGCTCAGAAGAGTTTCACGGAAGCCTCTACTCTAGGTAGTAGGGATCTAATTGAGCTAAGAATGGATCCCTCTAGGCTTACTACTCTTTTAGAGACATGTATGAGCTGTTACATGACAATAAGGCAATTAAAGGATTGCAAGAGTTGATCACTAGGTGTGCAGGATCAAGGGAGTCGCGCATAGTCCAGAAATTGGGAAAACATGCTCTATGCACCGAGCGGGGGATGCGAATAATGATGCAAATCATTGAGTATGAGATGGATCAAGTCATCCTGGATTTGGGGTCGGATGCGAATGTGTTGCCTAAGCAAACATGGGAACGCATCGGTAGGCCCGCACTGCAGTGGTCTCCTATTCAACTACGGATGGCCAACCAGCAAAAGATATTACCGATGGGAAGATTGCAAGGGGTGACAGTGGACATTGAAGGTATAAGTACGCAGACAGACTTTGAGGTAATAGAAATTGTTAATGACAGTAATCCATATCCTGCGTTGCTAGGAATAGATTGGGCCACGGACTTGAATGGGGTCATCAACTTAAAAATATGAAAGATGTCATTCGAGAAAAAGTCACTCCGTGTTATAGTTCCGCTGAAACCAGCCGAAGGAGTGTGCTACATCGAACCAGTGCACGACAAGGATAGTGACGATGAACTAGACTGCATCTAATAGATAACTGTGCAAGACTAGGACTGGGTGAATCTCACAGCGAACGAGAGAATCTCATGGGAACGCGATAGTTCCTGCACGTCGGATTCAGATGAGGAGATCGAATGATGGCAGAACTGATTGCATGAAGTCATAACGCTCAACTGTAACATGATGATTAGATCACTGCGACACGTGACAACCCAGGTAAGGTAACAACCAACCGACGACAACGCAACAAATGAGGAGGACTTTGTCAGCCTTTGCGGAACTTCAATCATAGAGCAAAAGCGGCATGGTGCAATGGAAGAAGTGCCACACGTGACAATCACGCCAGTATAGTGTGCACATAGGAAGATGTTGGCTTATTGGGGCTTGACCCCTTAGGCAGATCCCGGTCCCGGCAATGGAACCATTTGTTGGCTTATTGGGGCCTGACCCAGGTTCGAAAAAGTTATTAGCCAAACAAATCCCACACTACCGGCCCTTTTGGCAACAATCCGCAGAGCGTGAACTGAAGTATCACTCGAGGTAGTAGGGGAGGGTACTAGAACCAGGTTTCCGTACCCTTGGGATGTCTTGATGTGGTCTGGAGGGTCACGAATCTTTTTGCGCTCTTGCACTACTCTACACAGGTCTCTATCCTTCGCATAGATTCGCGCCAGTTAATTTCCCGAATATTATTACTTATATATATTTATTATAAATTTGATCTTCTCTTGCAGTTTTTAAGCAACAATTAACAATAAACCCAATGTGCGCAATCACAATTCTTAAAGACACTGCATAAATTCATAAAGTAAACAACAGATAGTTTCGTGATAAAGCACACAATGATTCAGAAATTCTTATCTTTATTTATCTCCTATCATTACAACCAGATCCACCCCGCGCACTCAGCTGTAGGGGTCTGTGCACATAGTTGCGGACTCTACCAGGTCGTTGCACACACAACTGTAGAGCCTCTATCTATCTACCAACACCCTTGACTCGGACTTACAGACGCAAAGGAACTATTACTTCCAAAAACCCATAACACATCAGATCTTCTTCCAAAACTACTTTCTACCCTTAAAGCCTCGCTTTATTTATACATCCCCATGGTATGTGACCATGGGCAAGCTGACTCACTTCTTATTATTTTATATTATCTTTGGGCAGAAAACCCTTTGACTCAACCTATTACATTTCGTGCTCCGCACATTTTGCAGATCTTTTCACAATATCATTACCTTAACTTATAGGCTTTAAGCCCCAAAACCCATTACGCGGGGCCTCTACTACCCAACAGGCCCCCAACATAATCATCATGACTTGTCCTGAGTCACTCGTCAGTGTGGCAATACACACTACCAAGGCTTCGGGGTCCACCATCCCTATGAGTGACGTACTACGTTCTGCTGCTCCCTCTTTGTCTCCTGCAACTCTTCTTCTAGCTCCTGCTCCATTGCCTCCACTAATTCACGCAACCGATGATGCTCATTCTTCTCTGCTCGGTTAACACAGAGCACCCGCTCATAGGATTTTAGCTCAAGCTGGGGTGCCGCATATGGGAACTCTTTGTGCCAACGCAACAAGATTCCAATTTCTTGTCTACTATATGCATTGTCTGCTACAACTTGTGTTGTAATTTTGCAAGAAAATTGTCGCCGTCTGCAAGATCCCAATCTTCAAGGTGCATCAGAGACGAATCGTTAACTGCAATTCCATCATTTGTCTCCATATTCCCAGTCTTTCCCTTATCTTTTATGGGTCGCTGGCCAGCCCATGGGTTAGGCAGTGGCATCTAGAGCAGTTCTGCTTCGTGTCTAAGAGTTTCCGGTACATCCCCTACCATTAGTGTTGAACTTTGCGCGGCACCCGCGACTGTCGATACAACTTTATCTAGAAAGACCTGCATCTCCATTTGCTATATTACAACCCCCGGGCTCACTCCTTTAGCGTCAATAATGAACAGTTCCATATGGATGAAAAGGCCCAATAGCTTACTTCTCTCAAAACCACAGATTGTTCGGCGGATGCCCACTTGTGATTTATAAGCGTTTTGAAATTCAAATTCAGCAGTTCCCTCCTTTTTTGGCTCTGTAACATGATGCCAGTGGTCGATCGTTCTGGATCTGGCTCGTATTGCATCTCTTAATTGCCCGCCACCTGCTCTCTTTTGCCATAACTCAGACATCTTGTCATGAACAGTGTTAGCAATGGTCACTTCTCTGCTTGTCGACGCAGCAGTGTAGCCACTTTTGAACAACCGCGATCCTTGTGACATACCAATGCTACGCACACCCTTGTTGTCTCATAACTCCCACACAGACTGCTTTATCGTCCCGTGCTCTCTTTCAACTGCTTGGAGTGGTGAGACTGTCCTTCAGTCAGTTAATCAGGTAGTCGGCCCACCTGTGTAGAGCTTCAGGTGACTGCTGTTTACTCTGCCCAGGAAAGGCTCTACATTCAGCTTGGCAAGCTAGACCATGCCTCCATCTGTGACTTCTTTGACTATATAGGGTCCTAGCCAGTGCATTTGGAGCTTTCCAGGGAATTTCTCGAATTTGCTGTCGTATAGTAATACAAGATCATTTTCTTTGAACATGCGCATCTTGATATGGCAATTATGCCAAGCTTTTTCCCGCTGCTTTTGTACCTGCTGATGGAATCTTGCCAGAAATCGTAACTCCTCAAGTTCTTCTAGTTTCACGATCCTTTCTTCCAAAGCCCCGCAGTCTACTATGCCTGTTGTTGCTACTATTCGCAAACTAGGTACAATGTATTCCATTGGCATGACGGCTTCCTTGCCATAGACTAACCGAAAAGGTGTCTGGCCTGTCAACTTCTTGCATGTTGTTCAGTAGGCCCATAACACAACAGGTATGCGCAAATCCCAATCATTTCACTGCGCATTACATACCTTTGTCAACTCCATCTCCAAAATCTTATTAAAAGCTTCAACGGTCCCATTTGCTTGCGGATGGCACAACGTACTTTGTTGATGATATATCTAGAACTCCTAAGTGAGTGTGCTGATAGTCTCATTCAGGAAGTGCATTCCGTGGTCACTCATTAGAATTTTTGGACATCCAAACTGCGTTAACACATTCTCAAACAAAAATTTCATAGCTGTAGCAGCCATGCAGTCCTTAACTGGCTATGCTTCTACCCATCAAGTCAAGTATTCTGTCGCGATGATGATATAGTGCGCCCCTGTCTTTCCTTGAGGTATGATAGGCCCCACAAAGTCAATCACCCATTTTTCAAACAGTTGCAGCATCATCTGTGGCTAGAGTGGCATTTCATCTTGTCACGATGGTTTCCCAGCCCATTGACATATGTCACAGGCCCAACAGTATGCTTTTGAGTCTCGATGTAGAGTTGGCCACCATAGTCTAGTGCAAACAATATTTTGTGTTGTGGTGCATCCTGCGTAATGTCCTTCTGCAACCCCCCCATGTGCTTTGGCAAGGATATGTCCTTGCTTGAATTCAGGTACATATCTGCATAATATTTCGTCGTTTCCCATTTTGTAGAGATGCCATGCAATAACAGTAAAGTTTGCTACACGTATCACCAATTCTTTCTTCTCTTGAATGGAATATCCTTGCGGCGCGGTTCCTGTGGTTAAGAAGTGGATTATATCCTCAAAGTGGCCATCCACGATGCGTACTGCATACAGCTATGCATCAGGTAGTCCTTCCTCTAAGTTTGTGGGCTCTTCGTTGTTCTCAATTTGGGACAGGTGATCTGGGCTTGCGTTTAGATGTCCCGGTTTTACGATGACTTCGAAATCGTATTCTTGAAATAATAGCAACCACCTAAAAATGTGCCCCCCGCCAACACAGGCTTATTCACTAGGTATTTTAGCACAAAGTGATCAGTATACATCTTAAAGTGTCCTTCGAGTAAATAGTGGTGGTATTTCTAGAGCACGTATACCATCGCAAACCCATCATGCTCAATAGTGGAGTAGTTATTCTCCGCTTTGGATAGTCGTCATTTTGTGAACGTGATCGGGTGATCAATTCCTTCCTCTCCTTCCTGTGTGAGTACAACACCCAACGCGATACACAACGCGTCAACATGCACGTGAAATTCGATGTCCCATTTCAGAAAGACCAAAATGGGAGCTGATGCCATCTTCTCCTTGAGAGTCTCTAGACTTTTGTTACATTCCTCATTCCAACAGTAAGTAGTGTCCTTTTTCAACAACTGTTCCATTGGTGCTGTGATCTGTGCATAGCTCTCAATGAACTTCCAATAGTAACCAGTGTGTCCAAGCATCACACGCAGTTCTTTGACACTGCACGATGCTTGCAAATTGAGTATTACAACAATCTTTTCCGGATCCACCATCAGGCCTTGCTTACAAACCACATGGCCGAGCAAGTTTTCGAAGGGGACGAGGAAAGTACACTTCTTTAGATTTAGCACAATCTAGTGTCATCGGCAAGTATACAACATTAACTGTAAGCTCGCGATATGTTTCTTGACTAGCCCAAATACAGTCCAATTCCTTGAATGCAGCTACCATGATGCGCGACAATATAGCCAGCGTGTTCTTCAGTCCAAAAGGCATCACAGGGTACTAAAAACAGCCCCATTCAGTGGCAAACATTGTTTTACTCCTATCCTCTGGTGCGATCTTGATTTGGTGGTACCCCGAGAAATTGTCCGTGAAGGAGTAGGCTTCCTGTCCACCCACATTTTCCAGTACCTCATCTGTAAATGGCGTCGGGAATGGATCGTTAACACATGCATCGTTGAGCTTCTTGAGATCCACGCAGATGCGAATTTCACCCTTTTGTTTTTTCTCCAGTACCACCATAGGACTTACCTAGTTGGATTCCTCCACTGGTTCAATTATTCATGCTGCCAGCATTTTATCCAACTCTTTGCGGACCTTTGTTTTGTATTTTGGATTCAACCGATAAGGGCGTTGCTTGACTGGCCTTGCGTCTGGCTTTAGGGTTATCTTCATCATTCCCAAGTCTTCCAAGATCCCTTTTAACTCCGTGATTTTAGTCGGAAATAAATTTTGATATTCTCAAAGTAACTCGATGACCTTCTCCACCGTGGCATCATCCCAATAGTCCCCAAGCTTTGCATAATTCAGCTCCTCCTCCGTACCAATGTTTACCTGTTTTGTTTTCAGCGACATGGTGATGTCGGGATCCTCAATTGCTAGTCTGCGAACCTCACGACTCCCCTCTGTTTCCGGAACATTGATGTTTCTGGGGTCATCCTCATCATCTTCTACCTGCACATTGTAGAATTCTAGGGCTTGGTTCAACTGATGCGGCCAATCTGGCTGCACTATTTCCTCTGGTTCTAGTGGTACTTTGAAAATGGCAGCCTTCACAGCTTGCAACGCATCATCAACAGTATCCATCCATTGGTCTTCAAATAATAATGTTAATAAAAATCCTTCACGCAAGATATCCCATTCGCCTGTACCATGTCAGAGTTCTGTTTCAGTATACCAGTTCCTTGGGATGACATCTAAGGTATGATAAAATAAGTGTACCTACTCAAGCTGGGTTTCTTCTCCATAGGCCTGGGTCCATCTGGTAAGGTGCATACGGGGGTCATCACATCCGTCGTATTTCTCAGTTATCCGTAGTTCCAGCTTCCCAAACCTTATCTGCATCATCCGCCTGTAGCCATGCCAATCTTCAAAAGTTCCTTCATGTGTTCCCCACCAATGCGTAGTTGTTGCATGCAACACCCATTTTAATGCATCAAACCGCTAGTGTTCTGGTACTGTGCCCTCAAACTTGGTCAAGAATTCATCCACCGCTGTCAACCCATCATACATTGGCAGTTCTCGATCCTGAACTTTAACACAATACAACAACCTAGTCATCATATTGCAGTTTAATGTTGTTACTCTGTTTAACCTATTATACCATCGTTCATCTTCTTCATCTCAATCTAAAAGGCAGGCTTCTGCACATTCCCAAGATATTCTTCCTTATGCGGTGAGATTTACCCAATCCTGATCGCGCGCCGTTATCTTGTAGATATGATACAAGTCCTCCTCACTTCCATCGTCACGTATGGGTTCAGTGTAGCACGCTCCTTCAGTCGAGTCTAGAAGAACATCTACGCGTAGGGTCTTCTTCTCAAATATCATCTTCCGGTTCTTTAGATTGATTACTCCATTCATATCCGTGGCCCAGTCTATCCCTAATAATGTGGGGTAAGGGTTACTGTCATCCACAATTTTTACTACCTCAAAGTCTGTTTGTGTGCTCGCACCTTCTATAGCCACTGTGACTCCTTGTAATCTCCCCATGGGCAAGATCTTTTGTTGGTTTACCATCCGTAATTGAATAGGAGACCACTATAATGTGGGCCTGCCCATGCGTTCCCAAGTCTGTTTAGGTAGTACGTTTGCATCCGAGCCTAAGTCCAGAATGATCTGATCCATCTCATAGTTGCCGATCTGCGTCGTTAATCGCATTTCCCATCCAGTGCGTGAAGCATGTTTTCCCAATTTCCAGACCACACGAGGTGCACCGAGCCTTGCGCACCTAGTTATCAGCTCTTGTAATCCCTTAACTGCCTTATTATCACGTAGTAGCTTCATAGATGTCTATAAAAGGGTAGTTCACATCGAAGGATCCATTTCCTGCTCAGGTTGATTCTCACTACCTGAAGTAGAGACCTCCGCGAAGCTCTTCTTAGCTTTCGTAAATGTCTTATTCGCGTGCTCCAAGTTGAACTCATGCTACTTTGTAGGGTTTTTGCAAACCCCTGGGCCTACCTCGGTTAATTTCCCCTTATCTTCCCTTGTAGCTGCGCCACTTCTGAGCATCAAGTTCACGTTGCAGTCTTCCTCGCACGATTCGGACCTCATCATTTGGACGTTCTGTGTCGCCGTAGGTTGCGCTACCCTTTTCTCACGTATCTGCTCTATCAGTGTGGGGAAATCTATCATTTCATGATCGAACTGCTCGTAGTAGGGGCACGATATTTTGGTCGGGTTAGTACAATCATGCGCATAGTGCCCGGGTCCTTCGCAGTTATAACAGATTAGCTGCCCGCGGCCCCTTCCGGGCTCCATTCCTCCCTGTCCTCATTCGCATCCTTGGAACCCACCGCGCGCTATCGCCGCAGCTAGATCCTGACTTCGTGCCTCAATCTGCATCTTGTAGGCAGGTGTTCGATCCATCAAAAATTCATAACTACGGCAGTCTCGTTCCTCGTGGCCCACCAATTTGCAAAAATTGCAAAATAGCTGTTGGGGGGTCTGAGTAAACTTTTGCAGTAGGTGACAGTTGTCCGTGTTGTTCTTTCCTCCCACCTCAAAGATTGCGCACTAGAGCGAGGGTGCCATGCTTGGCCCTGCCGGTGCCTCTAGTCGCAACGACATTGGTCCCTCCGCTGCCAAATAGTTTGCAAAGACTAGACAGTGATCCTTATCATGGCCCTGGCTTCTACATTTTATGCACCACACTTCCTCCCGTGCTTTTGGCCAGGGTGCCTTATCTTGTTTCAAACTCTGCATTTCTAAACACAGGTTTTGTATTTGCATGTGGATCTATTGAACTCCCAACCCAGGATCCTGTATTGGAGTCTCATGCAACCTCATTGCTATTTCTAATGCTTCAGCCTGAGTCGAGATCTTTTGCTGTGATAGCGCCATTCGTAGCTGTGGTGCTAAAGACGCCACAAAGCACGTGCAATGCAGCCATCCATTAGCATCATGTTAACTTCTCGGATCATACTTTTCAATCTCTGATCCAAATCTCAAGTAGTTTCACGTGGCAGCATCACAATCTCCTTGAACCCGATGATTGATTGCATCTCTGATTTCAGTCGGCTAAACTCTTTGTTCAATGCATTGCAAATCTCTGCTATCCTGGCATTTGGGTGACTGCTAGAGTGCTTGATATACGAAGTCAACACGGGGTCCTATAGCGCACTCACCAGGATAGCCTTTCTAATATTATCATCCGTAACTCCGTGTGCTTCCCATACTGCCCTTACTACGAACCAAAACAGTTCTGGATCTTCACTTCCTACTCCTTTGAATACCGGCAACTTGATGACACTCATCATGTTAAACTTTTGGTTTGCACATGAGTGTGCTAGTGCCAGCTATGAACTCGTACCGTTTCTGATCCAACCAATCTTCGATCTCTTTCTTCGTAGGGTTTCAAAATTTTGACATCAGACAACCCTTAGGTAGATCTCAATCTCGGAAATGGAACCATTTGTTATCTTATTGGGGCCTGACCCAAGTTCATAAAAGTTATTAGCCAAACAAATCCCGCACTACCAGCCCTTTCGGCAACAGTCCGCGTAGCGCGGACTGAAGTCTCACCTGAGGTAGTAGGGGAGGGTACTGGAACTAGGTTTCCGTACCCTTGGGATGTCTTGATGTAGTGTAGAGGGTCATGAATCTTTCTACGCTCCTGTGCTACTTTGCGCAGGTCTCTGTCCTTCGCGTAGATCTATGCCAGTTACTTTCCCGAATCTTATTACTTATATATATTTCTTACAAATCTGATCTTCTTCTTGCAGTTTTTAAGCAACAAGTAACAATAAACCCAATGCACGCAATCACAATTTTTAAAGACAATGCATAAATTTTGAACCTAAACAACAGATAGAATTGCGATAAAGCACACGATGATTCAAAAGTTCTTATCTTTATTTATCTCCTGTCAATACAACCAGATCCACCCTGCGCACTCAGCTACAGGGGTTTGCGCACACAGCTACGGACTCTACTAGGCCTCTACACACACAGTTGCAAAGCCTCTATCTATCTACCAACACCCTTGACTCAGACTTACAGATGCAAAGAAACTATTAATTCCAAAAACCCATAACACATCAGATCTTCTTCCAAAACTGATTTCTACCCTTAGAGCCTCGCTCTATTTATACATGTGGACCATGGGTAGGCTGACTCACTTCCTATTATTTTATATTATTTTTGGGCGGAAAACCCTTTGAATCGAACTATTACATTTCGCACTCCGCACATTTTGCGGAGCTTTTCACAATATCATTACCATAACTTATAGGCTTTAAGCCCCAAAACTCATTACGTGGGGCCTTTGCTATCCAACAGAAGATGAGGTGGAATGAGTGTGAAGGTAGCAGGCGGTTACAAGTATAGGTTCGAGGACTTCCACAATGAACGCAGCCAGGGCAGCCACGATGAAGTAGTATGGGCACCCGTCTACAACGAAGGAGACGACTGTATGTTGTGCAACCATCGACTCAACTGAATCTGCGCGTAACAAGGGTTCACTGGGCCAATAAGACCGTAAACAAAATAGGTTGTGCGAGGAGAACTCTATCCCTGGACAGATGCGCTGAAACTAGGGAAGTAACGAGAATTTCGCCGACCACTGCCCTTGAAGTTCGACCGGAACAAGAAGATATGGATGAAGGGATCCAGTAGTTGTAGGAAGCCATTTAGTGTGGCAGCGTGAGGCTTCGCGGACTAGAGGAAGTGGGGGCAAGGCTAAGGAGGAAAAGTGAGAGGCTGGACGAAGAAATTGATAAAATAAAAAGAAGAGTCACACCAATGGGCCCCGCGAATGTGCGAATGAGGGGACCAGACCTGGCTGGCCCTCCTACGATACTAGAACAAGCCATGACCCTACTATCTGTTAGAGTCGGTCTAGTCATACCTCCATCAGAGATCAAAAACTCTTTGTTGCATTTCATTTTTAGGAATCTCATCCAGTCTAGTCAGTTGCATTCTGTTAGGAAGCATAGATAATCTGATGGAAGGGCCTTGTCACTCATTACCCCTCATGCCTTATCCTGCTGGCTCAGGTCTGTTCATCAAATCAATTTTAAGGTCATTTACAGTCCTGTTTGATGTCTAGGTCAGCAAAGAGTTATTTTAGTCATTAGGTCTAGGGTTTAATGCCAGCAGGCCAGAGGGAGGATCAGAATAAGTTTTCATCACAAAATTTCGTTGTTATATTGCTTGATCGTGACTTTTCTTCAAAACCCTGTTTTGAAGAAAGTCGTCATTTTGTTCTTTGTAATAAATGTCATGTACATTTTTCAAGTTTCCAGTTGTCAAAATCTCCAGGCGCAGCCCTGGTCATCCTTTGTCGTATTCAAAATCAGTCATCCCTGCAAAATTTGACAAAAAGTTTCATCATTCAAGTTCAAAAGTCAGAGGAAACAAAGGAACAAAGTTTGTTTTAAAATGTGAAAAGAGCCGAAGCCAAAACATTACAAAAATGGGTTTGTACGAAGCAAAAATCAAGTTCTCAATTATATAAGGTAATTCCATTGTTTTTACAACCAATCTGCATGCCAAAGACATCACAAAAAGTCGAGTATAAATGTGGAGGAACAAAATCATGGTTTGAAATCGGGACTGTGCATTGTAGTTGTGTGTGCGACGCATAGGCACGACGCAATGCACAAAAGCATTTTCCACAATGTAATTTTGCACTGGTACGGTGCATACAACCCACGCAGTGCACTGGGTTGTGCGCGCGGTGCACAAGGCCGACAAGCAAAACTTTCATCACTGCTTCCAAAAATTTCAAAACAAGTTAGTTTTCCTCACGCCAAGCATACACAGGAGACCAACATAGGTTCTTGGTCATGTTCATGTTGCAACACACACCCGTCCAACAGAAGCATTGTGGTCCATGGCTGAGGGTGGTCCAATGTCATTGCTGCCATTGACTGTTAGTGCAGTAGATAAAGATACATATGAACCTATCAATGGGGAAGCTAAAATATCTTCGGTAAAAACTTTACTTGCTGCTCCAATTTTTCGCATGATGTTTGTGGCTGTACAACATCCAGGTAGTGTGGTAGAACTGTGTCAAGGACGTGCACCTGAAGTCCTTGCTCAATTACTCCATTATCTGCTACAGATGCTATCTTGTGGTGAACCTGGAAAGGAAAAGGCAGAAGCAAGAGATGAAGAACTCGTTGCTGCTATTGTATCACTTTGTCAGTCTCTCCATTGCAATATTGGATTAAAAGTACATTTTTTTCAATAATTTTCTTTTAAATTTGAAGATGTGGAGTGGCTGTAGTTATGGACTACAAAAAAAGATTCTGTCTTCAATTGCATAAATGGTTTTTACAGAAGCAACAGTAATGAGGACTGCTAATGCTATCCAGTTGCTTCTTGATGGCTGTCGTCGATGCTATTGGTTCATTCATGAAGATGATTCTATAGGTTGCTCGTGTACTGCATCTCATCTATAGGTTTGTGGTACAACCAAACACATCCTGAGCAACCATGTTTGTTGAGACCTCCATTTCTTGTGGTGGCATAGAAATGCTTCTTTTCTTGTTGAAGAAAGAAGCAGAAGCTGGTGACGGTATGGTTTATGAAATTTCAAGTAGCAGTGATACAGCAAACCAAGAGAAAAATGATAATGTTCAAATAAATGGAGTTACTAGTACAGAAGGGAAACAAGATGGTCATTTGCACCGTTCTAGTTCACAATGTCAAGTTGACAGTATTATTGCTGATAAAATAGAAGATGATGAGTATAAACATATTGGAATCAAAACTAGTGAGAATGATCAAGGTTCCAGTAAAAAATGTCCTCAGCCAGAGAAGTATTTACAGGAAGAACTATAGGCGGGATAAGCTTTTCAATTAGTGCAGAGAGTGCAAGGAACAATTTCTATAATGTAGACAACGGTGATGGTATAATGGTTGGCATTATTAGTCTTGTGGGTGCTCTTGTTGTAGGAGGCCAGCTAAAATTTTCAATTGCCACGACGTCTACTTTTATGCCCAGTCTGTATTCTGGAAGTGGGCAGTCCGAAGAATAGAAGAGGCCGAGGAAATCAAGATGGAAATCTTTGATAGGTGTATGGAATATGTTCCACCATGTTCTTTACTCGTATCATCACTATATATGAGCGAAATAACATGTATGAAAAGTTGCTACATCAAAATGAAAGCACCCCAAATGTTGCAAAGGATGCTAATTATAAAAATTTGTTTTTATTCAAACAGTAAAGGGAAGGTGAAAAGTCAAAGACCGAAAGCCAAAATTAAAACGAAGAATATCTACCAAAGCAGAGAGATAGGAACAGATTGCCTATTTTGTCCTCATTCACGATTTCATGGGATCCACGCTACAGTTTTTGCCTTTTAATTGGTCATCAGAGAAATTCAAGTGGAACGCTGTTCTGTCTTTAGAACAGATGAATGGCTCTTTTTCTATCTTCATAATTTCAGTTGAAACAGCTCCTTATTTTCATCGATTTGTTTTCCCACCTCTGAGTTTATTTATTGTATTGTAAATCATTTGTAAAGGGAGAGTTATGAAAAAAGTGTGGAGGAAAAACTCAGTGCTTCACTGTACAATTTTAGCAAAGAATTAATAAAAATGATGCAGCTCTGATTTTTGAGATTCATGTGGTATGAGTTTAGCATATGTCTCTTCTTTCTATTTCATATGTATTTTGTTATGTTTTACCATTCATTCATAATCATTTTGGGTTGAATGCTTTTAAGTAAGAAAGGTAGAATAAAGTTTATATTCTCGGCCTTGAAAAAGCATTCATGCTCTGTGTGTATTCTTCTGTTTGAAAAGGATTCATGTGTTATGACCTTTTCAGCGTTCTCAATAGTCTTTCCACTCCATATTATTTCAATTTAATTGCTAAACTTCCTGCCAATCTTGCCTCATGAAATACCCTGTGTATTTGAGTTAATTTCTCTGCTTATGCTATCCTTTGTCCCATACAACCCTGAAAATTTAGTCATTCATTAAATTATCTCTTTCATATTTATTTACTAGCCTAAAATTAGTATTCATTTTGAGTCATCTCAGACCCTATTGTTTATTTTTACTGAGTGTGACCCGGAGAGAGCCCTCTCTTGTCCTCGTAGGGCTAGCACGAGGCTGAGCATGGTTTGATGTGGACCTAGAACCTTGCCTTTTCAGCTTGAGGCAAATCTAGGCTCTAACACTATCATGGTTGCGCCTGCACCCTACTAAACAAGGATGCACAGATTGCGATGTGCTACCTGATGCAAAGGTACGCGACGAGTGCCCACAACCCAGGCTAGTAGGGAAGAGGAAGGCTCGCACGAGGGGTGCGACCACCTGAATATCTATAGGAGGCCCAGTCTTAGCGCTACACGTAGTTGAAAGAGGGCGCGGGGCGCGGGACTATAAAGAAGTCTGCATGAAGGTTGTGCGATTCGGAGGTGGCGTGCAGTGCCAGTAAAAAGAATAGAATGCGTATGCGTACCATGGATGCATTGCCATGCGGGAAGGATGCAAGGTGACCGTTGCAGCTACTATTCATGACAAGATGTCCCATTTAAGACACCGAGGAGCGGGTGGCGGGCCATTAAGACACAAGGCTGAAAGGATTTGCCGCCAAAATCTCATTAATACACCACGAATGAGGAGCATGGCCAAATTTGAAGTTGAAAGGGTATATAAAGCACAGGTGGCTTGTTACCACACACCCTTTAGCCCCTTACATAGTAAGTTGTTTAGGGTTCAAATAGAGCAGCACAGGATGAATGAGGCAATCATAAGAGGAAGCCCATGGTTTAAAGACCTGCCGAAGGTAATACAGGAGTCCCTACTCAGGTCAATATCCACAGCCAAGGATGTTACAGCTGAAATCGCTAACTCACCCAGTACGCCGCGGACCAAGAAGAACCCACAAGTAGTAGGATCGGTCCGAATGTCTCCGCGAAATCCACGATTCAGCAAAGTGTCGATGAAGGAAAAAGGAAAAACCGTTACTATTGAGAGCGATGAAGAGGAAGAGGATCCTCTAACCTATGTTGAAGAAATAGAACTTGAAGAAGAAATAAAAGAAGATATCTATCCAGTAAAGCGACCCAAGTATGTTCCTCCAAGGAAAGGGAAGGCCAAGGTACCTAAAGATTTGGATGTCGCTGACAACATAGTCATCACCCCATCTCTCCCTAAAGGGGTTATGTTTGAAGGCACAACAACCGACGGCATCCCGACTATGAAATTTGAAGACTGGGACCTTGCGGATACTGAGAAGTTTCCCCATTTGGAAACTAGGAAATTAATGGAGCAAAGCACGGAGGGGGTTGTTACGACACTATAGCCGCAAGAATGGCTGCGAAAGGTAGAAGAGGCTGGGCTACTCTGCCTCCTGTCAATTCCAAATTTTCATCGGCCCCCCATTAGAATATTGGTCATCAAAACTGCTCTACCTAGTCCATGATGGGTACTTATGGATAGACAAACCCATCCCCATCATGGTGGAGCTCATTCATAGGATCTCTCGGCTTCCCTGTGAAGGCAGGGACCCTGCGAAAATCGTTGATATGAGTGGTGATTTGACGATGATGGAAGCCCTGAAAAAGAAATACAAATTGGAGAAAAAGCAGAGAGGGTATGCTATTGATAGTATTCTGGACAAAGGGGTCTGCATTGCTACCTAGTTGCTGGCGGGCAAAGTGATGCGGAAATGTTGAGGCAACGAGGTCCGAGAAATAGTCGTTGCGCTAGCTGAGAATTGCACAAAAGGGGAACGGTTCAATTGGGTGTAGTTCCTCTATGATGAATTCCTGACCAACTGCAGGGAGGCCTAAGAGGAGGGTAAGACCTTCCACTATGTGTGGTTGTTGTTATCCATCCTTTTGGTTACAAGTGAATTACCCAAAGATAGTCAATTTCCTTCCCTAAACTAGGATTGGCCAGAGGCTGCAAAATACGCCTTGCTCTGGGCCACAAAGGATGTCGCAAGAATCCGAGAAGTCAAGATTTTCTGGATACTAATGGAAGCCAACATCCGACAGTGGATCAACTAGCAACCCTGTCTATCTACTGAGATATATGATAGTGTGAAAAACGTAGCCGATTTTAAGGCAGATATGCACCATGTATACATCCGAGCACGCAAGGATCCAAAACAGATGTGGACCACACTTCCCTTCATTGCCATTGACAAGGCTATTTTTGTGGTACTGGATATCTGGCCACCAAAGTGGCGTGGACCAGATGCGATAGGGCATGATGAGCCCACCATCCAAAAACAGAAGGCTGAGGGCAAGCGCTTAGCACAACAGAAGCGGAATGAACAACACACTGCGGAAGTACGGACGGCCCGGGAGGCATTGTAGGCTTCTACAGGTAAGGCAACAGTAGGAAGGGCTACTACAACAGAGGAAAAAAATGGCCAGAATGTGAACATAGAGCTGGCCATAGATATAGGGATGGAAGTTACGGCGCCAACCACCACCAATTCGCCCTTAAAATGACCATGGCCAACAGAATGGTCAAAGCCACAGAAGAAGACCAAGGCATCTAAGTTGGACAGGGAACTTGTCACATTGACCAAAGGTCAACTGGGCAACATCAGGGATATAGTTCGCGAAGTCACCTGGGAGGCGCTCGATGAGGCCATGATGGAGTAACAGACTGTGTTGGGGGTGCTCCGCACACAGTTGCAGGAATTCGGAGTACGGGCCTCCCAGCCAGGAATCGTCGCTACCCATGGAGCTACGAGTTTTTCAGCAATTGAGCAGCTGCTACAGGCCAAAATGGTTAATACTATTGTACTCCCGATAGGAGCATTGACAACAGACAATGCGGCAGACAGAGCTGTGGTAGGCCGGCTTACGGGGCTTAGCTTAAATTTGGCTACCCTCCCACGCGAGACTGATGAGCCCCAAAAATGGGTAACTATATGGGCTCATTCTGCCTATTATTTTCATTTAATCCACCATTATCCATAGTTTTGTGCATGTTTTTGAATATATTTATGTCAATAGAGTGAATGGGGATAGTCACTTTGCCACATAGTCTAATGAGTGTTTATTGCAGATTTTTGGACATTTTTGGACAAAGACAAGGAATTTATGAGCAGATTGGCAGCCAAACTCAAGGAAATAGGGCTGAGGACTTATAGGAGGGGTGTCTCCTTCATTAATGACCCCTTCCACAAATTCTCTATTAGCAGCTCAGAGCACAAAGGCCCACAGTGATGATTCCAAGGGGCAGCCAAGCTAGTCTAGTAAAGTTGCTGTTATCTTCAGTTTTATGCAGCTGAGTTCCTTAAGTTTAGGAGGACTATTGGGAGTCCAAACTTGTATAAATAAGAAGGCTTCAAGCCTCAATAGGTTAGCCATTTCATAGTAGATTTTCACACTTTTGTGCAGCCTTGTACTCAGCTCATTTTCGAGCTCTTTTTGAAGACAGTTTTGTGATGTAACTGCTATTTTCTGATAAATGAAGATGAATCCAGTTTTGAACCAGCACTAATCTTTCCTAGAGGGCTGAAGCTCTTGGGTTAGGGCCCAACCCAAGTTTCCCAACACCTCCTTTGTGTATTTATATGCTTTTTCTTGCATTCATGAGATAGTTTCTGTTGTTTAGGTTAAATCTTGCTTTGTTCATTAGGTTGCTTTTGATGGTTAGAATAATTATTCTCACTTCAAGTTGATTAGATAATTTGCTGCAGTAACAGAAAAATATCCAAAAAGGCTACCAAGCAGGTCTTGATCTCCTTTCTCCCTCCTTGGGACCATGATTTGAGATCAAGGCACTATTGCTACCACCAAAAACATTGTTCTTGCTTTCCAATGCAATTTCTAGTGTGAGATTTCGAGTTGGAGAAGTTGATATCAGTTGGATTCACATGTTAGATCTTTTCTTGTTCATTTACCATGTCTTTCTCACATAATTTTTTGTCCATAAAGTTCTGTTCAACATTTCTATGGTTTTAGGTCAGATTTTAGGTCAAAATATGCAAAACTCTATTTTTCGGTTCTTGCTTGGGTCAGTTTTGAAAAGTAAGTGTGTAGCTCACTCATAGAACACCCCAGCTTATCATTCCTCCAAAACATAGCCTGTACCAATTCATCTCTTAAGATTTCCCCTCTCATTTGCCTCATTTCACCAAACTACCCTAATTCCTGCATTTTTCCACAAAGTTGCTTTCTTGACCTTTGAACAAATCCAACCATCTCCTTCATTCCTGATCTTCATTGACAGAGTCCTAGACCCATCAACACCTCCATATAGCCTTCATTCTCCTTTTCCCATCAATTTTCCACCTTCAAATCTCCGAAAACCACTTTCGGCCTCCTCCTGTAGATCCCCTGCAGCCTCCTGTAGAAGTTCATGCGAGTGATTTTTCAAAGTCTGATCGCAACAGAAGTCTCTAGAAGGGTACTAGGGACTTCTTAGGACCTCTCCACACCTTCCTCACCTCCTGCAAAAGCTAAATCCATCTCTCTTCGCCACCAAACCTCTGCACAGTCACAACTAGTTAAAACACAAGCATAATAATTCCACATAAAATTGCTCAAAAGTACAAAAAGATGAATTCTTCTCATTTCTCTTTAGAAGTAGCTTGAATACATGAATTTTACCTTTTCAGTAGTCAATGGCATCCATCTTAGTAGTTTCCATCTCTTTTCTCGCAAAAGTAGGGTTAGTAGGTAAAAATAGGGTTTGCGTTTCATTTCAGTTTTCATTTTCTTTCTGCAAGAAAAATAGCCTCTTTCAAGTTAGCTTTCTTTCATCACAATTAAAATATTCTTCTGAGAACTCATAGAAGTTGGCTTAAGTTCCTAGCAAACTTATGCCAGCTGATCAAGTGACGACTTGCAGTAAGAGCTAGTACTTGTGCATACAACACCGTCACTTCCAAGTTTGTTACAAACTACTAGGTTGATAAAAGTAAAGTAGGGAGCCCCAGGAGTTGCAACATTATTGTTGCAATCCTGGAGCTCACCATATTTTTGCAACCATTTTCGGGGAAGCATCAGAGTGTTTTGTGATTACTACTTTTCTTCTATTTTCTACTACAACATTCTGCTAAATAGTTTATTTCAGCAAGAGTAGAGTAGTTGTTTCATTTCAATTCTGCAAATTCATTTCAGCAAGCGTAGATTAGGAATTTCCTACTTTCATTTCAATAGATCCTACTTTCATTTCAATTCTGCAATTTCATTTCAGCAAAATAGATTAGTAATTTCCTACTTTCATTTCAATTCTTCAATTTAATTTCTGCAAAATAGATTAGTCATTTCCTGCTTTCATTTCAATTCTGCAATTTTCATTTCAGCAAGGTTTATTTTAGTTAGTTGCAATTTTCTGTTCGATCCATTTCAGTTTTTCCAGGTACAACTAGAAAAAGAAACACAAAAATCACCCAAAAAGAGATTTCCTTTCATGCCTCATAGGAATAGAGACAATTCAGAAAAATTCTTACCCAACACCCCCACCACATCACTAAGTCACCCTTCTCTCTTCTTTAGTGGCAGCGATCCAAAAGAACCTATAGGTGAACCTCTAGAGATATACGAAGATCCCATAACGGAAGAAGTGCAAGAAACCATTCCTCCTGAAACCATGGTTGAAAACAAAAACGTTAGAGGAAATGGGGAAAGAATAGAAGGTGCCTTTCCTATCCGAGAGACCAATGGGGACACAAAGATGAAAAACATAAGTCCCTCAACCTTACCTCACTTCCATGGATTGACCACCAAAGGCCCTGATATCTTTTTGTTTAAGTTTGCTATTCTTTGTCGAACCTATGACTATGCAAAAGACAAGCAGAAGTTGAAACTCTTTCCCTCTACCCTCAAGGATGCAGCATTATGCTGGTTCATGGGGTTACCTGGAAATAGTATCACAACTTGGGCTCCAGCAAGCTTTTAACAACAAGTACCGGGACTACTGTAGGTCAAAGGATACCAAGGAAGAAATCTTCCGAATGACCATGTGAAGTGATGAATCTTTAGAAGACTATGAAGAGAGGTTTCAACTCAGTTATAAAAGGGCCAGGTGCACACTTGACCCTGAATCTCTGATGTTGGTTCTGCTCAGAGGAGTCCCTGAAGACCTTCTAGATACCCTCCATTTGCTGGCTGGGGGAGACATCTACCAGCTACCTTATGATGACATAAAGACTATGTTTAGAAACCATTCTAGAGCAGCCGGAAAGAGAGGTAGGGGAAGTCAACCTTTAGCCAGTACCCCCTTATCTAGTTCATCCCTTAAAAACAAACTTGCAAATCAAATCGAAGATTTCAAAAGCGAGATGAGGCAGACTATTGCCATGCAAGTGGATACCTTGCGAATCCAAAGGAAGCAAGAAGAAGCCGAGAGGGCTTTGGCCATCTTTTGTCCCAAGTGCACTAGAAAGCATCCTAGGAACGAATGTCCATTGCACTCTGTAGAAGTGTGTTTTTTCTATGAAGAAGACCATCGTACAAGTCAGTGCCCTTCCTTACCCGGATTCAAAGCTATGTACCAAGGGGTTGAAGGAGCCACTGAACCACTCTATTTCATGAACCAAAGGAGGCCACATGGACCTAGACCTTACCAGCAAGGAATTCAAGGGGCATCCCAGGCTCATTACAAACCAAATCAAGACAATTCCATTCCTTCTTGGGGCCCCCCTGCTCATCCTTCCTGGTCCACAGCCCCTCCTTGGTCGTACCCATCTCAATATCATACTCAACCAGTTGCTCATTCTTTTCACTCCTATGCTCAGCCACAACCTTAGTGGAATGCACCTCATCAAGGGTGGAGGCCCCAATACAACTCTCCTCCTGCTCTTTTTCCTCCACCACCTGTTCAACCACAACCATTACCTCCTACTCCTCCAAAACAACCCCAAATACCTGCTCAATCGAACCCAAACCCCAATAACAGACAGGCCCAACAGGTATATACTGGAGAAACAACATGTCCTACCTATGTTGTGGAGATTTAGGAGATCAACCTACGATTTGGGAAGGTTCTCCTAGATAGCCAACCTCCTCCTAAGGAGGATGAGGAAGAGAAACAGGAAAGTGAACCAAAAACCATTCCACCCTTTCTTGAGAGACTAACTAGAACCACACAACCGAACCCAGAAGAAACTGAACTTCTGGGAGAAATAAAACAGTTATGTGTAAAAATACCACTTCTCCAAGCCATAAAAGATGTACCAATCTACAACAAGTTGATCAAGGAGAAGTGCTTTCGGCACTCAGGCAGGTGCAAGATAGATGCCCCAACTATCAATGTCATAGGACAATTGTCTGACCTGATGTTGGGGTAGGTAATCTGTCTGAAATATCTGGACCCTGGGAGTCCTGTAGTCGATGTCCAAATCAATGGCACCATAATCCCCCACATCTTGATTGATCTAGGGGCTGGCATTAAAGTGATGACTAGGGATACTATGCTCAAACTCAACCTTCAGGGTTCCCTAAGAAAGACCTCAATAGTACTGTAGTTGGCAGACCACTCCACCGTGACCCCTGAGGGGATTGTGGAAGATGTAATGGTCTCTAATGACTCCTGGGAATACCTTGCTAACTTCCTGGTTCTTCAGCCAAAGGCAAAACTCACTGGGTATCCTCTCATCCTGGGAAGACCTTGGTTAGCTACTGCATATGCTTACATCAGTTGTCGAGCTGGGAGCATGACCATCAAGAATGGGCATATGTCCAAACAACTAGTCCTATATCCTCCTACCCAACCTCTGCTAGAACATGAATTACCTCTTTGGTTGGAAGAGGAAGATGAGGATGAAGTCTACTCCACACCATTATGTACAGTAGAAGCTACCATGGGGGGTCCAAAAATCGAGGATGATCTTATTGAAAACTTGATTCAGAATCCACCCCCTAGCGTATTGCCATTACAAGAGTTGGTGGAAGAAACCCAAGCCAATGCTTTAGTTGATATCTGTGTGGCTGACTCGACCTCTCTCTGAGTTTAGAATGTGGAATTCGGTCCAGAAAAAACCTTGAAGATCAACTCATCCCTATCCATCTCTTAGGAAAAAGAATTGTGTAGCTTGTTCAACAACCACTTGGATGCTTTTGCTTAGAGCTATAACGAGATGAAGGGAGTCCACCCTTCAATCTGTACTCATCACATTTACATTAAGGAAGATTGTAAACCAGTTAGGCAGCCTCAAAGGAGGATGAATCTAGCCCTTAAGGACATTGTCAAAGTAGAACTGCAAAAGTTGCTGGATGTAGGATTCATCTACCCCATCTCTGATAGCGAATGGGTTTCTCCTTTGGTGCTAGTGCCAAAGAAAAACAGAAGTGGAGAATCTGTGTCGATTATCGGGAACTAAACAAAGCCACCAAGAAGGACCATTTCCATTTGCCTTTCATAGATCAAGTGTTAGATGGCCTGGCAGGGAAGACGTTTTTTTTCCTTCCTAGATGGGTTTAGCAGGTACAACCAGATCCAAATCAGCCCGAAAGACCAAGATAAGACCAATTTGACTTGTCCATGGGGTACTTTTGCCTATCGGGTCCTTCCCTTTGGGTTGTGCAATGCTCTTGCCACTTTCCAGAGAGCATTACTGAGCATATTTGCTGAACTGGTTCATGATTCAGTGGAAATCTATATGGATGACTTTACCTCTTATGGTTCTAACTTCCAAGAAGTTTTAACTAACCCGAGGAAAGTTTTAGCCAAGTGTATTGAAATGAACCTGTCCCTCAATCTTGAAAAATGCGAATTCCTGATGACTGAAGGGACCGTGCTAGGTCATACAATTTCTCAGCAAGGATTACAAGTGGATCCCAACAAGATTGTTATCATCCAAAGGGTCCCACCTCCTCAAAAGGTAAAAGATGTTTGGAGTTTTCTAGGCTTAGCATGGTATTATAGAAGATTCATTAAGGATTTTAGTAAGCTAGCCTCTCCATTATTTAGCCTTTTGGGAAAAGATACTGAATTCATATGGACTAAAAACTGTCAAGAGGCTCTGGATGCCTTGAAAGGTAAGCTGGTAACTGCCCCAGTCTTGAGAGGTCCAAACTAGGCCCTACCTTTCCACATTCACACAGATGCCTCGAACAAAGCTATAGGAGCAGCCTTAGGGCAGGTTGAAGAGAAGCTGTCGTATGCCATATATTTTTTCAATGAAAACCTGTCCAAGGCAAAATTAAACTACATTGTAACCGAAAAAGAGCTCCTAGTTGTAGTCCATTCCCTAAACAAGTTCAGACACTACATCACTGGCTATCAAACATTCGTACACACTGATCATGCTGCAATTAGGTATTTGATGAATAAACGTGATGTAAATGCTCGTATCATTAGATGGTTACTTTTATTGCAACAATTTGATTTGACCATTATTGATAAGCCAGGTAAGGAAAATGTTGTTGCCGATTTTCTGTCTAGACTAGATCTACCTACAGGTGAAGAAGGAATGGTGGATGATCAAATGCCAGATGAACACCTATTTGCTATTTCAGTACTCTCTCCATGGTTTGCTGATATAACAAATTATTTGGTTTCAGCATAGTTCCCGCCACACCTGTCCTCAAAGGAAAAGAGCAAGATTGTGAGGAAAAGAGCCCCATTCACCTGGATTGGGGGCAATCTTTTGAAACTTGGTCCAAATAAGAGTTTGAGGCGATGTGTCAGGAAGGAGGAAGTTTTTGACATCCTCCTAACCTATCATTATGGGCCCTGTGGGGGCCGCTTTGCAGCAAAGAGAACTACCTTCAAGGTTCTGCAGGCAAGTTACTATTGGCCCACTCTTCATCAAGATGTCAGGAGATACATCATCTAATGTGACCGATGCCAAAGGATGGGGAAACCTACTCCAAGGGATGAGATACCCCTACAACCTCAAGTGACTTTCGAGCCATTTGAGAGGTGGGGCATGGACATTGTGGGTCTTATCAACCCTGATTCAAAATAGAAATCTTACATCATTGTGTGCACGGATTACTTGACAAAATGGGCAGAAACAAAGGTGATCAAGGCAGCAATAGAAGAAAAAGTAGCTGAGTTTTTGAGGGAAAATGTCTTCTACAAGTTTGGCTATCCAAGAGAATTAGTCATAGATCAAGGAAGTTAGTTTACCTCCAATCTGATTGAAGATCTACTCACACATGACAAGATTAAGCACAAAATTTCCACCCCTTATCATCCACAAGCAAATGGATAGGTGGAAGTCACTAACAGAGCTTTGGAAGGGATTTTGACTAAGGTAGTGAGCAGTAGCAGAAAATATTGGGCAGATCGATTAGTTGAGGCCACCTGGGCTTATAACACTACTTGGAAAACCACCATAGGTTTCACACTCTATGAGCTGGTCTATGGGAAGAAGGCTTTGCTGTCCATAGAATTTGAATATAATACATTAAGGATGGCAACTCAACTAGACCTAGACCTCAGCCATGTACAAAAAGAAAGATTGCTTCAGCTAAATGGATTGGATGAACAAAGATTGCAGGCCCTTCTCCACTCAGAGGTAGTCCAACTTCAAAGAAAAATATGGCGTGACAGACACCTCAAAGAAAAAAAATTCTGGCAAGGAGATTGGGCGCTGCTATATGACTCGAGATATAAAGATTTCAAGGGCAAACTGAGGACAAGATGGCTAGGACCATACACAATAAAAAAATGCAATGACAATGGTTTTTTCCTTATCCATACCATTGATGAAGAAGCGATCCCCATGCTCGTCAATGGGCATAGATTGAAGATCTACAAGAAGCCCCTTTCCAAGCAAGAGTTCATTGAGAATCTGGGTAAATCAGTGTTGGTAGTGGAGCAAGTCCCTGTCTCCACTCCACCCACACCTTAGCAAAAAAAAAAACAGAAGGAATAAAAGATCCCTGAGTGAAAACCTCTTGGAGGTGCCCAGGGTAGGTAGTAAGGGTGAAACCCTCCTAGAGGCACCCCAGCTGTCTCAAAAAGAAAAAAAAAGAAAAAAAGAAAGAAAGAAAACAGAAAAAAGAAAAAACCTAACTTCTTCTGAATAAATTGCAGGTTGTAGGGGGGTTACGCAAGAAGAAAAAGACATAGTCAGGCTACATACACCCTTCATAGTCCATCCCTCCATTACTGTTATCCTTTCTCAAGCCTTGGTCTTAGTTGTTCTGAAAATTTCACATCCTACAGGAAACTCTGTGTATTCTACAGGAGGATCCTGTAGAAACTACAGAAAGGCCAAAATCAATTTCAGAGAAGGAGCCGAGGATTGGAAATTTTTCTATGAGGCTTGTGAACGTCCCTGCCACCATCCATCTGCCTAGCTCTCCATTTCATCCCTGCACACCCACATTTCCACTCGTTTTTTTCTTTCCCTGCATAAGCTAATACAAAAATTCTGTTTCTTTGACTTTGTAAACACAAAAAATGATGACAAATAAAGCAACAACGTTCTTACTTATTCCTACCTGATACCTTCCAGATGGTATTTCTTTTCATTCGAGACCTTCTTCAATAGTTTTTTAGCCCTTCTCAAGCATCAGCTTGAATTTCAAAAGGAGAAGTAGCTACATGAAATACTGCAAGAATCCTGTAGCAGTTGATCCCCTTGAAAAACATACTCCAGAGACAGGGTCAGCAGCGGGGATGCATGCAACATACAAGGAGAAAATCCTAAGTGAACCATCATCAACATAAGCCAAAGGCCGAGCATGTAGAGCACCAGCAGCAACAACAACGAAGTATAAGTGCCAAAGTCTGAAGCATGTATATCACAACAACGACTAAGCAGGTAAGTGCATAAACCTATTCCTCAATTGCATGAATATTATTTCAAAACTGCATGAACTATGGGAATGTTCACGATTAAACGGAATCGGTAACTAGCTAATTGGCTACCATCATTGAGTTCAGACACCCTCGTGGAATTCAAATGAACCTCGTCAAATTCAAACTGCTGATTAGATACGCAGTCAGCACGTGTGGCATGTCAACTCGGGAAGAAAACATTCGGAACTGGTAGTGGTGGTGGCGTATAACGGGAGTAAGGGAGGTGATAATGGTCAGGCGACATGCAAAACCATTATGACACTAGCGTGGGACCAACGATCTGGATGGGGACAATGCACCCATCCGTCCACCTCACCTCCTCACCGTAGATTACGCCATCAGTTAAGTACAGAGCGGCCTAAGCCTCCATCACCCTTTTGTTTCATTTCCAGTTACGAAGTTCTCAACTGCAGTACTCACCTACCACCTTTAGAACAGTGAACTAGTCATCTTCCGCCATTTTTTTGCCATTTTTGAAAAACCCTCCCACCTATCGAGCTCTACAGGAGCACTGGTGCATTCTACAGGAGCGGAACACCCTCTGCAGGAAGATTTCTACAGGAAGGACAGAGAGCAGCTTTATAGAAGGAAAACCTGAGATTTTTGTCAAAATTCAAGCTTGAAAAGAGGTAGGCTCGGGAAACTGCTTTGCATATGATATATTTATATAAGGTGGTGGATTAAAAAACACAGTATTGGGTTGAAAGAACGGAAAGTGAAGCTTAAAAGTTTGCCTATATTTTTTCTGAGTTCTACACAGTTTCTCTATTTTCTTCTCTACATTCAAAGTCTGTCTTCTTCTTCCTCACATTCTACTGTAAAGAAAAAGGATGCAACTGTAGAAACTAGCCTGTGAAAAAACTGAATTTGCAAGTCTGTCTACTCTTTGAAAAAACCATGTGTTATTTATTCTCTGTTCTATCAAAAAAATCGATTTTTTCCAAAAACCGAGAATCAAATTCAGGATAAAAGCAGTTTGAAATAGGGGAAATATTGCAAATTGATGTTGTGAAGAGAAAGCACATGGAAAATTCCCTCTCTCGTCAGAAAAATACAAAACTCAGTTGTCCCTCTGTTTCTGGTTTTGGAAATGATTGCCTCCTTCCTCACCTGAGCATCTTCAGAAACCACTAAAAACACCATGCCAGGATGTTTTATGAGAAAGGAGCCTTTGAACTCCAAGAAATTGCATGAGCACCCCGAGGTGGTGGCCCTTTTCACCAGGGCAAACTGGATGTCTTTCTTTGAGAGAATTCATGGACATGATGAGTAGGTGACTGAAGAATTTTTGATGTCCTTAAGACCCCATTCGAAAACACATGCTACAGTTAGTTTCAGGGGTCTGACCCTAGAGCTTACACCTGATTTTATTAGCAAAATCGCAGGTCTTCCACTTGGGCTTCCTTGGAGCAAGGAGGAAAAAACATTGGGATAGGTTGCTAAAAAGACATTTTTTTTAGCTTGAAGAGCATCCTATAGAGGATAAAAATGGGGTCAGAAGGACAAGATTACCTCCTCCATGGAGTGAAGTCAGCTACTAGATAATGAAATATATCACTTGTGAAGGGAGGTTCAGTATAATTTATGGTTATCACTTTAGGTTATTGCATGAATTGAGATATGGGATGGACCTACCTACAGCTAGAAAACTCAGTCTCCCATATTTCCTCCTCCAGTCTTTGATAGAATGTGGCACCAAGCTAAATGCAGGGGTCCCAGACCAGCTGGACCACCATGGGATCATCAAACTGTTGTTAGAAGATTCCCTACACACATACACCATCCCCATAGCTTGGGAAATTTTCAGGAATATGATCAGAGAAGATGACATCAAAACTTTGACTGAGGACATAAGCCCATCTAGCAGTGAAGAGGGGGAGCAAAATGAGGAAACTGAGAAAGAAATTCATGAGGAGGCATAAGATATTCAAGCAGAAGGAAAAATAGAGGAGAAACAGACAGAAGAGGAGAAACCTGACAAAACCACTCTTGAGCCTGAGGCAGAAAAGAAGACAGCCTCAAAAATAGAGAAGAGGAAAAAGACAAAGGCTGAGAAGAAAGAGCCCAAGAAAGCCCAGAAAAAGACTGCCACAGGCAAGGCAGGGACTCAACAAGAAAAGGAGAAAACACCACCAGAGGCAGCAGAGGCAAAAGCAAGAAAAGCAGACACAGGAAAAATTACAGGAGATGAAGGAGAGGAACAACAGGAAGAAACATCCCTTGAAACACTGGCAAGGGAAGCAGTAGATGTGCTTGCTGCATTAAGCACTCCAGCAAAACAAAAGGGAAAAAGAAAAAGGAAAACCTCTATGTATTTCAAAGCCAGAAGGAGCACCAGGATTAAGGTGGGAAAGCCCCAGCCACCATCAAAAGAACCAATTATCATTGAGGATGCACCTACTGAGAAGAAGGAGGAATCTCCCTCCAAGATCTCTATCACCTATAAGAGAGGGAGTCGCAAAACCTCCACCTGGAAGGAAATAATCAAATTGATGGACTCCAAAGCAGTCCTACATGAAGCTCATACCTCTCTATAGGAGACACTGGCCAAGCTGAAAGAAACTGAAAAATTAGAAGAGAAGGCAGCGGAACATTCATAAGAGGAAGGCAAGGCAAAAGAAATACCTGAACCAAGCCCTCAACCTAATTTAGGCTCATATTAAAATCTTCTAGAAGGTGGGAGGATCATCCCACAAAAATTCGATGTGCCTATTTTCTTTGAATTAGAAAAAAGGAGGGCTAGAACCCACACATGGATGCAGATTGTTAAATCTAAAGGAGTTGAAGACATAGGGTACATGGAAGACAAGTTGAAAGAGTTGAGAGGGGTGTTGGCCATGGTAAGGCACATAGAGGGAGGCAAGCTACCAATCTTGGAAGGGCAGCAACAACAAGAAGGTCCACTAGCAGATAATGAAGTAGCAGAGGAACAACAGCACGAGGAAGAGCCATAGAACGATGTTGAAATGCTAATAAAATAACTGGAAGAAAAAGAGTCTCAGGCAGCAACTGAAGTGCAGATTTTGAAACAGAAGTTGTAGGAAAAGGAAGCCCAGATGGCCTGCATGGCCAGCTAGGCAATGGAGGCCTTGCTGTGTAGACAATCATCTAGATCCTATGCATTGTATCTCAAAGATCAATTGCTCCAATTCCAGATTAAAAAATTGGCCCAAAGGGGAAAAATCCCATTCCAAAATTATAATTAGTTTATGCATTTATGTGATCGTAGTTCAGCTGAGGATAAGGCCAAGCTAGCAGAATTCTACCTACACAACCTGGTACTTCCTGACATGAATTTATGGGATCCAAATTCTGTATTGGGAGACCTACAGCTCATGGCTATGGCTTCCTGGTTGAGCCATGAAGAAAAGAGAGCAGTGGAAATTTAGAAGATCATGACAAAGGAGCTAAGTGAGCCCCTCATGATAAGGGCAGAACCAACAGAACCATTGGATCTCATATATGCCCACCAGCACCTTGCAAGCAATCCTCAGGTTGCCCCTGACTATGTTGAAAGGCAAGCACATGCTAGTGCTCACTTTGAAGATATGGAGAAACTGTTTGGCGATAACTGCCTTCATGCTTGCACAAGAATATGGAATACATTGTCCCATAGCCTAAAGATCAGGGAGTAACACTCCCCAACCAGAATGAGGGAAGATATGAGGAGAGTGCCCTTATATAAAAAATCAACGCAAAACTTGAAAGCCAACTGGATTGGTCTAAAATATAGTCCTCCACTTTTGTTAGGACTGTTGGAAGGAGTTAAGGAGGAGGAAGAACAGAAAAAATGGGAGGAAGTGGACAGAAAAGCAAGTTTCCATGACAGAGAAGAAGACATCACATCAAAAGCTTGGGATGTCAAGGAAGCTGTTAAAGCTATTAAAGATAAAGAACTAGATTAGTTGCTCAGAGGATGAGCAACCCATTCAATAGGGGGGTGATGATGAGCCCCAGAAATGGGTAACTATATGGGCTCATTCTGCCTATTATTTTCATTTAATCCACCATTATCCATAGTTTTGTGCATATTTTTTAATATATTTATGTTAATAGAGTGAATTGGGATAGTCACTTTGCCACATAGTCTAATGAGTGTTTATTGCAGATTTTTGGACATTTTTGGACAAATACCAGGAATTTATGAGCAGATTGGCAGCCAAACTCGAGGAAAAAGGGCCGAGGACTTATAGAAGGGGTGTCTCCTTCATTAATGACCCCTTCCTCGAGTTCTCCATCAGCAGCTCGGAGTACAAAGGCCCACAATGATGATTCCAAGGGGTAGCCGAGCTAGTCTAGTAAAGTTGTTGTTATCTTCAGTTTTAGGCAGTGGAGTTCCTCAAGTTTATGAGGACTGTTGGGAGTCCCCACTTGTATAAATAAGAAGGCTTCAAGCCTCAGTAGGTTAGCCATTTCATAGTATATTTTCGCACTTTTGTGCAGCCTTGTACTCAGCTCATTTTCGAGCTCCTTTTGAAGACAATTTTGTGATGTAACTGCTATTTTCTGATAAATGAAGATGAATCCAGTTTTGAACCAACACTGATATTTCCTAGAGGGCTGAAGCTCTTGGGTTAGGGCCCAACCCAAGTTTCCCAACACCTCCTTTGTGTATTGATATCCTTTTTCTTGCATTCATGAGATAATTTCTGTTGTTTAGGTTAAATCTTGCTTTGTTAATTAGGTTGCTTTTGATGGTTAGAATAATTGTTCTCACTTCAAGTTGATTAGATAATTTTCTGCTGTAAAAAAAAAAGATCCAAAAAGGCTACCAAGCAGGCCTTGATCTCCTTTCTCCCTCCTTGGGACCATGATTTGAGATCAAGGCACTATTGCTGCCACCAAAAACATTGTTCTTGCTTTCCAATGCAATTTCTAGTGTGAGATTTTGAGTTGGAGAAGTTGATATCAGTTGGATTTACATGCTTAGATCCTTTCTTGTTCATTTACCATGGATTTCTCGCATAATTTTTTGTCCATAAATTTCTGTTCAACATTTCTCTGGTTTTAGGTTAGATTTTAGGTCAAAATATGAAAAACTTTGTTTTTCGGTTCTTGCTTGGGTCAGTTTTGAAAAGCAAGTGTGCAGCTCACTCGTAGAACACCCCAGCTTATCATTCCTCCATTGCATAACCTGTACTAGTTCATCTCTTAATATTTCCCCACTCATTCGCCTCATTTTGCCAAACTGCCCTAATTCCTGCATTTTTCCACAAAGATGCTTTCTTGACCTTTGAACAAATCAAACCATCTCATTCATTCCTAGTCTTCGTTAACAGAGTCCTAGACCCCTCAACACCTCCATCCAATCTTCATTCTCCTTTTCCAATCAATTTTCCACCTTCAAACCTCCAAAAACCACTTTCGGCCTCCTCTTGTAGATCCTCCTGTAGAACCTCCTGTAGATCCCCTGCAGCCTCCTGTAGAAGTTCATGCGAGTGATTTTTCGAAGTTTGATCGCAACAGAAGTCTCTAGAAGGGTACTAGGGACTTCTTAGGACGTCTCCACACCTTCCTCACCTCCTGCAAAAACTAAATCCATCTCTCTTCGCCACCAAACCTCTGACAGTCACAACTAGTTAAAACAAAAGCATAATAATTCCACACAAAATTGCTCAAAAGTACAAAAAGATGAATTCTTCTCATTTATCTTCAGAATTAGCTTGAATACATGCATTTTAAATTTTTAGTAGTCAATGGCATCCATCTCTTTTCTCGCAAAATTAGGGTTTGTAGGTAAAACTAGGGTTTGCATTTCATTTCAGTTTTCATTCTCTTTCTGCAAGCAGAATAGCCTCTTTCAAGTTAGCTTTCTTTCATCACAGTTAAAAGATTTTTTTGAGAACTCATAGAAGTTGGCTTAAACTCCTAGTGAACTTGTGCTAGCTGATCAAGTGACAGCCTGCAATAAGAGCTAGTACTTGTGCATACAACGCCGTCGCTTCCAAGTTTGTTACAAACTACCAGGTTGATAAAAGTAAAGTAGGGAGCCCCAAGAGTTGCATCATTATTGTTGCAATACTGGAGCTCACTAGAGACCTTATACCAGCTCTAGGATAGCACAACGATGGAACTCTGTGCTAGGGAAGGTCGTGCGGTACAGGTACTTAGTGAGCAGCGAATTAACATAGAACAGTTGAGCCTCCAACGTGATGAAGCGGTAGCACAAAATCGGCAGTTGGAGCAAATTGTGGAGGAAGCATGTTGTCGTGCCCCTGAGCTGGAGATTGCAGCAGATTTACCTGTCAGCATACGAATCCACAAGTTGGCCAGTGGGTTCTGCGAAGCAAAGGAAGAAGCTGCGAGGATCCAGTTGGCCCTCAACTTGTAGATCACCGAACTAAAACTGAAATCACAGCCCTCTACACCACCGGAGGTCATAGAGTAGTGGAGAGGCATCATTCAATCTGGGCAGGAAACAATAGCACGTGCCATGCAAGAGTGTGCCGGCTTGTTGGATCAGTCACTTATTACACTCACTTCACTACAGGAAGAACCAACATTACAACGGTTGGAAACAGAGGCAAGGGAGCTACAACAAGCCTATGATAATGTCAGGGGGACCATGTAGATGGTTGCTATTACGCAGTGCTTGGCCAAGATGAGGGAGGCCCAGGCTCTTAAGATACAAGCTGATGCTGCTCGGCAGAAGGAAGCAGTGATTAAAGAATGTATCCAGCCTTGGATTGATGAGGCATTCGTGGTGTCCACCACCATCGAGCAAAAGATGGCACACATGTAGGCAATATATGAACCCGAAAAAGCAACTGAAACTGATATTGATGCCTCGGTGGCTCACGTAGAACAGGTACAACAGATAATAGAAGATTTTGTTTCAAGTGTAGGTGAAGCAAAGAAGTTGCTGAATGACCTCCGTGCGAAGATTGGTGTAACAGCCGAGTGACTCAGGATGAGTCACGATGATTGTGTTGGGGGCTTGTCGTGTAGCACAGGGCCCGAGTAACGGTTTTGGGGCTCAAAGCCCACAATTTTTGGTAAAAGAATGGTAAAAGCTCCGCGAGGTGCGGGGAGCACGAATTGTAATGAGTCAAGTCAAAGGGTTGTCTTCCCAAAAATAATGTAAGAAAATAGAAAGTGAGTCGACCTACCCATGGTCCGTAGACCATGGAAATGTATAAATAGAACAAGGCTCTATGGTTAGAAAGTAGTTTAGTTTTGGAGAAGATCTAATGTGTTATGGGTTTTTGGAAGAAATAATTGCTCTGCGTTTGTAAGTCTGAGTCAAGGGTGTTGGTAGATAGATAGAGGCTCTGCAGCTGTGTGCATAGAGGCCTGGTAGAATCTACAGCTGGGTGCATGGACCCCTATAACTGAGTGTAGAGGCTCTGCAGCTGTGTGCATAGAGGCCTGGTAGAGTCTACAGCTGGGTGCATGGACCCCTGTAACTGAGTGGATCTGGTTGTATTGACAAAAGATAAATAAGGATAAGAATTTCTGAAACCTTTTGTGCTTTATTGTGAATCTATCTGTTGCTTATGTTCTGAATTTATGCACTATTTCTTTAATTATGATTGCGCACACTGGGTTTTATTGTTAAATGTTTGCTTAAAGACTATAAGAAGAAGATCAGATTTGTACTAAATATATATAAATAATAAGATTCGCGAAAGTAACTCGTGCGGATCTACGTGAGGAACAGGTAATTGTGCAGAGTAGCGCAGGTGTGCAGAACGGTTCGCGATCCTTCTAGGTCACATCAAGACATCCCTAGGGCACGAAAACCTAGTTCCAACACCCTCCCATACTACCTCGGGTGAGACTTCAGTACGCGCTCTATAGATTGTTGCTGAAAGGGCTGGTAGTGCGGGATTTGTTCAGCTAAAACACTTCTAAACTTGGGTCAGGCCCCAAAGCCAATAGGGATCAACCCTAATCCTGTACTTGGAGACAATGAATCCAATTAGGCATCCAGACTCGACAAAGAAAACACATTTATGCGGATTAAGATCTATTTTATAGAACCGACACCTAAGAAATATAGCTCTTAAATGATCTAGGTGTTGCGCTCACTTCTTGGAATGGGCTAGAAGGTCATCCAAGTAAGCTTTAACGATATGTTTGATATCGTGAAATGCATAGTCCATGGCCCTTTGAAAATTTTCTCCAGCATTCTTTAAACTGAATGGGAGTTTTCGATAGGAAAATATTGCCCATGGGCAAATGAAGACAGTTTTGTGCTGGTCATTTGGTTTTATGGCAATCTAGTTGTAACCTAAGAAACCATCCATGAATGAGAATGATTCGAAACCAGCATAGCCGTTGATGATTTGGTCGATGAAAGGTGTCGGATAATTATCCTTTAGACACGCGGCATTCATGTCCTGATAGTTGACACATATGCAGATGGTTCCTTGTTTCTTATCGATAGGAACCAGATTGGAAACCCATTCTGTTAAGGGAACAAGGGAGATGAAACTAGCACGTAACAACTTTTCCACCTCAGTCTTGATGGTTGCCGTTTTGCGGGGGTGGACTGGTCGGAGCCTTTGGAGGATAGGTTTAGCATTGTTGTATATCTTGATCTCATTCTTGACAATAAACGGATCTATGTCAGACATTTCCTTGTAAGACCAAGTGAATACATCATGGAATTCCTTAAAAAGGCAGGTGAAGCTTGCAATTTCCTCACGAGTGTAATCTGCTCCAACCTAGATGTTTTCTATGATGCCTGTCATGATAAAAATATCGATGAGCAATGTCTTTGAAATATTGCCCATGATTCCCTCCGAGTCCAAAGTTTGGATAGTTGTATAAGGCAAGGAAACGATTTCAAGTGCGTCAAATGATAGGATTTGAAGAGGCATCGTGTTTGAATCAGATATCAAAACATGATGGTGAGAGTCCTCCCAAGGTTGCTCTTCTAAACACATGATCTCTCCAATAGATTCGTCCAAAGGTAGGACTTGATTGAGGAGATCGAAAGAAGGAGTAGTTATAGGAGTGGAGATGGTACCATTGTCCGTGACCAAAGTGACCAGAGATTTGGATGCAGATTGAATGGCTTGATAGGCTAATTCAGTTGGTGACAATGACATTTGTTCTTCGTAAGTGTTAATGTTTGAAGGGGTCGGTAGGATCCAAGGATCGATCGGTTCATGAGGAATGGATGAAACCATATTGATCATATGGGGAACCGCGGGTGGCAGAAGAGGGAAACAACCCATCAGGGAAGATCCCTTCAATAAACTGGTACTGATATTGACATAAGAGTCATGTGCAGCACCGACTAAGGGTACAGAGCCACTGGGTAACGGAGAATAATCAGGGGTGCAAAAGGACAACTGGTCCACTGTGACTATCTTTCCATCCAATGGAAATGGGATGATGTGAAAGAAAGTATACACAATGGTAGTCTTGGTGTAAGTCCAAATGCGACCCAAAAATAGATTATAGTCAAGCTTTCTATCTACGACTTCGATGTCCACCATTACTGTTTTTCCATTCAAGGTGATGGGGTAGCTAGCTAGGTAACCTTTTGGGATGAAAATGTGGCCGTCAAAAGATTTAAGGGAATTTGATGGTGGGGATAGGTTTGGAGAACCCAAAGCAAGCCAACATGAAGTCGACATGGCGCAGGTTGAAGCACCTTCATTAATGACAGTTCTATGTATTCCTTGCTCTTTCGAAAATATTTGCACCTGAAATGCAAGCTGGTGTGAAAGGGGAGGTTTACATTTTTCCATGTCGAAAATTGCAAGCATGGAATCCTGAGGGTTGATACCAACAATTGCCAAAAGTAGAGCTTTCCCTTTTGCTGGACAGGTTTGTAATACTTCGAGCAACAACATAGCCGGTGGTGCTTGTGCCAAATATTCTACAATACTGTAGTTTTAGGCAACACGTGTAGATGTATTGTGGGTTGTGCAACGAAGTGCCCCTTTTGGGGGCCAAATCACAAGATCAACAACTGACTTTTCGATATGAAGATCATTAGGCAATGTTGTGTTTTGACTCGAGGAGGCTTCCTCAGCATTAGCGACTGGATCTCCATAAGATTTGGCTCTGGTTTGTAGATCTACCATTTCAAAGGTGTAAACGATAGATGGTCCTTCACCAGCTGAAGGATGATGCAAACCGCCATTGGCCCCTTGTGGATTTTGGGGTTGGTTTGCATCAAGTTGTTGCTGTTGCAGATTATTTAGGACCGCAGGGGTCCTGTCGGTGTCCTTTCTAGTGATGCAATCTGTGCATTCCTGAAGGCGCGAGAAACGATATGTCATGTGGTATTCCACACATATTTTGCAAGTGAACCGGGAAGGCTTGTCCTTTCCATCGTCAGAAGGTGCAATAGCCTTCTACTTTGGGTTGTACTGCTTTGTTGACTACTCTTTAGAAGGAGTGGTCATTTTCTTATTCTTCTTGTTCTTACCACCAGGTTTTTGTGTAGACTGCACAAAGTTTATCGTGGTGGTAGGAATAGTAGTCTATTTTGTAGAGGGGTCAAGTGACATCTGGGCAATGTGACCATTGAGTTGTGTTACAACAACCCCATAGGTTGCACCGCTAATCCCATCAGCATGCACTCCGGGTTGCGGAGTTGCAGGAGCATTGGAGTTGTGAGGGGCATTGGGAATGACATTGTATAAAGTGCTAGACTGTGAATATATCAAATCTAAGTGTTGGGCACAATGAATTGATTGGTCTTCCATGACCGCACCACCTAAGGCGACATCTTTAGCAATTTGGGGGAGTAGAGACTTGCAGAACCAATCCGGTAATAGATAGTCTAGGAGGGGAGCTTTGAATAACCTCTACCTACGTCTCCATTCATATATATCATCAGAGATGTGGGTGGCGATGTCCTGATGTAATGAAGTGAGGAGTTATGTTCCAGTTTCATAGCAGATGGATAGTTGGAAGTGCTTTAAGAATTCCATCACTAAAGTGCCAAAGGTATTGACTGACGTGCCTGGTAACTCAATGTACCACTTGGATGCATTTCCAATAAGTGTGCGGGGAAAGAGCCGTAGCCAGATATTATCATCCACCATGGAGTTAGAAACACACTATAAATGATAGGTGGTGATGTGTGTACCCGGATCCTCCCCTTGTTTCCCTTTGAACTCCGGGATGTCTGTCGAGATTTTATGCGGGATTGGCACCCAAAGTAAGTTGTGATAGATGGGGTCATTTATGAGTTTGTACAAGTTGGGGAGATCAAGTGTTGCCGAGAAAGGCAAGGTGTTTGATGCCCTCGAATTGGACCAAGGCGATGACATATGACTTGAGGATCCTTACGGTCCTCCCATCATGTTGTTTCCAATATTATACACAAGTTGCTTGGTATAGTAAGTGCCTTAGGGTATAGTATTGTACTGTGGGTTTCCATAGTGGTTGTTAGGCTGGAGGATGGAAGTGCCCCCAGGATAAGGAGTACCCCCTTGATGCATTTGAGATTTTGAGTAGGGTGCCCCTATGGATTGATTGGGACCTTGTTGAGGGTTCCCGATTGCCACATAACTAACCATAGGTTCTTGACTGACATAAAGGGGGTTCATGTCAATTAATGACAGACACTGCAGACCTGAAAATAGTGGGGGAACTGCTATGCTCCTAGCCGGTATATGCATATTGGGAACTGTTCCCCTAGGTATTTAAACCTGGGGGGTAGAACTATACAATGGATGCCAATCATAGGGTTGGTTGAAGGGACCCATGCTAATTGTGCTATATTGAGCGTTATAAGGAGCACTATATGTACCACTTGTCGATGGTCCAGGGGTTGACACAAAAAGGGTGAAACCCAGAATGTACTGGGTTCCACTCATGGTGGGTGTCATGATAGGATTTGAACCTAGGACAGATGGGATAGTGGGGTTCACCATCAGAGGTGTGGTGCTGACTGTCAACTGGGGAGGTGGTGGTGGACCAAAAGTGTCCAAAAAATCCCACAACCTGTTAGTCATCAATGGGATGGGTGGAAATGTTCTGATAGAAGAAATAGGAGGTATAAATAGTGGTCCCAACGGATTTGTGATCATAGGATTGTATGGAGGAAGAAATCCTTCAGTAAAGAAATCCTCCGGTAAGCTTGAATCGTGGGATGTCCAAACTAATTCTATGTTAGATCTCTAAGATTGATTTCCCGAAGACGGGGAATCCGGTTCACTGGGGCTCGACGGATCCTCCACAATGAGTGGGGGAAGTCCTAAGAACCGTCTAGATTGACGACGAGGGCTGAATGTAGCCATGATGGCCGATAAATTTTATCAATAAATTTTATAGTGATGTTTGTTAAAGTCTCAATGATAACATTATGGTACTTAAAAAAAAAAATACACTAAGGAAATCAATCAACAAGCAAAGGGAAATGACCCTGTCTGATAAGCACCGATCACTAGAGATGAAACCCAGTATCACAATGAATAACAGATAGTGTTGGCCAAATGTATAGTTATGATTACTCTTGACCTTTACCCAAACCTCATATTAAGGGGCCAAGTACTCTCGTGAAGATGATGACACTCCCAAAAACCGAAGACAAAGTAGGTTTTTCTGTGTTAGGTTCCAGGGCAGCCCGATCCAGTCACCTTGTGCTCTTCCCTAAAAGTATGGCCACTAAGGATACCTCAAATCATAGACACTACTGGGGGGGCATAGTTGTAGACAGTACGCTATGTGGGCAGGATACCTGAGTCCCTCTCTCAGCTCCGATATCCCCGAAGGGATCCCCAATACACAGAACACCCAAAGGAGATGTAAGTAAAGGCAGGCTACCTTCACTTATAGTCTGATGTTGTCTCATATTTAGCTCCACTTTTACTGGAGTGGTCCTAGATAGTATGAGTGAAGAAGGATTTCTCTCTGTAATTACACTAGTTTTGGTGTATGATCTTGGGTTGTTAACTCACACTGCCTATCCCAAGATCCTAGCCTAAACTAATGTTTGTTTACTCTAAAAAGTGTTTCTGATTGATTTTATTAGGTAGATTTTAAATTTACTTCGTTAGATTCTTCGGTAGGGGTGTTGACGTATGAAGTTATATGGGACTCTGACTCAAATCATGCAAAAACAATGCTTGTAAATTTTCACTTTCGATGAATAAGTTGCTTCTACAAAGGGAGAGTCATCCATACATCAATATATATACTATGCATCTTATTCAGTAAAACACTAACATAACCGATAGAACTTTAATGCTCACTAACAACTATTGAAACCAAATAATGCAGATCTAACCAGCTAAGCAGAAAACAATAAAAAATTTGTATTTTTTCTTTAATGAAAACAAAAAATTTAAGAAGTAAAGCTATTTTCTTAAAAAAAAAAATTGTTTAGGACACAGATTAGTCAAACAAGTGCATATGCAGATCCCTGATCAGCTTACAAGAATATTTCCCAACCCATGAAGTCACAAAGAAAGTTTTTTATCAAGAAATGGCTGGCTAATTCTTTGTACTAGATGCTATAGAGAGTTAGTTTCTGCACCAACGCTTTATTTGTGAGGACACAATGCTTTATAAAGCAATATATACACTAGTAACCAGCGTTATTGAGGAAAAATACTCAAAAAATGGGTTGTGGGGATCAGATCTAGGGCTGAGCACTAAGAGAAGGGTGTTGTATAGTCCTGAGTGGTCAAAAGGGGAATGAAGAAGTACAAGAAGGCTTGGAAGAAAGAGAGATCTAGGAACTTTCTGGGAAAACTGGGAACGAAGTGTAGTCCCCAACAGAGTTGCCAATTTTGCTATAGGGATTAATGCACGGGTGTTTGGTGATGTAGAAAGCCTCAAGGATCTTCCCGGGATCCTTGGCAAACAGTCAGATTAGCTACAATTGTCACAAAGATTCATGCATATATATGTTTAAAAAATGAATACAAAAGAGAGAAGGAATTATTACCTCAAGTATTAGTGTGGTGTTGCTAGGGAGTGCAATGTAGCTAGGCAGAAGACCTGTGAGCTAGCTCTAGATTGAAACCTGCACATAGAAAAGACAAGCATAATATCACAACATAAAACCTTGACAAACAATGCATGAACATATAAACATATCTAGTTGCATATATCTAAGCCACTCATGCTAATGATATTGAATAAACATACAAACAAGTCATACTATCAACATCTCAGAGTGGACAACACAATTGTAGTTCTATATTGATGTAGAAAGAGTGATTACAACCATCAGTTGCATCAGCTTTCCCTTACCCCTCCAACTCCTCTCTCTCTCTCTCCCTTCTTAACCTGTTCTAATGTGTTAGTCTAATACTCTGCTCAACAGTCAAATAGGAAATCCTTTCAAATGGTTCGACCCCTTTCACAATGACCCTAGCCTTTTATATATAGCATGTGAGGTTAGGGTTGCCAAGTCCTTCATGAGTTCCATTAGGCAAAAGAACTGATGTTTCCATGCCTTTGTGCTCTTTCCCGTTTGCATACTCCATTAGGAATTAGTAATTCCCCCAAACTGGTTGAATTTTGATGTTTCCTTGCTTTTATGAGTTAACACAGGAGAGAATCTAGGGATATTTTCTCAGTCAACTCGTTCCTTTGACCCATAGAAACTCATTAGGGTTCACTAATGCTCTTCCTGAGGTAACATACCGAGATACTTTGGGCACTAACACACCCTTAGCATTTCTAGGAAGCTTTATAAAGTAGGTTGCTAGTGTTTAGACAACATTAGCTTGACAACTGGGCCTGTGAACTTTGTCAGTCCTTCAGTCATCATGTGTTTCTCCTTTGAGATGATGAGGAGGTCATTTTCCTGTATAACAACGAATGACCTTGTTCTGCTTAGGCTGGATGCCCTATTTCTAGTTGTTCGTGTTATGCTGGTTCCCCTGGGGCTCATTAGGCTCGTTACCTTGATTACCCTAGTTACCCTTGTTACCCTTCCCCTTATACTTTTTCTTCGAAGTTTGGGGATTGGTCGCACTCTATTGCGTAAACATTTGGCCTTGAGGGGGAAATGGTTATTGGGGTTGAGGATGCATGGGAGGCTGCAGCACTAATGCTTGAGAGGCTGGAGTGCTAGGCAGTGTATAAGGAGGAGCAACACTTTGGTAGGTGGGTTGGGGCCCTGGAAACATGTTGCTAGAAGGAGGAGAAAAAGTGTTGGAGGAATTGGTGCCCCCTCTGCGGGTAGCCAAAACTTTGTTGAGTATATGATGAAGAGTACGAAAGGGATCTAACAACACCATCAGCGGCGTGAGATGCCCCTGGTGCATTGGCACTTCCAAGACGAGGGAGGTCTGGAAGGACGGTATAGACATAACCGGATTGTTCATAAATTAGATAATATCTCAGATCGGTTTGGAGAGCTTCTTCATCGGTATAAGGAAAATGGCACATGCCATCTTTTCCAATGGGAGATAAAAGGCTCCAAATAAACCAATATAGATAGACATGGTCTTCGAAATGCGGGGCACGACATGTGCTCCTCCTTCGATGCCACTCTTAAAAATGGTTGGAAAGGTGAGTGGCGGAGGACTAATGAAATGTGGTCAATAGCTACGTATGAGTGTCGTACTGGAGAGGTTACTGAAAATATGAGAGGAAGGCTTTAGCAAGTGTCAAAAAAACAAAATGAGATGCAGAGGGCTGGTCTACATACCATTTTGCAGTGTCTCCAGTGAGCCTGTGTTGGAATTGCCAAAGATGAATGGAGTCATTGGTTATGGAGTTGGATGAACACCACATGTGGAAGGATCAGACATAGTTGGTAGGATCCTCTTCGTCATTACCCTCAAACTTTTGGATGTCTGAAGGAAGCTTAGTCAGCATAAAGGGCCAACTAACATCATGGTGTACGAGGTCATTTATCAAGTGGTGAAAATCTGGTAGGATTAAGCCAACCATAAAGGGGAGCATGGGGGCTGCCGAAACGGTTCCTAAGGTTGTTCTACTTGATGTGACCACCGGTATAGAACTGGAGCCAACACTAGGTTGGGTTCCTACACCAATTGTGGGTCCAGACATGGTGACGATATGCAGTGAAGGAGGCTCAGAATCAGATGAGGAATTAGATGAACCAAGAGAAGTGTTGGTGTGGGGACTCGGAAGGATATGAGCTCGAACTCGACAGGGAGGGGTAATATGCCTAAGCGGAAATTGGGGGTGAAGGCTTGATAGTCTCCATGACAAATGCCTTGGTGGCACAATGGTGGTAGGACACACGTGACATAGAAATGGTAAAGGGAGATCAACAATATTCTTTTGTCTCAATGAGGGGAGATAATATTATTATGTTGAGTCCTGGTTTGGCGATAGAAACCAAGTGCCCTTCGCTTAAGGTGTGTTTATGTGTGCAAGTGTATTTATTGATTAAGTCCAGATCGTTTTTGTAAAAAAGAAAAAAATTTGCTGAAAATAAATTGAAATTAACAACAAAAAATGAATAGCAAAATGATTAACTAACCCCCACCCAAACTAGGTTTGCAAAGACTATGCTGGTTGGTCGCTAAACCGATGGAAAATACACTAAAATTGTTAAGAGATCTAAATGTTGGTGTGACTGGGATCAAGTGACACTAAGCTGTTGGAAAGTGGTGCAAAACAACAAAAAACCTGAGAGGAAGATCACTGCAAAAAGATAGGGAGATGGGTGAAACACCTAGGGAAATTGATGGGACCCTAAGGAATTTTTCCAAACATGTTTAAATTTGAAACTATGGATGGTAACAACCTATCTTAACAGATCTGAAATAGAAGGGTACAGATTAGGAAAATGTGGCTGAAAGTGTTGCAGAAACTCAGACTAGTCACTTAGCTAAACTCCTCCTAGAAAGGTGGAAGCGTACTAGAAGCCCTAGGGGAGGCTAAATTCAAATTCAATGAGTAAATTAGAGTGGATCAAGGCCTAAGTAGGATGAGACAGAGGTCAGACAACCCAACAGACACCTCTATGAAAAACCCAGAAACATATCTAAGAAAGACCCTAAAACATAGAAATTGCAGGTATTGACCTTTTTTTCTGTAGGGATCACACTTTTTGGGCTGATAAGTGCACTTTGGCCTCCAGATCGTACCTTTGGGCTAAAAAGTGTGATTTATGCTCCGTGGATCCCAATCGGCAAATCTTGGAAAAAAGTGTCGCCTTTGTCGCGGCTGGTTCCTTTGACTTGCGGAAACGACCAGAAAGCTTACGGAAGTCATAAATTTAATAGATCTATTAGGTTCCTATACCAATAGGAGTCATAATTTTTGAATAAAAGGACAAAAAGAATAAAAAGGCCGAAAAAAATGAAAGAAAATGAACCCCAAGAAAAAAAAGACCATGAAAGTGTGCAAGACAAAATGCCACTACTATTTACTTTTGATGCAAAATAAAGATTGTGTGCAGGTTGTTACCTTTGCCACAATCATGGATGGTCAAAATGTTTAAACTTGGATTTTTCATGTTTTTAATTTTAAGCTTAGAGATAGAGAATAAAATCTGACCAAACTATTTAATCTTGGCAGATAACTAGATAGGTAGAGTAAATAAAAGGAGCTCATCTGTTTAATCTAAGCCCTTGGATGTAATAAGGTTAGACTTACATAGATTTCTATTGTAAAGAAAAGAAAAGTTTTGATAAAGGGTTTGCTAGCTTAAGTGCACCCAAATAAAGAGAAGAAAAAAATGGTAGGATGAGTAGATGGCTAAATAGTTGAATGGTTGCAGAATTGTGATGATTGATTAGATAAAAATCATATTTTTCATCTTCATCATCAAGTTTATAAGTATATTGGGCATTTACCAAAGTACACAAAGTCAATTGATTAACCCCCCTCATTCATTACATTTTTAAAACTTAACTAATTTCTAAAGAAAGTCCTAAAGTACCTAAAATCTTAAGTTAAAGTGGGTCAGAGAATTTCTTTGACTTCTGGAGGGACCGGACCCTCGGCCCAATAACTTATAGGTCTTAAGTACTAAAAATTCCCTCATAAGCATTTACCCCCTCAAATTCACTCATATTCCACAACAAATCCCTTTTCCTAAGGAAAAATCATTTTACATGAAAAACCCCCTTTTCCTAAGGTTTAAACACAATTTTTCCCAAGGAAAAGCCATTCCCCCCATAAAAACCCCTTTTTCACAAAAAACCCACAAAATAACACTTAGCCTAAGTTATAATGTATTTATGAAAAGCAAATGAATTGTAAATATACGTTATACTTAGCGCTAAATCCATTTTTCATGATATTCATATTAACTTTTAATTTATATATTAACTCTCGAAAAAACACCCTTTTCCCCTATGTATTTAATAAATCCCTTTAACATTAGATACCTCGTCCCCGAAGTTTTAAATATAAACTATATTAATATCATTAATGGCTTAATTAGTTGATCAACGGCTAATTAAGAACCAAAACCCTCCGTCAAATAAAGAGATTGATTAATCAATCAGTGGTTAATTAATAATCTATCCCCACCAATGAAATCACTCCCAATGTCATTAAACCTCCATAATCCATCATTAATTAAACCCACCACGCTTAAACCACCCTTGGCCCCCTCCATTAAACTTCATATCAAATCATCACCCCGATCACCATACGATCTGGTCCCTTTTGATCTAACGGTCGATGATCATATCGGGTGGCCTCCAAAGGCTGACCTTTACCCACCCGATATGGGTGGTTTCACTATTCACCCTGCTTCTACATGGCACCTGATGAATGGCATCGGGTGGCCTCCCCCCAAAACCACTCCAGCCCAAAAGTAGTGCGAAATGAATTCGCTTACCGCCTCCTGCTAGACGACAAAACGTCTCATCCCCTGCTTAACGCCAAATGTACCTTTCCCCATGTACTTGCCAAAATAGTTGACTTTGTGAATAAAACTAAAAAACTCATTGTTTTTAGTTTTATTGTGAAAAATACCACTCAGACCTCCATGTAAGCACCAGAGCACGTACAACCATCAACCCATGTCCAACTGCCAACCTGCTGAAGCTGCTAAAACTCCAGACCACCTTTCAGTCACATGCACTTCCTGCAAACCGTGCATAGTCGCCCACCAAACCATTTAAAGCCAAAACCAGGTATTTGCCCAAATTCATTGAGAAACCCTATTTTATTCCCAAACCTTTACTCAATTTCTTTAAGTTACTAAGTAATTCAGTGAAAATTTTCCCAGTGACTCCAAAATACTCTGAAATAGATCAATTTTCCCCAATTGTATTGAAAACCATTCATCCCCGTCCTTGAATCCACAAGAACCAAAGATGGCTGCTTCAATTGCATTGAACATCCTACCAATTTCTACTCCCCACAGGAATTTAGACCATCTCCCATTGGCAGATAAAGATTTTCAAATTAAATATACCTCTGTCCAAGAATCCCCTTTGAAACTATACTACAGGTACAGAGACCAATGCCTGAACCATGTAGACAAAATAGGACTTTGGGAGTCAGGTTTTTCCCAAATACGAATTCCCTAGAGTTCATATCTTCCCAGAAATTATTCACTACTGCCATATGAACTATAGCCCTAGCCAAAGAGCAGTAATGACTCCTGACCATTCTGTATTGTTTACCATCACTGCTGAGTACATAAACGAAATGCTGCAGTTACAACTAGGCCAAAACCAGACCTTTTGTTTGAGATTTTCTTAACAGATTCCCCACACTCAACTCCATCAAACATGCTCAGTTATTCGAGACCTTCATCAGGGAAGAGTAATACATTCCAAAGGATCCTCCACCATATATGTCTACCATGTTCTCTGATCTTGACCAAGACATCATAGAAATGATATCCAGTGTGTTAGGACAGACTACAAGTGAATTTGTTGATGAAATTATCATAGCCTTTATGTCCATTTACACTCCTGGAAAGCCCCTGTTATGAAACCAGCTCAAGAAAAGATAGAAAAGATAGATCAACGCCTTAGAATTCAGCCTCTTCGAGGGGGCAACCTCCTTTACATTACATAAATGAACAATTCTTGGATGATTCAAATGACAAAACCTCCTTTCTATATATAGGAGTCTAAGGAGTCACAATATAATCCAGCCGACCTAACAATAATAATATAAAGCCACCAAAATAACAATAGAGGGATTCTATGGGGCACAGAAATAACAATATGGGGGTAATAGGGGCACAACAATATAAATAAGGGGTATAACTATAATAGTAATGGGGTAATCACTAGTATTATAGGGACCCAACATGCCCCTCTCCTTCAAAAAAGTGTTGTCCTCAACGCTTGAGTAATTCTGGATACTTCTGCATAAAATTCTCATCCTCCCATGTGGAATCTTCAGCGGATAAGTTCTTCCACTTGATAAGATACTCTGAAATTGATCGATTTCGTAGCTGTCGAGTTCTTGTTTCTGTGACTGCTTCCGGTTCCAATATAATTTTTCCTTCCTCGTCAAGTTCTGGCAATATTGTTTGAATTGGGAGCTTGTCGCCTATAACCTTCTTTAAACATGAAACATGGAAAACTGGGTGCAATCGAGAAGCTGCAGGAAGCTCCAATTTGTATGCCATAGTACCAATATTTTGCAACACCTTGTACGGACAATAATACTTTGGTGATAATTTATTATCCTTCTTAGCTTGCTTTAGGGACATTTTCTTATATGGTTGTAGCCGTAGGAATACCCAATCACCTACATCAAAACTTCTTTCACTGCGATGTTGATCTGCCTGTTGTTTCATTCTATTTTGTGCCAACACGAGGTTATCCTTTAAGAGTTGGAGGACTTGTTGTTGATGTTCGATGTGATGTTCCACTACCTGAACCTTAGAATTTTCTCTTAAATATGATGTGATGGATGGTGGTTGATACCCATAAAGTGCCATAAATGGGGTCATTTTTGTTGCTGTATGGAAGGAAGTGTTATACCACCATTCAGCCAGAGGCAACCATTTGACCCATTGTGTCTGTTTATCAGATACAAAGCAACGAAGATATCCTTCCAAAATTTGTTTACTATCTCAGTTTTCCCATCAGATTGAGGATGATAAGATGAGCTATGAGCTAACTGAGTACCAAGACAAGAAAATAATTCTGTCCAAAAATTTCCAGTGAAAATGGGATCTCTGTCACTTACAATAATCTTTGGGTTTCCATGTAGCTTTTGAACTGTTTCCATAAATGCAGTAGAAACTGTACTGGCTTTAAATGGATGTGATAATGCACAAAAGTGTGCATACTTGGTAAGTCTGTCAACTACCACCATGATGACACTCTTTCCCTCAGACTTGGGTAAACCTGTGATAAAATCCATTGAAACCTCCTCCCAACGTTGGCTTGGAATGGATAAAGGTTGTAATAGACCCGGTGTCTTAATTGTTTCAACTTTATTTTGTTGGCAAACCAAACATTCCGCCACAAACTTTTGAATATCTGATTTAAGGCCATCCCAAAAAAATTCCTTCTTAACCCTGTGGTAAGTTTTTAAAAATCCTGAGTGCCCTCCTAAGGGAGAAGTGTGCAATTCCATAAGAATCTTTTGTTTTAGCTGGGAATTCTTACAGAGGTATAAGCGATCTTTGTACCATAACGAATCATTTTGCCAGCTAAATGTATCAGAAGTACTGGAATCTTGTTGTAGCTTTCGAATAAGTGCCCACACTTCTTCGTCATTCTTCCATTCCTCCCTTGCTTCGTTTATCCAATCTGGTTGGATAATAGAAATGGCACACAACAATGCTTCCACATCCTCATCCTTTCTTGAGAGTGCATCTGCCACCACATTTTGCTTCCCTTTTTTGTAGATGATTTCAAAGTCATAACCCAACATCTTTGTGACCCACTTTTGTTGCTCTTCAGAGGATAATCTTTGTTCTAAAAAGTATTTAAGGCTATCATGATCCGTTTTTACCTTGAAGTGTCTTCCCATTAGGTAGGGTCGCCATTTCTTAAGTGCATGGAGTATTGCCAACATTTCCTTCTCATAAATAGCTTTGCTTAAAAACTTTCCCTTGATTGGACGACTTTCAAAAGCAATGGGTCTTTCATCTTGCATTAGAACAACACCAATTCCATTTCCTGAAGCATCACATTCCACAATAAAGGTTTTTGTGAAGTCCGGTGTAGCTAAGACCGGTGCTTGGCACATTGCCTCTTTAAGATGTTCAAAGGCCTTTGTTGCTTCCGGAGTCCATGAAAATGAATCTTTCTTCAATAATGTTGTTAGAGGTGCTGCTATTCTCCCATAATTCTTAACAAACTTGCGATAATACCCTGTCAACCCAAGAAATCCTCGCAGATGCTTTATGGATGTGGGGATTTTCCATTCCTTAATGGCTTTAATTTTGCTAGGGTCTACCTTAACTCCTTCATGAGATACAATATGACCCAAATATTCCACCTCCTGGACTCCAAAGAAACATTTGGATCTTTTTGCATATAATTGTTTCTCCTCCAATAGTTGTAGCACCCTGTCAACATGTTCAACATGATCCTTCCAAGACTTGTTGTAGATTAGTATATCATCAAAAAATACTAACACAAATTTTCTAAGGAATGGTTTGAAAATTGAATTCATCAAACCTTGAAATGTTGAAGGTGCATTGGTAAGGCCAAAAGGCATGACCAAAAATTCATAATGACCCTCATGA